>CM034153.1:660890353-661501853 GCA_019776745.2 Taxus chinensis | reverse complement strand
TCGAACAAAAAATTGATAGTTGTTTCTACGGATGGTGCTTCTTCTATGGTGGGAAATGAAAATGGATTTGTGACCTTGTTAAAAAAAGATGTGCCAAATTTAATAGTTGTTCATTGTGTTGTTCATCGTGAGGCATTAGTTGCATCAAATGCTTATAAAATGATACCATAGTTAGTGTTTGTTGAGAAAGTGGCAAATAAAGTGTATTCATGGGTTCAAAATTCAACAAAAAGAACTAATGAGCTCATTGCATTGCAAGAACTTATGAAACTAGAAAATCTCTAGTGCCTTCAAATTCATGGAGTCAGATGGTTATCTAGGGGACAAGTCATTGAAAGGCTAGTGGCATTGATGCCTGCTATATTGACTTTGTGGAAAAGTGAGAAGAAATAATCATGGTATGACAAGGCAAGAATATTTTCTGTTCAGTATTGTTTGCACATGCTTGCTGATGTTATGTGTGAACTTAACAAGTTAAACAAAGAATTTCAAGTAGAGCACGTTGATGTCACTTTTCTTGGAGCTACTATTGATGGCACTATTAATACTCTAAGGAGAATGTTTCTGAATAATAATTCATTTTCAAATGGTGCTTGCTACTTATCAAAATTTGTGGAGGCGTCTCAGTTTGGTCATCTACAAATCACTGATAAAGAAGTAGTTCACAAGCATGAATTGCTTTAAACATCTATTCCTAATGCACATGGTGATACTCTTAATACACAAAAGCAACGATTCGGTCCTTGTATTGATGGCACATTACAAAGTTGCATACAACTTACAAAAGATTATGTTCAAAGACTAATAGATTGTCTAAATGCAAGGTTTCCTGATCTTTCTATTTTCAATGCAGTGAAGTTGTTTAGTCCCTCACACTACTCACATGATTTTTTGGTTAGAGAAAATAATTCAATGTGTTGGCTTGACAAACTTTTCCAACGTCTACAACAGAATGTTTGTAATGAAGGGATGGACATTCCATCATTTGACATTGAGGCTTGTAAAAAAAGAGTTGCATCAATTTATTGATACACTCCACTCAGGGTGTGAGGGATTTTTTGTTAGAGAAGCATGGAGGGTTTTTTTTATTTCTAAAAGTTGGCAAACCAACTTTTCATACATGTTAAAACTATGGCAGGGTACACTTGTGATTCCTACAAGTACATTAGCATGTGAACGAGGGTTTTTAAAGCAAAACCTGATTAAAGATATAAGAAGATCAAAGCTAGAAATTGGAACATTGGATGCACTCATGCGAGTATCACTAAATGGACCTGATCCTTCTATGATAGACTGGGAGAAAGTATATGACATTTGGAGAGGGGAAAAACAAAGAAGGTCACAAAATATTTTGTGAAAGCAATGGTTGATCAATGTAAGTTTTAGCTCTTTGATAAACTCATTTTATTTAAATAAAATTTGTAGTGATGCTTTATTTCACATGATATTTATATTCTGCTAAATATCTAGAAATATTATGCATTTAATTTTATATTATTTATTTCAATTTCATTATAGCAATTCATTTAAGTTTCTTTTTTCAATCTTGTGGATGTAAAATTTTACTCATTTTTTTGTATTTTGTAATAGTTATTATAAAAATAAATTTGATGTGCATGTTATATTTTGAACGTCAAATGACATCCATATAATTTTTTAGACTGTCAAATAATATTATTGTGACATGTAACATTGAACGTCAAAATCCAGCACTACATGATCCTTGTGCCAACGACAATCACCATTCAATGGTCCAAATTACAAAGAAACCTTGACCACACGATCGACTGTTTTTGGGTGGAGACCCCTCAAGTAACACGGACGCCATGAAGACCCCTCAGCCTCAACCCACGTCGGACGCCAAAACTGAATGCCACGCATACAAAAAAATGCCACTCAGATGAATCTGACAGAATTCTTGTGTCAGAGGAAGAATGGAAGGAAAGCGCATACCATCGACGTTTTAAGATTTTTTGGCACTTCCAGGCATCCCCTTTTTGCTTTCCTACATTTCCTTGCACCCCCACAATTCCTGCCAGTGCACAGAGATGTATCATTGTCTCTCCTCATTCTTGAAATCACGTATCGGTCGGTCTTGTTTCGTATATTATCCACGGTGCTCATATATATGGGGTCATCCCTTTCTTTTTTTGCGCCAGATGCTTAACAACTTTGCATTTTATATCTTGGTCAAAAGAGTCGTATTTGTCCCTTGTAGGCCTGACAGCTAAATCATCAGGTATAGATGCGATAGAAGAGCTTCGGTTTTGATGGTTTGACTAGGAGTCCATGGAATTGCTGACAGATATGTCATGCATGCCTTTAATCCTTCCTCGAATAGTATTTCATGTGAAGCAATAGGTGGAATTTGTAAGGCCTCCTCTGTGCTTGAGAATAGGTGTCGAGTTCTAGTGTAAGAAGAATAGATGAGGCGAATACATTTAATGAAATTCTCACTCGCAACACTATTGGATAGAGCTTTTGTTTTGATATCCTTATTCAATGTCACAGAGGACCAACGGTTGGAGAAGTTGGATTCAAAACATGCAGAATGTTTTATAAAGACTTGGGAATGCAACAGAACATGATTTCCCTTGCATTCATCTCCATCACATGAAATTATATGTAATTATGCCGAAGGTGTAGTACTCCAAATAATATAAAGGGGAGGGAAACTGCTAGGTTCTGACACTTGTCATGCAGGCCGTATCGTCGCATCCACAAATTCATTCAAGTGGAATTGATAATATCAAAGGTAAAAAACGACACCCTCATAATACTCCACATCTTCCTCCAATACTCCCTGTACACGGTGAACACCATGTCTTGTCCTTTTCCGATGAAGATGTCGAACACCACTTTGTGGGTATAAGACGCAATCTAC
Source organism: Taxus chinensis (assembly GCA_019776745.2). Lineage (NCBI taxonomy): Eukaryota > Viridiplantae > Streptophyta > Pinopsida > Cupressales > Taxaceae > Taxus > Taxus chinensis. The sequence continues at coordinate 661,498,969 of CM034153.1, read as the reverse complement.
ACCCCCTTCGTGTGCAATACATGCTTGGCCAAATTTGGCGACGACACCACCACCAGATTCCTCGACCCCATCTTCAACAGACATATTTTGCCATATTTCTTAGCGAGGTTGTAGAGATTGCGGCGATTCAAATTGTCCCAGCTTGGAGCCATTTGCTGAAAATGGGCACCGCTAGGGGACATGATGACAACTTCAATTTCTTAGATCTGAGTTTGGATACAAATATGACACCAACCAGTGCAATGAACACGGTGACCAACCCCTTAAAAATATTCACTCCAAAACAAAAAAATCTAATGTAATTCACAGCGTGGACTTGCTAACATAAAAAGATAAAGAACTGATCAATTTATAATTAAATGAGTGATTTCAAATACAGAATGTCAAGATTTCAAATCCTATGCACAAGGGGTTTCCACGAATAAATTTAACCAAAAATAAACACAGGCTTGCAATAATTTCTGAATAAGTAAGTAAAACGTAAAATCCTTGACCTATATATGCATTTAAACCTCCATTTTAACAAATAAAGAAAATAAAATGTCTCCTCTCTGTGTATTTCAACCTCTATCTTCACAATAACATTGTTCAAATACTTGGAAATGATCAAATCCTTCAAAATATTGTTGTGGTAAAATAATCGAAGGGGAGACATCCATTCCCTTATAAAAAAAGAATACACAATATAATAATCATGTACTATCCATTACCTCATATACACACACTACTTAGGCTATGACTACTGCATAGAAAGACTGTACTAATAATATGTAACCATATTTAAATGTTTGATGGAAAGGAAATATACTATGTAAGCCGCACGTTATAAGTTAAGATAGTAGTCTTACCCTTCGCTTTCAACCAATGCTTTATTTAAATGTTTACTAGACTTGGGTACCTCTTTAGGAACACTGCATTCTCCCATGTTGCATCCTTACATGACCAATTCTTCCATGGAAGGTGTCAATTTCCAACACATGTTCGTGCTTCTACTTCTTATAATTAATTGACCTCACAATTTAAAACGGGTCCTACTGAGTTCTGCAACAATTGGTCATTGCGGCCCAATTTTTGACATATCTCCATCAACTATTTTGTTTGTGTCTTTAAAAGCATGACCCTCCCTCCCCCTTATTTGAAATGACAAACATGTCTTGTAGTTCTTAGAAAATATATTCTAATGTTGCCTCCTTGAGTCCTCTTTCCTTTCGCATACACTTCTCCAACCTCGAACGTCTTTTCCTGCAACCCTTTCCCCCTCCCATTGTTTCTCTTCATTCAGTTTCACTTCTTCTCTAAATCCATTTTGGTGTTCACATCACACATTCTGTGCCTCAATTATTTCTTACAATCACCTCAAGTGGCTCTTAGAAGGTATAGTTCCGCGTTGCCTCCCTCATCCCGTTTTCCCTTCCCTTACAATTCTCCACCCTCAAAGACCTTACTCTACGCCCCTCTTCCTCTCCCATTGTCTCTATCACTACAATTTGCTTTCATCTAAACATCCCCTATCGCATTTCCATTGTACATTTCACGTGGCATTGCAATCTCCCAATAACGAGGAATCACGCCTACATACTCTAAACCTTTTCCCACTCATAAACCCCTTTGCATTTCCCTTCCACGCCCTTTTATACTACCATTCCTCTTTTCTTTTCTAGTTTTTAAGTCTTCCCTCATCTTCAACTGCCTGCGGGTATCATTTGTATTCTCCATTACTTCTACAGGTCTTATTTAATAGTTAACTAAATAGATCATTTATTTATTGCCTTTATTTTCTTTGCACCACAAGTACTTTGTTCTCATTTCCAAATCATTCACATGTCGCAATCCCTTCGGCGTTCACATCGCACTGCTCGCGTGCGATTGCTAGTATTTACTATGCACAATGTCGCTGTATGGTACAGTTTTCCAGTTGCGTGAGAGTCTACACTCCTCTATTGGCATTCAATACATTCTGCGCTGAATGTCCAATTAAAAACATTTTCTATTGATTTGTAAATTGGATAGAGTTAATGTTTTGTGAACCGTGGAGAGTGGACCTCGAGAATCACAGGGTGGATAGTGGGAGTCGTGGGACTCGAGAATCACAGGGTGACAGGTCTGCTATGTTGATTACTGCCCGCCCCCTATTACTCCATTATGATACGTTACAAGTTACAACTCGCAGAAATAAAGTTCAAAAGTATATTCGACCCACTCCCAGATACGGCAGATGCATATTGAAGATTTACAAGGAAAATCCAATGTAAAATATGAATAGACGTTTGGAGAAAAGTTCAATTGAACATTTATGGTGGCAGGTTAAACTAGCAAATTGGCAAGTGGCAGGTTGAAACCGTGCCCTTCAGGGGAAGTTTTAATAAAAATATAAACCTTTATATTTGTTAAACAATTTTTACACCCTGAATTTTTTTTTACAGACAAAAATAATATCACACTTTTCTGACGTGTTCAAATCCCTTTGATGGGCTGTGACGTGTGCAATTTTAAACATTGGATGCAAGCACTTTTGGGAGTTTTGATAACCTAATTCCTACGTCACTAATAACAATCATGATTTTGTCATCAACATTGATTATCGATATCTTCATACTAAGAATATATAGGACATGGAATGAACATTGAAGGAAAAACTCACGGTTAAAGAGGATAGTAAGAAAACAATGTCGGAGTGTTTCCATTCCTTTCTCTCTAGAAGTAGATAGTTTAACAATGTACATTTCCAATGCTTATAGCTTTATTCTTATTAATTTCCAATGCATATTTCTCTCTATTTTGTATTTTCTCGCCAAAGATTTGATATAGGCCTAGGTAATGGTTTAATATGATTATACTTCTATATTTATTGAATTATTTGTTGTTCTGGTTCTTTTGGCACATCTAATCGGCGGAATAGATGGACCCAAAAAATTATAGTGGTCTAAAATAGAATTTGTCATGGTACAGGGTTTGAACCTGGAATCTATAAGGGACAAAATATCTTCTAGAGTCTACTTCAAATGCAAACTTCATAGATCTAATCTGATTTCAGATCTAGGCCAAACATTGGAGACAAAAGGTTTTCTAATCGTATCTCACCACCTCCAATTTTGTGCGGTGAAACTAGTATGGGGTGAGGTTGTACAAATTTTCATTAAGAATGTAGAAAATTTATCCAGATGAACTAATGAAAAAAAATCCTTTAAAAGTGGTAAATAGTCCATTGGTTGGTTGATCATTTAACCTTACAAACATATGTGATGAATAGACTCTTCCTGAAAAATATTATAAAAATAAAAACAGACACTTCCCTATAAAAAAAATTCTCATATGAGAATGTCTCCTTTGAAGTAAGAAATTGTGTGATTAGAAAAGGAAATCTTCACTAATGATTTGTTTAATTAGAACACAGAATGGATATATCTTTATCCTCGTCATATTTATCTTAACATCAAATGGGTGTATTTAGACCATTACAATAAGACATGGTTAGTAGAGTAGAGTTATAAGATAGTTCAACTTTTATAATAGATTAGAGTTGGTTTTCATGTTGATGTGTTGGCTTGATTTATATTGGATAACTTATGGACTTAACATGAACAATATATGTGTGGTTTTTAATGCCAAATGTAGATTGAATTTGGCAATATGTTTCCTAGTTGTGCACCAGTTCTTAATGTACTCCATTCGAGTAAAGCAGTGACATGAGACCAACTTTAAAATGTTAGAGGCTTGGTGTTGAAATTTAATGTTGGCACTATAATATTATTCCATCATACACAAGATATCTAATGTTTCCAGCATAAGAGTAAGGACCATTGTAGCTTGGCTTGAACCATTCACCCTTTCTTCAAATGTATCTAGCCACCATCGTGTCTTCAATCAACTAGGGAAATTTTACATAAAACTATTAAAGGTTGTAGCACTTAGCTTAATCAATGTAAGTTCCTTTTTAAAACACTTTGGACAATATGCACATAGTTGTAGTTTCAATAATATGATCTTTTGAAGTTATCAAAAATTGTTGAGGATTCAAAATTTGAGATATGTCAAGTTACTATTGGGATTTTTAGTAAAGGTGGAAAGTACGGATTAAGGAATTCCACGTTGAATTCATAATTTATCAATCACCTTGAATTCATGAGGTGTACAACGTGTCTTGTCGATCCATTTGTACTATTATTGTTGGTATAAAACTACCCATTGAGCTTCTATGTTATGTTGTAGAAAATCCATGCTTTTTCCATGTACATCTCCTATGAGTTAAACTAAGTATGTGATGGCAAAAAATAAGCTATATCAAGGGGTAAAATAGGCTAGAATGTATGATATGTCTGAAAGGGAATATACATCATAGACCTATGAAGATATATGTTAAATGAAGGGCTTATTATCATCTCAGTTGCGTGGATATGTACTTTTGTACATGTGCAACCAATGGAAAATTATGTGATTGACCACTTTTGATTTTTAATTTTTCTAAGAATGGAATGTTGTATATCAATATGATTTTGTATTTAATATATATATAAAAGTACATGCAAAAAATGACCAATAAAACTCATATCACAATTAGACATGTGATGGATGAAGGTAGTCTCATATGAACATGTTAACATTTTCATACCACTATAAAATCTATGTCACCATTAGGATGTTCTTCATGTTTACCACCTTTCTTAGGTACTTATTTGAGGTCTTGAATGTGAAATTTTCAATTAAGGAGGTAAAATGCTATTATAAGTCCTTAATAGGTGTTGTAATGTTCAAAAAGTGTTGTTATGGAATAATGGTGACTTGTTGTATTTCAAAACATGGTTTAAGTATCAAACATCCTTTCAAACCATGATATTCATAGACATGAAGGAGGGAAAGAGAAAATTCCAACTAGGACTTTTTCACCAAATTTGGTTTTGGACTTTCTTTCCAAGTGTGAAGAGCTCTCCAAAGTTTATCAAATGAAATAATGGACTAAAGAAGCACCTCCCCACAGATTCATCAAAACATGAGAACATGAGACATCCTCATAAGGCCATGATGTTCATGTGGGGATCTTGGGAGTGTTAGATATTTTTACAAAAGTTTGTTATTTGTCTGGGTCAACTAGAAACAATAAGATCAACATGTAGAAACACTCTCCAATGCATCCCCAAAATGTTCCAAGAATATTTCAAGGTTATCCTCTAAAAACATAGGTTTTCGTTATTTATAATACAAGTTTTCATTATCTTTTAGCAAGGTGTGTATCTCAACAGGTCACAAACACCTCCATGGCCCACAACCATCAAGAACACCTTATCATAAGAGTTTCCTACTATCAAACATGTTTTGATAAGAGACACCTAAAATATGTAATAGGAGCATGTGAAGTCATCATGAGGATTCAAACAGGGTTATATGGGTTTCAAGGGGGTTTTCCTGTCTGTTAAAACATCTTACAGAGCTACCAAGCATTGCATGATGCTCATACACAATTCTTCATTTGCTAACTAATGGTATGGGATTAAGGCCTCTCTCTATCTCCTTTAGAGTTATGTTAAAGGATTCTTGAGGTTTCTCAACAATGCATAAGGCCTTATTCAATACTTGTAGTCATTGTCACTATGACTATTTTAAGTACACAATCATGAGTCAATATCATGGTATATCCATTGGGGTATTATCATGAATTGGAGGTGACAAATACTTATTCAAGTTCATAGTTGTACATTGTAATTCAAATGAACTCTATAGCAATAACAATGATTGGTATCTAAACTTATCATTTGACTAATTGTGAGAAAGAGAATAACTAAGGTACTTAGGTATGAAATTATTGATTTTATTTTAGAAAAAAAATATGAATTTGAGAAATTATAGGAACATGTGAAAACATTGTTTCAGATAAGATAAGCTCCCTTATTATTTCATGTTACATATTTACTTCAATTACTTTTATTTGGGTGGTAATTTGATTTTTAATGTTATATAGGGATAATTTAAACATATATATACAAAATACATGTAAATCTATAATTTCTTAATACAAAATAACAACCAATTTATACACGATCAATGTTTATATATGAATAACGTCCCAAAAATTATATATGTACATGTCCAAGACATATGTCCAAATTACATCCATATGTACATATTAAGAGAGTCTCTTGGTTACAAACTATATACATACATGAAAAAAAACATACATCTATAATCTCCACCATGTAGTAGGGAGAGAATATCTTCCTTGTGTATGCTCAGTTGTACCTTACATTTATAAAAAGTAATGTACAGATTAGATATATATATTTATTATTCTATTAAAATATGATCAAAATTATAAAACATTTTCAAATAATTGAATATATTGTACATTTAAATTGATTACCTCAATATATGTCTATGAGAGAATGTCATAAAGATTTACACTATGTATAGATATATTTCCAACAAATCCCCTTGTGAAACAAAAACATAATTCAAATGTAAGAAGCTGATAAATAAATTTTTGAATAAAGCATTAATCACATTTAAAATTATATTTTATTAGTTTAAACACTTTTGAATTTGTCTTGGGATCGGCATGGATGCCACCATCAACTGTATCATGATACACGACCTTTAAACCACGAAATAAGGAAAATGTGTAAATTGACCCGAGAGGTATAGAAGTGAGATCAAGGGATCAAATCCTAGACCCATTGTATTGAAGAGCTCAAAAAATGCCATATAGGGAATGTCGGTGGGATGCAAAGTACAAAACTGGTCACCTACATAATTAGGTGTTGAAAACAAAACACATAAGTACACATTGTAATATTTCATGTCAGTAAGGTTATATGTGTGTGTGTGTGTGTACTATTTTAAATGACAATTAAACACAATATTAATTAAAATTAGGTTTTATGTTACACACACTGAAGAAGAATAATACTAAACATCTTGTGTTAAAGTAGCAACAATATGTGTGTGTTGTGGTACCTTTTCCTCAAGCTTAAATAGATGATCTGTTTCTTTGCATATTCTTCTACTCCAAATAATCTAACACCCTTGATAATGGAATACCCCGGTAATTTGAAACCACCTCAAATAACTGTAATATGTTGGCATACATAATGCATGTTAGTCAATGAAACTATGTAATATCCATAGTTGTTTCCACCTCAGTGTGTGATATCAAATGTGCATGAGCATACAAATCACTACGTGCCTAGATTATGTTGTTAACATGGTCATGAGTATCTCGTCGTTGTAGACAAAAAATGCTCTTTATAGCCTCTATTGCCCCTCATGGGCACTCTGTATAAGAGATGTTTCAACATCGAGAAACTCACCAAGGAAATTTTTTGGCCTCTCTAAAAAATTTCTCACATCAAACAATATGAGGATCTCCTTCAAGAAAATATGCAAACCTAGTACTAATACACTCACGCCTCTACCTGAGAGAACCATGTATATATAAATAGTTCACCTTTAGGTTGAGGTAAACCTCAAAGTGTAACATGATAATGAAGTATAGAGGTAATTTTTCATTGCTAGGAAATTGGCCTTGGGAGACAACAAATCTAGGATAAATTAATGGTACACAAAGGCACCATGTACATATGTTAAAATAATATCCCTTGATTTTGTTTTTTTCTACGCAGCTCATCCAACACGAGCTCCTAACAACTTCTTTATTTGTAAGTCTATTCATCACATTATTGTACCCCACATCACTTGTTACACTTTATTTTAGCTCACTCATAAATGTTTTCAGTGTCTTACGTTGGAAAGGATTGAATGTTTTCATCTTTAATTGTATCCTTTTAAGGTCTTTAAGTTTTTTTCACAATGAAATTTATATTGACCAATTTTTTGGGCTGTTTAAGTATAGATGCATGTTTACTAATTTCATTTTCATTTCATTCATGTAAATTTATGGAGGTATCATGGGGAGATGATGTAGTCATAACTATAAACAACAAAATTTAAAACCTATGTAGAATGTATTTTACGATATTATACACCCACAAATGCTATTAATTCACATTTTCACACTAATTTTAAGAAAAAAATTGAAAACCTCTCCCTTTTTAAATTTTAAAAAAATAAGAAAAAATACCTCTTTAGTCAGTTTGAACCTTGGTTCAAGTGAAGGTTGGTTTGGAAAACCTTTTGGGAGGAAGAAAAATGTGGCATCTTTGGAGCCACATGTAAGAGATTTGGGCAAAGGGGGTTCACCTAAGCCACATTCAGGTGAAGGGGGGTTCACCCTGTGACGAACCGTTACACCAAAACCTTGAGGTGTTAGTGAAATCCACACATGAGGATCCTAACATCCCACCACGCTTCCGTAGCCTAGACCCTAGGCTATATTTTTGCTCGTATAGCGGGACCACACCATGCCCTATACAAGACCCGAGCGAACACTGCAATGCCGATGTAGCTACCTGTGTTGGGACTTGAAATTGGGTGGTCACTCTGATACCAAATGTAACAAACCATTACACCAAAACCTCGAGGCATTAGTGAAATCCGCACATGAGGATCATAACACACCCAAACCCACCTAAATTTTCATTTTCCATCTGCTTTGGCTTTTGGATTTGGCCCACAAAGTGGAACACATTATCATGCCTTTACCCCATGAATAACATGACATGTATATGAAATCAAATATGAGTAAACAAAACACATCCTGGAGTGGCTTATGTATATTTCATCATAGATCTACAAGTAAGTTTTGTACTCAAGTATGAAGAAGAAACTAGGTGAATGAAAGAAACATTCCCATCTATCATGAAATATAGAAAAAGTTTCATTCCCTCTATAAAAAAGTGAGTATAAATAGTTTCCTAATACATCACTAAGACCGTTATTAATTTATTGTATTTAATATATATTTGTCAAAAATATTTTACTAGGAAATGATTTTTCCATTTATAATAAATATAATTCAATTAAGTACTTTACAACAGTTGTATTATTGTTGTGCTAAGGATATGGTCCAAGAGAAACTTATGTATTGATGGGATTATAATAAATTTGACAAATTATTATAGGAAAGTTGAATAAGGCATAGGTTGGCTAGGATGACTTGAAAGTTATTATATCTCTAAGTTAGGAATATGCCCAATATTGTGAGCATTCATATATGTGGATTATGTACCTTATGTGATAACTTGTAAAATATATCTTAATCTTGACATGAGCATATGCATATATTGAATGGTGTGTTATTAATAAATCATTTAAGGGATGAAGTACATTATTATTTATTGGAAAACAAACATCATTATTTTCATATACAATATAATTTATATAACTAAAATAATGCTTTACACATATTTGATAATGTATCGTATTTTTAAATCTTGATATATTTGACCATAATAGTTTCAATAACTTAATGGTTTTTTACTAAGCCTTGAAATATTCCTAATTCAAACCACACATGTATAGATAATAAATTATCATAAAATGACAAGTAGAAATGAAACTTGCATACCATATACTTGCACACTAGGTTATTTAATCTTATATGAATAGTTTTTAAATAAGTAGCCTTGATCTTATAATAAGACAATTAAATCTTGATAGGAGCTAGGAACTTGTAGATGGAATATAATAATCCTTAGTAGAAGACAAAAGATGTAGAAATTATAAGCGTTATAGATAACCCTAAGAGGTGTACAAGATGGCCTGAGAAACATGTAAAAATATATTTATTTTAATCTTAATTAACTAGTTCTAACATAATGAACCCTAAAATAATGTAGAATTTCATAAAAATAAAAATACATATATCAATATCTAATTCTAGGAGGAAAGTAAAATGGTATACTAAATTTGTGTACGAATAAAAAATCAATCTTAATTATTTATTTTGAGAACTGGAATATAGAAGCATTCATGAATGGTGTAGGGGTGCATTTTAATTTTTTTGTGGTCACTAAAATTTAGAAAAAAAAAATCCCTTTATTTTTCCCCTCTTAGCTATGACATCACAATAAATCATGATGAGGTGGAAAATATTCAAAATACATACCAAAAACTAACATACTAATTAATATGTGCTTCACCCTTTTATTAGATTGTGTTAAGAAATATTGAAATCTTTCATAGGCATTCGTTAGCATGCTTGAAAATTTTATTACAAATTCTAGTGTCATGCACACATGTGATGTAGAAATGGAAGCCCCCTCTCATTAATCATATCTAGATTTCATATCAAAAGTTGTGATATTACTTCCTAACAAAAATGTTAAACACTTGGCGAAGATGGATTTCAATAAATTAAAATAATATTCCCATTATGAACCAATGTCAAGAAACAAAATGAGTAATATTTTTCTAGAATGTATAGTGAATTTATTAATTTGAATATAGTTATTAGAGTTCATTTGTTGGTTTCCTTCTTGAATGATTTTTATATGAAGGACACATTACGAATTTTGGATATTGATTTTGAACAATGAAAGTCAAAAAATTGGAATAAGAGTTTGTGGGAAATGTTTCCAAAGGAATAACTTCATTGGGTACAAAAAAATAGGTATATTGATCAATTGTTTCTCACATAGTGATATTAAATTTAGTTGAAAGTGAAGATACAGAAATGAATTGACATATCAACATTATTACTCAAGCCTTGGGTATTTCTAGAAATACTATCAACAAATATATGAAGAGACCTAAGATGATTTTATTATGTAAGGAAATTAGGTTTTAATGTGTATGAATCCTCATTCTAATGAAATTAAAAAACATATTCTGAAGGTAATTTTCTTTATTTTTGGCATGAGAGGAATCTTTTCTCCAAATACAAGGTATGTTTTGAAATATAGGATTAGTCATAATGAGTATGAAGAACATCTAACACATTGGATTTAAATAACTCAACATGATATGTATGCTAGTTTTAATGAATAACATCCACCAATTAAGATTATGTAATAATTTTTGATATTTTGAAGCCTTGGTATGTTATAAAAGATGAAGTCCTTGAAACTTGTTATTGCTGTCATGTTGACTTTCATTATCATTATCAAGTAAAATATAATATATAGATTGAAGTTTCATTTAATTTCTATCTCTTACATTATAACATGTGTGATTTGATGTGATTTAATATGTAATCAAGATTTTTTGTATCATGTGTATAGAAAGTAAAGAGAATTATCTATTGGACCATAAAATGCCCCCTAGACATGTGTTTGCATTCATAGCTTCCATTCTTTGCACTACATATGATGATAATGTTGATGGTCCAATGACTTGAATCAAAGTTGTTTGTGACACATGTGGGGAGTTAAAAAGATTTCCAATAACATATAAAGACTCATACACATTTCAAATCTTGACTTGTAAGAGGTGATCATTTCATAACATTATATTTTAAATTTTCATATATTTTATTTGATTTATATGTAGATTTAATGTGCATATAACACTTAAATGCATGGATATGTAGGTTGAAATACTCAGCCATTTTTTAAAATAATGCTACAAGATTGGAATCAGTAGATGACGAAATTCATGTTGTGGCATTCATAGATAGTTTCCAAAGTTTCACTAATCCTTACATCAAAGGATTCTCACTATGCAAAGTGACAAAAAAATTAACTTTATAACCAATAAATACATATTCCCTCTCGGTTCCATATTATTCATGGTTTATTTTGTTAAGAATTACTCATTTTCTCATCAAAAGGATATTTAGACACAATACTATCATACTGAGCATATTACTATCATGGTTGATGTATGTTATAGGCATGCAAAATTGGTTTTTGATGGTGTTGAAATTAAATTTGAGAAGAAAGTGGTTAAGAAGGAATACCACTTGTATATCACTGATGATAAGGAGCTCATGAAACCCATGTCATAAAACAATATTTTTAGTTATTTTTCTAATATCTTTCTTAATGAGGTGTGTAATTAGATCAAAATTTTATTTTTTCTATTGGTTGCGCATCATATTTAAAACCATCGTGCCCCTTTTTTAACTTAGTCGATATCAGTGTTACCTCAAAATACCACATATGTAGAGATTTTTGTAGAGTGGTCATGAGAAGGAGGAACACAATGTTTTTGGTACCTACTTAAAACAAGATATAAAGAATTAAATGTTTGATTATGAGGGGGACCAATTTATTGATGACCACACTATTGTTGATTGGTGTACGAAAAAATTTTGCAATTCCATTTTCCCCACCTAAGAGTACCATTCCTCTACACATAGTGTTTTGGAAAATTACATGTAATCATAACATACACATGTGAAATTAATTATACATACACATGTATGTACATTTATTTTCTAACATGTTTAACATTAACTTTTATTTCTTTAACATGATTAAACAAGTGTTGATCAAATGACTAAACATGGATGTGAAAGGAATCCTAATTGTAGGCTTTTTCACCCTATGATGATTGTAGATAGTAATAATTGGACAATATGTACAAGGGATTATTCTTATTTGTGTTATGAATGCATGAAAAAAACATATATATAGTGCAAAAATTAACAACATTGTTATGAAGGTGAGTGGAAGCAAGTTCCTCCAGTAGTGAATGATTCATATGGGTCAGATGACGATGATATTTTTGAAATATGCCCTGTATTTTACCTAATTATGACCACATATTTGGACTTGTTAAGAAGGTATTTTCATAGTTGGATTGTATTTTCTCATTGAATTAATTTTAAAATGATAATGTACATAACTGATTTAAATAATTACAATATATTATACTTTGATTCTAACAATTAAAAATGGTTATTGTATTATACGTGATGTCTTCACAATTATTGTAGAAGAAGGCAATCATGAACATGTAGAGTACTACATGTTGTGGTGTATTAAAGAGAGAACGAAGTTAACAATTGATGACATAATATATTATATTGGACCAATTGTATTGAAGGGGAAATATTTGAGACAAGTAAAAATCATCCATAGTGGGAATCATTTTGTTGATTATAACCCAAACAACAAGGTATATCATTATACCCATCTTATTATTTCTACCAGGTTACATCTACATCAAGTGGCAATTACACGAGGATTAAAAAATGGAGACTAGATATAGAAGATCATGCAAAATATTAAATGTTATTGAATAACAATCTAAATCAATTGGTATCAACTAGTTCATTACACATGTACATTTTTATGGCTTGAAGATAAAATTATTTTTACATTGCATATTAATAAAAAAAATAGGTGATCACTAACTTTTTATATCGCACATCATGTATTTTAGATTAGAAGAATTTACAATTGGTTTAAGAGTCATGCTCTTATATGTCATAATTTCCATTATAATTTTGTTTATAGACTTATATTGTCACTGATTGCGCAACCATCTATCTTAGTTATGCAATTTCAATTCTAGTTTATTTTTGTAGGATTTTCACATATATACACACTAGCTGTTTTTTATTAGGTTTGTGACATGTATGATAGACTTATAACATGTATGTTTATATCTTAGATAATACATGCATTTAACATATATGTAGAAGTTAACTTAAATTTTTATAGTATTAAACACTCGTAAATGATTTCTATTAAGTCTAAGTGGTGGATTATAAGTGTACAAAATATAAACATATATTAAAAAGGTTTTAAAAATCATAGAAAATCAATACTTATAAGTGTCTCATTTAGGCATTTTTAGTACTTTAGTTCAATACAAGTTTAAACATGAGATAATTTTTAAAGTTATAAATTCCCTATTTGGTATAAGTTATAAGTTCATCATTTGTTTTAAGTTATAATTTATAAGTGCCTCATTTGTTTTAAGTTATAAGTTATAAGTGCCATATTTACTATGCATGGTTTAGCAATTTTATATTCATGAGTTCAATACAAGTTTAAACATGAGATAAAAACATTTTAGGGGGTATAACTATAAAAATACATGTTTATATCCCTAGATCATGCATTAATTATTATTTTTAACCCTATTTCATATCTTGTATCTTCATCAAGTATTATGAAAATTATATCATAAAATATAGTTATCATACCTTTGTGTCTCAAAAATTCATTTACCACCTATATTTTCAGTTTCTTATACATATTGACATGGATCTACCTATTTTTGTGTAGAAATTATGCTCCCGTTCACATAAGGAATCTAAGAAAACTGCTAGAAGTATAACTACTGAAATAGACCATGCCATTTTGAGTGGAAATTGTCAACGATTGCCAAGCGTTACAAGATGTATCGGTAAGTTTGTGTCATTTTATGGGTACCATAGTGGTCTAGTGTATTGTTTGAAGGAGATCATTACAAATAGTGGAAAGTCATGGGGATTTTATTTTGGATGGTAGATGACATGAACAACCTAACCAAGGGCCCCATCAACCAAAGCCTCAACACCCATAGGCTAGATGTCATCATAATTTTTTTCCCTATGCAGAGAAGAACATTTATCTCAAGATGAGTGTCATTGATTTCTCGCAAGGACCGATTTGAACTTTGTTTGGGTATGCTTAGCGTGATGCAAGCATGAAGTGCCCTGAGCATCTGCTTATTATGTAATGTAGCCATATAATTTTTGGGTATAAATGTTTAAACTCTTTAAATCTCCCATGTTCTTCCACTAACATATGTGAGTTTATTATTGGCATGAGAATATCCTAGTCATATTTTGTTGGTTCTACATTTTTTATGTTGGATAACAAGTGTCTGGATTGTACTTGTTTTGTGATGAATCCATGTTGATGGAATTTGTTTTCTAGTGTTATGACTATGTCAAATTTTTGTTAGATAGTGTTTCCAAATGAACTTCCTACATATATTGGTATGTCATTAAAGGGAGGAATATTCCATAATTATCTCACTAGTATAATAGATAAGCCCCCAAATTTTTTGTTTTTTTTCGAGGGAAGGCCTTATGCAACCCGTTGTTTATATTGTTGAGCATTTTAAGCCTTTTAAGTCATCTCATATATGACAACATATTCAATGTGTCTCTTTTTTTCTTACAAGAATTCTAATGTTTTTCCTCTATGCTCTTCATTTCTTGTATAGGAATCCATACCTTGACATGTATAGTTGTACCCTTTATGTTGAATGTTATGATGCTAGTTAGAGTGAGAAGAAGGAGTGGAGACTGAATTCCACATATTTTTCATTGTAGTGTATGTTTAATGTAGTTGATAAAGTATGATTTTCATGTGCTTGCATTCCCTTGAATGATCATATTTAGTGTTGGTTGGTATTTGCAGTTGGCTAGGCATTCAATAACTATTTTTAGGCCACATGATGTTTGGAAAATAAGATCACTGGTCGTGATGGGTTCATGTTAATAAGGTGATGGGATTGGTTATCACTGTGAGAAAAATCTATGAAGTGTGATCCTTTACTGTGAAATTTACCTTCCAACCCATGTTGTGACCACTCATCATTGTTGTCGAAGTCTCAAAGGCCTAACATGTCTAGGTCATTAATTGTTTTGGGTGTTGTTGAGGGCATAAAAGATAATAAATTCCATTCTCAAAAAGTTACACTTTTTTCTGAAACTCTACTTCTATGTCAATCTTTCTCTTGTTTTTTTTAGATAATGTTTATGTTTCTATAGGTTTCTCTTTGTATGCCATGTGGTGTAGGTATCTTTGAGTTAACCCCATTGTGTCATAATATGTTCCCTAGTTACACCAAGGTTTCTATAGGTTTGTCTATATATGCTAGAATGGTTTGTAAAGTATAAGTTTTAACCAATATAAGTCTTCGTATGAAGGGGATTCGACTATCGATATGTTAGAGTAATTTGGGAACACACAAATGATTGCAGGAATTTTAATTTTTTCCAAGGTTCTCCCTTTCATTTCCCATTCTAAAACTCAAATATGTTGGCCTCAATGAGGGGTAATGCTTCTAGAAGATTAGGGTGCTTCATGTAGGGTTCTACAAATGATGGTATTTGGTCTCTTGTTGCATTGTTTGCATTAATATGCTTTGATACATTTTTACCTATGGATAGGGTGAAAAAGGCATGACTGCATATAGAAATAGGTATTTTTTGCAACATGTGGCATGTCTCTTGTGCACCAATTTCATGGTCAATAATAGTTTATATAAGGAACTTACTATATGTTATATTTTTAGGGATCACATTGTTAATTGTGTTAGATTTTCTCATAAGCATATGGTGGTAGTGTTATCACAAAATCACATCACCCCTTGAATTCTCAGGATGTGAGTGGGGCATTCGGTGTGATTGTGTAACATGGGTACCACCTCTCAAGCTATGGGACTTGCGAGCTTGAGGTAGACCTTCAAGGAAGGCTAGATTCCTCTTCCTCATTGAATGCAAAAACTAAATATAATGCAAGAAAAACAACTAACTAAACCTATATTAACTTTCCAAGTGGATAGGGAGAGAGATTGCATGAAAGAAAACCTACACTAGAAGCGGTGATACATCAATAAAAGGGTTGTCAGACACTTTCCCAACCTAAAAAACAGTGAAAAATTGTTATGGATAGGGTGGTCATGCACCAGAGACCAAAACACATACATCCACCATTCCCAAATAAGCACAAAACACCCAAACCCTGTAAGGAAACAAGAAATATTCATAGATCCTACAATCACAATGAGAGCATGAAAAATTAACATAAATAATGCAAGGATTGACAAATGAATCACAAAACACCACTTTTATTACTCCAATAATATGCACAGTACATTTTTTAGCAGAAGGAAGCAAGAAATGTCATTACAATTTTAGGAGGAACGCTTGAAAGCCCTAAAATTCACAATAGTTCAGTTGTGAGAAGAAGAGGGCTACATGGGAAGAAAAATGACCAACTCCCCAAAATGTGCAACCCCATTACAATTTATAAAAGAAAAGTCCAAGAGAGAGGGAAGAAATTTAGATTTCCATGAGTTCGGGAGCACCATCCTTGCTTGCATCATCCTTGGAGTTTCCCATGCCTTCAATACTTGGTCCCCATACTAAAAATTAGGTGCTCATACTTACATTAATGATCCCCATATAACCTGGTATTGTTCATTGTGTTAGGGGTGAGTAGCTCGTCGAGTAGCTCACTGAGCTACTCGGTGAGCTGGGTTGAGATCCTTAGTTTTTTAATCCCCTATGCACTCTAAAATTCATCTTGGTGAGATGTGAGTGGGTTCTCCCTGAAAATCCTACTTTGTATTTTTCCTAGCTTGTTACACATATGATTGGGCACCTCATGTCTTAATCACTCATTCATTGGTTCATTGGTTTTCCCCTCACTCAAAAAATTCCACTGCATTCCTTTTCACGTATTGGTGAATCTTACATTGACTTCCAAGCTCCTCGACTTACTCGTTTTGTACCACTTCGGAGATCGGCTCCTGAAATCCATTCCTCTTCAGATATTGATTGGTTGGATACCCTCCGAAACTTTACTGCCTTAGCTGGACCCCTCGAGTAATTTCCATGCGTCGACCTAACAACCCACCTTGGTATCCACCCGTAACAACTACATTGCCTCCACCTTGGGAGATACCCCAACCCACTTTAGACATCCCTTGATGCATTGTCACTATTCATCACCGATCCCACCTTAGATCTCTAAAACCCCGAACCTCTGAAGTTTGAAATTTTAGACTTCGAAGTTTGAAAATCCGAGCCACTTTTCGTGGCACTGTTCCTTGCCTCACATAAAATCTCTGATTTCCTGAAATCCCAAATTCTGAATTTCAGCTTTGGGCTTCCAACTTGCCCCCGCATGTAAAATCTCTTTAATCATCAATGCCCTATGTTTTTCCATTGTTCCAGCCGAGTTGGCCTTGCTTGTAATGTTTACGATGTCTCCCATTCAGCTTGGCTCCATGTCTCTGAGCTATCTTGCAGCATCATCGATTGTCCATCTTGAATGATCATTTCCATTTTGCACCTACATGCACATCAAGTGTCTCACTTTTTCCTCGACTCCCTATGCCACCTATCACTAAGTTGAGCTCATTTTTTCCCTGATTTGACCCCCCTCTTCTGCACCATCTGAGTTCATCCACATATTTCCATGGCAAGCTAGCCATTTAACATCGACTCCCTTTCATGCCTTGTGAGCTATCGATCACCCGTGATCTCTCCAAACCCCTCAAATTTTTCTACCCAACGCCCAAGCCTACATCCTTCATTGTGACCTATTCCCATTCATTATGCATCCAACCCATTCTTTACGACATTGATCCCAATCACAAGCTCCTGGAGATGTCAACTTTCCACATGCCTTCACGCTAACTTGAACTATTTCGGCCTCCCTATTGCATTTGTATGACTCACCCCTTTGCGGGCTTCTTCTTTACAGTGACCCGCCGAGCTAAAACCCTCGAATTATCAACTCAGCTCGACGAACTCCTTGGTGATCCATTCGCATAGCTTGACCCAAATGTTACCAACTCACCTGACCACCTTAGGAGCTCGATCAAGTCATGCACCACCTCAACATTCCAAGCAGTTTGTCGAGCTACTCACCGAGCTCCTTTTAGCTCGATAACCCTTAGAGGCATCTTTGGGCAATGTTTTAACCTTTTTAATGTTTTCTTGATTTATTATCAAATTTATTCAATGCCAAGGGCCATGGGGGGATATTGAAGTACTTGGGGACTAATTTTTACACTTTCCTCATTTTTTACCCATTCTAGGCCAAAAGCGTGACATTCGGGGCTCATTTTCACCCTAAGTAAAAACTGTGTTTTTTTTCAAAACCTAGAAGAGGAAAAAATATTCAAGTGATTTCCAACTCTTGCAATGCTCCCAAAACATGAATTTTTCTTGTAAACCCAGATTTTCCTGTGAAGGCCCCTTCCAGTGTTTGGGTTTGTTCTTTCCATGTTGTCAATTTTGTTGGGATGATTATGTCAAGTGGGATCATCCACTGCAGTACACCCAAACATTAAATGTAAACATTTGTTAAGAAAACTTTATTGTGAAGGTCTTTCATATTAAAGAGTAAAGTGGCTCGACCGATTCACCCACCCACATTAATTTGGGTGATCCCTCTCGGGATTGGCTATCTAGTTGTCTACAATGTATACATGTTGTAAAAACTAACTTAAAGAATAAGCTCTTATTATAAGATACAGTCGATGATAATTATATGATATAATCAAGATATAGTTGAGCAAACATTGTGGATGACTGCGAACTGGAAGTGGAAGTGTTGGGTTAAACTTGTGTTGAATTCTTAATAAAGACAATGCTTTATTAGTGGAATTTTTTCCTACAGGTTTCTCCACTTAAATTTGGTGTTATATGTCTCTAATCTTGTTCATTATTTACTTTCAAGCTCTAGCTCATTAAGCTTTACATTCGCTAGCTATTTTAAGTTATTTGTGTGTCTAATCGACTGCATATCATAATCTATAATCTTCGGCTTTAATGGTGGATCTATATATGTGGATTATTTATCCCCTGCTAAATCTAACATGGCATCAGACCTTGGTGATTATGTGTGTGTAGGATCGATCTAGAAGTTTTTAACTTGAAGAAGTAAAGAAGCTTGAAGTGTATTTACAGATATGCGAGACTCTAAAATATCTCACAGTCATCTTCAAGTAAACCAGGTTTAAAATTCCAATTCCCTCCCAAATACTATTTGAAACATTGGTAAAATATAGGATAAATGGTTGTTTAAATCATATTTGAAGCTTTTGTATGCTTAGATATTTTCTTCTTCATCTAGTTTCAATAGTTTGTAGTTTAAATACATCGTCTGCGAGCTTGTTTTAAGTTTCAGTGTCGTTTATAGCCATTTAGGTCATTTTTTGAATTTGGATCGGAAAGATCTATTTAGATCTGGTTTGTTTGAGGTTTTAAGTCCGTTCTAGTGGTAAAAAATCTTCTTTTTTAGATAATTTTGTCTTTACGAAGCCTGGACCAATAATTTTGTGCAATTTGTCTTTGCATTTTCTGTCATTTATTAGTTTTTTCACTAGATTAGCTTTTACAAAGCGCGATCCAATATTTTTTCGCCATCTAGCTTAGTTTTATCGATTTTACAAAGTTTAGAACAAGAAAATTACTCCAAAAATATTATCTGTCCTCTTTTTCATATTTGTAAAGCCATACCTACTCTTAGAGTGCTAAGTGGCTTCAGTTTGACATCTTACTGTCTTTTAGAAGTTTGGACCAATCATTTTATGCCATTTAGCTTACCCTGATAGATTTTTTTTTACTTTCTTTGATTGTGAAGCCCGAGCCAATCATATTGCTCCATCTAGCGTTGTATTTGTCAGTTTTTTATGAAGCCTGAGCCAATCAATTTTCTCCATCTTGCTTTGAGGTGTTAGAATATTGTTTATCTAATTATCAGTTGATATATGAGTGCCAATAAAGGATTTATGTGTTTCTTTGTGTTATCAGAATTGAACTAGTTATTTTTGACATTTACAAAACTTGAGCTATTAATATTTCTCTAAGTGGCGTCGTATTCCACTTTTTCAATATTCTTTGAACTCATTTCTAATAGTTGCGAAGGGTATACTAATAAAATTGATCTAAGTTTCTTTTCCATCGCATTTATCTTATTTATGAAATGTAATTAAATTAAAATTAGCCACCTTGTCGCATTTGTTATATTTACGAAATGCGAGCCATGTAAAAGGCTCCACATATCTTTTTTGACTTAGTCTTTTTTTATTTCATTATGAAGTGTGATCCAATAGCATTTAGACACGTATATATCTGTCAGTTTTTGGCAGAGTGCGAGGTAATAGAAAAGTGAAACTTGTCTTAGTATTTTTTAGCAAGGTTAACTTCTTTATTTCGCGGGTTTGTTAACTTTCCTTTGTACTGTAGAATCTCTAATTTTCTTCATTCTGAATATTTTTTTAAGTCTGTGAACTGCAAATTCTAAGCTGATTAAAAATCGACGCATATTTTACTTTTTGCACTTGTCAGACTTTACCAGACTTGCGAAACGTGAACCAACTATTTTCTTACACGTATTATAATTTTGTCAAAGTGTCAGCCTTTTCTTTAGCTTCGCTATTTAGATTATGATGACCATCTTATTCCTTTCTCAAACACAAACTTTATTTCAAAATTGATTTATAAATTGTTTAAGCCATTAATTTTTTCAAAAAGTGTCTTGTTTGACTTAGAATTTGCTTTTGCATTATGTCATAGTGTGAAATGCGATCTAATTAATTAAAGACACGTGTATAAGGTTATTTCTTGTAATTGATTGTCAGTCCGTCTTATTAGTTGCATTTATGAAATGTGAGCTAATTGAAAAGTGACATGTGCATTTACTTTTCATGGTTATCAGTCTTATCATATGTTTTTGATGTGTGTTTGTTTATCTTTTGTCTCAATTTTTGAATTGGTTTCGGACCCAAAATAGCATTAACTTTAATTTCTAAAGCATCATGTCCACTTGAGGATCTTTTTTAATGCCGAAATGTGCCCTTCTTGGTATTTTTGATTTGTTCCACGTGTCAACCCCCATCTGATTTATTTATTAACTTATTTTATTTGTTAAAGTAGCTCATTTTGAGCTCATGTAGCTTGGTTTTTGAGCTCACCCTGTCGAGTTGTTAAATAACTCATCGAGATTTCTTTCTCTTATGGGTTTTCTAATTTGTCTTTGTACCATGGATTCTAAATTAGACCCCATCTTTGCTCTCCTTTTTAGCTCACCGAGCCGAGTTGTAAAAGAACTCGTTGAGCTCTTGTAACTCGACCCCGACTTTGTTCTATAAATTTGACCCTAATTTCTACCAAATCAATCTAATTTTTAACTAATTTTGATTTATTTGATTTTATATAGCTATTAAAAATATTTGAAGCTAGACATTTGTCTCTGTTTGACTTCCTTGACTCGTTTTTTATTTGAATTTGTTTCCATCACTGTCTGAGCATTAAAAAAGGTTAGTTCTGCCAGTTTTTTGATGGATAAGTCTCAGTTGCTAAATGGAATAAATTATAGCATTTGGAAAGTGTGTTTAAAACCCTATTTTCTTGCTAGGAAGCTTTGGGATTTTTTGACTAGTGTGGAAAAATTTCCCATAGGGAAACAAGCTAAACTTGAAAACCTTAGCTAGTTTTCTCAGAGATCTCAGGAAGTTATGTCCATCTTATTGGAAAGCATTAGAGATGAGTTCTTAATGCATATAGGTCATATGGACTCACCTGCAGATGGAAGGAAGTAATTATAGACCATGTATGAAGGCGGTAGGTTGTCTAAAATAATTAAATTGGTTGTAGAGTTGTTTACATCACCCAAGAAAGGGGATGAGAAAATTGTGAATTATTTAGCTAAAATCAAGAACATCAAAGCTCAATTAGATCGTTGTAACTGTGAATTGTTTCAAATTAAGTTGCTATATTTTATTATACATATTAATACTCATGAAAAATATAGACATTACATCTCAATTCTTAATTCAAAATATAAGAATGAGAATGATCTGCCTGATCTGGACACCTTGTCTTCTTTGTTGATTCAAGAAGAAAGAGTCACGGAGAAATTTGATTCAAAAGAGACTGCTTCTCAAACATTGTTCTCTTAGAATCATAATCCTGCCCATAATAAGATATTTTCAATCTAATATCAGATCTAGATTTAAATCAAATCCTAAGACTAATTATGCAAAGAGCAATCATAAATTTAGTGTCAAAATAAATGGAAATTGTAATAAGTGTGTAAAATTTGGACACAAAGAGTCAAGATTAACAAATCAGTTAACAATGCTAAGAATAACAAGACTAATAATTTTAAGAAAAATCATGCAAATGTGGCTAAGAAGTCTATTGCTTTGTATACTACCCTTTCAGCTTCAAATGACAATGAATCGATTCTTAACAGTGGTGCCTCTAGGCACATGACTTGCATTTCTAATATCCTTTCAGATATGATCAAATGTAACGAATATATCTATCTAGGAGATAACTATTTCATTAGAGCTAAATGTTGTGGAAATGTTAAGTTTTCTAATGGTTTAATTAGGAATGTATTGTATATCACTAAATTGAAAAATAATCTTTTTTCTTGTTCTCAACTAACCAAAGAAAAATATAAAGTTATTTTACTACAAGATAAGTGGTATGTAAAAGATAAATTCAGTAATGTTATTACTTCTAGCATTCAGAAAAATGGCTTGTATATCTTTGATGGTTTTTTCTCTGTCTCTTGCTTGTCTTCCTCTTCTAAGAATGATATTTAGCTATTACATGAAAGACTTGGGCATGTAAATTTCAAAAGCTTGTATGATATGTCGAGACTGAACCTTGTTGTTGGTCTTCCTAAGATAAAATCATAACATGAGACTTTTGAAAGTTTCCCACGTGGTAAGAAACATGCTCAACCATTTCACAAACATCATGATCCAAATTCTTCACATTTACTAGAACTAATTCATATTGATGTGAGAGGTCCAATGGAGGTTCCTTCTCTCAGTGATGCCTTGTATATTGTGTGTTTTATTGATGATTATTCTAGAATGACTTGATATTATTTCATTAAAAATAAGTCTAACGTCCTATATAAATTTTAGGAATTTAAATCTCTAGTTGAAAATGCTTCTAATATAAAAATTAAGAGAATTGGGACTGATAATGGAGGAAAATATGTCAGAAAATCCTTTGATGAATTTTGTGTGTCATGTGGAATTCAAAGATAATTGATCACTCCATATTCCCCTCAAAAAAATAGCATTCCAGAAAGAAAGAATAGGACTATGATTCATGCTTCCAATGTGCCTAAATTCTTATGGGCTGAAGTTATGAAAAAAATTATCTATATTTTAAATACACTACCTACAAAACCTCTTCATCAATCTACTCCTCATGAAGTATGGAAAAAGAAAAAACTAGATATCCCTCACTTAAGAATATTTGGTAGTCATGCTTCCATCTTCATTCCAAAAGAAAAAAGGAATAAGCTTGATCCAACCTATTTCTCTTGTATTTTTGTTGACTATGGATGTAGAACTAAAGGATTGAGAGTCTATGATCCATTCAAGCAAGACATTGTTGAAAACAGAAATGTTCAAGTCTTAGAAAGAAATTTCTCTGTTGATCCTAATAAACCCTGCTCTGCTACTATAGAGATAGATCCTGATAATCCTCCTACTGAAATTATGGAAAAAAAAATTTAAGAGACTGATTATCCTAATCTAGATATGATTGATATTGAGGGGGAGTCATCCCAAAAGTTCTTGCAACCTAAGATTCCTAAATGGGCTAAAAATATTGTTCAAAAATCTCAGCCTGATAATCTTAGAAAACTAACTAGAATTCAACATACTTATCATGACTTGATGACCCTCTATGAGTTTGAACCACAATCCTTTGAAGAATCATCTCAAGATCTTAGATGGCTTCAAGCTATGAAGGATGAATACAATGCTTTAATCAAAAATGACACTTGGGAACTAGTCCTTCCTCTTTCTAAAAGAAGCATTGTAGGATCTATGTGGTTGTTCAAAATTAAATATAACTCTCTAGGAGAGATTGAAAAATTCAAAGCAAGGATAGTAGCTCGTGGTTTCACTTAGAAACTGGGTAATGAGTATGTTGAGACTTTTTCTCTTGTTGCTAAGATGAGCACTGTAAGATTTCTTCTTGCATTGGTTGTCCAATACAGTTGGGAGATTCACCAAATGGATGTTAAAATTCTTTTCTAAATGGTGACTTAAAAGAAGAAATCTATTTGATTCATCCTAAAGAATTTGAAGCACATGGCAAGGAACTTTATGTATGTAAGCTCAAAAAAGTATGTGTATGGTCTTAAGCAAGCTCCTAGAGCTTGGTATGCTAAAATTAATAGTTTCTTTCAAGATCTTGGTTTTTCTAACTCTTTTTCTGATAATGATTTATTTGTTAAAGTTGAAAAAAATCATATTATCATCATTTTCTTGTATTCTGATGATATTTTGATCACTAACAATGATAGAAATCTAATACTTAGATTTAAAGAAAGGTTAAAATAGCGTTTTGAAATGAATAATTTAGGTTTACTAAATCATTTTATTGGCATGATTATATTTCAAGATCATAAGTCTATTGTTTCATCTCAATCTCGGTATGCTAGGAATTGGATTAGAATATTTAACATGATTAATTGTAAGCCTGGTTGCAATTCCTATTGAATTTGGAGTTAAGTTAAAT
This sequence comes from Taxus chinensis, assembly GCA_019776745.2. Lineage (NCBI taxonomy): Eukaryota > Viridiplantae > Streptophyta > Pinopsida > Cupressales > Taxaceae > Taxus > Taxus chinensis. Next base: position 661,473,894 of record CM034153.1, on the reverse strand, counting down.
CATAAACCAACGTGTGCTAAATTTGATCCTACTATGTAATAGGAAGCTAGTTGGTAGTTTAATATACTTAACTATTACTAGACCTGATATCTCTTATGCATGGTAGGAGTAGTTTCAATATTTATGCAAGATACCTTATGAAGATCATTGGAAAATGGAAACAAGGATTTTGATATATATTAAAGGCACAATCAATTTTTATCTCGTTTAGTCTTCTTCTAATTATGCACAATTATTTGGTTATTGTGATTCTAATCATGCTAGTGATGTTGTAGATAGAAAGTCTACTTCTGGATATCTTTTTAATCTTGGTGCAGGTGACATCACTTAGATTAGCAAAAAGAAACCAACAATGTCTATCTCTTCTACTGAGGCAGAGTAAAGGAGTGCCATGGAAGTTGCTAAGGAATCTATGTGGTTAAAAGGGATGTTGGCTGAGTTGCACATGGATGTCAAAGGGAGTACTAATATTCTATGTGACAGTAAGAGTTGTATTTCTCTTGCAAAGAATCCAATTCAGCATTAAAGCAAAAAACCTATTGAATTTCATATGCATTTCATCATAGAAAAAGTCCTTAATGGTGATATTGATCTCCAGTTTTGTCCAACTGAAGATCAGGTTGCAGATATCTTCACAAAACTGTTGTGTTCTATCAATTTTTGTAAATTTTGTGCCTGATTGGGCCTATTAGGGTTGCCCTTGAGGGGGAGTGTGCATAACAATACCACCTCTTAACAACCTGTTGAAAACTTCCAATACTTCCTCTATTTGTAATAAGTAAATGTGTCACATTTTGAGAAGTTACTTGTAAATACCAGTGAAGCTTCAATTATGGGTATGCCTTAGGTTATAAAAGGCTCCATAGTCTGATGTAAGTCTTCAAATGTAAAGCACTGGTCTTAATAATTTTTGTATGGGAAGATCTGTGTATTTCCCTTATTGGCATGCTAGCTTGAATAACTGATTCAAGGTCTGTAAATCCTTTTGTATAAAAAGGTAATTCTATCTTGTTTGATTTATCTTCCCACTTAACATTAAGGGGGAGTGTTGGGGTGATAATGTCAAGTGGGATTAACCACTGCAATACACCCCAACATTAAATGTAAAATTTTGTTAAAAAATATTTATTGTGAATGTCTTTCACATTAAAGAGTGAAGCGGCTTGACCGATTCACCCACCCACATTGATTTGGGTGATCCCTCTTGGGATTGGTTGTCTAGTTGTCTATAATGTATACATGTTGTATAGACTGACTTAGAAACTAAGATCTTATTATAAGATATAGTTGATGATCATTGTATGATCTAATCAAGATATAGATAAGAAGACATTGTGAATGACTACAAACTGGAAGTGGAAGTGATGGGTTAAACTTGTGTTGAATTCTTAGACAATGCTTTACCAATGGAGTTTTTTCTTTTGTGTTTCTCCACTTAAATCTGGTGTATTTAATTTCAATCTCTAGCTCATTAAGATTTACATTAGCTAGCTATTTTAAGTTATTTATGTGTCTAATTGACTACATATCATAATATATCATCTTCAGCTTTAATGGTGGATCTGTAATCTGTGGATTATTTATCCCCTGCTAAATCTAACACATTTTTCCTAGGTGAGAAAATGGATAACAATTTTGGTAACTCGTGGGGGGAATTTTCCTACTAAATTATCTAAACCAAGCCTGAAGCCTTTATTGGGCATGAAGTCACTATTCATGGCCTAAACTGATCGATCCTTGAGAACCTATCCTTGAGTCGCTCGACGTTACTGCATTAGACCCAGAGTTAATTTCTTCTCGCAATATTCAAAATTTTATAAGAAATTCTATAAAGACTCATAAGTGGAAAAAAAAAATTGATCTTATTTTGGTTCTTTAATTTCTATAACCCTGATCTACGGGAAAAAAATGGACTTCCAAATGTGTCCTGAAAACTAATTTTTCCAAGTATGAAGGGCACTAAAATCAATGATTGCTTGACATGCATAGCACATCACAGAGTTTTGAGTAAGACAATTTTTGAGTTGGGACATCATGGAACTCTGTTAAATTCTAATTTTTCCCTTCTGAATGGCTGCTTAGAACACTGTTTAAGGTTGAGACTCCCTGTGATTGATCTAAAGGAACCAAGGAATATAAACTATTAAAACATGTCCTTTATCAAATTTCATTGCTTTGCATTTGAAATGATTTGAAAATTGCAATTGTTCCCTGTAGCTGAAATTTTCTTATCACTATGGCCTTACTTGTGACAGACATGTTGAAATGTGGTGTACTATGTGCTGGAGACAAATCAAAAAAAACTATATAAAAAATAACAAATCATATGTGTCCAAATGAGACATGTAGAGTGTGTAAGAGCACTTGTTCTATTGGAAAGAAACCTACTCCTACCCTACTCTAACCAGAGAAATGAACAGACTCAAACAAACATTGACCCCAACAAGGAAAAGTTGTTTCCCTTTCTCAAAACTCACATCCATGCACATGATATTGTATTGAACATGGCCATGGACATGAGCGAAAACCAGATTTAGAGGCCCAACCTCCCACCCATCCTGCCATAAAGGTATAAACATCAAACAATAGAAAATTACCTCCCTATCATAATCATTGATTAGATCTTAGAGGTATTGGTACCTGAATTTTGACACTTTGAGACTCATCCTCATGTTCAAAAGTGAACACGACCGATTGTGGATTCTCCTTTGGATCCAATGAAGCCAAATACCTGATGGGGCATGACATGATCCTGTTATATTTACCCACTTCTCTGAGCTCCAATCTCAATAAGAAAGTCTTCTTGAGGAAATTCCTGAAAAAGGTGACTATTCTTGAACTGATTTTCTTTCTTTTTCTCATCTATAAACAACTAATGTTGTCCACCTTGGTGAATGGTATGAAAATGGTGACATCTCCGACCCTTTCCACTTCCTCGTCCGATAGAAAATTAGAAGATTCAATTCCTCCAATTTTAATTCAGGAGGTATTTTATGAGAAATAGGTTATTTTTGCATGTTCTCCTCTTTGGTAGTAAAATACTCTTCCGTAACATGCAGCTCTTCAATATTTCTTACAGCCTCTAGTTTAACCATTGGTAACCTACTGCAACTAGTTGTATTTTTCTGCTCACTCAGGAATTCCTCCTTCCCTAATTGAAGGAAAAACTATCTTGCACATATATTCCCTTCATCCAAATTGAATTTTGAAGGGTTAAACTCCTATACTTGTTGTTCCTAATGGCTATTATGGACATCATGGGCTTCAAGACCTTTCTCCATAGTGGATTCATTAGACAAGCCATTTTTAACAAAAAAATGAAGGACAAGGAAATTCTAAATTTTCATTCCCAGAAGAGAACAAGAAGCTCTCTATGATCTCCTCCTCTTGTAAGGTCTCCGAAATTGAATTTTTCTCCTTCTTTACATGAAAATTCTCTTCTATGATTCCCTTTGAATCCACAACTTGTTCACTATGGTCATCCTTTTCCTCAAACATGAAGTTTTAGAGCTCAAACTTATCATTAAAATCAGAATCCGGAGAGGGTGAAGTGGGAGAAGGGCTTGGAGTTTCTTGCATAATTTTCCTTGTGTTTAAGACCTCTGAATCTATATGAATCCTCCTCTGTAGCATGGATCTCCTCTTCTTTTGGATTTGGAGTTGCATTTCCTTCCTTCTTAGCTAACTTTATAGACTTGTGATCTAATCAACTCTTTCTGAAAATAGAGTGCCCACCTGAACACTACACTTGGAACATACAAAGATTGTTGATAATTTTCTTCTTGTTCTTTCCTTACTTCTAATGCACTGAATCAACATTCCTTACTCTTGTTCTCCAACCTTCACCTCCTTCAAAATTCTTAACCAGTAAGGGAATTCTATCCATTCCATACCTTGAAGCCCAATTCCTTAAAAACTTTATCATTTCTTCTCTGTTGGGCTCTTCTTTTTCATGTTCCTCTTGACTTGCCTTTTGGGTTTCTTCCCAACATGAATTAGGGAATACAAGAGGAGGGATGGGTTAGGACCCAATTGGTGTTTGTAATGTTGGTGGTGGGGAAGAAGGTATTAGATTTTGCTCTTGTGGGGGGGAGGGTAATTGGGTTTAGAGAGGAAAAGGGTAGAAAATTTGAGATGGGGTGGAAGACTAGAGGATGGAGAAGTGGATTCCACTGATGGGGGAAGTAGGTAAGAAGTTTAGAAACTGAACATTCAGGTTGAGATGGTGCTGATTGGGGAATGTGGGGAAAGTTGTGAGATGATGGTGTAGGACTTACCCATTGACAAGGTTTCCTTGCACATGAAGTTCGAAAGACTTCTATCTCCTCCATCCATCCCGCCAATTGAGGAAACATTTCAACCATGAAGTCTAGCTTCTATTGAGGACTAAAGTGTCTCTGCATAGGGCCACCCCATGGAAAAGGTTCCCTAAAACCGAATCTTGAATGCTTTCATTTTAGCTGAAGCCCTTGGACTACACCATACCTGTCCTCCATTTTTGAATGTTTTCTTCAGCTGCAACTCATCATCTCCATATGTGGGGGTAGCCTGCATGAAATCATATCATACTCTTAACATAGATCATACACTCTGGTGAATATCCAAACTAACTTGTATTTTCCTCATGGGTATGCAAGCTCACTGTTGATTTTCATCATAGAATTGATTTGGAGGGGTTTGAAAATATCCCAGGGATGAATTTGCCTAAAGTTTGGAGGTGGGTTGAACTAACTATGGTTTACTGCTGCCAATGTGAATTCCATTGCGGGAATGAATTCATGGTTACACAACTTCATGGAATGGAAGAAATGGAAAAGATGAATGAAGAAGGATGTAAAATGGATGGAAATGGGTGGAAAAAGGGAATGTCTGCAACTCAGAGAGTGGGTTTTGACCAAATGGATTCGCTAGTTATTATTTGCATGTGCCTCCAAAGGACTGAAATTTCATCAAGAGCAAAAAAAAACTTGATAAAATGAAATGAATATCAAAATGCACACCTTGAAAGGCCCAAAATCTAGTTGCAGAAGTTAGACTTTTTTTAGCAGCAACTGATCTCTGAAATCATGAAATTTCTAGAACTTGGCTCCACACAACAACCTCCAAAGTTCTAAAATGTAACCTCTGAAATCCAAAAATTCCCATGAAGTCAGAAATCCTAAGAACCCAAAACCTCCAAAATCTCTAAAGTCTGAAGTCTGAAATTGCAACACAGACTCCAAAATCCAAAATCCAAAAATTCTGAAATACAAAAATGTCTGACCTGAAATACAAAAAATTCTAAAATTCTGAAAATTTAAATTTAAGAGCTATTTTGAAATCTCTAAACCCCAATCTATAGTTCTATGAAACTTGGAGCCCAATTTTACACATGTTAAAACCTAAAAAATCCATTTCAGAACTTGGACCCTGCATAACTAAACCTCCGAAATCCAAAATCTGTAACATTCTGAAATCTAGAAGTGTGAAGGGACCTCTGAAATGTGAATTTCAACAGAATGCAACAGATCTTACAATGGAAACCACTTGAAAAATTGATAACCTAATTCTTCAATGCTGTCCCACTAGGTGTGCCAAAACTGTTATCACAAAATCACAACACCCTCGAAGGGATAAGCTTGTGAAACTATGGCATTTCTAGTGTGATTGGGTAACATGGGTACCATCTCTCAAGCTATGGGACTTGTGGGCTTGAGATGGACCTCTAGAAGAAGGTTGAGATTTGTCTTCCTAATCATAATGTCTAAACTACCCCTAATGTAAGAAAAATAGCTAACTAAACCTATCCTAATACTTCTAAGGAGGATAGGGATAGAGAAAGATTACATGAAATGGAACGAAATCCTACACTAGAAGTGGTGATACATCAAGAAAAGGGGTTGTTAGAAACTTTCCCAGCCTACAAAATAGTGAATGAATGAAATTGTTATGAGAGGGTGGTCATGCACCAATGATACCAAAATTGCATACATCCACCATTCCAAAATAAGCACAAAACACCCAAATCCTATAATGAAACAAATGAATATGCACAGTATCCTACAAGCACAATGAGAGGCAAGAAAAATTAACATAAATGATGCAAGGATTGACAGATGAATCAAAAAACAAAACTTCTATTACTTGGTTGAGGAACATCATTCCTACTTGCATATCCTTAGAGTTTCCCATGCCTTCAATATTTGGTCTCCATGCTAAAAAATGGGTGCTCCTACTTCCATTAATAATTCCCACCTAACCTGGCACTTTTCACTATGTTAGGGGTGAGTAGCTCATTGAGTTACTTGGTGAGCTGGGTTGAGATCCTTTATTTTTTAATCCCTTGTGCACTCAAAAAATCATCTCTACGAGATCAGAACGGGTTCTCCTTGAAACTCCCACTTTTCATTTTTACTAGCTCACTGCACATATGGTTGGGCACCTCATTTCTTAGTCACTTCACACCACATCATTCACTAGTTCACCCCTCACCCAAAAACCTCATATGTATTCCTTTACACATATTGGTGAATCTTGCATTGACTATCGAGATCCTCAGCTTACTCGTTCTATGCCACTTCATAGATTGGCCCCAAAAATCCATTCTCACTTTGCATATTGATTGGCTAGCTACCCTCCAAAACTTTACTACCTTGGCTCGACCCCCTGAGTAGTTTCCACACATTGGCCTAACAACTCACCTCAGTATCCACCCATACCAACTACATTGACTCCACCTCGGGAGATACCTTGACCTACTTTGGACATCGCTCGATTGGAATTTTAGACCTTTAGCCCCTTAACACGTTGTCACTATTCATCAATGAGCCTGCCTTAGATATCCAAAACCCTAAACCTATGAAGTCTGAAATTTTAGACTTTAGAGTTCAAAACTTTGAGCCACTTTTTGTGGAATTGTTCATTGCCCCACGTAAAATCCTCAATTTCCAAAAATCACGAAGTCCAAATTTTAGACTTTAGGCTTCAGGATTCCAACTTGCCCCCTACACACAAAAGTTTTTTATCGCCAAATCTCTTCACCCCTGAATGGCTAGAATGTGAATAGGACATTCAGTAAGATTGGGTAACATGGGATCACTTCTCAAGCTATGGTACTTGGGATCGAGGTGAACCTACAGAGAAGGTATGACATTCCTCTTTCAAAAATAAGTGTTTTACTAATTCCTAGTGTAATAAAATGGTTAACTAGACCTATATTAAAAATTTCCATGGGTTTTAGGGAAAGAGGCTTACAAGAAATAAAACTATACTAGGGATGGTGATGCACTAAATGAAATGGTGTTTGCTAGAGCTTTGAGAAGGTTTGATTTGAAAAGGGTGTTATGCACCACAATCCAACTTCACCTATTGTAACATAGATAGGGAAAACAAAATACCACAAACTGTGAAGCGTGTGTTCCCTTTGTGAAACTCAATTAGAGAAACAATCTTTCAGTCTTCCAATGAATAATGATGAAACTCAGAAGGGTGAAAAATCACCACAAATCAACTTCATATAGAACTCCACCACCTGATAATCTAGAGAACCCTCCAAGAACCTGTAATGGAAAATTAAACTTGTACAGTGTACTTGCAAGCATGAGAAATGACACAAAGAAGTAAATAAAATGACAAAAGGATTGATATTAGTCACAAAAAATACACTTTTATTACTTCATCAAAATTCACAATGCATCATTACATTCAGAAGATCCAATGGTTGTCCATTATAGTCTTGGAAGAGAGTCTTAAAAGTTCCCCAATCCATGAAGATAACTTGCAGAAGAGAGAGGATTCTTGAAATAACATGCAACGTCTTTTGTCTAACTTTTCCAACTTGTGTCACACGTCTAATTCTTGTAACTGCCTTTGAAATGAGCTTCCAACTTACATTTATAGAAAATTCCTATGAGAAAAGAGAGGAGAAATCATAAATTCTTGACCTAAAATGTAGCACATGACGACCTACAATAATTATGGAATTATTTGCACCAATTCGGAACATTCCATCATGTCTCATTAATGAAAGGTTTGAACTTATCCATTCATTTAATTAAAAGAATATTTAAATAAAATATTAAAATAAAAAATATCATTTTGTTAAAATATTTAAATAAAAATATTATTTTAATTAAATCTTAGATGAGACCCCCAAGGTTGGGTTTAAGCTTTAAAGGGGGGCTAGTTCAAAGAAGGATCGACTCGGTGGTTGGCTCACTTGCCAACTCACCGAGTTGGTCGACGAGATCCTTGGTATGCATTGGTGGGTTGAACTCTTGAGCTTTGTTGGGTTAGAAAGTAATTCACTTCCACTTTTGCTATTCAAAATCACTTAGCCAACCTTACCCGCTCGGTATAGTCATACATATTCTACGTGGTGAGATTTCCATATTCTTCAGCCCCACGAGTCAGTCATTATTGACTCGGTCCACCTTTGCTCTAACTTGTAAACAACTCCACTACAATAGAGAGTCCTTTGAGATCCAGAACACCATGTCCTCCTTGTCAACATTCTCAATCTACTCGACCCTAGTGAGTTGCTCAAATTTTCTCAGGTTGGCGTATCTCTATAACCCTAGCTCAATCAACTGAGTTGCCATGAGCTCATTGAAATAAATCAACCACGCATTTTCTTCGAATTATTCTTCACTCGACCCATTTGATTCATTTTCCACCCATCATGTCATCTACATTTGACTCATCATTATTAGATCATTTGAAAAAGCTCACTCGATGTCACCCCCTAAGTGTGAGCTCATATTACTTGTAAGATCATTTAACCTCAACTCGAGTTTGCCCTTTCTTGAGCTACAAAATGAGATACTCATCATGCTCATTGTTTCTTCCTTGGTTCGCCATCCTTATCAGCTTGCCATCACCTACTATCTTGTACAACATCCCATAATTTCCATGAGCTCAACTCAATGCATTGACCGAGCCACTCACTCAGTCTTAACTCAGCCTTAACTCGCCACATTGCACTCCACATTGACTCAATATTATGGTACTCACTCCCCTGTAAGCCATCATCTTCTAACACCTCTTCAAACTCAACACTTCTATGATTTGGCTTGTTCTTCTGAGCTCACCTCACCAAGTAACTCTTTTCACTCAGCTAAATGAGCTTCATTCCTCTCGAACTTCGATGTGACAAGCCCATTATTCATTAATCAACTTGTTCCCCGTACCGATTAGACCAAGTTTCTCTCACACATTCATTGGATTGACTCAGCTTCATGAACCTAAAATGATCCCACACTGACCTCTATGATTTCATACCCATGAATTCATCATCCTTTAACCCCAACTCAGCTTCACCTCCGAACAAATCATTGTCACACATGGAGTCGATGTCACCACCCTTGTGTGAGCTCATCCTACTATGATCAATCTTGTCAGACCGAGCTCAAGCCATGCTTCACCAAGTGATTTGCGTCAACCAAAGCAACTCAGCTCCACCATGCACTCAGTTAGTTTTCTTAATTTATGAAATCTAAATGCCCACATTGAGCCTTGTTATCTCTATGTCATTCTATCGGGTTCAAGCTCTATGATTCACCAAGCATTATCTCTCCATGAATTCTTCTTCCTAATAAATGATTTATTATTTACAAGACATTCAACTATATCATGATCTTGTGTTCTCAGCTTGGGAAACTATTATGAGATATCTACTGGCTCAAATGATCCACCTAACTTAACATCACCAAATAAACACCATATCTTCCGTGTGACTGTCATGCTTCTAACAACCTAGCTGATGATTCAGCATTTGACCCACTCAATATGTTTTTCTAGAATGGCCTCCAACGTTCTCCAAGATATTTTCTGAGTAGTTTTGGGTCGTCACTTGACTCAAGTCGACCATTTTACCCAATCTCGATCTCTTGCGGGAAAAATGAATCAAGCCACCTTGGTTTGAATAATCCATTTTGGCATAGATCCTTACCCGAAGACCATTTTTTCATTCATGGCATGGATTCCTTATCATGAAAATTCATGAATTTAGAAAGGGTGAAGAAATTTTGAGGCCACCTTACCACTAATTTACTTGTCCATATGGATTTTAGTCCCCGAGATCCCTATGGTGATGCTGGTGCATAGGATTTAAGCACCATTTTACCCACTTTGATGTAAATAGACCAAAAAATTCTTGACTCGGGGTTCCCTCAAGCTTCTCCCACTGTTCTGGTTTTCAACATGACTTGATACATCAACATTCTTACATTAACAACTCGGCAAGCTTGGTCAAGTGAGCTCTAAACTTACGCCTCATCAGTTGCATCAACTAATCCATCGCGTTAGAGATCCAATTCAATGAGCTTAACTCGGCGTCAACACTCTAAGCTCTTGATCAACCCGTTCAGCCTAAGCCATTTCCTTTGCATCATGTCGAGACATTATCTCAATGCACCTCATATTGCTTGTTCAGCCCAACACTTGAGCTTGATGTTAAGCTCATCAAGTCTCTGCATCCATCTTCATAGCTTTCCATGATGTGTCCCCTCTATTTTGAGCTCTATGTCTATATTCCATGGCCAAACTGAGTACCTTTTTCTTTGATCAACTCTACTAGCTCACTAATTCTCATGGTTAAGATTTTTATTAGCTCAACCCTTGCCAAGTTACTACTTGCATGGTTAATACTTGCTCTCAAGCTCTATCCTGATTTTGCAAGCTAGCTATCCTCAAAGACTAATGTTTGAGACCGAGCAAGCTATCTCATCCATTCATCAAACTTCGACTCGTCAAGTAAGTGAGTTGCTTATCAAGTTGTTAACTCAAATGTTCGTATATAATCACTCCATGTGCTCACTTTGGTATAATTCAACCAGCTCGATCAATGGCCTATGGTCGTGCCTTGATTTGTTAACTTTATGACTCTTATCGAAAATGAGAAGTGAATTAGAATAGGACCTTTCAAACATGATAACTCTCCCTTGGTGGAAAATGGGCCCACATAGACTAACTCATCATTCAAGACCCAAAACAGGAGAACACTCTGAAATAATCTAATATTTCCCATAATGCCACAAATGTGAGTCCTGAATTTTTTCCTGAAAGGATTTCAAGGGTATGACTGACCCATGTCCAATTTTTGTCTCATGAGTAAAAATTAGATATCATTTTTTGGTAACTGTTGTTGCAGACTTTTGCAGCAGGCTTCTAGGTTGATCACTCTAGCAGTGTGATTACACAACATTGAAACCTTACAAGTTCTTGTAATGACTCCAGAGAAGGCTAGTTCCTATCCTAAACTACCTGACGAGCTATTCCAGTGTAATCTAATCCTAATCTAACCATGAAGGAGACAGAGAGAGAGAGAGAGAGAAGGGAAAAATAGCAAAAGCCTTAAAACGGTGATACAAGAGAAGAAGAATTTTGGACATCCAAAACTGCCATGGAACAAAGAGAGGTGTTAAGATGCATCACAGGCCCTAAGGATAGATTTCGAAAATGTCCCAAAAACTCCATAATCCAAACCTGCCATTCAAACATGTACCTGACTGAAAAACAAGCAAGGATGGACAGATTGTTTTTGTATTTGCAAGAACATCATTTCATTAGTAAAAGGAAAAAAATGCCAGAGCAGGGAGGAGGTTCGATCCATTTTCAACCCTGAGCCGAACCGATGAACAACTTGTAAAAAATCCTTTTAAAATGAACCAAATCTGATTTGGTTTGAACTTTAATGATTCTCATTGACTCAGATGTAAATGACATGAACCTTACAAAACCCATACCCTGCCATCTTTTGACCGATTTGGAGAGAAGACCCATATTAATTTGGTCACTAAAATGTCACTTCTCAAACATGATAGCCGTTTCTCAATTTTAATACACCAAAATTTATTGACCCCAGAATCATGTAGAGAATCTCCCGTTGATATAAAGAACATGCAAATCTGAGCTCTGGATCAAAAGATATGGAGATCTGAAGATTTAGGGCACAAAACAGGTTGAAACAGATTTTTAAATTCCTTCTCACGCCTGCATCACGTGGCATGCATTGGAGGTGTGTGGGGGTAAACTTTTAGATTTTGGGTGAACTTCTTGCCAAATTCTCTAACTCCTTCCCAAGCTCCGCAAGGACACATGTCCTCTTTTGATTGGCTCGGGCTGACCCTTTCAAAACTCGCACCGTTGACTTTTGGACTTTTCTCCTTGTGACACATGTCATGATTTGGTTGGTCCGCGGGTCTTCCGGAGCACATCCTTTTGTCCCAGAAATGATTCTCCGCCCAAAATGGGCTTCCTCATCCCTCATTCGGCCAATGAATGGCATTGCTTGATTGGCAAATCCACATCCCATGTGTCCCTTTGTCCCAATGTCCCAGAATTTCTGGGACAAATTTTTCCTATACATGTCCCAATTTTGTAAAAGTTCCCTGAAGGCGGTTCGCGTCCTTTTGTCCCAGATGTTCCTTTGCCCTGCATTTTTTCAGCCAATTCGTAGATCCCTCACGTCCTGAGCGAGGACTATTAGCCATTTTTCGTGATTTTTCCTGGCGCTTGTCAGCCTTTTCAATTTTTTCCTTCTTCAGCCAGGGGAGGTTAGAAAAAATCTGAGGGGACCCTATGATTTTTGTGAAAAATTTGCCTGGGACATAGATATGCATTTTTTACCCTGGGGGGTGAACCTCTTGGGGATGATTTCCTACTAAGCATGATTCAAGTAGCCTCAAGTCATCCATTGGGCATGGAGTCTATATTGGAATCTTGAAGATGATTTGTCCTTTTATGATGCATGATCTTGAACTCTCGAGCAATGCTAGATAGGAAATATATTGGACCCAATGAACACTAATGAATGCTTGACTCCTACATAGCATTTGTGGAATTGGGAATATCCTGTAATTCTTTTAAAATGTTGAACCTTCTTTCTCCCGAAAAAATCCAATGATGATACAATGTGCAAGAACAACACAACAAAAAAATAAACAAAGAAAAATGATGACAACAACACACAAAAATGTGCAAAGCACTTAGAGGAAAACATATAACTAAGCTATATAAGGGGTGGAATGATCTCAAAATTAAGTTTTGAGATGTATCCCATTCACATGAATGGGCAAGTCTTCATAATTTAGACTAGATATATAAAATGAATTCACCTCCTTGCAACTTGTGATAATGTATGGACCACTCTAGAGAGAATCAAACTTGGCATGCTTTCCTAGTTTGGTTGTATCTTCATCCCATTTGAGAACTAAATCTCCCTCTTGAAAATTCCTGTCAGATGCCTTCTTGTCAAAATATTTCTTAACCTAAGCCTGATGTTGCTCCAAATTTTTCATAGCCTTATTCCATAATTCTTCTAACTTCATGAGCTCAGCAAACCTTACTGTCAGAGGATCACTCTCCATAACCTCAAGTTGATGAGCTAACTCCAAAGAGAGCGGAATTTTTTCTTCTCTTCCATACACAAGCATGAAATGATAATTTCTTATGACCCTTTTAGGTGTGATATGATCTTCCCATAATGCAATCTTAAGTTGTGTGTGCCATGTCCTCATGTTTTTTTCCATAGTGCATTTGATAATCATTGTGGGCTTTTTATTGATAGACTTAGCCAATTTGTTTCCTTACAGATAGTAATTGGATGAAGTTTTAAGATAAACTCCATTCTTAACAGTCCATCAACTCAACTTCAAACCAAGAAAATCCATTGTATTTTCTGAAATGACTGTAAAGGGAACACCAAACCTTTTCATTATACCTTCTAAGAAATCAAGAATTTCCTTCTCATTGTTATCCTTCAATGCTACCACCTATGTCCATCGAGTAAAATAGTCTGTTCTAGTAATTACCCATTTATGTCCATCACTGGATGAAGGATTAATCATTCCAATGAAATCCAAACCCCATTGAACGAAGGTTGATCCACTTGAATTGGATGTAGTGGAAGAGCTACCAACTTCTGATTTCTGATGAAAAAGGTACATTCCATGCACTTATTTACCTAGAGATGGGCATCTTTGAGTAAATCTGGCCAATAGTATCCAACCCTCATATTCTTGGTAGTAGTTTTTCATGTAGAATAATGTCCTCCAAATAGGCCATTGTGAAACTCTTCTAGTATCTTGCTTACCTATTCCAATCTTATGTACCGAAGGATAACATCATTCAAATCCCTTTGAAAGAGAACATTATCTACAAGAATGTATGGAATGGATTGAAGACGGAAAAGCTATCTTTGGTTTTTATCCATGTTCACAGGATATGCTTCTGAGAAAAGGAAATTATTCATTTTGGATATCCATTCAACCTGATCATCACCTTCATCAATGTCTAGGATTGTTACGTCCCCATCACCTTTCAATTCCAGGTCTGCAGTAAGTTGTTGACACAAACCTTTACCTTAGACAAGTTTAGTAACTTTGATATGTACGTCATATTCCATCACCTTCATGATCCATCCAGCACGCTTCTAATTCATGTCTATATTCAACAAAAATTCCTTAACGCCTAGATGAGACACCATCAAACAAATTTTTTTATTGGACAACATGTGTTTAAATTTCTTCAAATCTCATATGGCAACAAAGAATTGTTTTTCAAAAAATAAATATTTGAGCTAATAGTATTTTAGGGACTGGATGAAGAAAGCAATTGGTGGTTCTGTCAGATCATGATTCTACTAAGTGAGGATCCCCGAAATGTCTCCTGACCTATAAAAGCATAAAGAATGAATTCTTGATCAAACCTTGGATTCAACAATGTACGTGCTTGAGAAATGGCTATTTTGATGGCTTTAAATATTTATTTTCCTTCATTTTTCCATGAGAAAGGAATATTTTCCTTCAACATGGTTATTAATTGTTTAGCCAAGGCTACGAACTGAGGGATGAATCTTTGTATGAAATTTATGGTTCCCAAGAAATTGTGAAGAGATTTCTTATGACTTGGGAGATATAGGGACAAAATTGAATGAATCATGGCTAGATCAATTGAAATTCCTTTCGTTGAAACAACATGCCCTAACAAATTTCCTTTGTGCACTGCAAAAACACATTTCTTGGGGTTAAGGGAAACCCCAAATTCTCTACATCTTCGAAAAACCTTCCTTAGATTTGTGATGTTGTCTTTTGCATGCTTAGAAAACACAGTTATATCATCAACATACACCAGGATGATGTCGTTGATCAATCCCTGAAATTCCATGTCCATGGCTCTTCAGAAAGTATCCCCAACATTAGACCATCCGAATGGAATTTTTTTATAAGTGTACATGCCCCATTTGGTAGTGAAGCTCACTTTGAATTGATTGGCTTCTTAGACCAGAATTTTGATTGTAACCCTAATATCCATCAAACAAAAAAATTCTTTGAGCTCCTACCAAAATTTGAAGTATTTTCTCCATTAATGGAAGAGGATAATGATATTTCAACAAGGCACGGTTAAAATCCCTGAAGTCCACGCATAGCTAAATTTCTCCATTCTTCTTCCTTACAAGAACTAGATTGGATACCCAAGAGGAATGCTTGATAGGAAAAATTATACAAGCCTCGATGAGTTTGGTTAGATCCTTTCTCATCATTGGCTAAATTTTGGGATTAATTGGCCTTTGTTACTGACAAACTAGCTTCACATTAGGATCTAGTTCGATGGTATGTTGTGCTAGAACTAGATCAAAACCACGCATGTCTTTGTAGCTCCATACAAAAATGTCATGATAGTGTTGACAAAGTTTGACGAAAGATTTTTTCTCTTCGGGAGTGCATACTTTTCCGATCTTTATAACTTTTTCATTTGCTACCTCGAATTCCTCAAAATCTTCTTCTTTGACCACCATGTTAGAGCTTTGTCTTTTGGCTTGATCATCTAAATTGAAAATGGATTCCAGAGTAACTAATCCTTTTGGTAGCTTATTGTTTTTCAATTCTATGATTTAGTCATCGTATGCTTCTTACAACTTCACTTGATCCTTCGTAGCAAAACTCTGCCTCTTCTTGTAGGAAAAGAACAGTTTTTTTTTCATTGTTGAACACTTGTGAGCTACTCACATTATCAGGAACTACATGTGAAATCGCCATTTTGATAGATTGTTTCCCCTCTTCCATGATATTAAAAGGTATGTCAAATTACAAGACAATTGTAGCAAGCCTATCAGCATCTTGATTTTGCTTTCTGGGAATAACATGAATCCTGAAAGCCTCTAAATATTCAATTAGATCCCAAATCCGGTTCTTATATGATCTTAGAAGATCATTTTTGCATGCACTGTGTGTTTTTACTTGATGAACAACTAACTCACTATCTCCAAAAATAGTCAGGGATTTGATTCCCTTCTTTTGAGCTAGTTGAATTCCTTGCATAAGGGCCTCATATTCAGTAAAATTATTAGTGCAACTAAATTTCAACCAAAAATATGAGAAGTACTTATCTTCTTATGAAGAATTATCGTGACACCAACATTAGATCCATTCTTACTCCTCAATCCATCGAATAATAATTGCCACAATCCTTCATAGTTGTTTTGGGTTTTAACAAGTTGTGGTATGATCGCATCCTCTTCGTGAATGAAATATGTACCCAATTTCATCTCTTCTAAAAACAATATACCAGATTCTGCTTCCACTAATGCTTCATCATATGGGTCATACTGATGATTTATACTTACCTCATCCATAAAAATGTTTGGGTCTTCTTCCACAAGAGTGGTTGGTTCATGATTAACATCTTCTCCTTCTGGATCATGAATGGTATAATTCCCATTTGCAGGACTAACGGTATGGGGCTCCACATGATTACTACAAATTGGTTATGCCCTTATAGCTACCTTTGTTTCATATCAAGTCCTTAGAATCATATGTGACCAGTCAGCTGATAGGTAACTACTCATTTTGGCAGTGAAATATTGCAATAGGAAAATGGTGAAAAGAGGAGGAAGATCGATGAACGATATGTCTTGTGTGAACGAAAAACTGGGGCATGCATGAATAGTAAGTTGAAGACCTTTGATGACTCCAACGGTTTGTACCATTATTCCATCCAACTGAGCAACTCCTCTAGATACTAGCGTGTATTGGATTCCTAGCACATATGTGATTTACTTTGGCATGACTTAGCTACTTGCACTATAATCGATCATGCAATTATGTACCAAATGATCACTAATGATCAAGGAAATATAGAATGTTGGTATTTTTTTCATCTGAACAATACTTTTCCCTTCCACTTGACAAAAACTTGTAGCAATTACTGCTCCATGACCTGACGATCTGTTAGTTGTACCAAAAATTTTCAGAGCCTCTTACAACAAGTTTCTTTGAGAAGGAATTGAGAGTGTGTCCCACTAGTAACACTCAGGTTGGTCTTATTCATTTGTTATACAATATTGAAAAGGATTGCTCCTACTTTTCTAAGATTTATTTTTGCGTTAGAATCCTCTTTTGGAAAGTTCTTATTGGGTATTGTGATGCCTGAAGAACCTTCTTTTCTTGTGGTTTGACTAGCATGCGTCTCTGGAAATTTATTACCCATATCTTTACCAACTTCCACTTGGTCAGCTTTGGACGGTTGAGATTTCATTTCTCTCTTTTTGGAATGATTTTTTGCGACCACTGATGAAGAATCTATATTCAAACCACCAAAATCTTTTTCTTGCCAATTTAGAAAAATGGTTTCTTCAAGGGCCTACAATTGATCTGCCGCCTCCTATGTATAATTTTTTGTTGACTCGGACGGAGAAAATACACTTTGAACCATAAGGGCCTGGATAAGAAATCCATTGGGGAAAATATTTTGATTGTGGGGTTGGGAATAAGGATAATACCATTCATAGTCTTGAACTAGATTTTTCTGGATAGGTACAAAGCGCTTTGGAAGAGATAGCAGTAAGAGGATTCCTAAAGTTTAGAGGTTTTACATCCACAACTTGATTTTATGATTGATTATTTCCTTGAAAATGTGGGAGGTTATCTTGGTGCTGTTGATTCTGAGATTGCTAAAGACGAGCATATTAAGACTGATGCCTCTTGAGTGCTATGAGTTAATTCCCAAAAGTTTGTAGTAGTAACTTGACCTCAATCAAATAGTTTCAAGGGGTGGGTACAGTCACAGCTGGTGTAGACACAACTGGTTGGCTAGAATTTTATGGAACATGGGAAACGGTTGGTTGATTACTTGAAAGTTTAAAAAACAAAGGCATGGGAGGTATGGGCGTGATCTTCCCTACTTAGATCAAAGAATTCTCGGCTCTTATTACAAATTTTTAGGCATCAAGTAGTGTAGTCCTTCCCATGGATTGAATCATAACTTCTACATCACTATTCAAGGATCGTAAATAATACAAGAATACATTATTGGGAGAAGGTTTTATGAGTGCCATAATTCTATTCCAAGTCTTGTGGAATCGTAAGTTAAAATAACTCATGTATTCCCATGGATCTCTCTTTATGGTAGTGAGTTGTTCCATGAGTGACAGGTGGTCACTCTTTTCTTTGAACTATTTGCAGATCTTCTCTCCCAACTCATCCCAAGTGGTTATAGTACCATCTTCTAACCCACAAAACCACTAAAGTAATTTTCCCTTAAAGTAAGTGGCAACGAGTCTGATCATAAAATTGTCTTCTATAATATTATGTATTGCGTAAATGTTGGCTACATCAAGAATTTGTTCCACCAGAGTAATATGAGTTTCCCCTATGTAAAATGGAAAATTTTTGAGTTTCGCACCAAGTATAGGATCACGTTGAGCCAACTGGAGAGAATTGCTTTCATGAAAAGGCAGAAAAACTTGGTTTCTCATAGGGGTTACCATAGCAAAGAAAGTTTGATTGTTCCTTGGAAGAGGAAACCTTCCGTAAAGAGGATTTGAATGACCCCTACGAGGTGATACTGCAACTAGTGATGTTGAAATGCCTCTTCTCTTTCTCCTTGGAGGAGACAAGGATAACTCAATATGCTAATAGTTTCCTTCTCATCTCACAAAAGCTCTTGTCTTAATTATTTGCATAAGCTAACAGACTAAGATTTGAAATCTAGAGATATGGATTCGCCATATACTTTGATTCATGCAAGTATGAAGATAAGGACCAACTCTTGTCCCATTGGGCATGCCAAAAATTGTTATCACCAAATCCCTGCACCCCTCAAATGGAAATAATTTGAACATGACCTTTGGTTTTATTGGGCAACATGGGATCACCTCTCAAGCTGTGGAACTTGGGATCAAGGTGAAGCTCTGGAGAAGGCCAACTTCCTCTTCCTAAACTAAGTGATGTATTATTCCTAGTGCGAAAAAGTGGTTAACTAGACCTATACTAACATTTCCAAGGGTTTTAGGGAAAGATATTTACAAGCAATAAAAATATACTAGGGATGGTGATGCACCAAATAAAGGGTGTTTCTAGAATTTTAGAAGGGTTTATTTTAAAAAGGTGTTATGCACCACAAGCTAACCTCACCTATTGCAACTTAGAGAGGGTAAACAAAATACTACAAACTAAGAAGCATGTGTTCCCTTTGTTAATCTCAATCAGACAAATAATATTTCAGTCTTCCAGTGAAGAATAATGAAACCGATAAGGGTGAACAAGCACCACAACTCAACTGCATGTAAAACTCCACTACTTGATAAGCTCAAAAATCCTAGCACCTGTAATGGAAAACTGAACTTGCAGAGTGTACCTGAAACTATGAGAAACACTCAAAGAAGTATATAAAATGATGAAAGGACTGATAATAGTCAAAAAACATACACTTATGTTACTTCATCAACATGGACAATGCATCATTACATTCAGAAGAGGAAATGGTTGGCATTACAATTTTGGAATAGAGGCTTGAAAGTTCCCTAATCCACGAAGATAACTTGTAGAGGAGAGGATTCTTGAAAGAGCGTGCAATGTCTCTTGTCTAACTTGTGTCACAAGTATAACTTTTAGAACCCCTTTGGAATGAACTTCCAACTTAAATTTATAGAAAATTCATGTGAGAGAAGATAGGAGAAATCATAAATTCTTGGCCTAAAATGTAGCACATGATGGTGTACATTAATTATGGCATTAGTAGCACCACTTCGGAACATTCCATCGTGTCTCATTAATGAAAGGTTTGAAATTATCCATTTATTTAATTAAAAGAATATTTAAATAAAATATTATAATAAAAACTATCTTTTTATTAAAATATTTAAATACAAATATTATTTTAATTAAATTTTAGGTGGGACCCCCAAGGTTGGGTTTAAGCTTCGGAGGGGGGCTATTTGAAGGAAGGATCAACTATGTGGTTGGCTCACCTGCCAAATCATCAAGTTGGTCAACCAAATGTTGTGTATGCATTGGCAGATTCAACTCTTGGGATTTAATGGGTCAGAAAGCAATTCACTTTTACTTTTCCTGTCAAAATCACCGAGCCAACCATAACCCACTCAATATAGTCCTACATGTTCTATGTGGTGAGATTCCCATATTCTTCGCCCCCATGAATCAGTCATCATTGACACGGTCTACCTTACTCCAACTTGCCAACAACTCCACTGCAATAGAGAGTCCTATTTGATCTAGAACACCATGTCCTCCTTGTCAACTCACTCAATCTACTCGACCCCAGTGAGTTGCTCAAATTTTCTCAGCTCGAGGTATGTCCATGACCCTAGCTCAATCAACTAAGTTGCCAAGAGCTCATCTAAATAACTCAACCACACATTTTCTTCAAATTGTTCTTCACTCGACCCATTTGATTCATTTTGAACCCATCAGGTCATCTACGTTTGACTCACCATTATCACGTCATTTGAAAAAGCTCACTCGATGTCACCACCCTGAGTGTGATCTCATCTTACTTGTCAAATCATTTAACCTCAACTCGGATTTTCCCTGTCTCAAGCTACAAACCAAGATACTCATCATGCTCATTGTTTCTTCCTTGGTTCGCCATCCTTGTCAACTTTCCATCACCTACCAGCTTAACGACATCCCATAATTTCCACGAGCTCATCCTAAATTGACCGAGCCACTCACTCGGTCTTAACTCTGCCACACTGTGCTCCACATTGACTCGATATTATGACACTCACTCCCCTGTAAGCCATCATCTTTTAACACCTCTTCAAACTCGCTACTTCCGTGATTTGTCTTGTTCTTCTGAGCTCACCTCACCAAGTAACTCTTTTCACTCAGATGACTGAGATTCATTCCTCTCAAACTTCGATGTGACAAGCCCATTTGTCATTAATCAACTCATTCCCTACAAAGTAGAATGAGTTTCTCTCACCCATTTGATGGATCGACTCAGCTTCATGAACCTAAAACCAGCCCACACCAACCTCTACGATTTCATACCCATGAATTTTCCATCCTTTAAACCCAACTTAGCTTCACCTCCAAATGAATCAGCATCACATGTGAATTCGATGTCACCACGCTTGTGTGAGCTCGTCCTACTACGATCGATCTTGTCAGACTGAGCTTGAGCCATGCTTCACCAAGTGACTTGTCAACCAAATTGACTCGGCTCCACCATGGACTCAGTTAGTTCACTAAATTTATGGTATCTAAAAACTCATACATAGTCGTGCTATCTTTGTGCCATAATTTATGGTTCAAGCACTATGATTTGCAAATATTTATCTCTCCACGAAGTCTTCCACCCGATAGATGAGTTATTTTCTGTGAGCCATTCAATTGTATCGTGACCATGTGTTCTCAGCTTGGGAAACTGTGATGAGCTCTCTACTAGCTAAACCGATCCACCTAGCTTGATGTTTCTAAACAAACACCATCTCTTCCATGTGACCTCCCTTATTTTAACGACCTGGCTGATAATTCACCGTCCGACCTGCTTAACACCTTTTGTTAGAATGGCCTCCCACGTTCTCCAAGTCATCTACTGAGTAGGTTGGGGTCACTATTTGACTTGGGTCAACCAATTTTCCCACGTCTCGATCTCTTATGGGAAAAAGGAGTCTATCCACCTTGGTTTGAACAATCAAAATCTCTACATTTTGGCATCCTAGATCTCGGGACTTGAAGACCATCTTGGCATTCATGGCATAGTTTCCTTATCACGAATTTAGTAATGGTGACAAAATTTTGAGGCCGCCTTACCATTAATTTACCTGGCCATATGGCTTGTATTCCCTGAGATACCCATGGAAATGCTAGTACACGGGATTTAAGCACCATTTTCCCCACTTAGATGATAATAGACCAAAAAATTCCCGACTCGGGGTTCTCTTCAGGATTCTTCCACTGTTCCATTTTTCAACACGAATCGATACACTGACATCCTCACGTCAACAACTCGATGAGCTTGGTCAAGTGATCTCTAAACTTACACCTCATCGGTTGCATCGACTAAGCCATCATGTTAGTGAGCTAACTTAATGAGGTCAACTCGGTGTCAACACTCTGAGCTCTCAAGCAACCCATTCGGCCTAAGCCATTTCCTTTGCATCATGTCAAGATATTCTCCCATTACACCTTATATTTCTTGTTCATCCCAACACCTGAGATTGATGTTGATATCATCAAGTCTCTATATCCATCTTCATAGCTCGTTGTGGTGTGTTCCCTCCATGCTGAGATCTGTGTCTATATTCTATGTCCAAACTAATCACCTTGTGCCTCTCTCAACTCTACTAGCTCACTAATTCCTACAGTCAATATTTTTATTAGCTCAACCCTTGCCAAGTTACTACTTACATGGTTCAACGACTCAGTCACTTTCTCTCAAGCTCTTTCTTGAGCTAAGCTATCCTCCAAGACTTGCCGAGATCTTTCCAATGTTTTTCTCGACTTGACCAAATGATCTATCTATTTCTGAGTTCAACCTCCATGAGCCAAATTCATTCACAACTCATGCGAGTTCACAAGCCTTGTGAACAACTCAATGTCAAGCTCATCTAGTCGATTAATTCAATGAATTGAATGACATATTATGTCAACTAAGTGATTTGGTTATCGAGTCACACAACATCAACTCACCTGTTTGTATGAAAACACTCCACACGATTCACCTTGTTATAATTCAACCAGCTCACTCAATGGCCTATGATCCCACCTTGATTTTTTAACTTTCATGACTCTTATCAAAAGTGAGGAGTTAATGGGAGAATAATAGGACCTTTAAATATGATCTCTCAATTTTAATAAATTTTTCATGCTCCTTAGTGGAAAGTGAACCCACAGAAGCCAACCTCAACACTTCGATAAAACTCATTAACCTCTAAGACCCAAATAAGGAGAACACTCTAAAATGATCTAATGTTTCCTGTAATGCCATAGATGTGCCTTCAACATAAAAAAATTTCTGGTAATGTCCTAAAATGTTTCATGAAAGGGTTTCCTGTTCTTAGGGTATGATTGACCCACATCCAATTTTTGTCTCTGGGATAAAAAATAGATATCATTTTTGGTGACCTCTCCAGGATGATTTCCTACTAAGCATGATTCTAGTAGCCTTAATTCATCCATTGGGCATGGAGTCTATATTGGAATCTTGAATATGATTTGACCTTTTGTGATGCATGATCTTGAACTCTCGAGCAATGCTAGACAGGAAATATACCAGACCCAGTGGACTCAGGGGTACAAATTTGATATAAAGTTCTCTTACCTTCGATGTCATGTGGTTTTCCATTTTTCTGCCTGAGTTGTCCTTACTTAAAATGTTTCCAGTGTCTCCAACTCAGCTTGTTTCCATGTCTCTGAACTATCCCACAACATCATCAATCACCCATGTCGAAACATCGTTTCCATTTTGCACCTATGTGCACAATGAGTGACTCGCTTTTTCCTTAACTTCCTACACCACCTATCACTATGGCGAGCAATCTACTTAACGTCATCTCCCTTTCACACCTTATGACCTCCCGAACACCCATGACCTTGTCAAACCCCTCAGATTTTACCACCAAATGTCGGAGCCTACATCATTCACCATGAGCCTTTCCTAGTCATTATGTACCGAACCCATTCTTTGTGACATTGAGCCCAATCCTAAGCTCTCATTGATGTCAAATTTCCACATGCCTTTACACTGGCTTGAGTTATGTCGTCCTCTGCATTACATTTGAATGACTTGCCCCTTTGTGGGCTTCTTCCCTATGACGACATTCCGAGCTAAACACCTCGACTTATCAACTCAGCTCACCGAGAAGCTCAACGAGATACTCGTCAAGCCATATGCATAGCTCGACTCCAATGTCATCATCTCATCTAACTACATTAGGAGCTTGATCAAGTCATGCACCACCTCATCTTGTCAAGCTCCTTTTAGCTTGGTGACCCTTGGAGGTGCATTTGGGCAATTTTTTAAGCTTTTTTTATTTTTCTTTATTTCTTCTCGAATTTCTTTGATGTCAGAGGATATGGGGGCATGTTGAAGTACTTAGGGACTAATTTTAACACTTTCCTCATTTTTTCCCATTCTTGGCCGACAGTGGGCTTGTCGGGGCTCATTTTCAACCTAAATAAAAACTAATCTTTTTTTCAAAACCCAGATAAGGAAAAATTCTTCAAGTGATTTCCAACACCCGAAATGCTCCCAAAACATGACTTTTCTTGTAAACCCATATTTTCCTGTGAAGGCCCCTTCTGGTGCTTGGGTCCATTCTTGCCCTGTTGTCCATTTTTCCTAGAAACAAAATGGATAACATGTAGCTCTCTAAAACAATTTTCCTTCACTGTGCACTTTACAATGTATTTGAGAACTATGTGGCATGAGATAAATCATTGATAGTTTATGTTTCAATGCTAGATGGAAATCATTTCATATTTATGGATGTTTACTCTTTCATTGTTTTGTGTTAGTGTGTATATTTTACACCCTTTATCATCGATGTACATGTTTGATGCATCTTGTATTATACATAGGGCACTACATCAGCATTTAAAATTTGCACCCTTCCTTTGTAGGCATACTATCTCATTGCATCAAGTATGGCATTGTATAGAGTTTAGGATTTCTTCATAATCTTCAATAAAATTTTATGCTAAAATATCATTGGTGGTGAGCAAGAAATGATCGTGAATACTAGAATGGTGGAGAGAAGAACTATATTTTTCTCTCCCTCATGGATTCTAGGATATTATAATTTGGTTGATGTATCACTTGGCAACATCTAATTAACGAAGGTCATTCAATCTTGTGAATCCATATTTAGTTAATTTTTCAGCCATAGGAAACCATGGATATGGCAAAACCCTCTATGTTTTCATTCGTACTTGTTTACCTATAATAAGGGTATTTAAGTAAATTCAAAATTTAGTGCATGGAGAAAAATCTAGGGCATGTTGTACACATTACTCTGTATAATTCGTCCTTTATATGAAGGTGTCACTACAAAATTTCTTCAAGAAAATTTTTGAATCATTTTTCCATGTATACATATATAAGGTGGGAGTTGTTAATTATGTCTCCATATATCTAGTGGTGCATAGTGGAGGGCTCTTTGGAGGAGTTCCTAGCATGATATTGTGCAAATCTATCCATGTCTCCAACACTCATTATGAAGAGAAATGTTGGCTTACCAAGTTATTTTATCATATCTATGATTTCATGCTTATGCTTAGACCAATAGGATCAAGTTCCAAGTAGGGTAGACCCAAAGCACATGAGTTAGTTTATAATGTGTGTATATGGGATAGATTGGAGTTGTTAGAGTAGTGCAATGATTATTTTAAGCAACTTATCCTCAATTTTTCTCTTTACAAAAATTAGAGACATTATTTGGCTATAACAGTACATCATAAGGTTTAGGATGAAGTAGAAAAAACATGTGTGTGAGATGAATCTATATTTAAGGTACCGCAATAAATGTAAATCATATTCATGCATTTGGATTATTTTATCATGTGCATATTGGAATATGGAGGCCCCTATTGGGAAAAGGCATGGAAATTCCAAAGAAAATAATCCGTTTGTGTTGTATTTTTTGATTGGGAAAGATTTTATGGCTAACCAATTAATAGTGTACACACGATATCACTTACTTCTTATTTACATCATACCTTGTTGGTGAAGTAATTTTTCGTGTTACAAATTATGTGTTTCCACCAAAACTCACAGGGCTACGCCCCTCCTTCTTTTGTATGGGTAGTCTCTCATTATTGAATGTGAAACTATCCTAATTATATCTAATGTTGTGGGGGTGGCCAGTAGGCCAAAGATCACACAGGAATACTTCACTAAAATTGTGGCAAGGTGTTTGTATAGGGTACAAGGGAGGAAATTAAAGCAATGAGGGATAAAGGAGAGAATTCAGGAAAGGAAGGGTTATTGTTGTGAGTAGGAAATAACAAATTTCACACCTAATAACTAGAGTAGTTCATCATTCAATTAAAGGAAAGAAACAATGAAACCCCTAGAGAGACTAAAAAATCAAAGACATGCGGTTCTTTAGGTTCATCTATCAAGGACACCAAGTTCCTTCTTGATCACCATACTTGTAAAGTTACAAAAAAGAGAGATTAGAGGAAAACATAAAAAATAACATGAAAGAATGTAGATCTTATTTCTTATATTGGTGATAAAAATCTCAACACCCAAACCACAATCAACAATTTCTACCAAGAACTAAAATTCAAGATTGTTTGGAATGGGGAAGCCATTCCAATTTATAGCTTTGTATATTTCCTTCTCATCTCCCCCACATGAATCTTAATCTTCCCATTCCACTTGTGAGATTTCACTTTCCCTTAGAAGAGACTATTGCAGATAAAAATTTCTCCTTGGATATGATCATGAATGACCAAGAATTTTGAGGCAACATGGGACTGTCTCTCAGCTGTGGGACCTAAAAATTGAGACAGACCTCCAAAGAAGACCGACTTCCTCTACCTATTTCTAATGCTAACACTACTCCTAATAATGAAATAAAATCCTAACATAAACGTGCAAAAGGAAAAATGATAGAAGGAGATGCAGAAAAAGAGAAATCCTAAGCTAAGAGGGGAGGTGATAGCACTAGGAAAAAGGGTTGATAACTCTGCACAAGGGCAAACGAAAGAAGGAAGACACTGGAGAGAGGGTAGATGAGCGTGCCAGATTCAGCAACCATGCATACCATGTGTTCCCATGAGTGAACAAGACATGAAATGAATCCTTCAAGTAAGGAGAACACACCGCATGCCAAGAAATACAAACAGAGGCAAGGACAAATATAATACAAGACCAGGGCAGAGAGATAGCTACAAAATCTGATTTTATTGCTTAAGGAATGCACAATTATTTACATTCATGAAAAAATATGAAAATACATTGTAGAGACCAAGCTTAAGGTCTGAAACTCACGGGAAGTCGGCCACCATTTTTGCATGGTGTTGTTATAACAAAGAGGGATCTTTTTTATGAGCAAAGCTCTACAATTTATAGAAGAAGGAGAGAATAAGAGGTGAAAGAGATGGAAACTTCAACTCAAATTTCCAATCACTAATAGCCAGCAATAAATTCCCTAAAAGTTTTGGGTGCCTTTGATTATCCACTATCATACACTTTTTTCCTTGTTGGGTGACCATACTGTATTATATTTTTATGGTTGTGATCGAAAGATATGGCGATTTTAGCCTCCCACGGAAAACTTGCATTTCCTTCGATACACAACTTTCTCTTTTAAGTCTTGCACAACTTTTGATTTCCACGGTTCTTTCTTGTGTGTTGTGGAATTACTAACTTATTTATTTCATTCTACGGTCTCCAAATGTTTTGCTTTATGTGTCGTGGCTTTGTCTAATGTGGTGCAACTCTTTCAACATCTGTGGACACTTTTTCTTTAATCCACGGCTTTCCTAACCTCCGCGGCATGCTCTAATTCTTCCATGGCTATTTCATGAATTCGAAGGATTTATTTCCTTAGTCACGGATTTTTATTTTTCATCCGTAACATGCTAAAAAGCATCCACGACATTTTTTCTTTTACCTTCGGCTCTTGTTTTACCTCCATGACATGCTCTAACTTTTCCCATCTAACATTCCAAGTCCTCGGCAAACCAATTTGTTCAATTTTTGGAAGGGTGAAAAAATGAACAATAGAGACAAACTAATTATCTCTCTTATTATTTTTAGATAATACTTTTACAATTTTCAGATATTGTCACTTAAGTAGATACAACAAAATATCATGATTGTGTACAACAAAGAATTAGAAGAAATTAAAAGAAGAAGAGAAGAGAAACAAAATTTACTGATCTATTAAAGAATATCCTTCTAATATAGAACTTGTTGATTTGAGGCACGATGATCTCGCTTTCTTCCTCCTGCAAGATGCACGGATATCTCGAGTTGTTGAATGAGAGTTTAGAAACATTGTTTCAATGCCTCCCGGTGTGAGATTGGGATTTGTAGACACCTAAAATCCACTTATGCGGGATTTTATGATAAGATTGCACTAATTATCCTCATTCTCATAATTTCCACAATTATTAGCGCTTTTCCACTAATTAGCTAACATTCCTCTTCATATTTGTTAATTAACAACCGTTCATTAATTAATCAGCCTTCCTATCATTAAGAATGTCGATTAACAACCTTTCGTTAATTAATATTAGCTTCTACCTGGGTTAATTAATTATTATTAATTAATTATGCTCGCAACTCTAAATCAATAAATTATCATTTATTGGATCAAATTCTTCTCTTACATCCCGCAAATCATACTAATTTTCCTCTAATTAGCTTATATATGCTTACCTCTACCTATTAATTAATTACATTTGATTAATTAAAACATTTCCCAACTCCCATGACTTACTAATGACAAATTAAACTCTTCTAAATCAATATTACCTTTTATAAAACAACCTTATCCATTCCTAATCTTGTTTTACCTTTATCCCACATTTATCAATTTGCTAGCCTTGCCTCTTCAGGAAAGCTAAATAAAGAACCCTCCTTCTTACCTTTCTTCTGGCACCATGATTTGAATAGTGAAAACTATAAGCATTTTGATCTTTATTCATTCTCCATTATTGGAAATAGCTTCTCCATCTTGCATCCTTTCACTCAAAATTGAGTAATATGGGAAGATCCAAAATGGCCTTGTAGCCATTCTTGGTGAGATTTCATTCTCAATCTTTGAGATCAAGTAAAAATCCACTTTGATTGCTTATGTTATTCATAGGTTCATAGTTTAATTTAGTAATCATAGAGAGAAGGAAATAACTTAGCATGTAATTTCATTTATGCATTGAAGAAGCATTTCCTTTAAGCTCTTATCTTGATGGTTCATTGTTTAATTAACATTTACTTTTGAAGCTATGTAGATATTAGTTTCAATTTATATTTTAGTTAATTATACATGAGCACATTTGGCATGCCCGGAGGGACTTACTCCATTGTCCTTTGCACTTAATTTCAATTTTTTGTAGTTATGTTTCAATTTTGGTTACTAACCCTCTTTTGCACATGTTCATCTAACTTATTTTTCTTAACTTTTTTTGTTGTGTTTGCATGTGTTGGGTCTTCCTTGTAGGTATAAAGGAGGTGAAGTGCTATCAAAATTGGATCTTGAATGGGAAAATTTCAAGATTTCTCTATGTTTTATTTTTTAGAGATTACTTTTTTTAACATTCTACATGTTAGTTTTGTCAATTTCTTGAAAATCTTAGATTCTTGAGCATGTAGGTTAGTGTTTGATAGTGTTGAGTCTTCTATTTACATATAAATGTGGTGGGTTGCTGTCAAAATTGAATCTTGGTGAGAAAATTTCAAGATTTCTCCATGTTTTCATTTCTAGAGCTTACTTTTTCATCATTCTACATGCTAGTTTTGTCAATTTCTTGAAAATGTTAAGTTTTTTATCATGAATGTTAATGTTTGATAACATTGAGTCTTCTACTCATATACTAATGTGATGGGTTGTTGTCAAAATAAAATCTTGGTTGGAAGAATTTGACCTTTTTGCAGATTAAGGGACATTTTTTTCACATTTTTTGAGTACATGTTAAGTGCATACCTGTGAGCATAAGATCATATGCGTAAGCCACCTTCCAAAGGACATAAATTTTACTCCGGAACTTGAAATGAAGAATCCATTTATTTTTGCATTGGAAATGTATTAAAGTGAACTATGCAATGAAAACATAAATTTGGGATTTATACTTACATAAATTGCAAGTTTTCCCTTTATTGTAAACCTGGTCATTTTCTAACATGTCTAATGTTTTGATGAATGTTGTATTTCCATGCTTTACTTGATTTAGAACAAAGCTAATGTATGCTCTTCTCTTATACATTTTGGTGATCTTGAGAATCAAAAATAACTTTGATCTCTATTTTTTTAACATTTGGATTAACTTGGAAATTTGATTATTCATTTTGCTTAAGGGAATGAACCTTTTACAAAGCATTTTTTTATGGTCCTTTGATTTGAAGTTTTCCATTTCTATCTAGTTAGGATAAATTTTGTGTATGATATTTTCTTGCACCTTAGGGTGATCTTGAGAATCAAAAGAAATTTTAGTCTTCATTTTCTAACATTTGGTTAATTAGAAACTTCATCTTTCATTTTTGGTTTAAGGGAATGAACATTTATCAAGATATTTGTATGGTTCATTAATTGCAAAGTTTTTCTTTACTTTTTAGTTGGATTATTTATTTTTGTATGCTCTTCTCTTACATCCTTGGATGATCTTGAGAATCAAAAACAACTCTTAATCCTATTTTAAATAATGTGATTTACTTGGAGAACTATTAACACTTGAGTGCAAGACCTAAAAACATTTGTCAAAGAAAGGAGTTCGAAACAAACTTTTCTAACTACACGTGTGTTGCAGGTTGCCAAATGGCTAATGACTAAACCACGTTAAGTCTAAAAGATAAAAAAGAAAACACCACATTCAAAACACTTGATTTGCAGGTTCAGATAAGGGTACATCCCATCCTCTTAAAACTAGGACATAACCCCTTTGGCATAAGCCATAACCTACAACAATGGGGTGGTCCTAGGAACCCCAAAGTAGTCCACACAAGAGGGAACCTTGTGGATGAAATGGGAAGTGCTCCTCACACCTACTTGACTAGTATACACATGAGATTTAGCATCAAAGTTATATGTATCGTGACCCCAGTGAGAGTACACGATGGACGCATTTATTGCCCACTTTGCTTGAAGGGGGTAAATTAAATTTGGGATAATCCTTGGGAAACCTTGGCAAACCGAGCTTTCTCTTAGATAAAGTTTGACACCTAGTTGAGTGAACCACCTAGGAAGCTATCTTTGACCAAGAGCCAACTTTGACCATTTCAAAACCAATTTGAGTTGAGAGCCATTATTCATCATGAAACGTGTGAAGTGTTACTTTTTCTTAGTTTTTCACTCACCCTAAGATGTGGTGAAACTCTACCAAAGTGAGGCCAACATATTTCACCCCCAATTGATCTGCTTCCTTCACTTTCTTTTGACACTTTGTTGATTAGAAGAAGAGTGACCACCCTTGTGTTGTTAATTCATTGTATTCGCCACTTTTATACGCATCCATGTTTGCGGATGAGTTGTTAAATGTCTAAAGTGTGTGAAGACATTTTTATATCATTGGTATACTTTTTGATCTTGATACCCACGTCAAGATCGCCATCATAGTTAGGCTTGTTTCTTCACTAGACTCTCCTTTGAATTGTTATGTTGTTTATATCATATCATCACAATTTTGATACTTACGTCTTGTTTCTTGAAAACTTGGCCTAAGTGTCTAGATTGTAACATTATGATATGTGCACCTTAACAATTCCTTGGTATACTCTAGCATTATTTTGTTTTCAAACATTACCTCAATTTTGAAAGGTTTTGTTGTTACCTTTGTGCACATCATATCAATATTATTTTGATATTAATACCTTACATTTCCATAAAGTTTGGTTAACATATCTTAGTGGTATTGTTGTGTCGTTCATATTCGTAACTTCCACTTTTTTAGATGTAGGTCAGTATTGGATTCAAGCTCACTTTTAGTATACTTTGTTTGGGGGATCATATCAACTTTTTGTTATTATTTATGTCTTGTTCATTTCTTTGAACTTGACATAAGTGGTGACATTTCTTTTATCATCTTAAACGTCAAACTACCATTTGGAAACAACTTGGGAAGTAAGTTCATTGATTGATTGGTTCATAACAAATCTTGTGTGATTGTTTCTTGTGATTATTTTTCATTTTGACTTATCCATTTAGGAAAATCACTTTGATCCATTTATTCTTCATTATTCTTTGGTCATTAATTTGGCTTTGTGTTTTGAACTTGCATGATTGTTCCTTGTGTTTATCCACCTTATAAACTCATTTCTAGGACAATCCTTTGGGTCTTTGATCCTCTTGATCTTCTTGTTTTTTCCTAATTTCATGGTCATTTTTGAACATATCTTTCAAACCTTAGAAAAAACATTTCCTATCAAGCAAATTTTGCATCAATCGAACATTGGAAATCTTTCCTTTGTATCCTTTATGTTGCTAAAATTTTGATCAATACTTTGACATTTACACCTCCAAACTTGTTGTCCAAACCTTGTTGGATTATCAATCTTATGTCAACACGATGTATGTTTTCCTTAGCTTCCCTTTGGAAAATCACACAAGCATCCCCTATCTGTTTGCAAAATGTCTAGTTGGTTGCCGTTATGCTACCCGAATTGACATGGAGCTTCCTTCTATTTGAAGGAGTTCAATCACACTATCTAGGTCTAGGAATTTGGACTTAGTGAATGTCCAACCATGATTTATTATCACAGGGTTCCTTATACATACGACCATAAAGAATAAAAATTTAGGTGTTCACATCAAAATATGCCCATCATGAATAAACCATGTTTGGTTCTTCGCGCTAGAGAACCCATTCGGTAACCCGTTCCCCACCTTCATCTCATATTTGTTGGTATGGTTTAGATACTTCTGATCCAAATTATTATTCAGGTTCCCCCACTCTTCTTTTAATTATAATCTTTTATCTTATGAGGTTCTAATCCAAATATTTCCTTTTATTCTTCTAATGATTCAGATCCAAACTACTATTCAGATTCATCTAATTCAACTCCTAAAGTCACGGTCCTCCCCTTCTTCACAGGACCTCCTTCATCATACTTCTACTAAGATTCTTGAGTCCCCCCTTTCATCATGGGACCTCCTTTATCATTCATCCAATTTTAATCCTAATTCATGGTCCTCCCTTCCTTTGCAGGACCTTCTTTATAAAACATCTAATGTGATTCTTCAATCATGGTCCTCCCCTTCTTCACAGGACCTATTTTATCAGTCACCTCAATTAACCCTTCCTCCTTTGAAGATTTGTGTGACTCGAAGTCCTTCTATTCAATTGACTAATTCGACTCCTACATCATAATCTATGGAATTTTGGATACAAAATCCTCCTATTCTTCCTCCACGAAGTCATCTTATAGGGAAACCTATACCAACCAATTCTAAATCCGCATATTCTTCTACTCATGAGACATCTATCCCTAAGTCATACTTCGTCTCTTGAGTCATATTCTTCTATCAATCATCATCAAACATCTTCTAATTCTTCCACACCATTTGGACCTTTTTCTTCCAATCAAACCCATGTGGTTGATCAACAACCCATACCAATTGATTTCTTTCAAAATGAAGGAGTGATCATGGCATTTATAGGGGCACACAAAGATATCCCTTTAACAAATTATGAGCAAGGATTCTCTTTAGACCTCGATGCATTCACATATTGTGGGGAAAAGGTTGATTCCTTTTATCAAGAAACAGAGGAAGAGCCTAAGAGCCATGCAACTTTATCCTCCTCTTATTATTCCATCCTCACATTCTTCATTCTGTGATGAACTTCCTGGGTCTAGTATTGAGCCATGGTCCATCTTCTCATCACCTAATTCTTCTTTACATATCACAATTCCTAAATCACAATCACACTTTGGGTCATTTCCAAGTATCCCATCACCTTCTTCTATATATGGGCCACCTCCAAGTAGCCCTTCATCATCTATTTGTGGGTCTCCTTTGGGTAGCCCATTACCTTCTATTCTAGGGCCATGTCTAACTAGCCCCTTGTCTTCTATATATGGGACACCTCTGGTAGCCCGTCATCTTCTATTCTTAGACCTCTTCCTAGTATCCCTTCTTCCTCTATACTGGGGCCACATCCAAGTAGCCTTCCATATTTTTTCTGTGGCTCACCTCCTAGTATCCCATCTTCTTCAATTCTTGTACCGTATCCTTTTTTTCCATCACATTATTCTTCTACCAATGATTGTGGCAAGTCCATTGTCATTTCTCCCATCAATTCATAAAATTCCACATTCTTCTCCCACTTCTCAGGATTAGACAAGTCAAGCATTAGCTTATAATAAACCCAAACAAGTTCTTTATCAAGCTAAGATCAAAACTCCAAAGAGCACCAAATATCCCAACAACTCAAACAATTATAAAATTTAAAATCAAATGTGATTCCAGAATGCACACCAACATACCCATCAAGTATGGCGCAAAGTGCAAAAACCTATGGATAGGGAACTCAATCTCCCACATACAAAACCCATGTTTCAAAAAAATCAAAATCATTTGTTGAGTGTGATCTCACCACAATCATCAAGATCGGGGATAATATTACACTTGATAAGAAAATTTTCTTAGTCTCTCTTATCAAAGAAATCGTGAACATATTTGTTGGATCCTATCATGCAAAGTGACATGATTCATTCTGATAACCATAAAAAAATCATAAAATAGTTCAAAAATATTTTTTTAAAAAAGAGAAAACATTAAAAGATTACAAAAACAAAATCAAAGGTACAAAGATCAAACATTGTAATCAGGTATTGCATATGCATGGATGTTCTTTCTTCCCTTTCTTTCATATTCCTCTGCAAGTCATCCACCATTTTCATCCCTTCGATGATATTTTTGTTAGCTTATTTCATACTCATTTTCTGAAATTTATCTCTATGGTATCCATTTAACCTTGTTCTTTCATCACCTTGGTAAATTAAAGAATGACTGACCTCTTAGAGATCCTATCACTATCTACATATAATAAACTTGTTGGGAAGAATTTTTTGGCATATTTGTTGACACTAGCCAATGTCATCATCACAATCACTTCCACATCCTTCCATCAAGCCATCAGATGGTTCTTAACCCCTTGTCAAACAAGAGAGCTGAAATAAGTTTTCAGAAAGCAAAAGAATCAAAATCAATCAATCAAAAAGAAAAACCTGAAAGTAAAATCAAATTTATATATAATTCTCTCTCTGGAGTATTTCCAATAATCTCTACCGCGGCTATGGATGCCTAACTGGGAGTAGAGAAATGTTTTGATTAAAATCAAATGCATCTTTGTCAAGGAGCTATGAATGTCTATTTAGAAGCGGAGAAATGTATTGATCTCCTTCCACCCTCCATTCACTAATAACCTTTTAAACTAAATGATTCCTACACATTGGCTAGTGTCTTCACTTGTTGTCTATCAATTCTTCCCTTTAAAAGGTAATTAATTTCCACCATCACACACTAGAAATCTCTATGAAAAAAATAGGATTAGTATGTTACCAAGTGTTACTTTTTGGACCTTGTTCAAACTCTTGGTTTAGCGCATGTCTTGTCTCATAATTTATGCCTTAGGCTAATCATTTTTTCATCGACCACCTTCTAAATTTATTCATAGCATCCTCTATTCTTTGGAATATTTTTATAACATCCATGTGTATAGGATGGCCTCTTTGTCATGTTTATAGACACTTTTGTCCACTTTTAATAAAACAATCTTCTACTATCCTTTCTATCATGTATTTCTTGGACAGCTTACGCTGGAGCCATCCTTACTCCCTCATGATTGAACCTATTTTATATTGGCCTTGATCCCCCTTCAACACATGAAGATTTTTCCTTTGAATACTCCCACCTAAAACTATTGCGGGAATTTTTGCATCTTCACTTTCTTGCACATATGTGTGGACAATTTGCCCTTGTACATCTCATCTAAATATTGGAGGAATCCATACTTCCTTGTCTTCATGGACATAGTTTCAAAAAAAAAATCAGGAATAAAAACCATTCTAATATGATAGCCGTAAAAAAATAATAAATAGTTAAAAATATAATCGTACAAAACTTCGCTCTTTGGTTATCGCCTGTTCTTGTGTGTGACTCGTGGATCATCTTGATTCTATCTCCATTAACAAATCTGGTTTGCTTACTATGTCTGTAGCTCTAGGGAACAATGAGTTTCTTGGTATTGTTTCATACTCCACTATTTTTCATAAGACCCAAGTGTCCTCCATTATTCCCCGTGCATGTATCCATACTTGGGGCACTCAATCAATTTCACAAAAATTGTCGGTAATTCTCACAGGTAGCGGAATCAAAGTGATTTGATAACAAAAACATTGCATTATGTTTCTCTGTTAGGTTAGCTTGTTTACTTTCTCATATTACATTACATTATGTATGTTCTGGCGAGTTAGGCATATTTTACTTGATCTTGTATTGGATTGCATTTTGTATGTTGCATAGATTTGGTGTTTTTATTTATGGACATTTGTATCATATATGGATTTTCATGTCATACTATACTTTTGTTCATTCTTTTTAATAAGGTGTCTGATGAGTCAATCATAAGCAAAATGATTAAATAAATTTGGTTTTTTACATCGGTCAAGAAATTATAGTTGTATCCATCTCTTTTCATCTTCATTTTTCTTCCATATCACTCTCCTTCTATCAAAACTTTTCTTCAATAAGCAACTTGGGGCAAGATAGTGGATCAATTCTTCTATTTCTTATATGTTGATCTTTTACTCTTTTCTTTTCACCCTTTGATCATCCTCTTTCATCCCACCATCGACAGGATCTCATTATGAAGATAAATGTATGGGTTAAAACAAGTTATTTCTATCCATATCAATGATTTCATACTTATGTTGGTGACAAATAGGATCGAGTTCCAAGTAGGGTAGACTCGAAGCACATGAGTCAGTTTATAGTGTGTGTATCTAGACATAGATTGGAGTTGTTATCATAGTGAAAAGATTGCTTTAAGAGATTTATCTTCAATATTTCTGCTTTGGAAAAAATGTAGAGACATTATTTGGCTACATCGGTTGCATGCATAAGGTTTAGGATGAAGTAGAAAAAACATGTATGTGAGATGAATCTATTGTTTTGGTGCCACAATAAATGTAAAGCATATTCATACATTTTGATTATTTTATCATGTGCTAATTTAAATATGGAATCCCCTATTGGAAAAAGGCATGGAAATTCCAAATAAAATAATCCGTTTCTATTGTATTTGTTGACTAGAAAAGAGTTGATAGCTAACCATGGGTTAATAGTGTAGACATGATATCACTCATTTCCTTATTTACATCATGAGCTTGTGGGTGAAATAATTTGGTCAGTTACAAATTATGTGTTTCCAAGTAATTCTAACGAGGCTACGCGCCCCCTTCTTTTGTATGGGGAGGCTCCATTATTTAATGTGAAAGAGATCTATCCCTAATTCTATCTAATGTTTTGAGGGGTGGCCAGTAGGCCAAATGCATCACACATGAAACACTTCACTATAATTGTGGCAAGGTCTTTGTATAAATTTATAAGGAGGAAATTACAAAAATGAGGGATAAAGGAGAGAATTGAGGAAATTGGAAGGGATATTGTTGAGTAGGCATATAATCAGAGTTCACACCCAATTTACCAGAGTAGTTCATCATTCAATTAGAGTAAAACAACAATGAAACCCCTAGAGAGACTAAAAAATTAGTATGAGACAACATGGTTCTTTAGGTTCATGCTAATCAAGGACACCATCTTTCATTCTTGATCACCATACTTGTAAAGTTATAAAAAATAGAGGTTAGAGGAAAACATAAACAAATAACATGAAAGAATATAGATCTTATTTCTTTTGTTGGTGATAAAAATCTTGACACCTAAACCACAATCCACAATTTCTACCAGAACTAAAATTCAAGATCCCCTTTGAATGGGGAAGCCATTCCAATTTATAGCTTTGTATATTTCCTTCTCATCTGCCCCACATGAATCTTAATCTTCCCATTCCACTTGTGAGATTTCACTTTCCCTTAGAAGAGACTGTAACCCCCCTTAGATATGAAATTTCTCCTTAGTACCATGATCATGAATGACCAAGAATTTTGAGGCAAACATGGGACTGTCTCTTAGCTGTGGGACCTAAAAATTGAGATATACCCATCTAGCGAAGGACAGAATCCTTTACCTATCTCTAATATTATACACTACTCCTAATACTTAAATAAAATCCTAACCTAAAGGTGGTTAAAAGAACAAGGGATAGAAGGAGAGGCTGAAAAAGGGAAATCCACCTAAGCTAAGAGGGGCAGAGATCTATAGAACCTGGAAAAAAGTTGATTTGATTTTACTATGTATGTATAAAAGACACCAATGAAATGTTAGAGAGTATTGTATGTAAACAGTGTGCGACATTCACATAGATACCACGTAGTGTCATGTTATTCCCTACTCGTGAATCAATATAATGAAATACCATCTTACAAACCTAACCATTAATTCACATAGTGTCCAAGAATACAAATACTTGGCAAGGATAACTAAAATGCATTACCATAATTCTCTGGATAGCCATAATATTAGTACCACATTTTAATTTCTTAAGTAACCTGCACAGCTGTCAATTATGATAACATGTTGCAAGAATTTTAATGAAAAATATTTACATTTTAGAGATTGCATAGTTTTTATGTTGCTAATGGGATTCAGTGTTACTTTTAGCTATGGATATCCTCCTTAATCGTATATGGAAAATTTTCATGTCATACAAAATCTTGTTCAATTTAACTAATAAGATTAGAACCGATGACGTTAATCATAAGGTGAAAGTTGATGGAAACTAAAGTCAAATTACCACGCCAGCAATAGATGATAGTCTACAATCCATCTCTTTTCAGGTCTGGGCACATTTCTTCCATTATCAAACTACTTCTATCAAAAATTTTTGATTCAATTGGGTGAAATAGCGCATGAATTATTTAGCGTGGGTTGACATGTTCGCCTAAAATTTACATTTCATAATTTTCAAGTGTTAAGATCAACCTCTATTCACCACCCCATCGACACTATCTATCCTTCATTATACTATTAGTTAAAAAAGGGTAAGTTTGCAGGAAGTAGATGGACAAATACTAGATCACTCATCCACCTAGGACATATGGTATTGCAAATATTACAGTCATCAATATCGATAGATAGGGATTATTAGCAATACTACACTCAAAATTGTGACAACCATTTCATTTTAATATGACGAATCGTAGCATCTATTTTAGTTTGAAGCAAATACATGGAGAGTTTGTTGTAAAAAATGTGGACAGGATTAGTATACTGAATGCACTAGTAAATTCAATGAGAGTTTCATTGATGTGGTCTCCCAAACAGCCGATAAGATTATGTGTCACGCGACTTGCCCATCTAATTTGGATGCGTGACTCAGAAAATTTGTATATATCTTTTTTCCTTTGGTGAGAAGCAATGCCACTATCTATCTTGGGATGGATTTTATGATAACTAATTTTTTTAACGTAATATATTTCCAGATTCTTCTATACGTTTTTTCCAGACTTTGAAGGCTATGAAAATTTTGTTGGCAGACCCCCAGAAAATTCACCTTTGCCCACCATAATCGGTTCATGCAAAAATATTCGCCAATGGAATTTTCCACCTTTGATTTCTAAGAGGTCTCTTAATTTGAACCCTCCACGGTTGGGATGGGTTTAACTTTTCTCATCGAACATTATAAGTCATGGAGCAAACCCCAAAGTTGTT
Source organism: Taxus chinensis (assembly GCA_019776745.2). Classification (NCBI taxonomy): domain Eukaryota; kingdom Viridiplantae; phylum Streptophyta; class Pinopsida; order Cupressales; family Taxaceae; genus Taxus; species Taxus chinensis. The sequence continues at coordinate 661,434,167 of CM034153.1, read as the reverse complement.
GCAGTCTTTGCAACGTAGAATCAAAATTCACAATAGATACAAAGTGCTACTTCCTATTACCTCTATTAGGTGCAAAAAATTATATAATGATCTATTTATCAAACCTTCTAATTATGCCACTTTAAGCAGATAGGGTTCAAAGCTAAATGATTGTCCCCTACAACAATGAACCATTATGACCTAAACTTTTTGATAAAGAAGTGATGCACCAGTCCAGGGAATGACTAACATTTGACTAATTCCATTAAACACAAATCCTTTTAAATGTAAAAACCACCATACAGGATTTGATTGCATGAATGATCTCGCTTTCTTGGTGCCTCCTGCAAGATGCACAGATACCTTGAGTTTTCGAATCATAGTGTAGTAGAAACAGTCTTGCAAGGGCCTCCCAGTGTGAGTTTGGGACATGTAGACACCTAAAATCTTACTTACACATGATTTAATGCTAAGATTGCACTAATTATGCTCTTTCTCATCATTTCCATAATAATTAGTGCTTTTCCGCTAATTAGCTAACATTCCTCTTCATATTCATTAATTAACGACCTTTCATTAATTAATTAGCCTTCATATCATTAAAGATGTCAATTAACGACCTTTCGTTAATTAATATCTGCACTTCTACTTGGGTTAATTAATTATTATTAATTAATTACACTCGCAACTCTAAATCAATAAATTATCATTTATTGGATCAAATTCCTCTCTTACATCCCACAAATCATACTAATTTTCCTCTAATTAGCTTCTTTAAGCTTACCTCTACCTATTAATTAATCACCTTTGATTAATTAAAACATCCCCCAACTCCCATGACTTACTAATGACAAATTAAACTCTTCTAAATCAAGATTACCTTTTATAAAGCAACCTTATCCATTCCTAATCTTGTTTTACCTTTATCCCACATTCATCAATTTGTTCTAGCCTTTCCTCTTCAGAAAAGCTATATAAAGAACCCTCCTTCTTACCTTTCTTCTTGCACCATGCTTTGAATAGTGAAAGACTATAAGCATTTTGATCTTGAGCCATTCTCCATTGTTGGAAATAGCTTCTCCATCTTGCATCCTTTCACTCAAAATTGAGTAATATGGGAAGATCCAAAATGGCCTTGTAGCCATTCTTGGTGAGATTCCATTCTCAATATTTGAGATCAAGTAACAATCCACTTTGATTGCTTATGTTCTTCATAGGTTCATAGTTTAAGTTAGCAATCATAGAGAGTAGGAAATAGCTTAGCATGTAGTTTCATTTATGCATTGAAGAAGCATTTCCTTTAAGCTCTTATCTTGATGGTTCATTGTTTAATTAGCATTTTCTTTTGAAGCTATGTAGATATTAGTTTCAATTTATAGCTTAGTTAATTATACATGAGCACAGGACTTGTTTCACGAGCAATACCCTTGGTAGAACGCATGATTTAGGAGTCACAATGCTATTGAGGATCACATTTTTAGCATGTCATAGGATTTCACAATTACTAAATAAGATAATCTAAAACCCCTTGATGTCAAGTACACGGTGCCAAACACGCTAGGTTCGATGACACCAAATTACAAATTGATTCTATTTCACATAACCTATGAGGCCTGTGATATCCTTAAGGAACAAGGATGCGAAATTAGCTCATCTTGGATTAGATATCTAAATTTAGACTCACCTAGCTCATTTGAATCACCCAACTCTGAGGTCAAATTAACTCCACCATTTCTGGGAGAGTATTTCATAGCCTAACGAGAACTCAAACAGTTCACTAGGCTCAAGGTGAACACCATGGATTCACTAAACTAATATAACCAAACATAGGTTGCCTCAACTAGTTCACTAAGAGTTGATGATGAATCCAACATTGACCAATGATTTAGTCATGAACCTTTGCAACTTCGAATTACAATGGACCTATATTTTGAAGTATGAACCTTTTCATAGTAATTCAATGTCTCTAAATTCTTCATCCTATTGTGTAGGGATATAATTTGAATTGATTCTTGACACAATTGAGATTTCCAGAATGATGCTTTAGAGTTCCTGTGAATAATTAGTTTCCTCATTTGAGATATGAGAACAAGTCTACCAGAATTATGAAGTATACCTTTCAAAATCAGTTACGAGATCTTTGATGTTCAACATATGTATCCATGGGGACTGTAACGATTCCACATCATAATAGGTGACCACCATACTTTCTTGGACATTAGCAGGTATGACCAAGACCTGTTATCTTAGGAACCATCACCCAGTTCATTTAAGAAAATGACCTTATTAAGCTTCTAGTAAATCATTCTCCTTTGTTGATGATTCCTTTCTATTTTTAAATATTTTTAATAATAAATTACCATTCAATCTTGAAAGTTTTTTAGTGATAGATTAAGGTATTTTACCCAATATTCTCTTTTCGGTAAAATTGTCAATTTTTCCCTACCTTCCATTGTGTGCACCATAACAAATTGTTCTGAGTGTTTAGAACTTAAATATTTGAGGGTACTTACTATCATTTCCTTGTGAAGTGGCTTAACATATACCAACTTTAGAAACTATAAGGATATTACCTTGGTTTGCATCTATAAACTATAGAAACTGGGTATGTCGATACCACATTTTTCCTACTCCTGGAAAATACACATTAATTTCCCTTACAACTCTATGGAAGCATTTGGATTTCTTTGCATTAGCCATTCCAAAGTCACTAAGTAAAATTCATTATTTATCTATTGGTAAATGATATCCTTGGGAGGAAACTCATCAGGAGGATTCACTAAGTAGACATCATTAAACCTACTTAGAACCATATAGTGCAACCTATCCAATCATTTTTACCACCCAAACAAGGAGGTTTACCCCTGATCCCACACCCAAAAATCCCATTTTGGAAGTCTTGAATGCTCTTCCAGAACTCTATCTTCTATAGATTTTTGTATCGCTAATTATTATAAAGTAAATGAACTGTGATTATGAATTTGAATTTAAACTCCTATCTCAGAGGTCCATTTCAAGACCTTTTGAAAATTATTGTAACTAATTGCTAACAACGGGTAATGAACTTTCATTACAGTAGATCAAAAAGCCTAGCAACACTCTAGGTATGGAACCCCCAAGGAGCTGCAAAACATTAAGGTCATTGTAAAGCATCTGAGCCTTCACTAACAATAGCCTCATTTTCAGATGATCATGAGAAATGAAAATCATCAGAAATGTTTCCATTGACAGCCCCCATGGAAGATTGGACTAGGAGATAAATCTGCTCAAATGCGCCCATAGGTCATATCTTTTGAGAGAGAAGAGAACTTCAAGTATATTTATATCATGATCATAAACAAATATGAGAGAAATCAGGATTCCAATCCCTACTTATTGTTAATATAAGATCTTACAAAAATCACCCATGATTCCCCTAAATTCCTTTGAATCACCTGTGATTTCATTCAATTAGTTTCCTTAATCGGATCATTATCTTTATGTATTAAATAAGAGAGTATAAAAACCCCCCAACTTATCCTCTAGCCCTTGGATTTAACATTTCTGTTGCAAGAAAGTCTCTTGTGTAGATGATTGTTCAAAACGATCATTTTGACCCTATCTCAAACATATACAATGTGATAGTCATCCAACAAGGATTCGTTGTTGAGAATCATGAGCTTATTCTATATCCTTCCACAAGCATACTTTGTGCAATGTTAGATTATTCAAAATGTAGATCAAGTCTTTTGATAAATCAACTCAAATTCTTTGGTCACGAAATCCAACAGAACAACCAAAAATAACTTGTACATCTAGAGCTTTGGATCCATCCATATTTATTCCAGTAAAGCTAGGTCCACCTACAAAGCGTAACATGATCTGGCTTTTCACCTGGAGTTATGAGCGTCTATCCTTGTCCAAAATTATGTATGTATCACATCTTGATAAATGATTAGAAAATCCCTTCATGATATCAACAACGATTTGACATCCTCCAAGATAAAGTCCCTTTGGATTACTAGAATCGGAACTTTACAGAACAGGCTCTTCATCCCACATTAGCTAGAGTATCTTTTGTTTAGTAATGATATGTTACCATATGTATGACTGAAGAATGGTGATATAAAAGGAGAAATATTCTACTGTTCTCATGTTAGCATCCCGACATTTTGACTTTTAGCGTAGGTATTGCTAAACACTATCATATTTTAAGTTTTAGGTACTTCCCATATTTAATAGCATAGACCTTAAATCTACCTAATAAATTCCTAACACGCCTAATGAGAGTCTGTTCCCTTTATTTTTCCATTAAAAATTAACTTATAGTTATTCTTGGATTGACTACTCTATAATCATTAACAATTCTGAGAAATTTCCAGCAATTTTAGTTAATCTCCCACTATTCCTTCAAATCACCAAAAATCTTTATGGTTTTTTCCTTATTACTAAGCCAATCTTTCCTTTAGGACTGTACTTTCCTCTTTTCTTTCAATTTTTGTCTAACTATTACATGTTTCCCCCTCTAGAGCACCTGTTTCTACATTTCAAGAGAGTTAAAAATATTGGCCAAAAGTTAAAAATTGAAAATCAAAAGCAAACTACAAGTATGTTTTCTTTGTTATTCTCCTCTTCAACATTGCATTTTTCTATTATCCTTATCGAATTAATATTTATTTTCCAGGATTTAAAATGAACCCTTCATATCAGCTTGATCATATAGTCTAATTGGGGAGTTAACAATTTGCATTCACTTAACTTCCCTTACACACAACAAAACCACATTCAACATAATTTGCATCAAAACACTCCTACCCAGGTGGACTTACTTGGATTTTATCACCAAGAGGGTAAGTCGACTCGATGTTATGACCAAGTATAAATAAGCTAATGGGTGGTATATTGGTTAAGAACCTGACACCCTTATTGATGTAGGACCGTGAAGTGAGGGGGTAGGCCCAAATACCATGCCTCGTACTAACACCAATGTACATTCCGGCCTTACGTACCTTCGGGTATATCGAGGACTCTAGCCTTTAACATTACCTACTAAACCAACCATAGGTTGTTGTTTTCCTAGGAACTTGTTGGCGAGAAAAATTGTCTTGTGGAAAAATTGGTGGGTTTCAAGCCAACATTATGGGAATCTAAGTCCCTCTACTTGAACGGTGCAACTTATGTAGGTGCATGCATAAAAGGTGGATTTCAATGGTGGCCTTTCGACCAGAGATCCAACAAGGGCACTCCACTGACCCTGTGGCAAAGCTAGCAATGTATCACTAGGGAGGAAAATTTGTCTTGGAAAGGGGAAGGGGAGTGGGAATGGAGGTAGGAGATAAGTAATGTTGTGAGTAGAATATCAGATGCCCACACACATTAATTAGAAATTTCATTTACATGCATTTATAGTTAGAAGAAAAACAAATCCGCAGGAGAAGCTACAAGACCGAATGAAAGTCATTGGTCACAAGGTACCAAACAATCCCTCAATCAAAGAGGAAAAAATTCATTCTTTTATTATTGAAGCTAAAGAAGAATTTGTACAGAGCTTTGAGAATAGAAGAAAATCTAAGGAGAAGGGAAAATAGAAGAAGTATGGTTTTTTCTATCTTTTCCAGGTACAGAGCACTCTGGTCTTTTTGAAATCAATCACCAACCCTTGTAATGGCTCTAAGGAGGCATTATATCTCATGCCAAAATGGTTACAACTTTACAAATCATTTACGCCTCTTCAAATTCCTCCTTTGCGAAGAAAACACTCATGGCGGGTTAAAAACCAAATCTTGCAACGTTAATGTTACATTTGGTTTTCCAGTTTGAATACAGACAATTTGATTTTCTCTTATAACTTTGAAATCGGGTCGTCCACATGGTAGGAAGAGATTGGAGTGGTTACAGGGTAGCCCTTTGTGTTTTGTGATTTTTTAGAGATTTGGCAATTTGGAACAAATTGGCCCGCACCCCTTTGACTTTTCAACTTAGGCACATGCCACGTTTTCATTGGAAATGGGGGTCGTGGCCCTTTTCTCAACATTTTAACCTTTTTTGGAAAAAAAATCTCAAAAAATCAAAGTTCTCTGTCGTTTCGCTCTCCCACTTTGATTTTTCAACGGCGGGCCCGAGACCTTGGTGGAGCTGTGAAGCATTCTAGAACTTGTACTTCACTTTTGGGAATTTGGTTAAATTTCCAAAAGTCCCCCGATGGCCCACTCTCCCACTTTGACTTTTCAACAGAGGCTTCACCTTTGACTTTCTCCCTACGGGCTTCAACTTTGACTTTTTCCTTTATAGCCTAATCGGGGCTACAGGTCACTTTTTTAAATTTTTGCCTTTTTTACAAAGAGGCTGAAAAACACAAATTTCTCAACCCACCCACTTCCAATTAGGTATGCCCATGTACCCATGGATGATGGGGCCAAAATTTGATGGGGAAGAAAATGCCCATCATTTCTGACTATGGGAAAAATACATAGAGGAAGAGAACTTCATCATTTTGATAACAATTTTTGAATTTCCTTCGCGAGCCTAAGGCATGGATGCAAAACAATGATTTAACGACCCAGGCCATAGAACAAGAGAACAATTTTGATCAAAAAAGGAGATTGTAAGGAGGATATTACGTGCATAGAATGGGAGATGGAGAATTTCTCAAAACGAGCAAAACAAATATTTAAACATCACTAGGGCACGGAATTTGCTATTTCTTCAAACTTTCAAATTGACTTAAATACTTTAAGAGGGTAAAAGTTCAAAATTTCAAATTTAACTTGGAAAACGAAAATTGATTTTCAGGAGACAACAGACCTCAAAAACCATTTTTCACATTTCATCTTTTTTTAACCTAATTAAGATAAGAAAAATTCTCTTGTGTGACTTGCTTTCTTGATAGTAATCAATTATTTAGATTCTTTTTTCTCTTTTAGCCATTGTTTGTTTTCGTGGTCTTCACCCAACAACAATATTATTAACAAAACTCTGAAAACATGGTTGAATGCTTACAATAATCCTTAGAAAATATACAATCCCTTCTTGATGGCATCCCTCATATTGTGAATAAACATTGATTAGCATCCACAAATGATTAAGAACCCCCACACTCTCCTATTTTTCAATCCACCACATCAGAAATACTCATTCCACCTAGTCCTCATTTCTTCAACAATGGAGATCTAGTCTTTAGTCAAATTCTAGATTCAAACCCTTTTTCCCTCAGTGCTTACCTAGCTACCTGGGGTGTTCTTCTTCATAAACCTACACCTGAACAATGACCCCCTGTCACCAACACCACATACGAATTCTCTTGACTTATTGATACTAACCATGATCTAGTTATCTAACAAGTTATCCTTATCCCACCACCAATGAATCAGAAAAATCATCACTTTGATCACTTTCTACCTCAACATTATTTCCTCACATGACACAACTAACCAAAAATCATTGTTCTCACTAGAACCCTCATCTGGCTTGGCTTCATCCAAAAATAACACCAACACATCCTCATCTATGTTAAGTCCTTTAGTCTCTTCCACTATCCAAACACCTCATGTGAGTTCAATAGTCATCCCATTAAGCATATCCCAACCTATGACATCTCAAAAACCCGCATCATCTATGTAAAATGTATTCTTGTCTATCCCAATGTCAACACCACTCATTAATACAAGTTCCATCTCTAGTGCTCACCCCTCTTTATGGAAGTCATCAACCACCCCTACCTTTTCTCATCACATACCTCAACTATCTCATCCTCTCATCCACAACTATATTCATTTCCAGCACATGCCTCAATAATCCCAACATTTCATCCACACTTCAACCCCTTCCAACATATACCCCAGCAATCACAACCTCTTTTAAACACATATATGCCTATTCAATATCAATACACTCCAATCTTCACAACCTATAGTCTCACAACCCACATACAGTATTCCTAGGAATACCCCTCTCCAACATAATATCCCTTTTCTTTACGAGTCATGCTAGCAACCAAATCCATCTACATACAACTAACTCAGTCCTTCATCATTCAATCCCCAGTAACTACCATTACAAAATGATCCTTTACAGGAACTAATGAAAAAAATATCCAGCCTTGAAGCTTCCTCTATGGGTCCCAAAAACACGTTATCTTACGAACAAATCTACAATGATCCCATCCACCCATTTGTACCATATAAATCATATCCTCCACATTGGGAACTCCCTAAGTTCATCAAATTCTAACAAAAAGAAGACCCTCAACAACACATCTGATCCTTTTGACATACTTGTCACCTCATAGCACATGACGAGGACCTTATGCTGAGAACATTTCCTGTGTCTTTAGCTGGACCTGCCTTAGATCTGTATAATAATATTCCTCAATACTCACTCTTCTCATTCGGTCAGCTCACACAAATTTTCTTAGAAATTTTCTTGACTAATATCATGCATAAAATCACTATCACCAATATATACACCATCAATAAATTTCATGACAAATCTATCATAAATTATGTCGCCCGCTGGAGAGGAATTATCAATAATTTGTCCTTTTCTCTCCCACAGATTGAATTAATTGAGTTATTTTCTCGCTTATGTGTCAAACAACTTTACAAATCCAATCCTTTGAAATATTTTATAAAGCCTTCACTATGGATCCCAAACTTGAGATTCGAGCTCTCAAATATAGTAGGGTTAAACTCAATAAAAGAAACCTAATCCTGAGTCTTCATTCAAACCATCCTCTAGTCATGATAAATATAAGACAACTACAAATGCAGTCATTATGAAAACTGATTCTAAAGAAAGTTCGACCTCCGAATACACCCTTCCTTAACACAATTATACACCTATCATTGAATCTTATAGCAGAGTCTTTGATAGGCTCTTGGCTACAAATATGATCACCCTACCTCCCATCCACCCTATCGATACGTCTATTTCAAAACTATCTTGGTATTGAGAGAATGGTTACTGAAAATACCATAGGGTTAAAGGCCATAACATCAAAAGGTGATGTTTGTTCATAAATTCCCTTCAAGATCTTATCGACAAATGTGAGTTACAGTTGGACAAGCCAAATACACCTCCGAATCAAAATATGAATGTTTTTAAACAACCCTTTCAAAACCAAGCCGAATCCACTAGTCAGCCACAATTTAAAGTCATCCATTCTCATCACACTATCAACACAATCAAAGATCAATCATCTACACCTTTATTATCTAGGGATCCCATCATAGAAGCACCATTATAATCATCCAAAAATGGTTCTATCATAAAAATAATAAATGAAACATCCGCTACACCCTATGTTTCTACACTAGAAGAACCTATTGAATCAAGAACATCTCCAAGTATTTCCACCTAAATAATTACAAATTCATCCACATCTATTTCATCCCCTTCAAATCCATCTACAATCTCTTCAAAAAATTAGAAGATAAACCTATCTTCCAATCTGTGAAAATATCTTATGATGACCATGTCACTCAACACTATATACGTAATCTTAAAAAAAATGTTGCATGGCCACACATTCCTCCATCTAAAAAAGTGACCATCATATCACGTGATCATCTGAATTCCTTAACTTAGAATCCAAAATCCATGCCTTTTATCTTAAGACCACACTCCTCATCAAAATTATCAGTCACTATTACAAAATTAAAAATCATTCCTCAACAGATACCTAAAGGTATCACACAAAATACGGTCCCTCTAGCACATGTACCATCGAAATAACCATCACTTCCCTTGAGTTTCACATCAAAGGGACATTATGCATTGAATCTTGAAAAGCTTATCCAACAGTCTATCATAACTTTACCTCATCTTAAGTCATCTAGAGCTTGAAGGTGGAAACCCTCCTAGTAGAATTTTGAAACATTTTGTGATTACCATCGCACACCAGGACATTTTACAGAGGACTGTAAATCCCTTCATGTTGATATTGGAAGCCTTGCTTATAAATTCATCCTCCTTATGATTATTTAACCATAAAAAATAACCCATCATACATCCAAAATTACTACATTTAAACCATCTTCCATAGTCACATCCACCAAAAGTGGGTACACTCCTACGAAATCCACTCTTCATCAAATTAACACAATATGTATCATCACTAAAGCACGTACCCATGAACCTAAGACTTGTGATTAAAACAAGTCCAAAATATCCATCCCATTCACTCTCGAGTAATATAATCCAACACCCCTACTATGGCTAAGGTATCCATCCTTTCTGTTCCACAAACACAATCTACATCTTCTGTAAAAAAACTACCATTATCAAAAAACTTCATCGAGCTCCAGTAAAAATTTCCCATTATGTACTTGTGAAAACTTCACCTCACCATCGATAACCTATGATCAAAACACTCTAATCTATATTAGTACCCTCATAAAATCCACAATCATTTGCAAACTTAGTCAGTACACTCATAATGTCCACTTCCATCTATTTTGATAGCTCATAACTCCCATCATTACAATCAAAGGACCACAACCTCCCACTCTTTATCACTTCCCAAATCAATGACACTCTCATTACGAGGGTCATGATCAATATTGGTGCCATCATTAATAGCATATCATCACATGCCTTTGATCAACTTCAAATACCCTACACCATTGTCACCCAAACATCAGTCATATTATGGGCTTTCAATGACACCATCTCCCCACATTAGGCACGGTCATCTTACTAGTCAAGGTCAGCATTAAAACCTATATTATTTTATTTTACCAAACAACCCAAGGTACATTGGAACATCACCTAGATCGATCTGAGTGCTCACCTGAAGCACGCAAGGGTACCATGTTGCTCTTTTATGGTATCTTTGTCAAGGATTTAGCATGATAAACACACATATAGTCCAAATCCATAACAAACATACAAGGATAAACCATAAATAGATGTAGATCTTAACCATAGTGCATAAATAAATTAAAAAAACTAATATCAGATTCACCATACAAGATCCATCCATATTAATATCAATAACCATTATCTAACCACAAAGATCTATTGAATTAATCAATGTAAAACACAGAAGCTGAATACATACATAATAGTATAATTATAGGTCATAGGCACTCAAAAACTAGCAGCATAAAACTAACAAAAGGTGGATCCCTAAACCATGCAAATCAATACATATTTATAAGAGTGGGGACTTGCCCGTCACCACTTATGCATCCTCAAAATAGGTTGCATGTTAAGAATAGTCACGTGTTGCTTACAAATATAACCATAGAGCATGCAAGCTCTTCTAACAATAGATCATCTATAGATATATTCAGTTTCATCCCTATTATTATCTCAAAACATTACATGTCGCTTATCTTTCTACTTGTCCCAAAATAGCCTTGCATGGCCTCCAAGTCTTCATACTCCAATTCGAACTACTACTTCCATGCTCTAAAAATAGACTCTTCATGCATGGAATTCTTTCTTACGTGTTGCCCATGCCATCTCTATATTCAACATCATGCCAAAACTAACTAAGTCCTCAGTCCTTCTCTATTCCTTCCTTGGGAACCCTTTTCTATACTCCTGCATGTGAATAATGTCATCCAAGTGCACACTTTTCACACTCTTTCCTTCATGTGTTTCTTCCATAGGTCTTGCGTGCATATGCACCCTTCAATACTAAGCCATATTTTGTAGGCCCAACATTGCCCCACACTAGGTATGTTTTCCATCCTCAAAAACAACATGTTTGATCTCATGCCTAGAGATAACTAATCCCTCAGTGAAAAATAAAGAATAAAGAATATCCTCAAGGCTTGTGCCAAAGAATGAAAGAATATGAATTTTATTGAGAAAAAATAAGAGGGAACTCCTTATTCATGAATGCTTCCAACACTCTCCACTCTTCTATTTTACTATGCTCCTAAGTAAAGGGGTCCCCTATCATATCAGTGAATTCATCAATTGTTAATTCCTCACCCTTAGCCTTTAGTGTGTCCACCAAAGTCTCCAATTTCTTTCCTATATCTTTCAACGCATCCATCTTGTACATGACCTACGGGTAGAGTTCATTCAAATTAGTTTTAATTGAAGCCCTTAATGAATCAATTTCCTCATGCTTTTATTCAACTTTGGTCAATATCCTTTCCCATTCTGCCCTATTCCCTTTATTCTTTTCCTAGAACTCCTTAAGATCCACCTCATCTTTTGCAACCAGAAGTCCCACCACATGGTCTCTATCCTCACAATTTTCATACACAACCCCTACCATGTGAGTTTTTACCCTTACTAACTCCAATAATTCATTGTATTCTATTATGGTGGTCTTTAATCTGATCTCTTTCCTATTTCTTCTACTGTGTCATAACTTCCTATGTAGATTTTAAGGAAAGATTGGATGGCTGTGAAGTAATTATGCATGTTAGAACCTCAAGAAAATGAAAAACATACTCATATGTTGTCTTATCCAAGGGTTCTAGGTCTAGGTGCACAATCAAAATTACATCAGCTATGCACTCTTCCTTCTTATAAAGTGTGAGTGTCAATCCTTTTTCATCCCTTAGCTCTTTCTTTAGTTGCACAATAATTTCTTCCTTCTCCTTTATATCCTTATCCCTCTTAATTATTTCTTTGTTCTTCTCCGCTAGCTCCCCCTGCATGTACCTTATGCTATTGTTCTTATCAAAAATTATGGATCCCACCTCCACTGATAGCTTGTTAAGTGCATTACATGCTTCTTCATCCATCAATTGTTAAGAGTCAACTAATGGGTATATGTCTCTTGATACCTAAGATTCATGGGAGTCGAGTAATGCATGGGCGCTTACCTCAAATTTTGGATCTTCAATATGGGATTCAAAATCCAAGGAAAAAATCTTTCTTATGCATGGGAGCATACTCTTCTTATCAAATGATGACCAATAAAATAGTTGATCCATGGGAATTCTACTCTAGTACCTTGCGCACAGAACCTTATTGGGATCCTCAATATATTGCATTATAGGACTTTGGGGAATATAGGCTCCTCTCTTTCCTCGATCACCCTTGGGGAGCCCTACAATAAGGAGAGATTCTTTGCCCATGATCACTTCCTATCCCACACTCTTTTCTTCTTCATTGTGTGCAACCTTATGCTCCACCAAGTGTTCAATGATCTATGTGACCTCTTTCTCCACTTTCTGCTCTAGTTCTAGAGTGTGTTTATCCTCATGTTCTCTATCCTGGTCTAGATTCTCCTTGATTACCTGTGTAATGGTTGCCCCAACACCCTCATCATCCACATCTATGGCATGTGCATTTTTTTAGCACTCATCTTGGCCTTCGTCATCCAATTCTTCTACTATATGCACTTGTGGGCTTGGCCTCTTAACCGGATCTTCTTCACTTTAAGCTCCTTCTTTTTCCTCTAGGCTCTCAGTCTTCTTAGAATTTGACTAGTGGACTACCTTTTGTTTCTTTTGTACTGGAGACCTTCTTCTAACAGGATTCCTCCTGACATAAGTGCTATTTCCTACCTCCTTCCTTTCTGAGGTTTGTCCCGTAGGTGCACTAGAAGCTAGGGTTTTATCTTTGATCACTCCTTCAGTCCTACTAACAGAAGGTGTCTCTTCGCACTTACGCTTTTTTTTTTTACCTTCTTACGCACTGGAGGGCTCCTTAGGAATGCTTACATCATCTTATACGAATGCTCCATCCACAAACTGAGGCCTTAGATAAACATATATCCTTATTGCATCCACTGAAGCTATTGGCAATGTTACTAGCTTCGTCAAATGTATGCTCTCAGAAACATACTTCTCCTCATAAGTGCACTTCTTAGTGTAGAAAAGTGTTTGTAGCATATCATGGTGCTCCTTATCTACTTCACTCAGATCGTACCTCAATTTCTACACTTCTTTGAACCTATTTACTGCAACCTAAAATTATTCTCCTGAAAAGGTAAACAAAATTTTGCACCATGGGCTCTTAGTGCCATCATTCAACATAAACCTCCCAATGCAAAATTTTTGATATACAACAAAATCGGTAACTCCATCTATAAGGGTGGATAATTGTTCTGGGATCCTCCATTCTGCACTAAAGACATCACACATTTGTTTATACCATTTATCTATATGTGCCTTATAAACTAGTGTCATCATGTCATAGGTATACTTAGTAAATCATTTTGTAGAGGAGGGATTCTCTGCAGGATACTCCCATACCTTATCTCTAGGCCCATCAGGCACCCCAATCTCTGATAACACTATTAGCAGCAAGATGTGTTATGTCTAAAAAGTAGCACCCTAGGATTTTCACATTACAAAACCCTACTTTTGACTAACATGGGATTGTCTCAAGGTGTGGGACCCTTGTAATTGAGACAAACCTCCAGAGAAGGTTGGTTCCTGACCTATTCTAGTGTTGACCTACTCCTAAACTACCAATTCCAAGGAACCAGAGGAAGAGAAATATATAAAAAAGTAAATCCTAAACTAAGGGAGGTGATAACACCAAAATAGGATTAGAGAGATTCCTAGTGAGTGAAAGTGGATAAAATGAGGAAGGAGAGGATAGACAAGGTGCCACAGCCCCAAAACACATTTTTAAACTCCAATTTTGTGGAGCACAACAAATATAAGCCCTGGAAAGGAACAAAATATGCACAATATACCTACAAAATATAATAGAAGGAAAGAAATGCAATATAAATCAAGCTAGGGCAAGAAGAGCCACAAAACACTAATTTTATTGCTTAAAATGATGCACAATCCATTATAGTATAAGCACAAGGAAATAATACTTCACAAAATGCAAAAATTTGAGGCATGCAACTCACAAAAGTGATGGAACAATTTTGGTAGAGTTCCTTTACAATTTTGAAAATTTCTCCTTTAAATAAGGGGAATTTACATATATATAGAGAAAAGGAGCCACCAACCAATATCCTTCATTAATTACATGTACGAAGGTATGGCTGACCATGTCTCATTAATATGGTTGTTAAACTACCTTGTACAGTGTCATTAATGTATGGCCGTATCTAAAACTCTTTGCTGTCGCCCAACAAAAATCACTAGCTGATGCATGAGAAAGGCAAAAGAATCACCACCGAAAAGAGGAAGGATTGTCGCACAAAAAGAAGAAATGTTTTTACACGTCAGTGAGAGAAGGTGTCACACATCAATAAAAGGAGGCTGACACAAGATAGGGAGTGACACTAACGCATGACGAGGAAGGACACTGACGCGCGATGGGGAATGATGCATATGTGTGATGGGGAGGTGACAATCTGTACCTTTTTTTAGCTAACCATTAATGTAAATCCTGCTCTAAACCTTTTATGTGGCTTGATTCCCTATAAACTACTTCCATTAACTATTAATTCCCTAACCTCTTGAAGGTTAATCCATTTCGCAAGGGGTTATAGAAAATGGATAATAAGGTGTTCCCAAAAATGATATTTTCACCATCGTGTGCAACATCAATAATATTTTCTTCTATAAAGGAGGTGATATTGTATATAGTTCCTTATGATATTTTCTTGCATACGTACAACCATCTCTTGTTCACCTATGTCCATCTCTCCTACCCACTTAGCTTTGTGAGCAACTGCATGGCCATTCTCATGACAGGATCATCCAACTTCACAATATCAAACATGCATCCTCCCTTTTTGTACTCATACTCCTTTGCAGTTTTCTTCACCTCAACATCATTACCTAAATCATCATCGAAGTAGTTACCAGTATTAATGATTCTAGTGTACTTACTAATCAACTACGCGTTGATGCGTATCCTCATGCCTGTAAAGTAGAAGTGTTCTTTATGTATGTGTGATATTAACCATTGATAAAGTCTCTCGGGATTCCTGAAGAACGGAAGCTCATACAGCTGCAATAGTCCATAATTCTTTAGTACCTTTTTTACCTTGTCATCATACACTGGTTTATCATCTAAGGTCCTTTTCTCTATCATTCAGACCAACTCTATTGCCATATCACACGCAGTTAGGTTAGTTCAGTGGTTATAATCACTAATTGTCATGCTTCAAACATGGAATGCCCACTCTTTTCCCATTAGCACTCCATTTGGGTATTGCATTTCTGAGTACCATTCCTCCTTAACATCAACTATGGGGGTAGGTTTTTCTTTTCCCTTTCCTATTTTCTTTGGTGACATAGTCACAAGTTTCCTTTGTGCCATTTCAAGTGTGTAAACATCAAATTTCTACCTCATGCCTTGTTTTCCTTGACACTTCAACCCTCCTGCTACAAACCCTAAGCGTAACATTGTTATATGTCATGTAAATTATGACTCGCATGCCCTAATTTTCCAAACCCTAACCAAAGAAACTCAAAATCCACACCACATCGTCCAATCTACAAGAAACCTTCCAAATAGACTCTCCTCACTCATTTGTGTTCCACTTTGCCCTATGGTGCATGCTTTTTAAACTTTTCTATCGATTTATCACTCGATCGTCAAATTTTTCCCTAATTCACACAATCTCTCTCCACCAATTCACGTAAGGTAAGGTAAAAATGATTTACCCCAACGCTCCTTTTATAGTGATTTAATTTTTACTTGTATTTAATTCATTCCACCTACCACCATACAACTACATTTATTTCTACTTTTCCACCTCTCCCATCTTTTCCACAGTATCAAGCGCGCTTCCTACACACATTCGACACACGTACCAACAACAACCTTCTAGCGTTTAAACTACTTCACCAGCACCAAACCTCATTATGCATGCATCATGTGCCGAAGTACGTAAACCTATGCTTATTATGCCAAGAAATTCTTCATGTCACTGCCTACCTCATGTTGCCCTTTGCGTTCATTCCTTGTACATGGATTTTTCCTTTGGCATCTATCATATTATCACCATTCTCCTTATGACCCTTTATTACCATTTTTCAACAACCAGCATTACCAATGACATGCGCACTCTTCTAGTACTTTAAGTATTTTTAAATCTTCAATTCCTCCAGTACCTTCTTTCTTTCCTTCTAGTTTGACACCTTTAACCTGTATATACTCCACCCCACACTCAATTTATGCATGGTCCTCTGCACATGAATTTAATGGATAGTAATTAGCTTTCAGCGCACAAACATGCTAATTACAACAAAACATAGAACTAAATTGACAAAGCATAGCAAATATGAAAGGAAACACATATAAAGGAATGAATTAAAGGAAATGTAATCTAAATGGTAATATTGCCTTATTACAAACCATGAATACTTATTTATAGTAGGGCTTCAGCCTAGTCCCGTTGAAATAACTGAGAAATTGAGTCCCATCTAATGCCTGTAACTGGAAAACTCTTAAATCAAGGATGTAAGTCATAACACATGGTCCCAACTAATGCACTTGGAACTTTCCAAGGTGGTGCTAAAATTTTGAATCATATAAAAGAACCATTTTTCCAACCTCAAGTTATTTATTTTTAATATGTTGATCATGTCATGCCTTCTGCCTGGCCTTCTCTATCTTCTAACTCCAACGAGCAATGGCCTACCTTTCATCTAACTACATCAATTTATCAATGCACTCTTCAAGGGATTTCTTGTCATCCAATCCACCTGTACACGCAATACATAGGGAAGGTAACATGAATTCTAATGGTAAAACAACCTCCGCCCAAACACCAGCTAAAAGGGTGTGGACTTATTCAACCTCTTTTAGGTTGTCTTGTATGCCCAAAGTATAACAGAGACTTTATCATCCCAATCCTTTCTTCTAACATTACAGATCTTTGTCAATGTGTGTCCCAATATCTAAAAGGAACGATAAGAAGATTGTTCCAAGCCACAATCTTAGATGATAATAGCACACCACATTAGATTTTCAAAATAGAAGAGCTAAAATATCATATATGCCATAATGCTCAATACATTACAATACAATGACTTGAATTAATCAATAAGAAAGATGTACATATAGGAGGAGGGAAGTGCAACTACTACCTAAATTAGTGGTGAAGAACTCCCACTAACTGATACTAGTAATTAAGTTAACTCCAAAAGACTAGTAAGCTAACTCCACATAACTGAGCAGCTAACTCAACACAACTAGTACACCTAAGAAAGCTAACCCAACAAGTGTAGGGCTAACACAAGTGTAAGAATTATCCTAATAAATAAATAAAAGGATAAATAATAACCTACACTAACACCCTCCTGTAAGCATAGCTTAGGTGGGCGAAAAAGAAGATGGGTCCTAGCAACAAGGCCTGATGAGGTACCCACATACAATAACTGGGAAAATTGGACACCACAATGTACCCATAACTGGTAATAACAAATTAGAGAGAGAAAAATCCCGCTGTAAGATATCCTAAGAAGCTTGGCTCCAAAAATTCATACAATGCTAAAGAAGTTTGGTACGCACTATGGTCTGAATCCACTATTTGATCATAGAACTCAAAAACAATTGACACTGGGCTTCACCAAAATAGCTCCGCGTAAGGAGACTGTTAATGGAGTGATGTCGAAAGTGCAAAAAAAACACCAAACATAATTCTATCAACTGTTACAAATAGGTGTGCCACAATCCAAGAACAACCAAATTAATAAGGCAAGAACATGAGATCCAGATAAATAGGAGTGTCATGATCCAAGAAAAGTCAAGGTAACAAGGAAAGGACACGAAACCTGAAAAAGCAGTATCAACACGTAACAAGGAAAGAACACGAAACCAAAAGAATCAATATTAACACCATACCCTCCCATAATGTTGAATGGGTAGAGTAACACCACAGATCTGTATCAGTTGCCAAAATTAGCTACTCAAACACTGAAAAACTAACACTAGGCTTCACCAGAATAGCTCCCCCACAAGAAAAACTATCAACATGCCAAAAAATAAAGTGTTGAAAATACAGATTTAGAATATCTCAACAAAAAAAGAGATATATAAATGCATACACCCATAGATACAAGAATGCAACACCCAAAAGTTGATGACTTCGGGCTCAACCAAAATTACATCCTGAAGTGATTACAACACCCTCCCAAATTTGGCTCTTTATAATTGAGTGCATGTAAACATTACAATGAGAAAAAACACCTTTTAAATTTGAAATATTAAGTGTTTAAAAATATCACCAATGCGTATATCTCAAAAAAATGCACAATTTAAAAAAATATATCACCTTAATCCAAGCAACAGATCAAAAGTTATGAGCTCTAAAAGATTTTGCTATTAAAATAATATTTTAATGCTGATCTTTTTTTAAAAGGTACGCATAACACTAAAATTTCCAAAGGGTAAAAGAGTGCATCCACACGATACATGCTTGTGACCAAAGGATAAAAGCAATACACCCAAAACCTAAAATGTCCAGAGGGTAAATCATTGCATCTAGAGGGTACACATCAATATCCAATGGATAAAAGAATGCACCCAAAGGGTATAAATCTACGTCCAATGGATAAAAGACTGCATCCAAAACAGAAATATCCAAAGGGTAAAAGAATGCATCTTGAAGGTGCATGCTTATATCCAATGGATAAAAGAATGCACCCAGAGGGTACAGATCTGCATCTACTGGATAAAATACTGCATCAAAAACTACAATATCCAAAGGGTAAAAGAATGCATCTAGAAGGTACACGCTTATATCCAATGGATAAAAGAATGCACCCAGAGGGTAAATATCTGCATCTAGATTTGACTGTCTCAAAACATGGTCAATTTTATAGTCGCATTCTACAAGTTTTGGCACCTTCCAAATCTAATCTTAACACTTCATTTTGCATAAAAATGCATGATACAGAAAATTGCTAACAAATTCCGAATACATGAAAAAAATAAACTCTTAGCTTACAAAGAAAAACTTACAAATGGATGTCTACATCATCTATAGCTCTGATACCATGAAAGGAATGATAAGAAGAACACAGATATCAAAATAGAATCTTCGTCTTATACCTTGAAAGGAACGATAAGAAAATTTTTCCAAGCTGCGATCTCAGATGATAATAGCACACCACATTATATTTGCACTCAAAATAGGAAAAGAGTTAAAATACCATATATGGAAATCCATCATAATCCATAATGATCAATACATTACAATAGAATGACTTGAATTATTTAATAAGAAAGATTATACATATAGGCAGAGGGAAGTGCAACTACTACCTAAATCAGTGGTAAAGAACTCCCACTAACTGCATACTAGTAGTTAAGTTAACTCCAAAAGACTAGTAAGCTAACTGTCACATAACTCAGAGAAGACTAACTCAACACAACTAGTAAGATAACTCCAGCACAACTAGTACACATAAGAAAGCTAACCCAATAAGTGTAGGGCTAACACAAGTGTAAGAATTATCCTAATAAATAAATAAAAGGATAAATAATAACCTAATACTAACAATACTCTTGTTGAAACCCTCAGTACTCAGTCGGGTTATACATTAACGTGGAGAAGAAAGGGGAATTGTACATTGATGCATGATGAATCATTACCATTACAGAGTTCTATGATCCAATGAAAATCCTGATGGTCTCATTAAAGGAAAAGTTAATAAATCAGTTGTCCAAACTGCAGTTGACATTCGAGTTACAAAAATGATGAGATTGATTCAATGAAAAGACTGTTCTCTGCATCTTGCTCAAATGCCTCATGTATTTTGTCTATTCTTGATAAGATAAAACTAAGTTATCTGCATTACAATGTGATCCATTCACTAATCACGCGGGTGGGGAAATAGGACATCCAAAAAGATCAACGTTGTCCACATGGGAGAAGGTTCTACACTAGCAAGTGGGCCTGAAAATGCATTTTGCATTTGTATGCCTACCTTTCCAAGGACCACTGAGGTTGAGTCACTAGTGGAGAGCTATCCATTTGCTCTTATTCAATACTTATCACATTCGGGCCTATTTCCCTTGACCACATCATTGCCTAATCCTAAAGCATTGTGCCAGATGATGCCGATGTTCATTTGTATGTTTCTACTTGATGGCTAAGTTCCTACCATGATAATTGGACTCGAGTCATGACATTATGGCTGCATGCTTCCATTACATTCTTGCAGAATATTCATAAGGTGGCCCCAACTTCTGGAGAATCTCCAGGTTGACTTTGACCACTTGTGATGAGTTGAAGTCAACATCATGAGCTCAAGTGGGTCACTACATTGGTTTCAAATTCTCCAAATTATTCGTTGAGGCACTTCATTTAGTGATTCCAC
Organism: Taxus chinensis; assembly: GCA_019776745.2. Taxonomy (NCBI): domain Eukaryota; kingdom Viridiplantae; phylum Streptophyta; class Pinopsida; order Cupressales; family Taxaceae; genus Taxus; species Taxus chinensis. The sequence continues at coordinate 661,413,048 of CM034153.1, read as the reverse complement.
ACATACATGCACTTCCATACAATAGTTAGTTTTAAGTCAGATCAAATTGCGGTTTAACTTGGAAGAACTGGTCAGCTGGAAAGATTTCATTTATGTCAATACGTAATCAGCTTATTTAATTTTGACAAATAGATAAGGTCCAAAGTTGGCTTTTACTCTGAGTTATTGCACCTCAAGGCCTGTAAAGCCAAATTCCTGTAACAACAAAATCCACTGCAACCTTCCATGTATCTTAGCCGATTAATGGGCTTATTCACTAGAATACTTGAATTTTGGACCTAGTGATACTGTTTAAAAAAATAAATAGGGATGTACTTATCTTGCTATATATTGTGGGCAAATATGCAAGGCTTAAGGATGAATGCACACATGAGTTCTGAAGACAGATGGTGCCAGCTTCCTACTTGCAATTGAAAATAGCCATTTTCACATAATACCTTTCCAAGTTGTTGTATGTAGTGTACCCATGGCCATGCTTGTGGATGTAAAAATTAACAATGGAATACGCCTGGTCCTTGCTCGACTAAAGTTAGTTGAATATGCATAAAAGTAAGCAAAACCTTCACTGTTAACAGTGAATTTTTGTTTTCATTCCCTGGAATGGAAGTGTTTTCCCCTTAATATTCAATAAAAGCTCCATCATGGTTTGTAATACTCCTAGGATAACCATTGACTCAAATTTTTGTGCATGTACTCAGTGACTGTCCCTCCAAAGAATCCAATCACCTCAATTTTCAATTCATTTAGTAGGTCATCATTTTAACCCTCAAAACCCCTGAAATCAACCTTAGTTTAGGATACATAAGTGTAGGAGCCTGACCTTGATACCAGAGAGCGTGTCCTCAAAAATAGAGTATACCAAAGAGGTGAGTGAATGACACAAATTGTAAAATACGAAAGGAAGATAGCATCAAATGAGGCATCTCAAAACCCCTATGAGTCAAATCTCTCAATAGGGTGCATCTTTTGACTAAGCCCAGAAAGAGTATTTTGAACGCTTGGTGGAACCACAGGGAAATGCAGAAACTAACGAATGAAGTGGCAAGAATGGATTACAAAGAATGGGACAAAAAGATTGAAGGTTACTTTCTTCAAGCCAAGGTAAGCTGACTGATGGGATGTTAGGGAAAGATTCCAATCATTTATGAGTGGTGACTCTGTAAGTCTTATTTTCTTGACCAGTCTTTAAGAAATGTTCCGCATGCCTGAAAGTATAGGAAATCCATCAGTAACGCCAACGAAGGGACATTCTGAGTAATTTCCACTCCATAATGAGTGGTTTGCCCAAATGGAATGTGAAGAGAAAATGGAGAAGGTCAATTAGAGTAAACAAGGCCTATCTTAAAATCCCAATAGGCCTGATTTTAACAAATCCTAATATTCCTTCCCACGTATTAATTTATTTAGTGCATAATCACCAGTATGATGATGAACCCACTCTAACTCCTCCAATGGGCTCAATGATTCAAACAATCAAGGGAGGAATCAATCTTTGACCTTTACCTAATGACAGCCCATTCAGAGTAGGATTCAAGTGTAAATGATATCTTCCTAATTGAGTGATGCACCTTCCTGACAAGTTGGAGGTCTTTAGAGGATTGGAGGACTAAGTGATGAATGTTAGATTAGGATATAGAACACAAGTACTTAAAAATGTATGCAGGACATATAATGCAGTTCCAACTATAATGCACATGAAGAAGTAGCCTGTAAAATGGGGAAAGGATACATCGTTTACTAGGAGGAAACTAGCCGTAGACATACGTGTGTGAGATAATTGGTGGAGAATTAAGAAATGGCTTAGCAGGAAGAACTTGGGACTGAGTTAGGAGAGAACATAGGTTTGAAAGAAGTGATCAAGAACCTAGAATTCTGATCATTTATGCCAGGGATTAGTTGAAAATGACAAGTTCAAGAGGAGGTACCCTGGATGTAAGACTATCATGTAACAAAAATTGTTAAGCTCAATATTACCCAAGTTAGGGATGAGATGACGTGGGGAATTGGGAAATGGCTAGATAGGTCAAGCCTTGTGAGAATGGTCACCATGATTAGGTGAGAGGATGTTATAATCTTAAATGTCGACCTTAAATGTGAAGGGTGAGGATTAGTAACTGATGGGGAACCTTCTAAGATAGACAGATATGAAGAGGGATCTTAAGTGAAATTGCCAACAACTGCATGATACTGTTAAGTAAGATTGCCCCCAGTAGAGGATTGGTGAATAAAGCGGTCAAGTAAGATAAATTAGATGGAGAAGGTACTTCAATGTCCCTACATAGTGGATGAAGAATGTGGATGCTGATGGGCTAGTACAAACCATGGCCTATTACATTCTTAAGGAGGAGATATTGCAGCCCCATCAGATGAAAAATGTGCAAATAAATCGTTACTAGAATGGGAACCAAAGGTGATAAGAAGGTGAATCACAGCACCCCTGAATGTCTGCAACTCGATGGGTTGAGACTCTCAGTGTGATTGCATAACATGGAGCTTTTCCCAAGTGTGGGACCTTGCGAAAATGGAAAAGCTCTCCGGATGAAGGCCGGTTCCTATTCCTCTGTTCAGATGCACACGTAAAAATGCAGAGGGTTTACTCAAAACCTAAACTAACTTGCCAAGGAGACAGGGTAAGAAGATGCATAAAATAAAACCTAAACTACAAAGGTGATGCACCGAGGAATGAAGAACACCTGTCTTGCCAATAAACACAAACCATAAAAATGCAATGCAAGATCATGCACAGATAACCAGATTTGCAGTGAAAGATCAAGAGGATGCAAATGAACACAGAGAGGGTTGAGAATCATCCACAGACATGCATTATTTGCTCCAAAGATTGATACAACACACTACAAAATGCCAAGAGGCAAAGTTGCATTACAGTTTTTAATGGGAGGTTTGAACTCCACAAATTCACCTGCCAAAGAGAAGAAGGGAGGGGCAAAACAAGAATGTCCAACCTTTAGAAAGAAGCCCCTCCTTACAATTTATAGGAAGAATGAGAGAGGGAAGAGAGAGGAAATCCAAATCTACCCCAACCACCTCCAGGTTGCATTTAATTCATCTCATTATGGTGGTAGGTGAGAACCCTAGCAAACTTAAAAAGTGGCAAACTGTATTTTTAATTTTTAAGAACTTGTTCCCACCCAATTAAAGATATCCAGTCGTAGTTGGATAGAGGACCTCGTAAGCTTTCCAAAAAGTCCAACCTTGCGTGAATCCGAGCTCCCTGTGAAAAGTTATGGCCGTCTGAATATCTGGGTCAGGGTCTGCTTCCTGTCAGCACTCAGAATGTTGCGCCTCCTGAAGGTGCGCCATAGGCGCATCCATATTCATGTCGACATATCCTTACGTGAGCCAAGGCACGAATTCATCATGTCGACATTTTGTGTCATGCTTTACCTACGCCAAGGCACAACTGTGTCGACACTCTCCTAGGCTGAAGGGCGCATCCATTTTCATGTCGACACCTTCTGTCATGCGCCTCTTACCTGCACCAAGGGCGCATCCATTTTCATGTCGACACCTTCTGTCATGCGCCTCTTACCTGCATGCGGGTGCATCCATTTTCATGTGTCGACACCTTCTGTCGTGTGCCTCTTACCTGCGCCAAGGGCGCATCCATTTTCGTGTCAACACCTTCTGTCATGCACCTCTTACCTGCGCCAAGGGTGCATCCATTTTCGTGTCGACACCTTCTGTCATGCACCTCTTACCTGTGCCAAGGGCGCATCCATTTTCATGTCGACACCTTCTGTTGTGCACCTCTTACCTGTGCCAAGGGCGCATCCATTTTCGGTCGCACCTTCTATCGTGCGCCTCTTACCTGTGCCAAGGGCATCCATTTTCGTGTCGACACCTTCTGTCGTGCACCTCTTACCTGCGCCAAGGGCTATTGGTGACGCAATAAAAATCGGGCTCTGAGTTTCTTTGATTTCCATATTCTTCTGTTTGTCTATATCTACCCGGGGGGGAGATATTTACAACAATTTGGTGACTCAACGGGATCACCTGCCTGCTAGGTAGAAGATCAGTGGCCTTTTAGCAATCCATTGGGCATGGAGTCATAAGTAATAACCTGAAACCAACTTGATCTCTGATCCCGAGCCTGGTATCGCAACTCCTTCTTCGAGAGCATGCTGAACTGTAGAAATTCAACCTGAGAGCAACAAAACCTGTGCCGAAGCACTTAGGGAAATTGAAACCTAACTACAACAAGACAATGTGCATACGCACTTAGAGGAATTTTAAATCTAGGCTAATATTTACAAGGGTAAACCTTTTCCTTTTAGTAGCAATGTTTAAGATAGATTCCGTTAACCGGAATCGGGAGTTCTTCTCCATCCAATGTAGACAATTGGAAGGCATTACTACTTTTGCATTCCATGACCATATAGGGGCCACTCCAAATGGCATCAAACTTGGAATGCTTTCCTGGTTTTTCCCGATCTGCATCCCATTTCAGGACTAGGTCCCCTTCCTGGAAGGTCCTTGCTCTTGCCTTCTTATCAAACCATCTTTTTACTAAGGCCTGATCCTTCTCAATCGTCTGAACTGCATGCTCTCTGATTTCCTCCAATTCCATCAACTCTGCATACCTGGCCTCCATTGGTTTGAACTCAGACAACTCCAACTGCTTCATGAGCTCCAATGCTGGCAATTCTAATGATATAGGCAATACTGCCTCTTTCCCATAGACCAACTTGTAGGGAGAATTACCAGTAGACCTCTTTGGTGTTATTCTGTCAGCCCACAATGCTGATCTTAGCTTGGTATGCCATGTCCTTTGGTTTTCATCCAGAGTCCTTCTGATGATCCTTAGCAAATTCTTGTTCGTGGACTCTGCCTGTCCATTACCCTGCGGGTAATAATTTGAAGAGGTGCTCAAATAGATTCCATTCTTGACAGCCCATTCTGTAATCTTGGAACCTATGAATGCTAATGCATTGTCTGATATGATAGTGGCCGGCACACCGAACCTGGTCACTATTCCTTCATAAAAGTCTAGTATGTTAGACTCATTTGCTTCTTTGAGCGCTACTGCTTCGGTCCACTTGGTGAAATAGTCCGTTGCCATGAGAATCCACTTGTGGCCTTGGCTTGAGTTAGGATTTATGACCCCAATGAAGTCCAATCCCCATTGCATAAATGGTTGGTCAACCAAAATTGGGTGCAATGGAAGTGCTGCTAGTCTTTCTTTTCCTGTGAAGAGTGCACATTTCTTGCACTTTCTTATCCATGTATAGCAGTCACTGAACACTGTCGGCCAATAATATCCTGCCTTCATTATCTTGAGAGCTGTTACTCGTGGGGTGAAATGTCCTCCGGAATCTCCATCATGAAAATCTTGTAACACCCTCTCAATTTGACCCGTCCCAATGCACCTCAATAAAACTCCATTGATGTCCTTTTTAAACAAAACACCATCAACAAGCACATATTGAATGGCTTGTAATCTGAAGTATCTCCTCTTTGCTTTGCTCATTTCTGGAGGGCATAGGCCTGTCTGTAGGAAGTTTATCATACTCTGAGTCCAACAAGGAGTAGGCACATCATCATTTTCCTATTCTTGACCACCCTGTAATACCAAGACAGTCTCTTTTTCATCACCTGCTTCAACTTGTTGACTCAAGGCTAGTTGTTCGCATAGTCCCTTCCCACGTACTAGTTTGGTGACCTTGATCTCGATGTCATATTCCATGACACGAGTTATCCATCCTGCACGTTTCTCATTCAGATCCTTGTTTAGAAGGAAGTCCTTGACTCCCGCATGAGAGACCAATAATTGGATCTTGTTGTTTGAGACTAGGTGCTTGAATTTCTTTAAACTCCTGATCACTGCAAGGACATGCTTTTCAATGAAAGAGTACCTAGTTTCGTATTCCTCCAAGCCTTGACTGAAGAAAGCAACTGGTTGTTCTAATCCTTCTTTGTTTTGTTGTGCCAGGATTGCAGAAATTGTGTCTCCACCACCAAAGGCATATAACATGAAATCCTTGGAGAAGTCTGGATTGACGAGAGTTGGAGCTTGAGATATAGCCTCTTTTATTGCCTCAAAACTTGCCTTGCCTTCAGATGTCCACTTAAATTCCATGCTCTTCTTCAACATCAGTGTTATTGGCTTTACGAGAGCTGCAAAGTTTGGAACAAACCTGCGGACAAAATTGATCCTTCCCAAGAAGCTTTGAAGAGCCTTCTTATGACTTGGCAATGGCAACGCTCGAATTGCTTCAACTCTTTCTGGGTCAATCATCAATCCCTCCTTTGAAACAATATGGCCTAGAAGTTTTCCTTCGTGAGCCAGGAATATGCATTTTTTGGGATTCAATGATACCCCAAATCTTCTACACCTCTGAAATACCTGCCTCAGATGAAAGAGGTGATCCACTACATTTTTGGAGAATACAGTGATGTCATCAAGATATATCAGAACTATTTTATTGATCAACCCCTTGAATGCCATATCCATTGCCCTTTGGAAAGTGGCTCCAGCATTTGATAGGCCAAATGGCATCTTCTTGTAGGCATATGTGCCCCATTTGGTGGTGAAATCCATCTTGAACTGGTCATCTTCCTTCACCATTACCTGATTATACCCTGAGTAGCCATCTAAGAGAGAGAATCTCTCCGAACCGGATACCACTTGCAATATTTGTTCCATTGAAGGAAGTGGGTAATGGTCTTTAAGAGATGCCCTGTTGAGGTCTCGGAAGTCTACACACAGCCTGATTTCTCCGCTCTTCTTCCTGACCGGAACCAAGTTTGCAACCCAGCTTGAGTGCTTGATCGGGAATATAATGCTTGCCTCTATTAACTTGTTTAGCTCTTTCTTCATTAGAGGCTCAATGTGAGGGTTGACTGGTCTCTGCTTCTGCCTGATGGGTTTAGCATCTGGATCCAATTCTATGGTATGTTGTGCCAACTTCGGATTGAAACCTCTCAAGTCTTCATAGCTCCAAGCGAAGGCATCTGGAAATTCTTGGCAAAGTTGTATGAAATCTGATTTCTCCTGCTCAGTGGCCACTTTGCCAATTTGAAGTGTTTTGCCTTCCCCAACCGGAATTGGCTCTGAATCTTCTCTCTTGACCTGTATGTTAGCCTTTTCCTTACGGAACTGGTCGTTAGGGTTGAAGATAGACTCCAATGTTACTAAACCCTTGGGAAGCTTGTTTGTCTGCAACTGCACTACTTGATCCCCATACTGCTGCTCTAATCTGTCCTGATTCCTAGCTGAGAATTCAGCCTCTTCTTGTAAGAAATTGACGATCTGTTGATCGTTCTCAAACACCTGCCAGCTTGTGTTATTATCTGGAACTGCTGGCCTCACAATCACATGGATATGTGGCTGTGTTTTTTCCCTTTTGATGTTGTCAACCACATCAAACATTGCTCCAACAGCTGCGAGCCTATCCGCGGCTTCATTTTTCTTCCTAGGTATGGACACGATGTTGAAAGCTTCGAAATCCTCAATGAGGTCCCATACCCTATTCTTGTAGTTCTTTAGCAGTTCATTCTTTGTAGCATGTTGTCCCCTGACTTGATTGACGATCAGCTCGCTATCCCCAAACACCTGCAAGTTCTTTATGCCCTTTTTCCTAGCCCAATGAAGTCCATGAATCAAGGCCTCATATTCAGCTGTGTTGTTTGAACAAGAAAACTGGAAATGAAAAGCTGAATAATATTTGATGCCTTGAGGTGAAACAAGCATAGCTCCTCCTCCTGCACCTTGCCTACTCCTTGATCCATCGAAAAATAATTTCCATACCTCATTGTCATCCTTATGGTTTTGTTTGGTGATGCTAGGAATAGGCTGGTTTTCTTCATGTATGCAATAGACTCCTAGCTCAGATTCTTCTACTTCTTGGTAGGGATCAAAAGCATGTACCTTGCTTGCCCATTCGTCAAGAGTTAAATTTGGGATGCTTCCAACTTTGGTGTCAGCTTCATCTGTGCTTTGATAATCTTCTTGATCAAATGCTGAACAGTTGGCATTGATTTGGCTTGGAGTATGAGGCTCAATATGAAAGTTTGCAATTGGTTCAGATCTGATTGTGACCTTAGTACCATATCTTGTTCTGAACAACATGTGTGACCAATCAGCAGATAAGTAGCCTCCAATTCTAGCTGTGAAATCCCTTGATAAGCATAGGGAAAATAGTGGTGGCAAATCTATCACTGACACATCTTGCAAAACGGTAACATTGGGGCATGCATGCAAGGTAAGATTCAAACTTTTAATCACTCCCACTGTTGCTACTGCTGTCCCATCCAATTGCACTACCCCCTTTGATATTACTTCATATTGGAGACCCAGCTGATCAGCTATTTGCTTAGGCATGACAGAACTACTTGCCCCAGAATCAATCATGCAATTGTGTACTAGTTTATCCCCAATGATTAATGAAACATAGAATGGAGGGGGCTTCAAAACTTTACCTTGTTGTCCTCCATGATTCCCTTCAGGCTGAGCAGCATTTGTGAGGACATTCTCTTGCATATGGACCTGCTGGTTCGAAGTTGACCAATTCTTCATGGCAGCTTGTAGAAGATCTCTTTGGCCTGGGATGGATAAAGATTCCCACATTGATATATTCACATTTGTCTTCTTCATTTGATCAATGATGCTAAATGGGGATGAAAGATCTCTTTGTTGTCCTTTAGGCTGCACATTCCTTTCTTGTGCATGGGCAGCAATAGCTGGCATTTGAGTTGGTTTAGAAGGTGGTTTGGGCTGTCCTTGCATGTTTGGAGCTGCATTTTGCTTACCAACAACTTGTGGAGTGATGGAAGGTTGTAGATCACTTGGAGCCAATGACTGCCCTTCACCAATATTCCTCTTCTTTGATCTTGTGTTAGCTGCTACACTCTGAGAAATTGTTTGATTCATGCCACAAAAATCCTCAGCTTGCCAATTCGCAAGTGCGGTATCATTTGTAGCTATGTTTTGCTGAGATGTCCCTTGTTGCTGATTTGTTTCTTGACTCACTTCACCCTCAACGCCAGTATTTGTCACCATCAAGGCTTGGTTCAAAGCACCATTAAAGCACATAGATTGGTTGTGAGGTTCATTGCATGGGAAACACCAATCATACTCTTGAGCTATGTTGTTTTGGACTGGCACTAATGCTTTAGAAGCAGATGCAACATTGGGGTTATAGGGCTGAAATGGTCTATTAGCGGGAGGCCTTACTTGGCTTTGATTTTGATTTGCAGCCTGAGCTGGTGACCTATTTTGTTGGTATGGGGGCCTAGCCTGGTACTGCGCTTGAGGCTGATACGGTCTAGCACTTTGAGCTTGTTGTCTTTTGATAGTCACCAGCTCATTTCCAAGGTTCTGTAATTGTTTCATAACCTCCTGGAGTTCATTTGAAGCACTAGAGGATGAAGTAGAAGTTTCATTTGAACTTTGATTTCTAGGAGTGGGAATAGGAGCCAAAGTGGGTGCTTGACTAGTGCTTGGATTTTCTAAGTTTGGATACAAGGGCATGGGAGGCCTAGGAGCCAGCTTACCAGCTTGAATAAGACAGTTTTCAGCCCTAATGGCAATGCTATAAGCAGCAGGTAAGGTTGTGCCTCCCATAGATTGAATTAACATAGAAATATCAGAATTCAAAGCCTTAAGATAGTATAGAAAAGCACCTTCAGCTGTTGGCCTAACGGCCACTGGAATCCTATCCCAAGACCTTTGAAATCTGAAGTTGAAGTCAGTCAGCTACTCATTGGGAGCTCTCTTGATAGTTGTCAATTGTTCTAGCAGAGACAAATTGTCTCCCTTTTCTCCAAACTGCTCATGGAGAACTATGCATAACTGATTCCAATTTTGGATAGTACCAGCTCCAAGGCTCCTAAACCATTGCAATGCCCTCCCTTTGAATGAAGATGCCAGCAATTTGACAGCAACATCCATTTCATTTATCTCATGGATTGCACAAACGTTAGCAATGTCTTTGACATGATCACCAGGAGTGGTATGATTTTCTCCAGTGAAAAATGGAATGTTCTTCAATGCTGCAATTGGAACTGGATTCTGTGCATTGAGGGCAAGTGGACTGCTGCCAGTGAAATTGACAAAGGGATTCGGTGGTTGCGCCATTCTGATTGGCCTGAGAACCCTTGTTGATGTGAGAAAAGGTCTACCAGGTGGAGGTGTAGACAAAGTCCGGTTAGGTGGAGATGGTGATCTTCGTGGTCTTCTTCCTCTCCTTCCTCCTCCTGGTGATAGTTGCAAGTGGACAAATAGCCCCTCTTCTCGAGTATCAGACCTGGTTCGAATTCTTCTCATATGCCTGGGCAAACTTTTGCTGCTATACCACTGAATTCTACCCCTTCGGAGTCGCCAGATGTGTTAGATAATGAGCCTCAAAAGGCTAGCTTATGCCAAGTTACACACCAAACCTGACAATATTAAAAATAGAATTTAAAACTTGAAGGACCCAGAAGATACAACTCTTCAATTTGGTTATGGGGGTATTGTTTTATAGCTACTAATTTCCGAAAGGTACAGGTGAAAACTCAGGTCATGCAAGGCAACTGGGAAAACCTGAAATACCAAAAACCATGAAATTTTGAAAGTCAAAATCTCAAAAATCTAAGAATACCCTTTTGAAGATTATCCCCTGATCTATCAACTGGTGAAATTTTTACTTGTTTTGAGCAAGTTAAGCCCTTGAAAATTGATTTCAAAGTTCAGCCTGGAAGGTAAAAAATCTGAAATTGTAAAACCTGCAATTTTTAGTCCAAATTTCTTGAAAATTCCTTCAAATCTTGTGGAATGACCTCTTGGTCCCACCGGGTGTGCCAAAACTATTGAAGGTGAATCACAACACCCTTGAATGCCTACAACACGATGGGTTGAGACTCTCAGTGCGATTGCGTAACATGGAGCTTTTCCCAAGTGTGGGACCTTGCAAAAATGGAAAAGCTCTCCAAATGAAGGCCGGTTCCTATTCCTCTGTTCAGATGCACACGTAAAAATGCAGAGGGTTTACTCAAAACCTAAACTAACTTGCCAAGGAGACAAGGTAAGAAGATGCATAAAATAAAACCTAAACTACAAAGGTGATGCACCGAGGAATGAAGAACACCTATCTTGCCAATAAACACAAACCATAAAAATGCAATGCAAGATCATGCACAGATAACCAGATTTGTAGTGAAAGATCAAGAGGATGCAAATGAACATAGAGAGGGTTGAGAATCATCCACAGACATGCATTATTTTCTCCAAATATTGATACAACACACTACAAAATGCCAAGAGGAAAAGTTTCATTACAGTTTTTAATGGGAGGTTTGAACTCCACAAATTCACCTGCCAAAGAGAAGAAGGGAGGGGCAAAACAAGAATGTCCAACCTTTAGAAAGAAGCCCCTCCTTACAATTTATAGGAAGAATGAGAGAGGGAAGAGAGAGGAAATCCAAATCTACCCCAACCACCTCCAGAGCATTTAATTTATCTCATTATGGTGGTAGGTGAGAACCCTAGCAAACTTAAAAAGTGGCTGAACTTGTTCCCACCCAATTAAAGATATCTATCTAAGCTTTCCAAAAAGGTTGCGTGAATCCGAGCTCCCTGTGAAAAGTTATGGCCGTCTGAATATCTGGGTCAGGGTCTGCTTCCTGTCAGCGCTTAGAATGTTGTGCCTCCTGAAGGTGTGCCATAGGCGCATCCATATTCATGTCAACATATCCTTACGTGCGCCAAGGCACAAATTCTTTCATGTTGACATTCTGTGTCATGCACCCTCTTACCTGCGCCAAGGCGCAACTTCTACCATGTCAACACTCTCCTACCTGCGCCAAGGGCGTGTCCATTTTCGTGTCGACACCTTCTGTCGTGTACCTCTTACCTGCGCCAAGGGCGCATCCATTTTCGTGTCGACACCTTCTGTCATGCACCTCTTACCTACGCCAAGGGCTGCATCCATTGGTGACGCAATAACACCTTCTGTCGTGCGCCTCTTACCTGGCCTTCTGTTGGTGACGCAATAAAAATCAGGCTCTGAGTTTCTTTGATTTCCATATTCTTCTGTTTGTCTATATCCCCCCTCTTTGGGGGTGCATGTGACATCGCTGATAGGAGACATGTGGCCCCAAAAGAGGGCTAGCCACATGTACGTTGTAACCACGGAAATTTCTCGATAAAAACAAAGGAATGCACATACAAGAAGGCTAGCCAAAGATAAGTGTAAACATGCATGTATAAAGAAAATGATGTGTAAGCTACACAGACAGTGTATAAGCTACCAAGAAAGGTAATGTAAACATGCAAGAAGACAATTAAATTACACAAAGCAGGATGCAAACATGGGAAATCACTCCCGATGTTGCAAGACATGCAAGCCCATCATGGGCAAGAACAATGAACATGTGTGCACACAAAACATAGTTCAAGGCCCATAAACAATGGAAAAAAATGGTAGAAAATGTTACAAACAAGTAGGCATGGGAACATAGGATCCTACAAAAAAAGTGCTACACATGGAACACCCGTTACCATGTTAGAATAATAACCAATATTTTAAAGTGTGTATGATCAAGTAATGTAAGAATCTAAGTACAAAATGAAACAATAGCACCTAGTTGAGACGAATTTGGATGCCCCTAGTAACCAATATAGTAAGGGTAGAAACCGAACATCCATGTTGTGTGTAGAAGCCCTGTATCTGCGATCAAAACTAGAAAAAGGTGTGAATGCACATGTGTGGATGATATAGATAATGACATATAAGAAATTAATCTAACATGTGTAGTAAAGTGATCATTCAAAACACTAGCAATCAGGAGTAAATGCCCCCAAGACAATGTAGTATGTTGTGGATGGATGGAATGGAATGCAAGATGGAATGATAGGATCCACATGCCCCCTGAGTGGATTGAAATGTATGCAGTGAGGTTCATTTTGTTTTCCCCCTCAGCAGTCAAGAATGTACCATAAACGAGAGTGCATCATTGGGAAATGGTCAAGTAGTGTGTATATCATGTCTAGAACATTGTAATGTATGTGTATATATGTGGTGGTGATGGTATGCAACATGTAGAAGAAATCGGTGTGGAAATTTTAGCCTAAGTGTATACCACTATGAGATGAAGCGTGGAGTGAGTATTTATCCCTAAGCATATATCACTATGAGATGAGATATGGAGTGATGATTTAGCACTAAGCATATATTACTATTAGATGAAAGGAGGATGTTGTGATGTAACCTAACGTGTATACAACTACAAGATGATAGTGTAGGTGGCAATTTAACCTAACATGTATGTCACTAACACTGAAAATTTTGTATGAAAATAAGAAATTTGTAATGAATGTAAGTTCCATTTGATTTGTAAACCCTCAACAGTTGAGTATGGACCGATGAATGATGTAGCCTAGAATTCACTACAAATAGCCCAAGGCACTCTAGCACATCACTCAGCCTTAATCGAGTGCTCACTCGAAGCATGCAAGGGTATTAGGTTCCTCTTTAGAGAAGCTTTTTCAAGATGTTAGAATGATGAAAAGTATATCTCAGATCCATAATAGATAATTAATTAAACCACAGTACGTAAACCAGATATAGATATTAATATTATGAAGCAATAACTAAACAATTTTTATAATAAATTTTACCATACAAGATCCTTTCTCAGTTATATCTAACACCAATATCTACCCAATAAAATTAGTTCTATTAAATACTGTAAAAATCATAAGTTTCATACAGACAGATCACCGTCTCCATGGTCATGCATGCTAACAAATTCATAGCATAACACTACAATAAATCACGACTTCCTAAACCATGTAAATCAACACATATTTATAGGGGTGGGGACTTTCCCTTCACCGCCCATGCACCTTCCAAAAAAAGGCTATATTATAATAATAGTAATGTGCCCTTACATAAGAATACAAAATCATGCAATTGCTGATAATAGATCTCTTATAGTTAACTCTTAGTACATATCCTATTATTAGCTCAAAACTTTACATGGCGCTCGATGTTCTGCTTATCCAAAATAGCCTTGGCAAAGTCTACAATTCTTCTAGAAGTCATGCCCAGCACTCCACATCTATCTCATCTATCTTTAGCCTTAACTGCAAAAATGACTAAGTCATGTTTCCAAATTGTTCTAGGCACACCCCTATTTTTCTATACTTGTGCACTCTTCTGTGGACCCTATGCCCGCGTGCCTAAACCTTATGCACTTCCATAATTGAGTTTTATTTCCTCAGCCTAAAATTACCCCACACTAATTTTATTTCTGCCCCCGGAAATGGGTAATCACAACTTATCACTCCAAGAATAAAGAATAATAAATGAAACAATAGGTAATTAATTGAACAAAAATAATGAAGAGCTACTCAACACCATGTTCTTCTATAGGCAGGATTAGCTCTAGATATTCATTTTTAATCTCTACCTCTAATGTCTACTAATCATTTAGCACTTCACCTGTCTTATTAGGGAAGTCCATAACTATGGCTTCTAGTTTATCATTATTTATGTTTTCCTATTCATTATATAAAATTCTAACAATGTTAGACATGTCGGAAAGCATCCCCTCCATGAAATCCATCTTTTGTGTAATGCACTTACCAGGTTCTTTCATTCTTTCCTTATGTGGGTCTTGGGATGTTGCAAGTGCTTGGCACTTTTCTTAAACCAGTGCAAGCCTCTCCAACCACCCAGTAGTCTCATTCTTTATTTCCTCAAGGATCTCGTTATCTTCCTCAATCAACCTTTTTCTGATGATTTCATCTGAGGTCACGCATAGATCTAATGCCTGATTCACCCTCTTTAACTCATGTTTCAAAGTCTAAAGCAAAGCCTCATAAATTTTAATCTTCCACGTGATATATGTGTGGGCCCTTCCTCCAATAACAATCGAATTGTCACGCATAAATAATGCAGATCAAATTAAAACTCTAGTTCCAACTTATCATGAAAGTGTAGCCTCTTCTCTAAGACTTCATCTTCAATCTACTTGAAAATCTTGATGACATTATGTGTTTCTTCCTCATCCTTCTCCTTTTCCTCTGTAAGGCACTTGATCTCTGTATATTTATCCTTCTTGTCCTCCAAAAATGCTCGGATAGTTTCCTCTTTATCAATGTATATTCACGCAACTTATACAAATACCTTAGTGAGGGCATTACTCACCTACTCATCAGACATTACTGAAGGCTTAACAGTCATATGGGATGAATGCAATGTCTTCTTCAACTTGTGAGATGCACAGGCCTCCTCACACACATCAAAGTTAGTCTCATCCATATGAGTTGGCATCATTCATGATAGTTGTTTCCTTATGCAGGTGTTCACCATATCTGCATCCATAAGCTCCCATCCATATAATTCCTTGGGCTCCACGGTACCTTGGAACCATGCATGTATTATTTTACTTGGGTCATTGATATACCCAACAATCGTAGTCTCATACAATGCTTCCTCTTTACTCTTACCAAAGTGCTTACCTTTGGGAATTTTGGTACTTGAATCCATGATTACACTCTCACTCATTTATACTACTAGGGGTGTGCTAGATGGCTCACCCTTCTCTGAACCTATTTCCAACCCAAGGCCTACATTGTCCATATGTTGATCCCTCAGCTCCTCTTCATCTCCCTTTATCTCTTCATCCTCCTGAGACCCTATAGTATCCTCAATTATGATTGGAATGTGAGGTGCACTAATCCTCATACCCTTCTTCCTCATCATCCTTATGAAGGATGTACTTGTGTCTCTTCTTTTTCTGAGGTTCTACTTTCTTAGGAGAAGTACTTGGTGACCTTCTCTGGGGCTAGGAAGGTCCTAATTCCTTGTTCACCTAAGCACCCTCTTGGACTGAGGGTTCCTCAGGGAGTCTTATCCAAGTTTACCTCCATTGCACCTGTCTATAAAATTCCTTCTTCCCATTGTAGGGGAGAGGTTACCTCACGCGCACTTTCTTGCTCAACAGTGGTTTGTTTCCTACCCTTATGCTCCAAAACTCCACTCTCTTTCTGCAATTATTCTTCCTCTTCCTGTTTAAAAGGTAAATCTGGTTTCTCATCCGCCAATGTGCCAACTTTATCCTTCCCCTTGGGTGGATCTAGAAGTTTGAAATTCATTCTCCACATACTCCCCCTTTTATAACCTTGGTTTGAGTTGGATATACACAAGGGCTACCCCAATTTTCCCAACAGCTAAACTCATGGCCTTCATACTTATGTCATAAAAAATCAACTTTTCAATGTATGTTGACTTACTTAGATACATGTAAGTCTTTCTAATAGTGTGGTAGTCGTAGTATACCTTGTCAGTGGTGAAGACTAACTGGCACGTGTCTAATAACCTGTGTACAAAAGCTTAGAAATAACACACGATGAAGGCATAAGGAATCTTACACCATGGGCTCCACTTCCCATTCTTCATTACAAAACCCGCGATATAAAAAAAGTTGGTACACTGCAAACTATACCTATTTTCCCAATACCATAAGAAGTTCCTTTGGTATTCTCCATTCCTATTCAAACGCGACGAAGAGTCTCAAATACCATAACTCTATTATTGGCTTGAAAGGGCCACTCATATTCTTGTCACAAGTTGTACTTCTAAAATCTCTCTGTGAGATATTTCTTCTCTATAGGGGTATTCCCAAAAAATTTATATTAGCCCATCGGGAACTCCAATTTCCACAAAGATAAGGGATAACAAGATCAAGCCAAAACTAATTTTCTCACCTTCATGCGCATTTTTCAATAATGGTTTCTACAATGTCACCTGCCAAGTTATAAATCACCCCCTCATGATATTTTTCTTTGATATATGCAGCCATAGGGTGTTAACTTGTGACCATCTCCCTTGGTTATTCAAATTATTAAGGAGGTGTGCTGCTGCTTGGATAATTGGGTATTTTGTTAGCTTGTCTATATCCATTTCTTGTCATCAGTTCAGGTAACCTAGTGCTTTACTTGTTTCCATGACCCATGCCTTGTCTTTTAGGTCACTGCTAACCTCAACGACTGAACTCCTTAAACCTGTCAGGGTCCCCAATTAGGGGCGCAGGTGATCCTCATTTGTCACCCAGCAAAGTAAAATAAGTCTTCGTGGATTCTACTCATCAACCACTGGTATAATTTTTTTATGGTTTTCCAAGATAAGGGAGTTCATACAGCTCTAAAAATCCTACCTTTTCCAAAATATTCTTGCCTACATCATCATACATGGCCATAACATTCAGTGTGTATATTTTTGTCATTCTAACCAGAAACTTCTCTAGTTCATTTTCATTTTCTGACATCCGGTGGTTGTAATCACTTACTTTTCTCCTGCGGATGTGTGAATCCTAACCTCGACCCATAAAAACATCCTCAAAGTAATGCATTTCTAAAAAATAGCTTTCAAGGGTATCTCGACTTCAATCTTAACTTCATTTTACTTCCTTTTCCTTATGGCTGCTCTAGGTGATCTCTTTTGGTGCCATAGTTACCTCAAAGGCAGGATCTTATACCATTTTAAATCTTTGCAACTCCAATTCCACATACCCTATCTCAAGTCTGTATGCCCTAGCTCCAATCCAAACCCTAGCAATTGATTTCTTCCTCACATGCCTTTGTTCTTCTCAAACACTTTTATTAGTGGAGTAGAAACCTCCCTGATGCACTAATTCAATAAATCCAACTGGTTCATAGCTACTTGCACTTCACAGATCTCTTTCTAGCTCACTCACCTTCGAAAGCTCACTCAAACACTTTTGAATGCAAAGGTGGAAATTACTTTGCATCAATTCCTTATATAGATTTTCAAAAAGTTATTACATTTATTACCCTCCATCTACCATCGTCCCTGGCATTAATTCATCATTTCAAAAAAAAATTGTACTTCTCATTTCCACGCCACAGTCATAACCTTTTGGCGTGCCTTCTAATTTTTGGCCACAGACCCCCTTCTACACACCCTTATGCACTGAATTACTTCAATAATGTGCCTTCTTCTAAGTAGTTTCCACTTCGGCAACATACCTCGCATTACACTGTGCATCCATCCATAAGTGGTTTTCAATCATGAGCAATATTTTTCTATTTGCACCCTTCCCTTGATAACTTGCATAATTTTTTCTCCTATGCATATCCATCTTCAGTTAATATTTAAACTTTGGCAATGAACCATGTAAATAAACCACCCCACACCAAATATATTGTAGACACCTAAAATTGGTTACCCAATTTAGTGTCCCTCCCATCTGTTTACTTGCCTAGGTAACCTGGGGCACGTTCACGTCACCAACTATCCCCTTGGGATATTATCCAATTTGTGATTTAATCACTTACTCTAAATTTAATTCATCACATCACATCTTACCCATGAGTAATTAAATAATTAAATATTTAATTACGCTTCTTCCCATGCATCTTAATCACTTATCTACCCCAAATTTATTCTACCCATGTATCACATCCATTTTTAAATCTTCCCTAAGCGGGATATTTCCCGTGGTCGGGATAAGTCTTGCCTTTCTCGAATCGATCAATTTGGCCATCTCGGGAGTCTTCTCCGCGATCGGCGCCGACCCATTTGGTCGGCGCCGATTTTGTAGGAGCGGCGCCGATTATAAAAGCAGGTCCATAGCTCAGTTCGAAGGACCGAAAAAGAGACTAACGAGTGAAAGAAAGCACTTACGCACGAACAGAGAGCGAGAAAGATTTAGGTTGCAAGAAAGAGAGATCTTTTTAGCATCAATTGTCTCAGTTAGGGCAGATCCTGTCCTAATCAATCCCTGAGAGGAGCACCGTTACTCTGCCCGTATCATATCAACATCATACACCACCATCCATCATCTAGCGACTCTGTTCCAGCGTCTCTCCATCTTCGGCACATCTTGCAGACTACATTCACCTTCCAATCCCCGAATCTTATCGCGCAGTCCCTGATTGGTCAGTCTGCCTTCAGTTGACACTGATCTTATCCAGTTGACGCCGATTAGTCTCGGTCGACACCGATCACATCAGTCGCCGCCGATTCTACCCAGTCGACGCCGATTTCACTGCAGACAGGTAAAAGGTCACAGGTAACACAAATCCAGCATTATTTTGCGGTTCCCTGTTTTCTGTACTTTCTGTCTGCTGTTCAGTTTCTGTTTTATTACTGCAATCAGAAAATCTAGTCTTTATTTACATCTTTTATCATGTATGCTTCTTTTCTTTATTGAAAACGTGGACTGACATCCGCCAAGGAAGTTTATCACTTCCCGGACCCGCTTCTCGGGCAGTCCACCCAAATATCTCCTAACACCATCTTTTTCTGTCAAGCACCGGTGTTTTGCAGGTTACTCGGATCTATTGTGTAAATTGCTCGTGTACGCCCGTCTTGTCTACATCGGCTTCCTCATCCTTCTACATCTTCATCAGGTATCGATTTCATTGAGGTTTTTCAGGGTTTTTGTGCTTAGTTTGGTGCATGAACTTGGACAGGTAACAAGCGCAAAATTCTTGAACTACATTCTGGCACGCCCGGTGGGACTTAACCAAAGTCCCTTATTGGTAAGTTCATTTCTTTTCTAGTTTTGAACTTTGTTCCTTTTCTTCACTGATTTCTATCGGTCCTATTTGAGCATTTCTGTTCATCATTTCAATCTTGCTTTTTAGGCGAAATCATTATCTGGAAATTTTTCTATTTTTAGAAAAAAATTTGTTTCACCATTATCTGGATGTATCTTTCCGGATCTTGTTTGTTGTTTGCTTGATCTTTTCTTGCGGAGCACTTTGCTTGCTCGTGGGATTGTTCGAGGGGAGGAGCTCAACAACGCGCTTTTTGAAGTCCACACACCTTGGAGAGCTAAACCTACAGGTATTCCTCTTTTTCGGTGTTTTCTCCTTTTTAGGATTTCTTTGTTGGTTGTCTATCACATCCAAACACTTCAATCTTTGGTGCTTAAAAGGAACTTAATCGCATTTGGGAAAGAATTTGTTTGACTTGTCTTCATCGAAATCAAACATTTCATTTTAAGTGCTTAAAAAGAACCTTTTCTTTGTCATTGCTGCATGCTTTTTCATCTAGTCTTAATTAGGTTGGAGAATTGATCAAAATCGGTAGTGACACTATTTGATTTTTATTTTTCACCCTTGCACACAAAGCCAAAATCACTAGGTATAAAGCATCTAAACAAAACTCCTTCCCTGGCCTTGCCTACTTGGAAGTGATATCCAAGAGGAAGAGCCTACGCGGTACTCGGGCCGCGTTATAAATTCACGGAAGATTTTGGTATATATTGGCAAAGCACCCGACTCCCTTATCGCAGCGGTGTGTGAAGTGCGTGGGTAGGCCCCTATATCAAGCCACGTAC
Source organism: Taxus chinensis (assembly GCA_019776745.2). Lineage (NCBI taxonomy): Eukaryota > Viridiplantae > Streptophyta > Pinopsida > Cupressales > Taxaceae > Taxus > Taxus chinensis. The sequence goes on along the minus strand of CM034153.1, from coordinate 661,392,732 downwards.
CGGTCTTTTACTGAAGTGCCTTCGGGACTCCTCACCACACATTACCCAAACCATCCTTAGTTTGGCTATCTGAGTAGTTCCTGTTCTAAAAAGCCTTCCCTAACATTTTCTTTTCTTAAAAGCATCAAAATTTAAAGGAGATAATCACTTGCGCTGCTTGAATTGTTTGTGCATTAGCTAGGACAATCTTCTTTCTTGCTTGCTTATGACGGTTATCACCCGGTCACAATCTAGGAAAATGGCCCAACAGGTTCCTTCTTCCTCCGAAATCACCACCAGCGTGGATGTTTCGGCACCCCTCCAATCTTCCTCGGGACCACTGTTAGTGGGTTCCCCCTCATGGTCGTATAATCCTTTCCATCAAGCCAAAACAATCCCATCACGTCCAGCTTCTCCTAGTCCATCAGAAATATCTTCTGACTTGGAGTCTATTCCTCGCGGGGATCCTGAATTTCAGGCTCTCCTTGATCGCAATCCGGTAGCCCTCATGGACTACCTAGTACACAAGTCCATTCGAATATCTGATCAAGGACCACCAATCCAACAAGTGTACGATTATCCTCGTGGTTCATCCCAGGCCTATGTAGAACAGTTTTCATCCTCTCTCCCATCTCGAGCCACGGAAAAGGGGGAGGTTCTTGTGCCTCCTTTTTCTCTTCCACCAACCATGTTGACTAGTTCTCAAATTGCCTTACCTATTCCTAATACTGCAGTTACCTCAACTATTCCTCAACCTACCTTTGAGAGGTCTTCTGCCTTGGCGATAACGAGTGCGTCTGTGCACCTGCATATCGCTGTTAATTCATCTATGCCCTCTATTGTGTCTCAAGGTCAGTACCTCTTCATGAGCCAACCCCCTTCGGCTAGTCAATTGGTTCCTACTTCTCGTCCTCCGGTCAATCTTTCTTCCAATATTCCAGCAACTGTGACCTTCGCCCATCCCCTAGTATCGGCACCCTTGGTACCAAATTCGGCGGTAGAAGGCCCCTTTCAGGTCTTGTCCAATCTAACCAACACCCATTTTCCTCAATCTGTCCCTATTCAATCAACAAACATAGGAGTCCACCAATCACAGGCTCCATCCGTCACCCAACCTATATTTTCTCAACCACTTATTATCTCACAGCCTGCCTATACGCAAGCTACCTCACAACAAATACCTCACCAGGCGTCACCCAAAACACCTGGTTATTCCTCTTACCATCCCACCAATCAACAAATCAATCCCCCATTGACACCTCAACAACATCCATCACTTGCTCCTTATGTAGGACATACCAATGTGCCTACTCCTCAATCTGATGTGGTTCAAATTCTCTTCAAGAAAATTGCAGACTTGGAAGCCTCCACCAAAGGAGCTCGTCCTTCATATTCCTTTGAAGAGGTGTGTAATGAACCCATTCACCCTTCAGTGGCTTTTAAGCCTTATCCTCCCCAATGGGAACTTCCCAAATTCTCAAAATTTCATAGCCGGGAAGACCCCCAACAACATCTGCGAGCATTCAAACATGCTTGCTACCTTATCATCCAGGATCAGGAACTCATGCTCCGTACCTTTCCTATGTCTCTAGCGGGTCCCGCTTTGGACTGGTACAATAACATCCCTCAACATTCCTTATTTTCTTTCTCTCAATTGGCTCAGATGTTTGTTGAAAACTTTTCAATAAATATTTCCCATAAGATCTCAATTACAGATCTTTACAACATTCGCCAATTCGACGATGAGTCTATTGCAGACTTTGTCGCTCGTTGGAGAGGGATAATCAACCAATTGTCTTTCTCCCTTCCTCAATCCCAACAAATCGAGTTGTTCACCCGATCTTGTGCTAGTCACATTTCTTCCATGTTAAGGATCCAAACTTTTCACACCTTCGAAGAAGCCTTTACGATGGCACGCAAACTTGAATCTCGCGCCATTGAACAAGGGAAGTTAAAACTTCGCTCTAAGTTAAAACTTCGCTCTAAGTCAAAACCCGATTTTTCTCGCTTCACCAAACCAAATTCTTCCCCCTCTAAAGATAAGAATCAAGGGTCCACAAATACTATCATATTAAAAACATCAAGAACCGATAGTACTCCTAATCAACCACCACGAAGAGATTCCTCATCTTCTCGGAAAGGGGCTTCATCATCACGATCCTTTGCTCCCTTGGGGGAATCATATGCCTCTATCTTAGAAAAAATGTTGGAAGTTCACATGATCGAACTTCCACCCATTAGGGATATTGATGAAAGTCGCGAACGTCCTTTCTGGTATAGGGAAAACTATTTCTGCCATTATCACAGAACCAAAGGTCATGACATCGAACGATGTCAGACTTTCAAAAATCTTGTCCAAAAATTCATTGATAAAGGCGAGCTTATTCTAGATAACCCAAATGCTCCCCCAAATCAAGCACTAGACGTTTTTAAACAACCCTTCCCCAATCATGCCCCAAATCATAATTCTTCAGAATCTCAAAAACCAAACACCCACACTATCAACTTCATTTCTACTCAAGAATCCGCTTCTGAAACCACGTCATCTACAAACGCAGCAATCGAATCAGAACCTTCTTCCACTTCACCAATCACTGGAATTCCTCCATCTTCAGATAACCCACCTTTGAATATTCCTACATTGCTAAACACGGAGTCATCTCTCTCCGCTCCTTTGTCTGATCTCCCATCTATACCCAAGACAGTGTCATCCTCATCTGTCTCATCATCAGACATTCTGTCAATGCTCGAGGCAATCACATCTCTCCGAGTTTCCACTACGGACACATCTACTTCCGTTGCTCCCATTCCCGTCGCAACTATGCCTTTGGTGAATGTACCCATAATTGTGTCGACTTCGACGGAAGTGTCTTCGATCTTGACCCTTCCTATCTCTTTTCCTACAGTAATTTCTACATCAGAAGTTCTCTCTCCGCAAGGCACTCCTTCTTCATCACTCCCTTCTCCCATCAATAGTGTTACTTCACCTATTAAGGAAAAATCAAAAGAAGTAACACCAACACCTGCACACTCGATTCCTCAACCTAAACCGCGACAACCAAAATCTAACACTACACCATCAGTACCATCCCACTTGCTTCCTCCGAAAAGGTTACAGTCACCTTATGCCGTGGAAGTTGTCACCATCCCTGAAAAAGGAAAACCCATATTTCAAACCATCAAAGACCCTTGGTCCTCTTCCACAAAAATCTCTCTCTACGCCCCATAAACGATTGGATTTGCCCACTGAGAAGGCGTCTTCTTCTACACATCCATCAAAGTCATCATCTTCTTCTTCATCAACACCCCTAAAAGTAGACTTACCTACCCAAAAGATGCCACCTCTTCTATCAAGATCCTCATCTTCATTACCAAAAACCAAAGCACCCTATATTCCTCCTATTACACCTACCTTGAGGACTTCTTCCTCATCCGAATCAATATTATCTAAATCATCCATAAATCTGACTAAGCAATCCCCTTTATCTCCAAAGACCGCAAAATCTGTCACATCTCCATCCTCCTCAAAATCTATCTTAGGGGCTCCCCCTCCACCAAAGTCAATCATGTCTCATTTACTCCCATCCCAAGCACCCAAGACTGCTCCTCCAAATGTCCAAACAAATAAGAGGATCCCTAATAAAACTGTTAAACCTAACATGCAAGTTCTTTTACCTCGGCAGTCGGTTAATGTAAAAGAACCATCTTCATCATCTCCATCCTCATCTTCGTCTACCAGATTTTACACCGAAATCCTTCATCAACTTATCCAATCTTCATCTATAACCCTTCCTCCGATTAAACCATATAACCCGAAAGGAGTGAAACCTGCTTGGTTTGACTCTGATTTGATTTGTGCCTACCACCGTACTCCGGGTCATGATACTGAGGGATGTAAAGCTCTCCAAGCCATTATCAAAAACCTTCTAGAAGATAGTGACCTTTTGCTGGAGGAGGAGGAACAAGTACCTCCTGTCACCCTAGCCTCATCCGAACCTCAACCATCCATTCAGACCTCTAGTGGTTCCACGCCGCCTGATCTTCCACCCTCTCAAATTGACATGATCCATATCACCACTAGAACCCAACGTTATCATAACCCATCTTCATTTTCAACATCTAGACCACGAGTTGTCATTTCTGCAGCCCCTGAAGGCGTTTCTCCTTCCTCATCAGCCCCACGACCCAAGGTCTCCATTCGTGCTGCACCTCGGACTCAAGTTCCCGTATCTATTGAGGAGAGTGTCATGAAGCAACTCACCCAAGCTCCGGTCAAAATGTCTCTTTTTGACCTCATCCAATCCTCCCCACAACATCGCCAGGCTCTAATCGATAATCTGCGTCGCATCGCAGTAAATTCCGATGAGCCCCAACCCTTCGAGTTGGTTGTTGGATTGAATGGTCCATCGACCGCCATTTCTTTTGAGGATTCAGAAATTCCTCATCTTTCTTCAGAAGATTTGGAGGCTCCCCTCTTCATCACAGTCCAAATCAATAACACTACCTTAAAACGTGTTATGATCGATAGTGGAGCTGCACTCAACGTCATCTCCTCCCACACGTTCGAACAACTTAAGTTACCTAAGAATGTGGTGTCCCCTCCGCCTTTCGCCCTTCGATCATTTAACGATCAGCTAGCAGTCACTCTAGGAACTGTGGTCTTACCCATCCGAGTAGGTAAGAAGCTGCTCCATGAACTCTTCTATATTGTCGAAGGAAAATTCCACTATAACATGATCCTCGGACGCTCCTGGATTCGCGCAATGCATTGTGTCCCATCCACCCTCCATCGATGCCTAAAATATCAATATGAGGGCAAAATATACACCCATCCAGGAGATCCTTTTCCTTCTGCACAATGCGACATGACCATTAGGTCCTCCCCTTTAAAAGAAAATACATCTTCTCCAAATAGGGCCTCATCTTCTTCCATGCCTGCAACCAAACTACCGGATTTACAAAATCTGGAAGAGACATTGCAGCGTTTCTCACTAGGAGAGCTTCCTCTCCTTTCTTTCGATGCCCATCTCAAACCTAATGAGTATGGTAGACCAGACAAACAACCTGAATATCAACCAGGTCTCAGTCGCATCGTCACCATTGGTTTGCCCAATCAACAGACCAATTTCATCTACGGTGGTCTTGATACACCTCATTATCTCCCGGATTCTCCTCCTAGAGCCAAACCTTACCTAACAGGGTTTGATCACCTACAGAATCCCACGTTTGCAAAGACTTATCTACATCGATGTGCGTGGAAAGGTTTTGGCCTTGGAAAATATGAACAAGGTATACATGATCTCAAATCCATTCCTACTCTCATGCCACATCAAAAATTTGGGTTAGGATTTAAACCCCTTTCAGAGGCCACCGTCACTATTCTTGATGAGCCCCTTCCTACTGAGGAACCATCTTCCCCCACTAAGTCAGAAGCATCACTTGATGAGAATGATGACATTTCCATCCCACCTAACTTTTTTTTTTTTTTTTGATCAATACCATTTCCTTAGGGCCGTTAGCCTATGAGACTAACAATCGGTCCGCTTCTATACCATTAATCTTCCCTGAAATAGTTGGAGACGACTCTCCTACTATCAATACTATCCACTGTGCGGATGATGATTCTGTCCTCACCTATCTAGGGGCAGAGGATTCATATCTCCCCAAGACTATTCCTTCTGACACGTCTACCCTTCTCAACGAAGCCACTGTCGACCTTAATATAGGGACTTCTGAAGACCCTCGCATCATTAAGGTCGGCCAATCCCTTAATCCACAGGAATTAGGGGACTTTACTGCTTTTCTCTCCAAACATCGTCAAGCCTTTGCTTGGTCATATGAGGATATGGCAGGGCTCGATCCCGATATTGTGGTCCACAATATCGTTACCCTTCCCAATATCAAACCAGTCAAGCAAAAATTGCGTAAAATGCACCCTAGAGTAGCCCTTCTTGTCAAAGAAGAGTTACAGCGCTTGCTCTCGGCTAACTTCATCCAACCCATCGATTATCCGCAATGGGTGTCCAATGTAGTCCCAGTAACTAAGGCTACTGGGAAGATTCGAATTTGTACCGACTTTCGGGATCTTAATCTTGCCTGTCCAAAGGATGATTTTCCTCTTCCTAATATCGACCAACTCGTAGATTTAACTGCGGGTCATGAGATGCTTTCTCTTATGGATGGTTTCTCTGGATATAATCAAATCCTCATCGCACCAGAAGACCAACATAAGACCTCCTTCATAACTCCTTGGGGGACCTTTTGCTATCGTGTCATGCCTTTTGGCCTTAAGAACGCAGGAGCAACCTATCAACGAGCAATGACATACATCTTCCATGACCTCTTACACAAAACTGTAGAAGATTATGTTGACGATCTCCTCGGCAAATCCAAACGCCGTCAGGATCATCTTTTCATCCTTGTACCTCTCTTTGAGAGGCTTGTCCGCTTCTGTCTTCATCTAAATCCAGCTAAGTGCGTATTTGGCGTTCTCACTGGTAAACTTTTAGGTTTTATCATTTCCATCAGGGGCATTGAAGTCGACCCCGCAAAAATAAAAGCTATCCTTGAGATGCCTCCCCCTTCTAACTTAAAGCAACTCCGCAATCTCCAAGGACGTCTTCAATCAGTGCGTCGTTTTATCTCCCAATTGTCGGATCGTTGTCAACCTTTTCACCATCTTCTCCGTAAGAATGTTCATTTTGAATGGGATGAGCATTGCCAAAAGGCCTTTGATGATCTCAAAGCTTATCTTCTTTCTCCACCTGTGCTTACACCTCCACGCGAGGGGGAGCCTTTCTATCTTTATATCTCTGTGACTGACCATGCTCTGGGAGCCATGATCTCGCATTGGGACACTTGTGGTAAACAACAAGCTATCTATTACATCAGTCGCACCCTCCATGAGTATGAGACACGTTACTCCGAAGCTGAAAAACTATGTTGCGCTCTCTTCTTTGCAACTTCTAAGCTTCGTCACTATCTCCTTAATCATAAAACTTACATTGTCACAAGTGTCAATCCACTTAAGACAATTCATGCAAAGCCTTATCATAATGATCATATCACTCGTTGGCTTATGCTCATGACAGAGTTTGACCTCGAGTTTATCCCGCAAAAGGCTATCAAGGGTCAGGTTATTGCAGATCAATTAGCTGATGCTCCTCTTCCGGACACTCGTGACCCCCTTGCTCAATTCCCTGATGAATTCATCCAACAAATTGACTTTGGTCTATCTCCATTTAAAGTAAAACTCTTCTTTGATGGATCCAAATGCCAGCAAGGGGGAGGTGCGGGTTTCGTGATGATTCCTCCTTGGGGTACGCCTATCCCAATCGTACATAAATTAAACTTTGAGTGCACCAATAATATGGCTGAGTACGAAGCTCTTGTCTTAGGTCTTCAAAATGCCATTAATCTCGGTGCTCGCCATATTGACATCTTTGGTGATTCTGAACTCATCGTTAACCAAGTCACAGGTGTCTATCAATGCAAGAATGATATCCTTCAGAAATATCGCGACATCGTTCTTGCCCAACTCCAATCTTTCGATAACTTCACTATCCAAGCCATTCCTCGTACTGCAAATCGATTCGCGGATACCATGGCTTCTTTAGCCTCCCTTATCCCGCCTTTTACCGAAGACTCACGTCTTTATGTGGCTGTGCAACGATTGGATCAACCATCTCAGCTTGGGCAACTAACGTCAATCAATGCTGTCACAACTCATTCTCAGGATGAGTGGTATCAACAGATAGTTGATTATCTATCTCATTTGGTCCTTCCTCCAGATTTGTCTCCCAATGGTAGAAGGTCTTTTGTCCAACGTGCCAATCGCTATACTATTCTAGGCGGCCTTCTTTACAAACGTGGCTTTGATGGTATTTTGCTTCGATGCCTCAAAACCCATGAATCTTCTAAAGCTATCCAGGAGGTCCATGACGGTATCTGTGGTGGACATTTTCGTGGCTTAGCTGTAGCCAAGCGCATCTTACGTTTCGGTTATTATTGGCCTTCTCTTAATCGAGATTGTTGTGAATACACTAGGAAATGTGTCAAGTGTCAACAACATTCCAATCTCACACATATCCCTAGTCAGGCTTTGCAACCTGCGGCGGATTTGTGGCCTTTTTCGCAGTGGGGTCTTGATCTTATTGGTCTCATCAATCCTCGTTCTTCACAGCGTCATCATTCTATCATTACCCGCCACTGAGTACTTTACTAAGTGGGTAGAAGCTATCCCTCTTTCTTCAACAAAGGCTAAACCCATAGTTGATTTTGTCTATCAACACATCATTTGTCGCTTTGGCGTTCCACACAAGCTAATCACAGATAATGGTAAGTCTTTCAAGAACGCTGATTTGCAGAATCTCTGCAATGCTTTCAATATCAAGCTCAGTTTTTCCTCTCCATACTATCCTCAAGCTAATGGTCAAGCCGAAGCTTCCAATAAAACTTTGCGTAATATCCTCGCAAAGGTAACTAGTCGAGCTGGTAGGGATTGGCATCTACATATCCCTTTTGCTCTCTGGGCCTATCGGACTAGCATTCGTACTCCTACTGGTGCTACTCCCTTCTCTCTCGTCTATGGGTCTGAGGCTGTCCTTCCTTTGGAAGTCCAAATCCCATCTCTCCGTGTTTCTCTCAGAGAATTTGTCTCCGATGAGGATTATCGTCAAAATCGTCTAGCACAACTCGAACTATTAGATGAGCGGCGTCTTAACGCTCTTGATCATCATCAGGTCTATCTCGAGCGTGTCAAACGTGCTTATAACAAGCACTTGCAACATCGTGACTTCAAAATTGGTGATCTTGTTCTTAAGGAAAATCAAAATGTCACTACACTCGAAAGAAGTCAACGTGGTAAGTTTGCTCCCAACTGGATGGGCCCCTACATCATCACTCATAAATATGGGTCTGGGGCTTATCGTTTATCTTCCATGGATGGTATCCCTGAAGCGGAACCTCTTAATGCCTTGCATTTACGGCCCTTCTACTGTTAAAATCTATCTTACACAAATCTAGTCGCAACTCAGATCTTCCATCCGTCCTAATAACCAGTCATCTACTTTCGTGGTGATTTGAAATTGTGTGGTTCTCCGCCTATTGCCTCGTCTACCTTAAATATGAGTATCGCGGCTCTACTCATTGCACGTTTCTTTTGGATATGTTCCTCCTCATGGTAGGAATACCTTAATCACCACTTCATCTGTCCCAAGTACTTATCCTCATCGGATCTACTCGGGTCATGAGTGCATGTTCTTCTATGTTCTCTTCCCCTCCATCTGATCTATCTAGGTCTAAACTCAGCTTCTTCCAAAAAGTCTCCAAAAAAAAAAAAAAAAAAAAAAAGAGAGAAAGAGATGCTATCCAAAAAGATAGACTGATCCCTTGAAGGACAGCTATCCATACATTATCAAGTGAATCAAAAAGAAAATAGACCATACCCTCGAAGGATGGCTATCATTAAAATTCACAATACAGACCGCTCCCTTGAAGGACGGCTGTTTCTCAAAGAAAAATTCAAGGCTTCTTGTAATTAATCAGCCTTCCAGTCACTTTTTAGCATCACTGAAAGACTTCCCACATCGATCAGTCTTTCCATATCAAGCAAACTTCCCGCATTGATCAGTTTGCTTTTCTGTCAAAATCATGAAGCTGAGATTTAGGACCTTTTGTCGATCATATGGAGAATCCTATTTCCCCACTATGGACATGTATTCTGTCCCTCGTAAGTTCCGACAAGATACTTACTTTTCTTTCCATTTCTATCCTAGATCTAGTTTGCGACTAGTTAGTGTCAGATTTATTTTAATCTTATATAGGGCCTTGTATGTTTGGTCTTTTGCTTCCCTTTCTGGATTTTATCTATGGTCGGTTGGAAGTCCAACTTATCATTTTTCTTCTTGTCCGAGTATCTTCTCTTCTAAGTCACGGTTGTTTCCGCTTTCATCTTTGGCTCTTGTAAGGAGTATTCCCCATTTCTTTGTCTTGCATCCTGTTAAATTGACATTTCACATGTTAATTCAATCAAAATTTATCTTCTATCTAGGTTCATCTTATCTATCAAAACATCTATCTGTATTCATCTTCTAAATCATCCATACAATTACATCCATATATCAAACACATTTATCTATCTATCCATCATCTAATATCGAAAAATACGTACATCTCAGGTACATGACATCTATTTGTATCTAATCCATACATCAAGTATATCTGTATATCTATTCCATCAAAATATTTAAAAGCTATGTCCATCCAAGTCTACATCACATCATCTATTTTATCCTCAAAATTAAATCAATCTATCTAATCACATTCATCTATCATCTATCCGTCTATATCTATCCAACTTGTGCACATCATATTCTATCCACATTTCAATATATCTAAATCACATCTATTTCTATCATCTATCAGTCTATATCTATCCAATCACATCTATTCATCATTATCCTCAATCAGTCTATATCGATTACCCATTTGCCCGTGGATTGCGGTATCGCTTCTCCACGTCGTTTACTTCCATCTGCTATTATCTTTGCCACAGTGTTGATGCTTGGCTTATCTATCTGATCTGATCCTTTTGGCACATATCGATATCATTGTCTATTTCGAGTTTGTTCCCTTTGCGTGGAGCACTCGCTTTTTGTTTAGCCGCTTAGAGTTACGCGGGTCTGTAGGCACTAACGTCGTCTGATTTATGGACCGGCTAGTTTTCCCTACCAATGTGTCTCTCTCTAGATGCTGACTATTTTTGCAGTTCTCCTCACACTCATGGGTCTGTAGGCACTAACGTCATCTCATGAGGAGACCGGCTAGTTTTCCCTACCAATGTGAGTTCCTTAGGTTGCTGCCTTTTTGCTTATTTTTAATGCGTCATCAATGATCATGGTCTACTCCAGCCATCCAACTGGGGCATCCTGCATTTTTCATCTACCTCTTTCAAACTCGGGATCGTCTGTTTTATCATCCATCCCATCCCTAGTTTGAGGGGGATCACGTCATCACCAAATTCTTCCCTTCTTCCATCCCTTTGTTTTTGTCTCATAACCTTGCTTATTGCAAGTTACTTGACAAAAATGGGGCAAAATGTAGACACCTAAAATTGGTTACCCAATTTAGTGTCCCTCCATCTGTTTACTTGCCTAGGTAACCTGGGGCACGTTCACGTCACCAACTATCCCCTTGGGATATTATCCAATTTGTGATTTAATCACTTACTCTAAATTTAATTCATCACATCACATCTTACCCATGAGTAATTAAATAATTAAATATTTAATTACGCTTCTTCCCATGCATCTTAATCACTTATCTACCCCAAATTTATTCTACCCATGTATCACATCCATTTTTAAATCTTCCCTAAGCGGGATATTTCCCGTGGTCGGGATAAGTCTTGCCTTTCTCGAATCGATCAATTTGGCCATCTCGGGAGTCTTCTCCGCGATCGGCGCCGACCCATTTGGTCGGCGCCGATTTTGTAGGAGCGGCGCCGATTATAAAAGCAGGTCCATAGCTCAGTTCGAAGGACCGAAAAAGAGACTAACGAGCGAAAGAAAGCACTTACGCACGAACAGAGAGTGAGAAAGATTTAGGTTGCAAGAAAGAGAGATCTTTTTAGCATCAATTGTCTCAGTTAGGGAAGATCATGTCCTAATCAATCCCTGAGAGGAGCACCGTTACTCTGCCCGTATCATATCAACATCATACACCACCATCCATCATCTAACGACTCTGTTCCAGCGTCTCTCCATCTTCGGCACATCTTGCAGACTACATTCACCTTCCAATCCCCGAATCTTATCGCGCAGTCTCTGATTGGTCAGTCTGCCTTCAGTTGACACTGCCGATCTTTATCCAGTCGACGCCGATTAGTCCCGGTCGACGCCGATCACAAGTGAGTCGCCGCCGATTTTACCCAGTCGACGCCGATTTCACTGCAGACAGGTAAAAGGTCACAGGTAACACAAATCCAGCATTATTTCGCTAGTTCCCTGTTTTCTGTACTTTCTGTCTGCTGTTCAGTTTCTGTTTTATTACTGCAATCAGAAAATCTAGTCTTTATTTACATCTTTTATCATGTATGCTTCTTTTCTTTATTGAAAACGTGGACTGACATCCGCCAAGGAAGTTTATCACTTCTCGGACCCGCTTCTCGGGCAGTCCACCCAAATATCTCCTAACGCCATCTTTTTTTGTCAAGCACCGGTGTTTTGCAGGTTACTCGGATCTATTGTGTAAATTGCTCGTGTACACCCGTCTTGTCTACATCGGCTTCCTCATCCATCTACATCTTCATCAGGTATCGATTTCATTGAGGTTTTTCAGGGTTTTTGTGTTTAGTTTGGTGCATTAACTTGGACAGGTTAACAAGCGCAAAATTCTTGAACTACATATATGTGCAAACCTCTGCTCATGAAAACTCTTTGATAGTAATCAACTTCTGGAACATAAGCACGCTTATTACATAAAACACTAAACTAACTTTTAAAAATCAGAGCAACGATGAAAGGAAACACATATAAAGGGAATGTACTAAGGAAATCTAATCTAAGTGGCAATATTTCCTTATTACAAACACCAAGAAGACTTATTTATAGTAGGACTTCAGCCTACTCCCATTGAAGTAACTGGGCAACCGTGTTTCATATAGTGCCTCCAATTGGTAATTGCTTGAATCAAGTATATAAGTGATAATATATAGTCCTAACCAATGTACCTTAATCTTGTCAGGGTGGCGAATGTTTTTTGAATCATACACAAGTACCATTTTCCCAACCTCAAGCTTCTTATCCTTGATGTGCCTGTTATGCCATGCCTTCTGCCTAGAGTTTTCTTTCTTCTAACTCCATCTTGCTATGGCGCGCCTCTCATCTAGCTGCATCATCTTGTCAATTCGTTCTTCCAGTGCTTTCTCATCAACTAAACCTCCTATGTGTGTAATACACAAAGAGGGTAGCATGAATTCCATGGGGTAGAACTACCTCTATGCCAAACACCAACTGAAATGGTGTTCCTTCATTCAACCTCTTGTAGGTTATCCTGTACACCCAAAGCACAACAAAGACTTTATCATCCAAATATCTCCTTCCAACATCAAAAATTTTTGTCAAGGGATGGCTCAATATCTTGTTGAAGGCCTCATGCAGTTCCATTTACCTGAGGGTGATAAGATGTTTTTCTCTAGTGCGTAACCATAAATTTTTCCAATAATATCCTGATGGTCTCATTAAGGGAATGAGTACCCCTATCACTTGTTAAACTTAAATGGAATCCATACATGTTGATAATATTTTTCCACAAAAACCTTATTTTCCTATTTGATGTGCAATCCTTTGTAGGTTTCACTTCTACCCATCTTGTAAGATAATATGTACAAGTGATAATATAGCATGATCATGTCCTATGCGTGGCTGGGAAGATAGGACCCACAAAGTCAATTTCCCACTTCTCAAAAGGTTTTGCACCTAGCAGTAGCCCTTAAAGGCATCTCATTTCTATGCCTAGGATTTCCAAGGCATTGATAATGGTCACATGCCTTATAATATTCTTTGCAATCCTTGTATAGTGTTTCCCACCATAGACCATCTAATAGAATCTTGTGCGCAGTGGTGTATCCCACATATTTTCCTCCAAAAATACCACCATGATCCTCTTCCATAATTTTTTTGTGGTCATGCTCAAGTACACACTGGCGCAAAATTTCATCTCTGGCCTGATTTGTATAAGTATCCACTAATTAACATGTAATGTATGACGCAAATGGAAAGTTGTTTCTTCTCCAAATCCTTCATTTCCTCAGGTGTCACACCAGTGCGTAAAAATAAATAAATATCCTCTAAGTCCAAGGGCGCATAGTTTAACCTGAACAACTCTGCATCTAGCATTTTTTCTCAATGCTTTATGCACCCTCTCCAGATTGAATCCTTAATAAATGGGTTTGGAATAGAATTTATCTTACCCGTCTTAACCACCACATTAAATTTAAACTCCTAAAATAACATAACCCAATGGCATATGCGCCCTTGTAAAATGATATTTTTCACCAAATATTTCAGTGTCATATGGTATGTATAAAATATGAATGGGGGTAACAAGAAAACACTATTGAATACTTATGGAGCGCGTAGATCATAGACAATGCCCTGCGCTCTATCGTTGTGTAATTTTGTTCTGCTAGATTCAAATTTCTACTTGTAAATAAAATAGGTTGGGCTAGTACTACACCAATGGCCATGCCAGAGGCATCTACATGAATGTGAAAAAATTTGGACCATGAAGGAAAACACAAAATAGGTGTTGTAGTAAGAATTTCTTTCAGAGTCTAAAATGAGCGTTGTTGATCCTCGCCCTAATAGAACTTGCCATTGTATCCTTGAGAAATTAGTCAAGGGGGTGTGCCAATATTTTGGAATATCATTTGATAAACTTCCTGTAGTAACCTAGTATGTCCTAAGAAATCTATGCACACTTCACTCTAGATTGGTAGGCTCTTCCAAAATCAAAATCACAGCTATCTTGGCTAGGATCTACCAATAATCCTTCTATTACAAATGATGTACCCAAGTAAAGTAACAAAAGGTGTAGCAAATATGCACTTTTTAACATTGTGAGAGATATGCTCAACTACCTATACCTCTAAAACATTATCCAAATATTATCACAGTGATCTTTCAGTAAGCTCATAGGACAATTCTAATTATCCAAATATACTTTCAAGAACTTGTGAATAAAATCCTGAAATTCATTATATACCACTGATTCACGAAGAAATAGTGCAAGTGACAAAATCTTTCAAGCCAAAAGGTATGACCGTGTATATGAAAAAATTCCCCATTCAATGGTGAAATGTTTCTTCTCTTGGTCCTCTTTTTCTATCCTTACCTGATGAAACCAAGAAAATCCATCGGTGAAGGAGTATATTTTGCATCGTGTAACACTCTCCAAAATTTCTTCAGTAAACGGTGTGGGAAAGGGATCAATCACACATGCAACATTTAATCCCCTATAATCCACACAAATATAGATTCCCCTATCTTTCTTAATTTTGATCACCATATGGCTCACCCATTCTCACTCCTTGATGGGCAAAATGATCCCAAAAATTAACTTTTTGTCAATTTATTCTTTCACTTTGACGCACAAGTTAGGATTCATCCTGTAAGGCCTCTTCCTTACTGGGAACACACCTTCCTTTAGCTTGATTATCATCTCACCCATAGATTCATGTACCCATTTTAATTCATGATAGCCTCTAGGGAATAGGTTCTGGAATTCGCGTAGTAGCTCAATTATCTTAGCAACTTCAGAGTCAGACCAATAATCTCCAATGATGGCCTCCTTAGGTTCAACATCCATTATCTCCCATCATTAAGTGATTCATAACATGTAATGCCTCATTCACTAGAGGTTTAGTGGAAAAATAGTCAAGGGTCTGAATCATACCTACAGTAAGTTCTTGCCAATTTCCAGTCTCTCTATTCAACTCTGCATAGATATATCATGCATGTGTGCAGCCTCACAAGGTCAAATATATCTTATGCACCCATATCAAAGGTAGTAAAGCTTCTTGCCCCTCTATCTAGAGTCTCTCACACTGTTGAACAGGATCATTACCATGAAATGCACATATCTGAATAGGTGCATTGCTCCTTAAAAATATAGAAGATAAAGAAATCATAACTTCTCTCCACTCAAAAATATTATCCTTGTGAACCATCCACCAGTGCGCTACCATCCCATGCATAGTATTAACTAGCATATTCCTTCTTTCCACTTGACATTCCCACTGAACTTCCTTAGCAAGTAGGAATACGTCTGGATTCTCTTCACCAGTGCACCTTGGTAACTCAATGCTGCCAAAACACCTAATATTATGTGGCTTACTGACATGCATAGCTGCCCTTTATACTTCATGCCCAACCATTTCCTAAGTTTCATGTGCCCATTTTTCATATGCAACACTTGTAGTATCACTCATGGATTTTGCATCATCCCATGGGAGAAATCCTTCCTTTGATGGCTCAGGAAATTTTGGATCTCGAATGGTGCGTACATAAATTTTGTTTAAGTCTTCTTCACTTAAGGGCTCTATATAAGGTGAATATTTCCCATCTACCAAAGGAATGATAACACATTCATCCTTATTTTAAAAACTTATATACCCCCTTATTGAAGTGCAGATCAGCATTGTTTGTATAACACCAAGGGGTGCCCAAGTAAAGTTGGAAAACTATCGGCTTCTACAAGTGCTAACACCTCAAACTCCCTTAGTAAACTTGGATCCTTGTATAATAGTTGATGCATCCTTTAAAACTCCAATTGGCATGGCCTTGGTCTAGTTCACCATAAACAACACATTAGAAGATGGGGTGTAATGGTGGTCTACCCATCTGAACCCACACATCTAAAGTGAGCGCATTTGCTTCTGCGCATGTGTCAATCAAGATATTACTCAAAAGCCAGCCATCAACAAAAACATTCAAAGTGATCTCTTTATCATAATCGAGGGTATGAGGGGGTAAGGTTAGCATGTCAAATCTTCCTTTCATGCTCAATCTAAGCGTGTAAAGTGTTTCCCTTTAACCAATTCCCTAATAGAGGAATAATGTTCTCATAACACAACATCTTGAAAACCTCCTTTAAATCATCAACATATCTCTGATGGAGCTCAACTGCCTTCTTTTTTTTTCCAATTTTTGTGACTGCTCTTTCAAACACTATATCTCACCCAATAAATTCTGAATTACCTCCATGGTTTCTTGATAAACCTCCTTCTGATGCATAGGGTCTGGATACTTTGCATGTAGAACCTCCTCTTTAGTAATAACATGTTTTGATTTCAGAATTTCTCTTCTGCGCGTAGCTTCAACACGTGTAGTAATATTTACAGGTACCAAATAAGGATCTAGCACTACATTTGGCATCCATTGATCTTCCATAGTGCGTTGCACTCTAACCATTCCCGCGCCCCTTGTACTCCTTTTTGTGTTTATTACTCAAATGTTCATATAATTTTGGGCATTCTTCATAGTTGTGATTCTTTCCATAAAAATAACAAACAACGTTCTGACGACACTCCACACTTGTAATAATTAGGAGATTTACATGTTATAATAAGTTCCATGAGGGAAATCACTTCTTCCACCACCATGACCTTAGCCTCTGAATCCTCCTCTGTAACCTCAACCTCTTACCATTGGTCTCCATCAGAGCGCCATTAATTATGATCATGGTCATGATGCTCACCTTTTTCCTTAGAATTATTTGCAACACCATTCATTTGTACACCAATACTAATGGCGTCATGAATCTAATCAATCAACCTGCAATATTCTATATCATGAGTGGAAGACCTATAAATCTTGTAGTAACAAGACACGTTCTTTCTTATTACATGTTGTAACAATGGAAACGACTTAAACTGTGGTCCAAGTGACAAATCTCATAATCCAGTAACAAGGATTGTACCTATTTACGAGGGAAAAATATCCTTAGTATTCCCCTCCACTTCAAAATTTTTACACCAATTTTGATGTGTGTCTCATGTGTCGAATTAGCTGATAGTTTCTCTAACTATTTAGTGTTACGCCCTTAACCTATTGCTTGTATTAAAATATGAGTAGCTGACTTGTGGCTTACCATATCATTTTATTATATCATTTATACTTTTTCATGCTTATTAGGTTGGCCTTAGTGATGGCCATAACATATGAATAGTATATATAGGGGATTGTAGGTAGTAGTTAATCATCATTGGAGTATTTGAGTATTATTGTATGGTTTAGAGGTTGCCCCCTCGAAGTGGTGAAGCTATTCTAATTGCATATTGAGATGATTATTCTAGAATATTGTGTTATTTGGATGTTATATTTCTGCTCATGATCTGAATTATACAAGTAATTTCATTACAAGTGGTAGCAGAGTTGTGATCTGGGCCAAAATTAGGGCAAAAACCCTAATTTTCTGTTTCCACCATATATTGCAACCCAAAGTGAATTAGTGGGAGATATTTTTACCAGTGTTGTGAAACATTTCAAGTAAGGTTCCCTAAAAAAATTCAAACTTTTTTGAATTATTTTTCGAAAGTTATTACAAATTTAGGGTTGTTTAATAAAATCACTCCCTATGATGAAAATTATGGAATTTTTTCAACTTCGTTACATTTTCAGAAAGAAAAAAAAATTTATTTGGGGTTTGTTCTTTAAGTTATTTTATATTTGGCTGAATTCATATCTAAATCTAAACCCTAAAAATTTGATCATGATCCCTACATCCTACTATTTTGGGGCATCATGGCAAGGCCTTCCACAATAGGAAAAAAGAATCCCATCACTCCAGGTAAAACACCAGAAAAGGATGAGATAGTAGTTGAGGATTTGGAGATAGAAGATATAGCTACATATTCCTTAGGGTTAGGGTTTACTTCGACAGACCATAAAGTAAGCCAACTTGAGTTTAACCTAAGAGACCTCGAATCTCAGGTGGCCAGCAAATAAGATGGGGATAGGATTGGACAAATATTGGAGGATTTCATGCAAAAATTCAGTACGCATATGATGGGTAATCATACTTATGTCAATCAAAGTGGATCCTCATTTCAACATAATAGACACATGAGCCAGAGTGGATCTTTCGAGTGTGCACAAATCCAAATACGAGCACTCTGTAGGCCCGTACTATGTTTTCAAAAGTGGAGATGCACAAGTTTGATGGAAAGGATCCATTCAATTGGATCAACCAATTGGAGAATTTCTTAGAACTACATCAGATTCCATCAAGAAAAAAGGTGACCATGGCAGCTTTGTATCTCGAACCTGACCAATTTGTCTGGTATCGATGGTTATGTGCTCAAAGGCAGAAGAGTGGTCTCAATGTTACATGGATAGTCTTCACTAAAGAGTTGCAATTACACTATAGATCTAGTGGTGGTCAGATAATTACTTCAGCCAATTAGCAAAGTTGAGACAGACATGATTTGTTAAGGATTACATTCATCACTTCCAAAACCTTTCTCTACGGGTGGAATATATTACTGAAGAGAATTTGAATGACCTATTTCTTGGGGGTCTTAAGGATCACATTGAGCATGAGGTGTGTATGTTTACTCCTCATAAGGTTTCTGATTGGATGATTATGGAACAAAGGGGAGAGGAGAAATTTATTTCAAGTAGGAGAAAACATTTCACTTTTACTAGAGATCGCAACACCTTGGCCCTAACACTCCCTTGACCAGTTAGATTGACACCTCAACAAATTGAAGAAAAAAGAGAAAAAGGGTTATGTTTTAACTGTGACAGTAAATTTGGACCCGGACATAAATGTGTTGATAATAAGTTGTTCTACATTGATGGGCCTAGTGAAGATGAAGAGAAGGATGAAGATTCAGAGTCAGAGGTCTTGGTTGAGCTAGAGGAGGAGTCAGGAGATCCTCAGGCAACGATCTCATGCCATGTAATTTCAGGTATTAGCACCCCCCCAAACCCTAAAGATGGTTAGATTCCTAAAAAATAGAGGGTCACAATGTTGATTGATTCAGGAAGTACTCACAACTTTATCAATCATAAGTTAGCAGTGCGCCTAAACTGTTTCATTTATCTAACTTATGAATGTCAAGTAATGATTGTTGATGGAGGTACTATTAATTGTTCTAGAAAATTCCATAGCATTAAGCTTTCCATGGGATATTTCATACTAAATAGTCAAATGTATGCCATTTCTATGGGAGGAGCAGACATTGTGTTAGGGGTTCAATGGTTTACCACTTTTGGAACCATTGAGATAAACTTTTAAGACTTGTTCATGTGATTTCACTTTGAAGGAAAGAATTTTGAGCTAAGAGGCTTATGAGCAAAGTCTCCAAAAATAGTAAGTTCTCATCAGATGCACAAAATGCTAAAAAAGGGTACAGAGGGATTTGTGGCACAACTCTTTTCATTGGAGGCTCATCATTCTAAGGACATTATACCATCAGATATGCAAATAGTGTTGGATGCACACTCTGTTGTATTTGAAAATATACCAAAGGGATTACCTCCAAAGAGAGATCATGATCATGATATTTAGTTATTACCAGGAATTCAACCACCTAACATCAGACTTTAAAGGTACCCATATGTGCAAAAAGAGTGAAATAGAGAAGATTGTATAAGAGATGTATGAAGCAGGAATCATCCGTCATAGTCAGAGTGCTTATTTCTTCTCCAGTATTGATGGTACGGATGAAAGATGACATGTGGCACATGTGTCTTGATTATAGGGAACTTAATAAGTACATAATCAAAGATAAGTTTCCTATTCCTGTAATTGATGATTTGCTTGATGAGTTGCATGGTGTTGTTTATTTTACAAAGCTTGATCTTCGTTCGGGATACCCACCAAATCAGAATCAAGGATGAGGATGTTCATAAAACTGCCTTTCGGACACATGAAGGCCATTATGAATTCCTGGTAATGCCTTTTGGACTTAGAAATGCACCCTTCTACATTTCAAAGTTTGATGAATTCTATTCTTAAGTCATTCTGGCAGAAGTTTGTCTTAGTGTTTTTTTATGATATATTAATTTATAGCAAAACATGGGAGGAACATTTGCATCATGTAAATAAGGTTTTGGAAACCCCTTGAGCAACATCAACTTTATACAAAGCCCTCTAAGTGTTCTTTTGGACTCAAGGAGGTTGAATATTTGGGTCACATTGTTTCTCATGAAGGGGTTGAAGTGGATCCTAATAAGATCAAAGTCATGATGGAGTGGAAGGTTCCAAAAACCCTAAAGAATCTATGAGGATTTTTGGGGCTTACAGGTTATTACCAAAGATTCGTAAGGCATTATGGAAGCATAAACTGCACCTCTCACAACTTTCTTGAAGAAGGACTCCTTCCATTGGAGTTAGGATGAAACCAAAGCATTTGAGTAACTAAAGGAGGCCATGTGCACCACTCCAGTCTTGGTTACTCCATATTTTTCCAAAACATTCATTTTTTAATGTGATGCATCAGGGGTGGGTATGGGGGGTAGTTCCCATGCAAGAAATTCATCCTATTTCCCTTTTTGAGTGAACAATTCAAAGGTAAGAATATTTCTAAGCTGACTTATGAGAATGAAATGCTAGCCATACTTCATGTAGTAAAGCAATGGAGGACCCTATCTCATAAGAAGACACTTTTAAAGTGAAGACAGATCATGATAGTCTGAAATACTTCTGTAGAGCAGCATTTATCATTTGAAGAACAACAAAAATGGGTCTCCAAGATGTTGGGATACGATTTTGAGATTATCTATAAGAAAGGGAAGGAGAATATAGTTACGGATGCTTTGTCATGGAAGGATGAATCAACAGCAGCCTTATTATGTGCCATATCCATATTACAAGAAGATTGGATAGATGAGGCAAGGTCCAAATGGAGAAATGACCCAACCACATAAAATAAAATTCATCATCTCTAGAATGATCAGAGCATGTCTGAAAAATTTGTACTGAAAGGGGATGCTTTATGGTATAAAGATAGATTATACCTATGTAAGAACTCCACTCTTAAAAATAGGATTCTATCTGAGCTTCATTCTTATCCAGTATGGGGGCACTCTGGATTCTTGAAGACTTATCATCGAGTCAAAAAAGATTTCTTCTGGGAAGGGCTCAAAGGGGATGTCCAAAAATTTGTGGCAGAATGCATGGTTTGTCAGCAAAATAAGGGTGAAATAGTTCGATCCCCAAGTCTTCTACAACCTCTATCTATTCCTAGCCAGTGGTGGGAAGAGGTTTCCATGTACTTTATCACAAGATTGCCTAAATCTGAAGGAAAAAATGTCATCATGGTTGTGGTGGATAGACTCACCAAATATGCTCATTTTTGTGCCTTGGCACACCCATTTGTTACAAGCACGGTAGCAACAACCTTCATGGACACAGTTCAAAAGCTTAATGGGACGCCGAAGATTATAGTAAGTGATTGAGACCCTATATTTACTAGTAATTTTTGGACTGATTTATTCCCATGTTTGGGTACTCAATTAACTCGTAGCTCTTCTTATCATCCCCAGTCTGATGGGAAAACAAAAGTTGTAGATAAGTTTTTGGAGGGATATCTCCGTTCCTATACGTCAGATAAACAAGCAAGATGGGTCCAATGGTTGCCACTTACAGAATGGTGGGATAACACTTCCTTCCATACTTCATCTAAAATGTCTCCTTTTTTGGCACTCTATGGGTACCATCCACCATCCATCACATCATCATTGAGAGGAAAACCATGGTTTAGAGTAGTAGAAGAACACATTCAGTATCAACAAGAGGTCCTATCTAGTCTCAAGGAGAACTTGGTCATGGCACAAAACCGCATAAAGCAACACGCTAATCAACATCACACATAAAGGCATTTTGAAGTCGGTGATTGGGTTTTTGTGTGGTTACAACCATATAAGCAAATGTCTTTGAAACAAAAACAAAAGGATAACAAACTTTCACCAAAGTATTATGGTCCCTATCAAGTATTGCAGAAGATTGGTACTATAGCATACAAATTAAAACTTCCACAATCAACCAGAATACATCCAATCTTTCATGTTTCTTTCCTGAAGAAAGTAATTAGACAGAAAGTATCAGCCCAAACAGTGTTACCTGAGCTCGATGAGGATGGGAGAGTCATCTTGGAACCTGAATGCATCCTTTAAACACACACTAAAAGATTGAGGACACGGGTTATTACTGAGTACCTAATCAAGTGGAAGAATATGGATAATGAAGATGCAACATGGGAAGATATGACATTCCTGCAGCAACACCCATAGCTTCTCAACATTGGGGACAATGTTTCTTTGAAGGGCAAGGGCATACTACACCCTTAACCTATTGCTTATATTAGGATATGAGTGCTATATTTAGGCTTACCACTTAACCTATTGCTTATATTAGGATATGAGTGGCTGACTTGTGGCTTACCATATCATTTTATTATATCATTTATACTTTCTCATAAAATAAAATAGATGACGATTACGTCATAGATGAATAATCTCCCTGATTAACTCTTAAAATTGATTGGAAATTGACTCTATCTACTGAAACTCGATTACTCACACTTTGATTGGAAATTGACTCTATCTACTGAAACTCGATTACTCACACTATCTTACTTACTGTTAACTGCCATAGAATTTGTAAAACCATGCGCAAAGGCTAGGTTTTCTAGGTAGGTTCATATACATGCCCGTGGTCCACAATATTTCATCTGACACGCCCTCATCCAAAGCCAAGGAGGGTTCTCATCCATGCTTCATCTGACACGCCCTCATCCAAAGCAAGGAGGGTTCTCATCCATGCTTTTTCAAATGGGGGAGTTTCAGATGATTTGGCTCCACATCCTCTACATGAGCTCTAAATCCTTCATGAGCCATCTCCCTCCACAACACCATTCTTTCTACAATCTCTTGTTGCTTCGTTAGATCCCTCTTAGGTTCTTCATTAAAATTAAGTCTCCTTTCTTATCTTTGTCTCTTTTCCGCTATGTCTTCCATCTTTACCAAACCTTCTCCTACCCCACACTTAGTGGGGTTTGTCTAGCCATAGGTTTTTCTTCCAAATCCTGAGTCACGATCAAGATCTTGATTGGAAAACGAATGTTGTGCAAGTAAGACCCTCTAAGCTCATGCAAAAATTGGAACTCAAAAATTTTTGGGAAAGAGTACATGGAAACTACC
This sequence comes from Taxus chinensis, assembly GCA_019776745.2. Taxonomy (NCBI): domain Eukaryota; kingdom Viridiplantae; phylum Streptophyta; class Pinopsida; order Cupressales; family Taxaceae; genus Taxus; species Taxus chinensis. The sequence goes on along the minus strand of CM034153.1, from coordinate 661,369,042 downwards.
TACTCCAAAATATAGTTGATCAAAACACCATGAAACCAAACATGCACGGAGTCCAAATAAAATCTACATCATAAAAAATATGGAATTCTACCTGTGTCCAAACAACCCCGTGAAACCTCCAATTCCTCTTAGACGCGTAAGCAACCATCCACTCATATAGCTCTATGGGAAATATGGCAAAGAAATTCTCATACAAAGAGTCATACAAATTCTGCTCAACCCATTCCCATGCATTAAACTCGGGTCTAGTGCTAAATCCGTGAGCATACTCTTCTTTTATATCATCTAACCACTCTTCAATACTAGCTAAGGTCAACCGGTACGTCTTCATCATACAACATCCTGAAAAATAGCAAAGAAAGAGGTCTCGAAAACAAAACCAATGATGTAACCTAGAATTCACCACAAATAGCTCAAGGCACATTGACACATCGCTCAACTTGAACCGAGCACCCACCCAAAGTGTGCAAGGTTACCAAGTCCCTCTTTAGAGAAGTTTTTTCAATATGTTAGCATGATTACAAGTATATTTCAGATCCATAACAGATAATCAATTAAACCATAGTGCGTAAACCAGATCTAGATCTTAATCTTATGAAGGAATAACTAAAAAATTACTATAATAAGTTTTACCATACAATATCCTTACTCAGTTACATCCAACATCGATATCCAGCCAATAAGATCCATTCTATTAAATATTGTAAAATGTAGAAGCTTCATGCATACATATCATCATCTCCATGGTCATGTGTGCTAATAAATTCACAGCATAACACTACAATAAATCATGACTTCCTAACCATGCAAATCAATACATATTTATAGGGGTGGATATTTTCCCTTCACTGCCCATACACCTTCCAAAAATAGGCTACATGCTAATAATAGCCATGTGGCCTTACATAAGAATACAAAAGCATGCAAGTGCTAATAATAGATCTCCTAGAGTTAACTCTTAGTACAAATCCTATTATTAACTCAAAAATTTACATGGTGCTCAATCTTCTGCTTATCCAAAATAGCCTTGGCATAGTTTTTAAGTCTTCTAGAAGTCATGCTCAGCACTCCACATCTATCTTTAGCCTTAACTGCAAAAATGGTTAAGTCTTATTTCCAAACTGTTCTAGGCACACCCCTATTTTGCTATACTTGTGTGCTCTTCCACGTACCCTGTGCCCACATGCCCGAACCTTATGTACTTCCATACTTGAGTTGTATTTCCTTAGCCCAACAATGAAATAAAGTGCGTCATTGGGTAGCGAGATTGGCACATAGAATACAATGTAGTATAGACTTCAAGGTGATGAATATGAGATGTAGATACGCAGTATGTTGAAGGTGATGCTAAATGTGTAGTATGTATAATATGTAATGTGTAATATGTAATGTAATAGGTGTAGATAAACTAAAATGTAAAATGTAGTGAGGAAATGTAAAGCTAGACTCATATGTAATGTAACCTAGCGTAGTATGTAGAATATAGGTGATGTATAAATGTGTAATGTGAAATAGCCTAACGGTGCATGTTATACGTAGAATGACTAATATGTGCATGATGAGGATGTAGTATAATGTAGAATGTAGAATAAGTGTAGGATGGATGGTGTATGATGTACAATGTGTGTGATAAAATGTAGATGTGTAATGCCTAACATGTAGTGTGTGGGGTTCAATGTAGAAGTAATCTCTCAACATTCCAGTGTGAACTGAAGCACAAGAGTGTGTCATCGCGTAATGACACTAGAATATATAATGAATATGCTAAATGTGAGAGAAATGAGGGTGTGAGAGTGTGAAATATGTGTTCATTCTAAGATGAAGTATGCCTAAATGTTGTGATTGTGATGTAGAAATATGTAGATACGTGAGACTAAGGGGGGGTATGTGAAGTACAATGTCCCCGAAGTGTGTGTAAATGAAAGAACTATCCAATGATGGTGAAGGATGATAGTCCTCTAGCTAATATAGGAGGGGAAAGCATGTGATCATGTTCTAATAGTGGTGGTATAGTAGATATATGATGGACTGGTGAATGAATTCTATGTGTATGTGAGGGATGAATATATGAGGATGATCGTGGTGTCACAAAATGTGTCAATAATAGAGGGGGGAATGTAGAATTGAAGAAGGTCGACATGGAAGAAACTGAGGTGGTGATTTGTGTCATGTCGTAATTGTCTTTGGAAGATGCCTATACCTATGTGGGGGACTAGTTGAATGATGCAGGCATGTAGATGTTATGTAAGTAGGTGAATTAGGAGTAGATTATATTTTAAGCAACATAGTATGTAATGTGCTGGAAGAAGTAGTGGATGAATTGGCTACCAGACAAGGAGACAATGACCATAGAGTAGATGGAGGGACACCATTAATAGAAATGATAGATTATGAATGATGAATCTAATTTAGACCAAATAGAATGTCACATCCCCCAACTGTGTTCCCAATGAGGAAAGGTACAAGCATAGTGAGATCGCTGAATGTAACGTGTAGCTTAACGACGCCAAAGGGTTTTTTGAAAGGGTAGTCAATTTGTGATGGGGGGTACCAGATAGCCTTAAGAAGTGACATAGAGTATGTGCTAATAGGCCACGATGGGTCCACCTTAGTGTTGTTGATGGGGGTGGAACCGATAGATGCGTTAACATGTAAAGGATCAGAAGTAAATTTAGCATGAAAATTTTCATTCGAAAAGGAAATAATAGGCGGGGAAATTTCAGTGTGAGTAAATATGAATTGAAGGATTTGCAAGTCAGACAAAGAGATAGTGTGTGATATATGATTAGTGATTGAATCTATTACTTTCGTGGGATGCTTTGGTAGTGGATTGTTAAAGATTTGCATTCTATGGTTTTCATTGATAGAAGGATTTTCTTCATATTCCGAAAGCTCAATTCGACCATTGTTAAGAAAGTCCTAAATGAGATGTCGTAAACTAAAACAACGATTGGTACGATGTCATGTACATTGATGGTAGTCACAATAGGTGTTTTCATCAAAATTTCATCCTTTGGGTCATGATGGATTGAGCTGCAAAGGAGTAGCCAAGGTGATAAGATTACTATCAATGACTTGTGGTAGTAAGACACTTGGAGTTGTACTAAACTTAGTCAAAGTGTGTCTATATGGTTGCGGTCAGAGTTCCTTCGGGGTAGAGATTACATTTACAGTTGGTAATGTGTCCATGGATTTAGATGTGGAAGGTTTGAAGGTTGGCTTATTTTGAACACGGGTGGAAGAGGACGCTTTCTCGTGATATTTAAGTTTTCCTATAGTTAAAATTTTGACCTCACCAACCTTAATAGTATGGAAAAGTTGATCAAACGAAGAGAATGTCTCAAAGAGAACACTCTCCTGTAAAGGTGGTAATAAAATTTGAGTAAATAAATCCTGGAGCTCAGAGTCTGCGAGTACATTAGACATCCTAGTTAAATTATATTTGTATCTTAAGACATAATATGACAAATGCTCGTTAGGTTCTTGTTTAATTTGTAGCAACTAGGCATAGGAGATGTTAGAACCAATGTTGATAGAAAAGTGGGTGATAAAATCATCGGCCAAGTGTGTGAAAGAGGCTATCGAATGGATGGGTAGATTATAAAACCATCGCATTACATAGTCTTGTAAAATTCAAGGAAAGAGTTTAATGAGTATGATATGGTCATTGGCATAGTCAAGGAATGCTACATGAAATTCTTAGAGATGTTCTTTTGGGTCCCCATGGCCTTTAAATAAATGTAACTTAGGGGAAATAAAATTAGGTGGTAGTGGGTATGTAGATATGGCAGGTGCAAAAGGAGTATGCAAAAAAGTTGTAGAATCTAGAGATGACTATACACATGAGGTTTGAAGCTGAAGAATTTGGGTTTGTAAGTCTCTATATAAAGCACCCAAATCTAGAGAAGGTGAAGAGGAAATGAGATGTAAAGGATAAGCACCATTGTGAACCGTCAGAGTAGTGGTAGTGCTAATAGGAGTGGGAGTATTTGCAAGTGGAGTGGATATATAACATGAGTAACAACATGAGTAGGTGGGGTAGAAACAAATGGAGCAGCAACATAGGTAGGTGAGGTGGATACTATAGGAGAAAAAAAATCAATGATGAATGTGGTAGCATCATGAGCCATCTTAGCAATGATTAAAGCATGTAAAACATGAGGGAGATGGGTAGGATTTTCATGTAATGCTTGGTGAAAATCAGTGATGGTGTTAAGTTGATCTTGGTCAACATTAGTGTACTCATCATAGGACTTTTTTCTATCAGACACTTCAATCTCATGAAGATTAACCTAATTGGATGTATCTAAAGGTTTGGTAGTCATGGATGTGGTCATATCAACCATAATCTTATAAGTACGATGAGTAGATAAAGGAAGTTCGCTGTATTGAAGAGATCTAAAGTGACCGCTATGAGTAACAGGCATAAAATAAAATAAGTCAAAATAAGCCTTAGAATGGGAATGCAAAGAAGAAGATGATAGAAGCGTGAAAGAGACATTTGGTTCACCAAAATGATTAACTAAAATTTTTGCTAAAATAGAATAATTACAAAGTAGTTAATCTAATCTAAGAGTAGATATAACGTGGTAAACAGATTTACTAAAGAAGCATGTAAAATAGAATAGACAATTAAACTAGATGAAACTAAAACCCTAGTCTGTAGTAAAGAAGAAGAAATGGCTTATCTAATATCAAAAGACTGACGCAGAGTGTCGCAAGTCTACATTGAAAATCAAGAACCAAGAACGACTTGCCACAATGCTGAAAATGATAGATTTGGATGATGTAACTAGACTGGGGTGCCTGGAACTAGACTGGGGCACCCACAGCTTCTCTGGTCTACTATCTTGGCACCCTGGTCTTTGTAAAATATTTGAATCTGGTTTTTACAAGGCTAAAAGATATTCTGGAACCTTGTCTATCTTTTGCACTAAATTTTGTGTGTCGCGCCGAATATTTCAAATATGCCAAGATGGATAAATGACCTACAAGACCCCAAAACAAGCATCAAACCCTAAAAAATAAAAAATGCATATGAAGGGGTCAGACTATCCTCAGCTGCCACAAGGGTGGACTTACTAACTTAACGTTGCACTACATCTCATACCCAATGTAGTTTTGTGTGCAAATGTGTGAGTGAACATGCCCTAGGTTGCTCTTGTGCCAGTCACACTTTATAAAGTAGCGAGCAATAACAATGTGTAGAAAATGTAATAAAATGTGTGCATGGAATAGAATAGAATCCCTCCCCTATAAAGTGTGTATTGAAGCAAATCTCCTAGCTTGTGCCTTGATGATGATTGAGTTATGTGGATGTTATTGCAATAGATGGATACAACTCTAGATGGCGTGATAGTAGATAGTGATTCTAGGTCCCTCATTATGGTCTCGTAACTTTATATTTATAGGGTTCCCTTGGTCCAATTTCATAATTAACCCCAAAAATACTAACCTCATAAGAGATGAGGATAAAAAAATGGCTAGAAAAGACCCAAGAAAAGGCGAGAAAGTGCAAAAAGGGACCAAGGCACTCCAAGACAGGACCAGGGTGCCCATGGGCACCCCAGTTATGGCTAAGATGGCGTGGGATCTTTGGAAATGGTTTGATAGGTAGATAAATTTGGTCGTAAAATATGAAATAAAATAATAGAAATAACCAAAAGGATGGGGGTTAATTAGTACTTTATTTCTTTGAGAACCTTCTAAATAGTAGTATGAGACTGGGATAAATAATTGCCTAAAGTGCATGATTTTGTGACTAAAATCCTCAGATGGCCCAAAGAGTGATGTACCCCTTTCAACTCATGATACCCTCCAGGAAATAATTCATAGAAGTCACGAAATAGCTCAATTATCTTTGTAACCTCTGAGTCAGACTAATAATCACCAATGATGGCCTCCTTCAGTTTTACACCTGTCCCAATGTTGACCTTCTTTGTTTCTATAGGCTCATGATACGCATGCACCTTCTCATCTACATTTCCTAATACCTTGTGTGTACCCTCAGTATGATCAACATCAAGATTCTCCACTTCCTCATCATCAATCATATAAAACAACTTCCCTTTTTCCTTTTCTAGGTAGGTATGCCCAAGTTGTTCTTCTTCTATCTCTTCTTCTTCAAAACATGCCTTCAAATATGACTCACCTCGTAATTCCTGAATAATATCTGCAACCTTTGCACTATCTCCCATAGCCAAGCACTTCATAACCTATAATGCATCATTCACTGGAGGTTTAGTAGAAAAATGGTAAAAGGTCTTAATCATACCTGCAGTCAGTTATTGCCCATTCCGTGTTTCTTTATTCAACTCCACATAAATATAACATGTGTGCACGTAAGCCACAAAGAGTGAAGTAGAACTTTTACACCCACAGTGAAGGTGGTAAGGCCTCCTACCCCTTTTTCCAAAGTCTTTCACACTTCTGTACGTGATGCAAAGAAAAATCCTTCCCATAAAATTCACATGTCTTGGTAGGCGTATTGCTCCTAAGAAATCTAGTAGAGAAGGTGATTCTCACTTCCTGCCACTCTAAAAGACCATCTTTGTGTACCATCCACCAGCGCGTTGTTGTCTCACGTAAGGTATACACAAGAATATTCCTTATCTCCACTTGATCTGTCCACTAGGCTTCCATAACATGTATAAATACATCAAGATTTCCTTCGCCAGTGTACCTTGGTACCTAGCTACTTCCCATACACCTAACACAGTGCAGTCTGCTTACATGAGTAACTGCACTCTTCATCTCATGCCCAACCATTTGATAAGTCCCATGTGCCCAGTTATCACAAGCAATGCTACTTGTATCATAGATTGTGCATCATCCCATCGAATAACTCCCTCCTTTTATGGCTCAAGAACTTTAAGATCTTTAATGGTGCGCACATAAATTTTGTTCAAATATTGTTCACTCAAAGGTTCTACATAAGGCAAAGCTTTTCCATCTATCAAAGGTATGAGCATGTGCTCTTCTTTTTTCTCAAAACATATGTAACCCTTGTTAAAATGAAAATCAGCTTTATTCACGTAACACCAAGGGCGCCCTGCAAGAGCCAAGACTTCAAAGTCCCCAGTAAACTTGGACCCTTGTATATTAATAGTGGCATCCTTACATACACTGATGGGCATGGCTTTGGTTCTATTTTCCATTTACAACACATTTGAAGATGGCTGTAATGGTGGCCTCCCCATCTAATTCCATGTGTCCATGGTGAGAACACTCACTTTTGCACCTGTATTAATCAAAATGTTACTCAACAGCCATCCATCAAAAATTGTATTGAAAGTGATCTCTTTGTCATAATCAAGACTATGAGGAGGTAAGTTCACATGCAATATTTATCTCTCATGCTCAACTCTAGCATGCGGTATCTTCTCCCTTAACCATTCTCCTAACAATGGAATGGCATTTTCTTGGCACAACATCTTACAAACCTCCTTCAAGTCATCAACATATTTCTAAGGAAACTCAACTACTTTTTCCTGCTCCAGTTTATGTGACTTCTCCTTCAAGCATTTTATCTCACCCTAAAAGTTCCTAATAACCTCCATGGTCTCTTGATAAACTTCCTTCTAATGGGTAGGATTTGGATACTTTGCATGTAATACCTCATGTTTTATAATGACTGGTTTCTACTTCAGATTCTCACATGCACGTGGTGCCTCAACACATGTACTAACCAATACAAGGATTATCTCAGGGTCAGGTGCTAACTTTGGCATCCACTGATATTTCACAATGCATTGTACTCTAACCATTCTTGCACCCTTATCTTGTTTGTGCTTCTTTCCTAGGTACTCATACAAATCTAGGAATTCTTCATAATTTTGATTCTTTCTGCACCGGGAGAAAATAATATTCTGGGGGAATTAACACTTATAATGATCAGGAGACCGGCATGTATAACATGTTCCTCATGGGAATTAACCTCTCCCACCACCGTAACCTCAGCCTCTAAATCCTCTACGGTAACCTCTACCTCTACAACCTCCATCAGAGCACCCTTCATTTTGATTACAATTATGGTTCTCACCCTACTCCTTAGAATTGTTTGCAACAATGGTCTGGCGTACACCAGTTTCAATGGCATCATGGATCTAATCAATCAATATAAAATTCTTTGTATCATGGGTGGTAGACTTACAAATATTACAATAGCAAGACACATTTAGCAAAGTTTTAAAGTGTTCATCATACTCCCTCACTCTCTCATCCATGCTCTGCTTAATATCCTTCAGTGCGTTGATGCTCTTATGTTCAAACTCAAGTATATGAAACTTTGCTAAGAAAGCATCATGTAGCGTGGTATAGTCTACACAAGTCTAGTTCAGATCATACTTCATGTACCAACTATGTGTGTGTCCTTGCAAAGTAGTAACAAACTGCCTTGCCTTACACTCAAGAGCTATAATCCCCTTAGTGCACCATAGTATCTCACACATATGCATGTGTTCAATTACATATTCAACTCTTCTATATTCTGGTAGGCGAAGGGACATCTCAAAATAAACTTGTTGGGATTAGTGCAGACCATGCCCACCAGATCTAGAACCTATATTACCTCTTGTATTCCCTCCACCTCTAGAACCACTAGATCCACTAGACCCTGAACCACCTAATCCTCTTGATCCCCTCCTATAATAGGCACCAAACTAGAGGATGTATTACCTTGTGTTCTAATTGTTGTACTAAACTGAACTCTCATGGTCTGCAAAGTTGTACTACTTCCAGAGATAATACCAACATTCTGCACACCCACGTTCTATGTTGATGGCGTGCTAGAAAATATACCCCCAACCGGTCCCCCAAATAGAACAGATGCTGTCTGCACTGCCATAGATGAATGTATTATCTGATTAATTCCTTAACTTAATGAAAAGTGAAATCTATCTGTCACTAATCTACCACCCACACTAGTTTGCTTATCATTGACTGTCCCAGAAACTAGAAAACCAAGTGCAAGGGCTAGGTCACTAGGACGGATCATATGCACACTCTTGGTCCTTGTAGTTTCAACCAGTGTCCTCTCATCTAAAGCTAAAGAGGGTTATCTTCCATGCTTACCCAAATGAGGGAGTACCAGATGCTCTAGTTCCATTTCTTCTATGTCAGCTCCAAATCCTTTGCAAGTCATCTGTCTCTGTAACACCATTCATTATGCAACATCACATTGTTTCACCAAGTTCCTCTCACATGCTTCATGAAAATTAATCCATCTTTCTTCTCTCTTCCTGTAGACACAAAATCATGCACTTTAGTCATTATTTAGCCCAGTATTATACTACTATTTAGAAGGTTCTCAAGTGAATAAAGTACAAATTAATCCCACCTTTTGGCCATCCTTATTTCATATTTTATTTTGTTATTCTTGTATATCTTCTTGCACATATCCGTCCACATCACAATTTCCCCGTCATTCTAACCCAAAATCAAGGCACACAAGCCTGTACTAGGGCGCCCCAAAGCACCCTAGTCCCACTTTGGGCACCCTAATCTATGTTTCTCTTTCCCGCTTATTTTTGGGGCCTTTCCAACCATTTTTCATCATTATTCTTTTCCCAGTTAGCCATGTCATGGTTAGTTACAAAATTAAGATTAAGAACCCTTTAAATATAAAGTTATAAGACCATAATGAGGAGCCTAACATCATATACTACTATCACTCCATCTAGAGTTGCATCACATGCATCCACATAGTGTCATGCATCAAGGCTAAGAGATCTACATCAACACACACAACATAGGGGGAGGGATTCTATTCTATTCCATGCACATATACTAGTACATTTTATATAGTTACTATTTCTCGCTAAATTCACAAAGTGTGACTGGCATAAGTGCACCTAGGGTAGGACATGCACACACTCAATAGAACTACATCTAGGTATGAAATATAGTGCAACACTCAGTGATAAGACCACTAGTTTGGTGGCTGAGGTCAGTCCAACCCATTCATTTTGCATCTATATTTTTCTTAGGGTTTGATACTTCCTCTCTTATTGTAGCTCATTATTCAACTCATCCAGTGGAACCTAATGAATCCAATGTGACATATAGACAGAGTATTAGATCATCCTGCAACCATAAAAAATTCATATTTCAAGCATTTATAGAGACCAAGGTGCCCTGGAGCACCCCAATACCTTCCCAAGTTCCTCAGTCAGTTTAGATCCGGCCTTCGTAGGACTTCTGAGTGGTCATCTATACTTCCATATTTTATTCGCAGACCTGCGACACTCTCTTTGAATCAGTTAAGTTATTTACTTTCCTTCTCTTACATATTTAGGGTTTTATTTCACTTAGTATAATTATTTACTATTGTTCTATTTTGTTTTAGATTCATTTATACAGTGTTTTATTCATCCTAATTAGATTAACTAGTGATTATACTTTCATAGTTTAGTACCATTTTTTTTAATCACTGCCTCTCTACCACCAAGTCTACCATCTTTCACCACACCTACTCCTACCCCCATGCATGGTGGGGTTTAGCTATCCATAGGATGTTCGTCCAGATCTAGAGTCATAATCAAGATCTTAATATCTAAATGGATAGCTTGCAAATAAGATCCTCTAGGTTTGTGCAAGAAAATGAACTCATCAACCTCTGGACAGGAATAAGTATAAATATATTTCTCCAAAGTGTAACTCTATAAACCACCACTCCACCAATGATCTACAGTATGTGTCTAATTCAAATCGGCATCATGTAAATTTAAGTAATCTTCATGTGTCCAAATAAGGGCTTTATACCTCTATTTTCTCTTTGATGTGCATGATACCAGCCACTCATACAACTCTATAGGGAAATAGCAAAAGAATGTCTCATAGAGCTCCTAGCACATATTCTATTCAACCCATGCATGTGCATCAAATACAGGTCCAATGTTAAATTTGTGAGTAAAATATTCCTCCAAATTCTCTACCCAATCCTCAATACTATCCAAAGTCAACCGATAGGTCTTCATCATGCAACATCCTTACAAATATCTTGAAAAGAGGTCCCAGCAACAGGACCAAAATGTAATCTTTTTTACCGAACAGCCCAAGGAGCCTTGGCACATCACCCAGACATATCTTAGCGCTCACCTGAAACACGTAAGGGTACCAAGTCCCTCTTTTATGGCAGCTCTGTCAAGGAATTAGCATGAAAAACACACATATATTCCACATCCATAAAAAACATATAAGGATAAACCATAAACAAATCTAGATCTTAACCATAGTGCATAAAGAAATAGACAAGAACTAATATCATATTCACCATACAAGATTGATCCATAGTAATATCAATAACCATAATCCAACCACAAATATCCATTGTATTAATCAATGTAAAACAAAGAATTTGAATACATACATAACAATATCATTATAGGCCATGCGCGCTCATAAACCAGCAACATAACACTAACAAAATTTAGATCCCTAAGTTGTCCAAATCAATGCATATTTATAGGAGTGGGGAAATTCCCATCACTACGTATGCATCCTCAAAATAGGTTACACGCTGAGAATAGCCATGCGTCGCTTACAAAGACAACCAGAGACCATGCAAGATCTTCTAACAACAGATCATCTATATATAACTTTAGTTCCATCCCTATTATTAGCTAAAAACACTACATGTTGCTTGTCTTTCTACTTGTCCCAAAATATCCTTACGTGGCCTCCAAGTCTTCATACTCTAGTTTGAACTGCTAGTTCCATCCTCCAAAAATATACTCTTCCTGCATGGAATTATTTCTTGTGTGTTTCCTATTCCATCTCTATATTCACCATCATGCCAAAACTGACTAAGTCATTAGTCCTTCATGATGCCTTCTTCGGGTTCCCTTTCCTGTAATCTTGCATGTGAATATTGTCATACAAGTGTGCACTTTTCACACTCTTTCCTATGTGTGTTTCTTCAAGAGGTCTTGTGTGCATACGCGTCCTTAAATACTTAGCCATATTTTCAAGGCCCAAAAAACCCTCCAAGAACTCTTCTATCTAGTGGAAGGAGAGTTTCAATATAACATGTTTTTAGGCCGACCTTGGATACGCACTATGTGTTGTATTCCATCTATGCTCCATTAATGTCTTAAATACAAACATGAGGGTAAAACTTTCATGGTCCTCATAGGTCAAACCCTTTCAAATCATATCACATGAAATATCAACTAAACGACGTCCTTGTACCCAACAGGGAACTTGGGTTCCTCTAATGAAGCCCTCCACCCAGTTTATTCATTTCCTCATCATAATTACAAGATGACACTTCCTTCAATGATGTTATGCAATGCCTTTCACCAGGGGGTGTGATTTCTTTACACTTAATTCACTTTCAACACCGAAGACATATAGAAGGACCCAAAAAATAACCCATGTACGAACCTAATGTCAAGAATGGTATCTCCTTTGGTCCACCAACCCTCAAAACCAACCTCATCTACAGAGGGATCAATTTTCGTTCTCTACCTCCCATTAATCAGCGTCATGTGAAACCATTCATATCGGACTTCTCATTCCTCTATAACCAAGTCTTTGCGTAAATGTACCTCTATCACTATGCCTAGGAAGGTTTTGGACTCATATGTTATAAACAATGCATATATGAATTAATCCTTGACCATTCCCACAAACCTCCTAAACATACATGTTAGGTTTCAAAAAACTAGCCTTTTAACCCTCAACAAGCATCATATTCGGATCCATAACAGACCCGCAAACCACATTCCCCATTTACACATGATGACCCTTATGGACACAGATGACACCGTTTCAATCCCACCTAATGTTTTTAGTCAACACTATCACTTTAGGACCACTGGCTTATCAAAATAATCATGCTACCGAGACCCTTCCTCTCATTTGGCCTAAAATGATAGAGGAAAAATTCACCTATCATTAACATCCTTCAATGCCATGATAATCAATCCATTCTCTCTCATATGGGGGCAGAGGACCATTACCTTTTAAAAAATCTGCCACCTAACACCTAGACACTTCTTAAGGAATCCATTATCAACGTTAATATAAGAGCTCCACAAGAGCCTCACATGGTCAAAATAGGTCAATATTTAGATTCACAAGAATTAGAACCACTTCGCCACCTTTCTATCCAAACACGATCAAGCCTTCACATGGTCGTATAGTGATATGTCAGGTATTGACCCCAACATCATTGTTCACAATATCGTCATATATCTTAATGTTAAGCCTTTCAAAACAAAATTTGCATAGGATACACCCTCGCATAACTCGTCTCATCAAAGAAGAGTTACAACATCTACTCTATGTTAATTTCATCATATGCATTGATTAATCCACAATGGGTCTCTAATATTGTGCCCATGACGAAAGCATCAGGAAATTTACGCATTTGTATCAAATTCTAAGACCTCAATCTCACCTTTCCTACATACAAATTTCCCCTTCCTAACCTCCGGCCATGAAATGTTCTCCCTACATGGATGGCTTCTTCTACTACTATCAAATCCTTATCACCACAAGATGATCACACAAAACATCCTTTATCATTCCTTTGGGTACTTTTTGTTATCAAGTAATGTATTTTGGAATTAAAAACATTAGGGCCACGTATCAACATGTGATGACATACATTTTTCATAATCTTATCCACAAAAATCTACAAGACTATGTTGATGATATTTTATATAAAATCTAAGAAACACAAAGATCACCTCATTTTCCTTGACACTATTTTTTCTCATCTTATCCAATACTTTTCTTAGTCTCAACCCTACTAAGTGTTTGGTGTTCTGACCGGTGAGCTTCGGAGATTCATTGTTTCTATTCAGGGCATTGAAGTCGATCCCACCAAAATCAAACCATCATCGAAATGCCTCCCCCATCAAACGTGAAGTAGTTGTGTAACCTTCAGGGTAAACTTCAATCAATCCACCACTTTATCTCACAAATCTCAAACCGTTGTCATCCTTTTCATCATCTCCTCCGAAAGGATGTAAATTTTAAATGGGATCACAACTATCAAAAGGACTTCGATGACCTCAAAAAATACCTCATATCTCCACCTGTGCTCACACATCCATGTGAGGGGGATCCATTCTACCTCTACATATATGCTACTAATCATGCCTTGGGTGTCATGCTCTCTCATTGAGACAAGAAAGGTTATAATCAGGTTGTTTGTTATATAATACACACTCTCCATGGCTACGATACTCGTTATGCTAAATCCAAAAAAAATTGGTGTGCCTTGTACTTCTCAATGTCTAAACTCCCTCATTATTTACTTAATCACAAGACTTACATCATTAACATCTTCAATCCTCTTAAAACCACACACTTCAAGCCATATAACAGTGACCGCATCACTTAGTGGCTTATTCTCATGACCGGGTTTGACCTTGAATTCATCTCATAAAATTATATAAAGGGACAAGCCATCGCCGAAGCCCCTCTTCTTGAAAATCAGCCACCTCACGAACAATTTCCTGATGAATCTATCAACTTTATCAATCATGAATACACTCCTATCAAAATGACTCTTTTATTTTATGGATTTAAGTTTCAGTAAGGGGGAGGTACCTTCATTGTTATTTTACATCCCTAGGGGACCCCTATCCTATCTTTCAAACTAAACTTTTAATGTACTAACAACATGGTAGAATGTGAAGCTCTAATCATGGGTCTCCAAATTGTTGTCATGCTCAGTGTTCAAATCTTAGACATCTATAGAGACTCGTAGCTTGTTATCAATGAAATAAAAGAAATTTTTCAATGTAAAAATGATATCCTACAAAAATATAAATTCATTGTTGAATTCCTCTAAGAATATTTTGATCGTTACACCATCCAAATAATTCCACGATCTTTTAAAAAATTCACAGACACCATGGCTTCTCTTGCATCGTTTCATACCTCTGTCAACTAATGATTCTAAATTGTTTTTTGTTGTATAAAAACTTGATCAACCATCCCACAATAATGAACTCCCTTCTATCAATCTCATCAAAAATAATCCAAAAGACCTCTAGTATACTCAGACATTCGATTATCTTTCATAATCAAATATTCCCTCCAAATTTTCTAGAAATGCTAAGTGATATTTCCTTCAACACGCTACCTGATATGTCATTTTAGGTGGTGTTATATATAAGCATGGATTTGATTTCATCTTGTTAAGATGTCTCATATCCCATGAATCTAATAAATCCATCTAAGAATTCCAAGACAACATATGTGGTAGACACTTCAATGGGACAGTTGTTGCTAAGTGTGTCCTTCAAATGGGATATTATTGGCCCATTCTCAATCAGTGTTGTTGTAAGTATGTCAAGAAACGTGTCAAATTCTAACAACATTCTAATCTCATTCACATTCATAGTCAAGCTTTGTAAGACACTCAAGATCTGTGACCCTTCTCATAATGGGGGTTAGACCTCATTGGCCTTATCAACCCTCATTCATCACAATGACATCACTCTATCATCATAGCTACATGATACTTCATTAAATGGGTAGCATCCATTCCCTTAATCTATGCTAAAGAAAACAAAATCATCGATTTCATCTATCAGCATATTATATGTCGCTTCAGAATCCCTCACAAGCTAGTCACTAAGAATGGAAAATCCTTCAAGAATAAAGAGGTTAATAAATTATGTGACACATTCAACATAAAACTAATATTTTCATCACCTTATTATTCACAAGAAAATGGACAAGTTGAGGCTTCTAATAAAAAACTTAACAAAATTCCCATGAAAATCATTGATCAAGAAGGTAAGAATTGGCATCTCACAATCTTATTTTCCCTTTGGGATTATCTTACTAGCATTTGTACTCCTATAGGTACTATGCCCTTTTCTCTATTTTATGGATCTAAGGTATTTTTACCCCTTGAAGTCCAGATCCCATCACTTTGCATATCCTTCAGATATTTTATCCCTAATTAGGATTATCGTCAAGAACGTCTTGCACAATTTGAGTTATTAGATGAACGACACCTAATAGCTCTCAAACATCATCATGTCTATCAATAACACATCAAGCGCGTATATAACAGACATTTCAAATATTGTGACTTTAATATAGGCAATCTCTTTCTCAAATAAAATCAAAATGTCACTACTCTGGAAAGGAGTAAACGTGGAAATATTTCCCCTAACTAGATCGTTTCATATGTCATCACTCACAAATATGGGTGGAGAGCTTATCCTCTAGCCTCCCTTGATGGTACACCTAAAAAATAACCTTCGAATTCCTTTCACTTGAGGCTTTTCTATTGTTAACACATCGATCAGCATGACTGTAGTCACATCAAATATCTTATTCCACCACTAACCCATCATTTCATCATTGTAATGATTTGAAAGCATGTGGTTTTCTATCACTGTTCTAAAAAACTTAAAGATGAGCACCACGAATTTTTTCATTGAATATTGCACATGGAAAAGTTCCTCCTTAGCAGGAACCCCATGATCATTACATCCATCCAACCTTATCTACTAACTAAAAACATGTAACAAGGCACACATGCGTAGTCTGTGCACACATCTCTTCATCTCCTCGAAATGGTCTACTAAGCCTTCCCTCAGTGTAAAAATAAATTCAAAAATATATGGATGCATATTATCAAGATAAATAGACTGATCCCTCAAAGGATAGCTATCAAAATCTTATTTTCAAAAAATAAAGCAGACTAATCCCTCGAAGGACAGTTGGCTATCAAAAATATAGACCGATCCCTCGAAGTACGACTATCTGAAAGAAAAAATCAAAAAATCAAAAATTGTAGACCATTCCCTCAAAGGATGCCTACCCATATCAATGTAAAAAGTCTTCCCGCATCGATCAACCTTCAAAAAAGTGAAAATATCAAAAGCTTCCCCGCATTAATCAACTTTCCCATTAGAGAAAACTACATGCATTGATTTGTTTGCATCAAAATAAAAATGTATAGCTGGGGCATCCCCTTATGACACCATTGAAAGGAGAACTTACTCTCCCACACAGCCTACTATGTCAAAACATCACACTAAAGTAGATCAACATATAAATCAAAATCATAATCGTGTGTGTGTTGTGTGTGTGTGTGTGTGTGTGTGTGTGTGTGTGTGTGTGTGTGTGTGTGTGTGTGTGTGTGTGTGTGTGTGTGTGTGTGTGTGTGTGTGTGTGTCAATATACATCATCTATAGTCTTAAAGCTCTGTATATCAAAAAAATACATTGAATACAGGCTTCACAAAAAAAATGTATACATAAAAAATATCACATCTAATGGGTAAATTATACATTTGTCAATAGGATGCCTCCTCAAGCACTACTCCCCTGAACACCACCCTCACCTCCATCTGGTCCTCTACTAGGACCACCTTTATCCAAACCTCACGGTGGGTGGCCCACACTCATTGTACTACCACTAGGTATTTCTCGTTTCCATGCATGATACACTACGAAATGAGGCTCATCAAGTAACTTCCACCCGACTATCTCCTCATAATAGCCCAACTCTTCACACAATGACTGGTAGTTAGGAAAGATAACACTACTAAGTGGTCCCATCTAACCACTAGCTTAGGCCCTCATTGCTTCCATCTCATCCCCTAATATTGAGGTACTTGTGATATCGAAGGCATTTCTCAAGACCTCTCACTTCTACCTATACCTATCACAGTCTGATATGGCCTCTGACAACTCCTCATGTACATATGTCAGTCACTCACTTAACCCATCATGCTTACCAACAAAATTATCCCTCTCCACCATAAATTTCACCTTCTTAGCCAATATCACAGCCTTCTCATCCTCTAATCAAGTAATGGTATCCTCTAAATATGCCCTCTCATCACCACCACTAGCATCCTCTCCCCCACCTCCCTCACACTTACCTTGAGCTCCCTAAGGAATCACCTCTACACGAGCGTATACTCGTCTATAAACTCTAGCAAGCTGAGCCTACCACCATGTAGCATATGCCTCTATAAATTTGGCATCATCCACTGTTGTAGGTATCCCCTGGTCATCCACCCCCATCAACCCCTCCTCATCAGTGATGGAATGAATCACTATAACTGTTGGTAATGGTGTTTCCACATCTCCATCATTACTCCTATATGTTGTAGCCACCTCTGGAACATCCTGAATCGTCCCAAATTATTGCCTAACATGACTAAACTTGATCAACTCCCACTCTCCTAGCCATTTACCATGTACCAACATGTCATGTTGGGTGGCCATAATCTCACCCTCCTCTCCTTGTCATACTGGAAACCCAATATATGGTCTCCATCTCACATTACCATCTTATATCCCAACAAATAATTATCAATAATTCTCCTCCCCATTCACCGGTATTACCTCTCCTCCTATCCAACTGCCATCAGACAAACCCTTATGTCTATGGATACACTTGTAATGGTGCATCACACCCAAACCAACATCCTCTACGTGAGACCAGTCATAAAGAGGCTCGCACATCATCCAAAATCAAGGGAATCATGTCCCAAATAGTCAATTTATCTCTCACCTACATCAACCAAAACATAAAACATCCAATAGAATCACATTTAATAAAATTTTCATCAACATCAAAACAATAAAACAAAATCACAACAGTCTTTAGCAATTCACCATAATCATTGGAATGTCTTCCCAATCACAAGTGATTTTCCAAAATCGTCAACAATTCTGATGACTTGAAAAACGTGCCCTAACGTGGGCGTAAAACCTAAAAATTAAAAACAAGTAAAAAACTACAAAAAAGGGTACTTACCTCTCCTAAGGTGGGTCTCCTCTACCTTTGATATCCTCTGATAGCCTCCATCTCTAACTTCTCACTCGAATTGCACTAAATCATAGCTCCAATTCAATCTCAAGGAACATGATAAAAATGAACTTACTATGGTAATTTCACCTATTTATATGTTATAAGTTTTCCCACCCTAGAATCGCCAATAATTCCTTCAATTGCTAGCAATTTTCTTAAATCACATGCGATTTCATCTCAAATATCAAAACACGCCTTTCAAACATCCAAGTCATTCGAAAAGTTGCCACAATCATCCAAATAGCACATTTTTCCATCATGTGCCTCCTTTTGAGGTCCCCGAACCCTTTTGTGACATCAATAAACCAATCAATCAAATCAAAGACTACCCTAATTACACAACAAAGTCATTCCAAAACCTTTTCTCTATCAAAAATTCATCTCATATTTATTTTACAAATCTTAGCACCGGTAAGCCATGTCTATAGTACTTGAGTCCATTGGTCATCCTATCACTTGGCTCCTTGGTCTCAGATGGCATCCTTTGCGACAACATTTAGTCCCTATAAATCATACATCTATAGGACAATAACCCCTTAGTTACCCTATCATTTGAATCCATGGCAACATGAGTCTTGTTTTTATACCTCATCTTAGGGAAACTCAAAAATAAAACACGCATGTTAAACCATCCAATTAACTCAATTAAATTGGTGATTCTTGGCACTATGTTTTAATCACCACCATTTTGAGGGGGAATCACACATCCAAACACAAATAAAACTATCTTAAACTATTTTTTTCTAGCAATTTGTTCATCACAAACCACTTGAAAAAAAGAGGAAAATGTAGACATCAGGTTTTCATCACCCACCTACTCTCGGCATATGTGCATTAATTTATTAAAGTGTGTCACTTTAAACTTATCAAATACATCCAAAATCACTCCGTATAATTATTATTTATCTCTGATAAATCATATTTAATCATCCAAATTCATTATAACCCCCTTGAAACCTCTTAAACCATCTTTAAACCTATCCTAGCCTTTTTTATCCCAACCTCTTAACCTCACCTAACCTCTTCCCTAACTATTTCCCCCTCTTTCGACACATGAAAATCCTATTTTGAAAGTGGTTGAAACCATTTCCAAATGTTCTCTTCTGAATTTCTTGGATTTCCAGTGATTTCAACAAATCACCCACGATTATAAATAAGAGCTCAAACTCCTATTTTAGGGAAATTCTAAGACCTTTTGGACAATTGTGCCTCTTTTCCAATAGTAAATGCATGTCATTACAATCATCACCAAGCCCAGAAATAGAATTCTACCACCCCAAGGAGATGCAACACATCAAGCTTGTGTATCTAAGACTTCAAAAACCTCTCTAGATGATCAACTAATCAAAATCATCAACTCAACCAGCCCCTTTGGACACTCTTACAGCTATCTCCACGTCACAAGGTCATTCTTTTCATCTATTATCATTTATAGTCTAGTTATAATTCAAAACAAATATGAGAAATAAATTCAAATATATCATTTTCATTAATTTATCATCGTATAGGAATTGCCCACAATTCCCCTAAATTTCCTGTTTTTCCTTTGAATCAACTATGGTTTCAGTCAATTAGTTTCCTTCATCAAATCATTATCTTTAACAGTCATTATTTGTATCCCTTGGATTTAACTTGTCTGTTGCAAGTATGTCTATGTTATATCTGATTATTCCATGTCAGTCTCAGCCAATCACAAACATCTATGACCTCTTGATCGTCGAACAACCCTTCATGTGGAAACAGCTTGATATCCTCTATGAGCTTACTCTATGCGCTATCAGATTCACACCTAACATCGAGAAAATTACGGAATAACTCGAACTCCTCCACGAAATCCAACAAGAAACAAAATATTATTGGTACAAACTAATTTGAATCCATCCAAATTACCACCAATTTATCCTGGGGCACCTACGTAGTAGAACAATGTCTTCATTTTCACCTCGAGTTCTAGCTTCTATTATTTTCATTCTCATTATCTATCTTATCATTATTATCAACTCACTTTATTATATCAAAATGAGCTGACATCCTCTAACGAAGTCCCTTTGGATTCCTAGAATCTACCTATGTTGAGAAGTTTGTCATCTCATTTTATCTAATATCTCTTATTTAGTTTTCTTTGATTGCAGGTATCTTCACTTTGTGAAATGAATAACTCTCCTCTATTATTCATAACTTATCATCCTGACATTGTGATTATTGGCGCATGTATCACTAAACTCTATCATATTTTGAGATTTAGGTACTTTCTGCATTTGATAGCATAGACCTGAAATCTACCTAATACATTCCTAGCACACCCGGTGGGAACCTATTCCCTTTATTTTTCCATTAAAAATTAACTTATAATTATTTTTTGATTGTCTGCTCTGTAATCGTTAACAATTCTGTGAAATCGTCAGTGATTTTAGAGAATTGTCCACGATTCCTTCAAATCACCAAGGATCTACATGGTTTTTTTCTTAATTACTTGGTTGGTCTACCTTTAGGACTGTTCTTTCCTCTTTGTTTTTAGCTTTTGTCTAACTATTGCAGGTTTCCTCCTCTGGAGCACCTATTTTTGCATTTCAATAGAGCTAAAATACAAAAGTTAAAAAATAAGAACCAAAAGAAAAATGCAGGTACATTTTCATTTTTATTTTCCTCTTTGGAATTGCATTTGTCTATTTTCCTCATCAAATTAACATTTATTTTCAGGAATTTAAATGAACCCTTCATATCTTCCCACCACTTGTCATTGTAGGATTGGGCAAGAGGGGAATGAGGTAAAACAAGCCATTAAGGACCTGGTGTTGAGAATGGGTCATATGAAAGACCTAAATGGGGGATAGATATGGTCACATTTTATTTTCCCCTATGTCCCCTAGGGATAGGGACAACATGGACATAAAAATGTGCCCTCATGTGGTGATGACAATTGGTGCAGTGTGATTTGGTGAGGAGGAAGTGAGGAAAGGGATTGTTTTAGAACCACAGAGCTTAAACTTTGCCACATTGAGAACCATACAAGGGGAAAGAGGGGTAAATTTTATCATCCCCTAGGGAAATAGATATGAGGGACAGAAAAATGCACCCTTCCCTAGTGATGACAAGTGGCACAATTTGATTACATGACAGGAGGGGCTAGAAAGAGGAAAAAATGCATGTGGAGTGCTTAGCATGGTCTTATGAGGAACCTAGAGGGAAAAAAGGTGTGGGGAAAATTTTTATCATCCCCTTGGGACATAGACAGGAGGAACATAAAAATGTGCCTCAACCTAGAGGTGACAAGTGTCCTCTTGCAAAATTGACTCACTATGAAAGCATACATACGAGAGAGAGCAATTTGACAATGATGTTCCCGGAGCTCCAGAAAGACTTTTTTTATGAAACCTTATATTATTTTAAATCATGAAAACATTATAATATCAATGGGATGGGTATCAAGTTCCAGTTATACCTCAAACACCCTGAAAATGCTTCTTTTTTCTCAGAACAGTAGGGTGTGTCTACTGAAACTAAGTTACGATGAGAGAGTATTGAGTATGGTGAAATATGTTAAGGTTCCATCATGTATAGAATTATTATAGCTTTCCAATTACTAATTTTTTGACTCCTAACTCCTTATAGAGCTCCCAGAATCATCCACGGAATATTAGGTACCTATTTTGACTTCCTTCTCCTTACACCTTAAAAACCTGATGTTGCTCAGTTTGTTTCCTAAACCTCCAAAACATTTCTAAAATTTCCTAAATCAGTTCCAACATGATCATAACTCTTCAATACCAGACTCTGGATGATTTTTAGCCTTTCATTCCATCCCAAAGGATGCACACCAATCTTGAGAAGGTCAAAATCGGCTTTTCTAGGCCTACTAAGAAACTAGTTGTTGGAAGCATCTCACTGAATGAAATTTCTAACCTTGTCTCATCATTCAAGACATATCTACTTACTTTTCATCATCTTGTAATATCCTGCAAGATCAAAATGGACATAACACAACTGAAAAAATAACCAGATGAGGGTTTCGGGAAGACTCGAGGGCACAATTTTAAATTTTGGTTAAGTTGTCATTCTTGAAAGATTGAAATTTTCATGTTGTACATTTTCATGACAACATTCCTCTAAGTATGTAATTGTATGTATGATTCCTAATAAATAAAACTATATATTAACAACAATTATTTTGCTCTGACATTGTTTTATCCGTGTTATACTTCTATCATTTACTTTTCTAGAATGACCACTTTACTTTTGGACATTTGACAACATGTGACCCAACTCAATATTTTCCATTATATACTCTAAGCATCTTAGAAAATAGTGCCCATTAAGAAAGAGAGTTCCTAGGTGCTATTGTCCCCTTTCGGTACTTTTTTCATCTTCCCTTCCTTTCTCAAGTTTGAAATGTCAAATCGACTATTATATTTTCTAAATTATAGTCTATCACTTTGGGTCATCCTTTTCAGTTGTTAATGACAAAATTCAAATAAGGGAAATATATATATATACACACACACACACACACACACACACACACACACACACACACACACATATATATATATATTCACACACACACAAGACTTACTCATTAGTATTAGGGTTTGGGAATTTTTTCTATTACTTCCTATCTACTACTCGGGCAAGGAGAAAAACATTAAAGGAATACATTAGGGTTGCAACATTCACTACATAGGAGGGGATATTTTTTAATTCCATCTCACACATTCATCTTGGGGGAAAAGTAGTTGTATCATCATTATCTTGGTGTGACTAGCATAAAGTAAATTGAACTTCAAGGGACACTATTCTATCACACACACACACTAGAAATACATAAAGTCTTGAAATGTATTGTACATGTTTGGATGACAATAACATTAGGGTGACTGCTCGAGGTCAGTCTGAAAAAAACATATAAATTATTTGTCTTCATCTAATGTTTGTTTAAGCCTTGTTCTAGTAGTTAGCTATGGTTTGATTTGAAAGTTTCAGGTGTGATAGTGATAACCCTACATTAAATTGCAAGATGTGATAAAGAGAAAGAAAGGAAGGATGACTTTATCAGATCCTAAAAAGATTAGAATCCAAAGAATGTTAGTACATACACTAATAACTAGTTTGGAACACTGGTTCCATGGATGGTCCTATCCTTACCTTTGGGTGGCTCTGTATCTGAAGGACTTTCATATCTCTAGTTCTTCTAGATGAATCTTACCTTGTACATATCTAGCTTATTCCACTCAGCATTTCCAACCCTATAATCAGTCTCATATATATGAATATACAAACTAAATCCAGCTCTGTATCTCACTATTGTATTACACTTGTCTTGTCGTATATGCATGATATCTCACTGTATTGTTAATGTTATATCTACTTTGATCTTAGTCCTCTTACTAATATTTAATAATGTTAAATCAATTGGTGAATCCCGACCCTTACATGCCCATTATTAGATCTATCTTGTAATTCTCATTACCCATAGTGGTCACTTTAGTCTCCCACAATACACTAATCTCCTCCCATACTACCTGTAAATCATTCCAATAGTATTGCTAAATACCACCCATTATAACCCTCTCTTTAATCCCCATCAGAATCCCCCTCCATCACATAAAAACTTTTGATAGAAAAAATTCTTATGATGAAGACACTAATGTGGATCAAGCACAACTCAATTCTCTCACCACTTTTCATTATACATTAAATGCCAACCCTACTCATGTACTACACATCCTTTATGTTTTACTAATAGCCAAGTGTGTCCATGACAATGTTGCGCATGCTAGTATGGTTTTTACCTTGGATATCTCTACTATTATCACCTCTTCTATGTCACCTTCTTCCTCCCCTACCACTATGGGGATATCCACCATTCGATATGCCTATTTCCACACCTAACTACTCATCTTTTATTCCCCTATTATTTCCCATATCAAACCTATCACGTATTTCAGGACACACATGCTTTAGAGTCTTTGAATCATGATTTACAAGCTCAAATTCTTCACTTGCAACAAATAGTCTTCCTCTTCTTCTCCATCTCTTGATTCTTCACTTCTTCTTTCATATTCCTCTTTTACCTGAAGGTTTCTTCTTATCCACTTCCTTCTAATTTTTCCTCACCTAAGTTTCCTCTCCTTTATGGACATGGATATTCCCTAATAGTATCTTAGATCATTTCATGTTGCATTCTTGGATTATGTTTGTGATGACACATGTTATTAACCAAGTTGTTTCCTAATATCTTAGAAGATTGTGCTTTATAATGGTTTTATGACTTGCCTTTGCACTCCATGTTAGATATTGTAATCCTTTATTAAATCTATTTTTGGCTCACATTTCTATGAATATTAGGATGAAAATATCATAAACACAAATGGCCAAAGCATGAGGAAAAGCTCTAATGAGACATCATTAGTGACTATGTCTTACGTAATACAAGAATAATTTTTCTAAAATGAACAATGTCTTAGTTGAATCTGAATTATAATATATTTTAATCCAAAGTTTATTACCTCATTTGCAAGAATGTTTTCTCTTTGACTCCTTTCACTATTTTGATCATCTATGTCATACTCTGATAAGACCCATAAAATTAAGTTACATTCATTTCAAAAAACTTAAATATGGTATGCTAATATTTCTAATCAATCTACTAATAAGTTCATAAGAAAATATGTGTTTAAGGGAAAGCCTAGTGAATTTAAGCCTACTTTCAATTCTATATCTTAACCCATGAAAGCTCCAATTACAACCTACGATTAGTGCATTTTTACTATATTTTCATATACACTACATATGTTGTTTCCTCAACTCATAAAAAGCAATTTGATTTCTCTTTTGGATCCTCTTTAGCTAGATTCTAATAGGCATCATGGAAATAATTTTGATGAAAATGCACATTATGATTACCATAGATGAAATGGAAATTCTACTAACAGGTATTTCAAGCTTAGACATTTATTCCTTGATTTGATTGACAATCATGACATTGAGTTTCCTGAATTTACTATTTATATTTCTAAATATACTAAATGACAATGGAAAGCTTAAAATATCCAATGATCCAATACATAAGCATGAAAAATAAGATTCTTGAGTCATCTTCAAATCATGCTTATCATGTTGTTCCTCCTCCTTCATCTTCAGATCATCCTCTTGGATTTCTTTTTGGTACTACTGATCTTCCTTCACCTTATCATTAATTTTGTTAACTGATATGATTTTCATGCCTCTTTTTCATCACATATATTACACATTTATGCTTCTATATTGTATTCATGATATTAAAAATGTTATGGTGCATCCTACTTACAAGTATGCAATGCATGTTCAATATATTTCTTTCAAGATATCAATTTTCCATTATCTTATATGACTTGTCAGATTACCTACTTCTCATGGGCATGTCATTCTTCCATCATTGTTGGGCCCCTCACTATCTCTATTCCTTTCTCTATTGGATCTGTAGTTATGCATTGTGATATGGTCTTAGGACTCCCTTAGCTTAGGGTTGCTAAAGTTTGTGTCATCCATAGTTCACTTATGTCTTAAGTTTATACATGAGCATCACATTATCACTATTCAAGGCATCCCACCATAGGCACCTTTATCCCTAGATTATATTACTCCTACACCATCAATTAATGTTACACCTACTAATACATCCATTATTGATAATCATATGGATTTGACATGTACTACTTTGTCATCCAGGGCTCGTATCTCTTCTTGTGCTAATTTCACGCCTTCACCTAGATCTCCTCCACATGTGGTTTTTATCTTCTCACCACATGATAGATACAATGGTCCATAGTCCCACCTCATAGGTATAGGTCTACACATATGATACATACTAAACTTGGCACATCTAGTCCTCCTTCACGATCCCATTCCCCACTAGGCACAATATAGTCCTATCCCACATACCTTGTCCCATGAATTTTTTAGGGCTCATAAGTCTTATATCATGTTCACATGTGTACCTCCTTCACACTAAAAGATAGTGGGATCACTAACCCTATCTTCATTGGATATATCATCATGATAATTCACACTTGGGGGCATAATATCCCCCCCTTGATACCTAATGACATGCACTCTTGTTCTAGGTTCAAACATGACTATTGAAGGTGCACTTACCTACATGAGACCTTACTTTACACACATACACTAGGGGGAAACCTTTCTCCCTATCCGTAGTCATACTATGTCATCCTCTAATAATCCAAAAACATTCAAATACTTGCCAAAATTCAAAAATACTAGGTTAGATGTTGATTGGATATATTCTTGTTTGCTTATACTATTCTATGTTGCACATTTACTTACCATGTTACTTGGATTCATAGTATGCTCTATCATTTTTCCATACACACATGGCGTTCACATGGTAATTTTAGTGAATGGAAGGATACTTACATGTTATCACATGATGTATGATGCTTGACACTACTCTCTACCAGTCCCACTGAGGCTCCTAGGGGCATCTAACTTTCCTACTTATTTATATTCAAGTTCTATCATTGAATATATACCACTTTCATTATCATTTTTAGTTGTATACATTGTGGCATACTATTAATTTTTCTAACATGCTAACAGGTGCTTTATTTGTAGAATTTTCTTGTAATCCTACTTCCAATCATGGTTATCTGATTTGTTTATGTCTTGTTTCCTTTGCTTAGTGTCTTGTTTCACATTGTTTATGAAATTTCCCTATGTTTGATTTTGTGACTTGCTTTTATATCCTTGAAGGTTTTGAGTGTCTTGTGACATCCTGAGTGGTGTCCCATGTATTCAACCATAGTACTCATTGTGTCTTTTTCCATGTTACTACGTGTTTTGACTATTTTATATTACATCACTGCCATGTTTGTTTGTGACTAACACTTTTTTCTAGCCTTTCCCATTGTTTTGCATGTGCCATGTTTTTTACCATGCATGCATTCCCTATTCCCCTATAAGAGTTCTATTTTCAGATGTGCACATAAGCATTTCATCTTTCCTCATTTGGTTTGCCACTCACATTGGTTCATCTCACGCACCCCAAATGAGTGTGGGGAAATCATCGGGTGATTATTTCACCCTCTCAGTAATTCAGAAACCCGACATAGATTATTACACAATAGAATCAAGAATAAATAAGAGTTAAAAATTGGTTCAAAATTAGACTTGGGCCAAAAAACATGGAGTAGGGAAGAAAGTGTCCAAATCAGACAGGAATGGTGGGTGCTAGTTTCCCACCTAGGTGTTCTATCCTAGGGAAAGAAATAGGTATAAGAAAATATAAATAGATTATTAGTGACATCCTTTTCCAAATTCCCATAACACATAATCGGTTACAAGTTATTATCAAGTACAATAGGAAAAAAATCAATGGAAATTTTCACACTTTGGGAAAGATAACTAATTACTTTGTTTTCTCGATATCAAATAAACAGTGACACCTAGGGAATATGTAGGAAAATGATATTATTGGAACTATGTGTCATCTATGGCTAGTTTCTATTCGGTTTGCGACCATCTACAGTGGCACTTATCTTTGGGAAAACATCAACCGTTGGAGGGAAAATACTATAGCTCTCCTAATAATTTTCCCTTAGCGACATGATGCCTAAATGCTCAGTATGGTGACATGATGCCTAAATCCTTATTAGTATTCCAACCATCTCTAAGGAAACAAATACATAAGAACAAATTCTATCTCTTCTCTCACGACATTTAGGTGTATTCTATCATTGATTCAATTTTTTTCAATATGCATTTATATTGTCGTATTCAATAAGTTAAAGATAAATTTTATTTATCATGATCATTGAATACACTTATCTTCTTTTGTAGATCCGTCCTTATCCCGACAAAGGAAACACAAATGGAACAGAGAGAAATCTCAAACATAAGACTCTCAAGCAAAGATAATATTCAAGGAGCAAATACAAACATCATTTCTACTACGTATGCAAGGTCGCCCTTAGGGTTCTCATCCCCTCCTATATTCCATGATACACATGTTACAACCTCCATTCGGCACACTATCAATTTCCATCTAGCAAGCTATTGGCTACAGTGTCCTTCAACTTTCCACAAGGTAAGCTCTTCTTATCTACTTTATGCTACTAAATATTCATGCACCAGCATAAAGTGGGGGAAAATGTATACATGAAATCATGCACTTGTTATTTACAATCTACCTCTAAGTATGTCATTATATGCATGATTCCTAAGCGAGAATACTAGACATTAACAACACTTGTTTTTCTCTTACATTGTTTTATCCTTGTTATACTTGTATCATTTACTGTTATGGAATGGCCACTTTACTTTTGGACATTGTACAATATGTGACCCATCGAGTAGCATTTTTTGTTCTATCCTCTAAGAATCTTGAATAGTACCACCCATTAGGGACTATAGCTCTTAGGCGTTACTTTCCTCTTTGGGTGTTCTTTTCCTCTTCCCTCATTTTATCAAGTTTGAAATTCCACATCTACTATTATCTTTTTAAAATTAGTATCTATCACTTTGGGTTGGAAGTTTTAGTTTTTAATGATGAAATTCAAACAAGGGAATCATATATAAAAATGAATTACTCAAGTTATTATTAGGGGTTATGCAATTTGGGATATTACTTTTTATCTACTACTTGGGAAAAGGGCAGCATTCAAGGAATGCATTTGGGTTGCATCATTCATTGCATATGAGGGGATATTTCTAAATTCCATCTCACACATTCATTTTGGGGGTAAATTATTTGTATCCAAAATTATCTTTTTGTGAATGTCACAAGGTAAAAACCTATAGCTTCAAAGGAACACAATTCTCTCTCTCTCTCTCTCTCTCTCTCTCTCTCTCTCTCTCTCTCCTCTTCTCTCTCTCTCTCTCTTCTCTCTCTCTTCTCTCTCTCTCTCTCCCACTCTCTCTCTCTCTCCTCTCTCATCTCTCTCTTCTCTCTTCTCCTCTCTCTCTCTTCTCTCTCTCTTCTCTCTCTCTCTCTACTTCTCTCTCTCTCTCTCTCTCTCTCTCTCTCTCTCTCCTCTCTCCTCTCTTCTTCATCTCTCTTCTCTCTTCTCTCTCTCTCTCTCTCTCTCTCTCTCTCTCTCTCTCTTCTCTCTCTCTCTCTCTCTCTCTCTCTCTCTCTCTCTCTTCCTCCTCTCTTCTAGAGATTTGAGAGAGAGCATAGAGAGATGTATTGAGAGAGCGAGAGCAGAGGGAGAGAGAGAGAGCGAGAGAGAAGAGGAGAGAGGAGAGAGACGAGGCGAGAGAGAGAGAGAGAGCGATTGAGAGAGATGAGGAGCGCGAAGAGCAGAGAGAGAGACGGAGGAGAGAGATCTAGAGAGGGCTAAGAGATAGAGAGTAGCATGAGAGATGATACTCGAGGAGCTAGAGAAGAGAGCTAGAGGAGCGAGAGAGGAAAGAGGAGAAGAGAAGCGAGAGGCGAGATCGACTAGCTCTAGACTCCTTCTCTCTCTCTCTATCTCTCTCTCTCTATCTCTCTCTCTCTCTCCTCTTCTACTCTCTCTCTCTTCTCTCTCTCTCTCTCTCTCCTCTCTCTCTCTCTAAAATTACATAGATTCTGAAATGTATTGCAACGCTTAGTGATAATCACATTAGGATAATTTTTGAGGTCTATCCAACTCAAGTATATGCATTATTTATTTTCATCTAATGTTTGCATCATCCTTGTGCAAGTAGATAGGGTTTTTTTATAGGTTCATGTGTGACAATGAAACCCTACATCAAAGCTAGAGAAACAAAGAATAAAAGGAAGAAGACAAGTCCTAACCCTAAAAAGACCAAATCCATAGTTGTTTCTTGGACACTAGTGTCATGTTCAGAAACTTACACGTATCCTCCTTTGGGCGATTCTGTCGTGAAGACTTTCATATCTCTATTCTTCAAAAAAAGCTTACCTAGTTCAGATCTAGCCTGTTCCACCCAGTTCCCAGTCCATAATCAGTCCATATCTTTGAATACAAGATAATTCCCTCTTATCTCACCATTTCTTACACTTGTTTGTCTTTTACATTATATATCTTTCTTATTACTATTATATTTGTTTTATCTCATTCTTTGTATTTTTTTTGGGTACATTTCCTTGTAGATGAAGCAAGTATGTGTGGATGATATTAAATCAATTCTTTCATTAAACCTCTTTCGAGTTAACTTGAAAGTAGTTGGGAAAGGTGTGTTTTGTTACATGGTTCTAATGCATGTTGATATGTGTGTCATGCATCTATGGTATTTTATTTGTGTCCTTTCAATCTATCATTGTGTAGATGATGTTCATTTATTTTTTTCTTATTCGCATTAAAAAGTGGGTGAGCCCTTTCATTTTTTGTATTCGGTATTTTTGTTTATAAGAAGATAAAAATTAGGGAATATTCACTTGTGTATGATTGTATATTATTGAAATGGAAAAGTTGAAAGGAAAACATATAGAATTGCATATGTTATGCTTCGATAAAGGTACTCGTCTTTGTAAATGTTGTTAATGGTTACATAGATAAGAGTATGACCATGTATGAAGTAAAACAATGTGTGTATAGAAGCAGGTGAAACTTGAGATGAATATTTGGATGTGGAAAATAGAAGAAACAGTTTTTTATTTAATATAGATAGTTGGTAAGGGAGGGTTTTGCATTGCATGTGAGAAAGCAAGTAAAATATGAAGAAAACTACATTACATAATGCATGTCTAGGAGTATTCTATAAATGCATCCAAGAAATATGCATGGTTGAATGTAGATTCATCTTTTCACACCTTGAGAATGGTATAGCGGACTTTTTCTTTGTCATCATACAACTCCTTCATTACAACTGTAAAATGGTATTTATAGAAGAACACTATCTTGAGAGCATCCCAGAAAAAATCTTGTGTAGTGATGCCCATGATTTCTATAGCACCATCTTCAAAAGCACTGACCCATGTTGTACTTGTGTCATCTTTTACCAATAAATTTAATATATATTTATATTCACATTTGCTGACATCTTTTTTGTATTTTTCACAGTGTTGGAACCTATCTGGTTTTTGAAAAAAAAAATCTTACATTGTCTATTTTTAGTTAACAAAATGAAAGTGAGGTAGCATAAGCTTGACATTTTTACGTGGATGATCATTGTTGTAACTGAAAATATAGTTTTTTTTTCTATAATGCCTAAAATTTTGATTCCTATGATGTCATTAGCCTCAGTATTGAGTGATGTAGATGGTACATTGAACCGTAAGAATCAAACCAAGTTCTCAAAAAGTGTGCCTCCACCACATCTGAATTGACGAAGTGTTGTGAGTTAGAACCAATTCCAATAGTTTTCCCTTTGTATGATGTTATCTTACATTTACTAATTATAAGTATAGGTTTCCGTGAATCCTTAGATGCACATAGGTTTGCCAAAATCTTGTCCTCCTCATCACATAAGAAACCCCAAAGGGTTACATCAATACAATAGCTCGATAAATCTTTTATGATGATTGTTATTCTTTTGTTGTAGGTGCAATCCAATTTCCTAATCATATAGGTTGAACTAACAAAGAATATAACAGAAATTGTGTCATCATAGATTTAGCAGAGGTCGTTATCATTTCTAGAATTGTCTTGAAGTGAAATTGGCAGGTTGTTATCAGTGTCAGCACTTCTTTTATACTTAATTTGATAGATGATGTCAAGTTGAGGAGAATTTCCCATGAAAATTTTTGAATGGTTTTACTTCTTCTTTGCATACCTCAAGATGCCCCCAGAGATCATGTAAATCTTTCCAAATTGTACCTATTTGTAGAAGAATTATGTGACTTTTTTAAAGAATTGATAGTTATGTTGTCGCCATCCTTTTCTACAAGACCAAAACTAAAATCATCTCTCTATTTTTGTTGAATTTATGCAAAATACCCTTTTAATATGAAACCTTCAATAGTCCAATCATTTTTATAAGGATTCAAACTCTTTATGTCAGTAATCGGTTACATCCTTGTTTCGTTAAATACATGTGTAGTACGTGATAGATTGCTATCGATAATAAGGACTTTAGTAATTTCCATTGTCATAAATTGGAATCTATTGATTTAAGGTTGAGATGTGTAGGAGAACTTAAATTGTATCAATATGTATGTTTCATATAAGACAATGGAAACAAAAATCAGGATTTAGTTCCAGACATTGAAAGTGATAAAAGGGAAGATGAAACATGGGAAAAACAAGTCAATGTAAAAGTGAGGTACTTCTGATACATACAAGATCGTTGAGGGAAACCATGCAAGATTTGGAAAGGGAAGTTTTTCAAACAATAACATGAGGGAACAAAAAATATCAAGCAAATATAACTTTATATTTAGTAGATAAGAACTTTAAACATTATTTGCACAATCTCGGTTGTCTGTACATTCAAGAAAAGTATGTATTTGAATATTTGGTTATTAGTACATGTAGCACTACAAGGGTGTAAAAGTGTAAAGGGTACTTTGATAAATGTCTTTGTATGGTAGCGATGAGGTCAAAAACTCCAAGAGCGTATAAAATTTGGAGGATAGGATATCAAAAATACTTTATTATGTTTAATTACATGTTTTAAAGGTAATATTTAAAGGCATCTATAATGTAATTCACTTCATTCCCTTTGTAGTATTATTCGTAACGTAGTTCTTGTAAAAAAAATCATCCCTTGCAATTGGAGGTAGGTTATTTGGACCTTATCGATAATGTCGTACATTATTTTCAGTTCAATATCATCAAATCTATGTGTATACAAAGGATTAGTTGAGATAGTTTTTAAAATGATGGTACATCTAGTAGTCACAGTCGATGTAAGAGAAGCCACACTACCACAAGAGCATGTCAATTTTCCATTGGAAGTGCAATGATTGTATGGAAACAATTGTTAGTTTCAATGCAAGGGATGTCATCATTCATATATATCTCAGCATTAGTAAATGGGAACCAATCAGAACATGAAATTTCCTAGGAAATGTTGAAGGTAACAATCAACATTTTATTAGCTATAATGATCAGCTCATTGTTTTGCAGCGCATGATCCATACTATTCCAAATAAATAAATGGATATAGTAATTGCAATATGCATAACATATACTAAATATGTGAATGGTTTTTTACCATGAATATAACTACATAGTATTTTTCATACACAATATAATCGGATCTTCATATGCAAAACACTTAAAGTAAAATTCCTCAGATGAAAAATATGTGAAGTAATGTAGTTTATGGTAGATAAAATTAGTAATAGGATAATGGGATGGGTTATTCTAACTATATGGAATTACTTGTAGAAATATACTTCCTAAAAAGGTTTATATACTATTAATTAAGCCACCAATGTCATTTATGTTGAAAATAGCAAACTAGATCTTCGAATTTTATCATCTTGTGAAATTATTAAATTTAAGTGTTGATAAGGCATTAGTTTTCAGCTCTATAATAAGAAGAATGGTGAATATCATAGCACATTATCATGCCACATCAAGACAACCATATTTTTTACAATAAGAGAACACTAGACAATGACACTAAAAATGGAAGAGATAAAATGACAATGGGTCACAATGTAAAATCATTTTTTTGAGAAAAAAAACTATCCTGATGAAGTAGTGAGTCTAGTTAGCAAGATAATCAATTTGAATCCCATGATATTTAACAACTGGATGATAATTCCAAACATATAAATTTTTTAAATAAGTGGCTCTTATATTGGAAAACATATGAGTATAAGAGGACATTCTGGTCAGTGTATTCAACATAGTTGGAAATACACAAAAAGGCACAACCAAATTTCAAGATAAAGGAGTTATAATCTAAGTAGCAAAGGAGAACCCTTGTATTTTATTGATAGAGAACTAGAGGAACACTATCTCATTTACATGTGAATGTGAAATAATTTCCTTCAATAGGCTATAGTAACAGAAAAAAAAAATTATAGTTACTTTCCCTCACTAGTATTTAAATTCCAAACCAGTGTGGCATAATAAGACATTCAAATAGCCTAAATTTTTTGGGAGAATGGCATACTAGATGTGAATAACCTCTTACTCAGCAACTCAACCTTAGTACGCATGGCATACAAATTACATGTTGATTTCACACTGAAAAGAATCAATAAATTTACATAACATAGGGGGATATATGCATCGACGTGTAGGTATTTGAGAGGAGAAACTCCTCAATTGTGTATAAGTAGGATTGTATTGATCATTGGAGCAATGAAAGTAAAAATAATACCATGCCAAATGAACCCAGTTTATGTTGCACAAGTTTACAGTGAAATACAAAGTTGCACTTTGACAATGAAATTAAGATGATGCATAGGTTTGCACCAGTTAAAGAAGTTACAAAATTTTGATCTTAACTAAATTATAATTAATATGATATAGTGATTGGTAGATGAAAATTTCAAAATAGAAATATTAGTGTATTTAAAATAGTTAAATCACATCTAGCCACATGAAATTAAGCTTGAAAGATGTCCAAATTCAAGTATTTGTTGTTGAATGAAATGCATATCAAATTCTATATTTTATCTCCATTTTAATGAATGAGATGAAAGGAGTGATGTAAATTTGCATTGAATTTAAAATACATAGTTATAAATCTAATCTAGCATAACACGATAGTGCATTCAAATTCTAGATAAATTTTATATTCTCTAAAAAGGAACCAAATTGTTGTTGTATGATAATATGTAAAGTACTTGGACATCACATAGGAGGATGAGGAAATATGGGCATGGTGTGAAGCTAGAAGAATGAGCAAAAAATCCACTATCAGCGTCAAATTACAAGTCTGTTGTCTAGTCCTAAGGAAGTAATTTGTACACTGATGGCCCTAATATACAACAATGCTATGGTAGTTAGAGAGGTCTAGGGTAGGTGTATTAATCAATGCAGGGGTGGCTAGGATAGGTTGGGAGGCATGGATATATTTTCATCCAATAGTAATGCACACCTTT
The DNA here is from genome assembly GCA_019776745.2 of Taxus chinensis. Lineage (NCBI taxonomy): Eukaryota > Viridiplantae > Streptophyta > Pinopsida > Cupressales > Taxaceae > Taxus > Taxus chinensis. The sequence continues at coordinate 661,333,290 of CM034153.1, read as the reverse complement.
GTATTGAATTTATGAAATGTGCAATTTGTCATACATAAAAATTTAATTATATGTCAGAAGGGAAGCTCAATCAAAGCACATATAGTTCTCGTGAATTGGCTGGAGCTTTGTTTTTGGTGTAGTAAAGCATATGTCACTTATTGTTTTTATGGAGTAAAACAAGTGTTGTTAACGGCCTGGATGGTTTTTTTGGTGGACTACCTACCTAAAAGACTCAAATCTTTATTATTTCCCTATATTAATTTTGCATTGAATATTAATTAGTGTATTTATTTATTATTTATATGGTTATATTTAATCATAACCATCTTATTGTTTGTATTCAAACAATACGGGTGTTGTTATATTGTTTTAAAAATATAATTAATTTATTGTATTTAATATTGATTATGCTTCCCGGACTACCTTTTTGGAAGCTTAAGTGAAATAGTTTGTTGTTGCACTTGTGCAACATATTTCCATGTATGTATTCAGTTGTACAATACCTATAAGTATTACAGCTCATTCCAATGTAATTTGGTTGATTGAGTTTAATATATTTTATCAAGCTTTCGCCTTGTTGCTCAATTTACATTTGGTACCAGAGCAGGAATCTGGACCTATGAAGCAGCAAAGGGTTGAAGGAGGGGTTACAGTAGGAAGAGAAGTGTCTTGGAGAAGAAATTGTTTTTTTGGAGAGCCTGTGTTGCCTCCAACAACTTCCCAAACATCCCTGCATCCCCACAACCCCCTCTTTCATTCCAGGTGTTTCGAACAAAAAAATTGTTTGCATTGGTGCACCCAGCACCAGGCAAAAAAATTTACAGGGATAGAAAATTTAAAAAAAATTATTATATTTTTCCCCCATTAGGGGTTTAGTCACTAAAATTGGTGACAATGTTAGTTATAACTAACACTAGCTACAACACCAAATTTGGATTTCTCTGCCCCTAGCCACCGAGTTGAAAAATTCCCTAACCGAGTTATGCATTGGCTAACTGATTTACTCAAACTGAGCTGAGTTATATCCTACATTGGAGTCGAGCCCACATTGCAAGTCGAGCATCTTTTGGATTCAAGCTTTGTGATTTGATTACATTTGTTGTGATCGATCCATGTATTTTATTGGCTGAGCTAGTACATTACAATAGAGTTCTATTTACACTATGAGAACCTCCATTGACTTCCATTGGCGAGTTGCATCATTGGTGCTTTAACCAGGCAAGCATTCAAGCGGATCACCGAGTTGTTAACTGCATCAAACCGATCTATTTGAAGGGATCTGCACTGAGCTGAGATGGTTTCTAAAAAAAGGAATTATAATATTTGAAGGAGGTTATGTTCCTTTTTCAAAGAAAATGGTGGCATCTTTTCCCATGGACTATTAAGCACCATTCTTCTCAGCATCCTCCACATCCAGCATAGCTGAATAAAACTAGTGGCGACATAAGAAAAATCATTGGCAAGTTTGAAACGAGTTGGGATATACACAAGCTTCCTATAACCATGAGCTACCTGCAACCAAACAAATAAAAATCCATGGAAATCTCCACATTCCCTACACAAAGAACTTGTAAAAAGGAAAATCCAAGGCATCAAAGAAAATAAAAATAAATGGTGATAAACATCAAAATGGCAGTATAAAAGGGAGATGTTTTTCAAGCTTAGGAACTCTAATCCACACATACAGCTCCATGTGGAGCCTCTACCAAGTCATCATTTTTAAAAGGTGAGTCAAATTCCATTTTTCTTAAATACAATTTGCTTCATTTCTATATCAAGCGCTCATAAGACCCAAGGCAGTTAGAGAGAAAGCTTTGGGTGTGGGAGGTTTGGGGTTCAACCCCCACCCCCAACAAAAAAATTTTAAACAATTTGAATTTGGCAGAAAAATTGGAGAAACTGCCAAAGTTGGATGAGAATTTGGTGGAAAACCCACCTCTAAACATCTTAGATATAGCTAAACAGCCTTCTAAATATTTAGCGATAAAAACCCTAATTTAGGGTCAAAAAAATCTCCTATGAGGCCTGCTTTTTGATTTCGGGCAACATTTGCAAAAGGAAGATTGTCTAAAAACCTCATTTTGAGTTACGTTTTAATGGTTTTTGGCATAGAGGGTCGTATTGGGCTCTGGAGACCACCAAGGCCCGCAAAACAAAAAAACAATGTCTGTGATTCAATTTTTCTATATTTTTTTAATGTAATTGCATGCTCCAATATATTGTACTAATTTGCAGGTTGCCATAGTCAACTGTAAATATTGTAACTGCTCAAAAACTAGCAGAGAATTATAATCCAAAATAGTAAAAAATTGGTTTTGTAACACTCACGAGATCCTAGATCTCATTCACATTTTTTGGTATATATAGTGCCTCAGCCATCGCGACTACTACTACACTTAATGCCTGATATAGCTATAACAACAGTGTTTGGGCATCGACCCTTTAAATCGAAAAGGAGTAAAAAGGACACAATGCACACATTATGAGCCATCACATCTGTCTATGAACGATTGCAAGACATAAATCCAGACTGAGAAATTATCTGAGTATATAGCAAAGTTACATGCGCATATGAGGATATTTCTTTGAGTTGGTGTCAATAATCACACAAACCCCTTTTAGTACTGTTTTGGTACCATGTACTGAATTCTTTCATGTACATTAATGCCTCTTTCATGTACCACTGGGTATAGAGAACATGTGAGCTTCTTCCACGTACCATTGGGTATATCAGAAGGGCGCATATATAGAGAGGCTCAGTATATAGGAATGACAGTATATAGATTGGGAGACCTTATACCTGGAGTGATAAGAGCCAAACCCTATCACTAATTTTTGTAAAATGGGAATCAATTCCACCAAAAAAAATCTTCCAAATTCACAACTACTCAAAGGAAAAAACTATTCTACATGGAAGACTAAAATCAAAAACACAACTTGAGTTTGAAGAGATATGGACTATTGTGAATGGTACTCTGACCAGATCAACTATTGATACAACACAACATCAACATTTTGATAAAGCAGATCAGAAGGCCAAACTCATCATCTTGTTTGGAGTGTCTGACGTTGTGCAACCCCATATTTGAGATGCTAAAACAACCAAAAAAGCATGGGATAAATTACACACATTATATGAGGCCAAAAACAAGAATGTCATACTAAATTTGTAGAGTCAGTTACATACACTGAAGTTCAAGAAAAATGAGAAAATTGAAGCTTTCTTAAGAAGAGTTACAGAGTTGAGGGCTTTACTTCTAGCCCTAGGAGAAGTGGTCATAGATGGTGCTCTCATTCCCATTGTTCTGAGAGCAATCCCCTCTTCTTACTGCATTTTTGTCACAACACTAAATTTGTCAGATACGACAGTTAGTTTTGACAAACTGGTAAACCTACTGCAACAAGAGGATTCCATGCACAATAAGGATGATGAAGAGGAGTAGGAAATTTCTTCACATAAAAAATCAAAAGGAAAACCTAATTCCTATCAAAAGTCCCAACATCAAAATCAATATCAAGAGGACAAAAAATAGAAGAAGCAATGTCCAATTTGTAAAATATGACATGACCTAAAATATTGTTGGTATAATACTTATAAGAAAGGTTCATCAAGAAAATTTGGACCTCAACAACAAAAATATTACAAGCGACATTCGTACTACAATCAAGGGTAGAAAAAGGGGAACTGGAAAATAAGACCCCATTAGCAAGGAAATATTTTTGAGTAAGAAGAATATTCAGATAATGAATATGTCTTATACACTGATCGATCAAGTGATCCATCCACGTCATCTAGTGATGTTTGGTACGTGTATTCGGGATCCACTCGACACATGACCAGCCACATAGACCGGTTTACTTCAATGAGGAACACACCTTCAAAAAACCATGTTTCGTTGGGTGATGATTCTTCATATACAATTCAGGGGATTGGGAACATTTCTCTACCCCTTGGTTCATGCAACTGCAGACTATCGGATGTCTTATATTTCCATGGGTTAACAAAGAATTTGGTTTCAATTAGTCAACTCCTAGATCACAACCTAAAAATTGACTTTGATACTCATTCTGACAAGAAAACGTGTCTGATTCAAGACAAATCATGAGCCTTGAAAATAGTTGCAAAATCCTCCAATGTGGGATGCATGTACCAACTTGATTTTGTCCATAGAGATGATCAGGCAACTTGTGGCTAAGAACTCTACCTCAGCATAATTATGGCATTAAAGACTTGGTCATGTTAGTTTCAAGTATCTCGAGACACTACATCTGACGTAATATGGTACATGGAATATCATCTCTTCAGAAGGATACGGACAAGTGTCCTCACTGCCTAGCAAGAGAAACAACATAGAAGCTTCATTCCAGAAGAGTACATATCGAGCTGATGGTAAGCGTTGATTTGGTTCATATCAATCTTTGCGATTTGATCCAACCAAGTCATTCTAGATTTCAGTACTTCACGCTATGTGTTGACAACTATTCAAGAAAAATGTGGATTTTTTGTCTTCGTAAGAAAAGTGAAGCATTTTGAAACTTTCAAGAAATTAAAAGTAGCAATTGAGAACGAAATTGGTTGTCACATCAAAACTCTCCACTCAGAATCGAGGGGGGGGAATTCACTAGTAATGATTTCAAAGACTACCTAAAAACTCATGTGATTCGTCGACAAATACCTCCTCTACACACACCACAGCAGAATGGTGTTGTTGAGAGGAAGAAATTATACTATCATGGAAATGGTGCGATGCATGATTGATGACTCTGGACTTGCAAATACATTCTGGGCAGAAGCAACAAAGACAATAGTGTATTTGTTGAATAGAATGCCCATAGTTGCTCTTGACGGAGTAACACCACAAGAAGCATGGTCAAAGCAGGAAACCATATATTACACACATTAGAGTACTTCAAGCTGCAAATCAAGTATGCACATACACAAGAAAAATAGAAAGAAAATGGACATCAAGTCACAAAAACTCATATTCATTAGGTACAGTGAAGAGACTCTTAGGTATAGATTGATGGATCCAAAAACCAAAAAATTCTACACCAGTAAAGATGTTGAGTTTTTTCAAGAAAAAGGAAGCAAAGACTCCTCCTCCAGACTCACATGATGTATATTTTTCACCAGTTGTAAAAATTGAATTTGATGTTCCCACAGATGATGAATGTGATGATGGGGATGATGGTGTTAATATGATATAACCATGATCCATGGGAACAAGTTCAGCGTATACCCAAGTGGTGTACTAGCACATTATGAGATGTAAGAATGGATGCTTCACCGAATACATCCACCCCTAGACCACGAAATCACAATAAAGCAAGGATAAAGAAGTCAAAATTTTGGTTTGAAGAGTAGATTTATTGAGTTTAATGAGCCCTCTACAATCTACGAAGCCCTACAGTCAAAATCTCGGAAAGATGCCATGGAATTTTAATATTAGTCAGTAATGAAAAATAACACTTGACAACTTTTCTATTTTCCACCAGGGACTAGAATCCCATTGGATGTAGATGGATATTGAAACCAAAGTTACAAAGCATATGGGACAGTGGACAAGTATAAAGTGAGACTGTGTAGCAAAGGGGTATGCATAAAAATAAGGTATTGACTATGAGGATACATTTGCTCCCACAACTAAGATCAAGATGATTAGGATGATCTTTGTTCTAGCTGCACACAGTTTGGATGGAAAGCTCCATCAGATGGATGTAAAAAGTTCCTTCCTGAATGTAGATTTACAAGAATAATTCTATAAGACTCAACATAAGGGATATGTAGTACCTGGTCAAGAAGACAAAGGTATGCAGACTCAGGAAATCTCTCTATGGCCTCAAACAGGCACCCTGGGCATGGTACATCAAGATTGATGAGCATCTCGTACAACATGGATTTGTTAGAAATCCATATGATCCCAATCTTTACCTCAAAAAACAAGGGGTGGAGATTGTTGATTTTCGTTGTCTATGTCAATGATCTAGTCATCACTGGAAGTTCATTGAGGATGATCAATGCAACGAAGAAAGATCTTAATCGATCGTTTGACATGACATATCTCGGGCTAATGCATTATTGTCTTGGATTGGAAGTATGAAAGAAAGAGAATCACATCTTTGTTTCTCAGATGAAATATACCAAGACAATGCTCGAGAAATTTAGGATGATGGATTGCACACCAATTGCTACAACCTATGGAGAATATATTGCAGTTATCTCGTTCAGATCCATCTCTCTGAGGTAAATTGCCACTCTCTATCGGTAGTTGATTGGGAGTCTCATTTACCTGACATACACTAGACCAGATATTAGCTTTGTAGTGAGCTATTTATCCAGGTTCATGGAGGAACCCAAATTTTGTCATTGGAAGGTAGCAAGGTGCATTTTGAGATATCTCAAAGGATCAGTGGATCTTGGTCTAGAATACAAGAAGAATGAAAACTTCTTCCTGTCCAGGATATTCAGATTCAGATCATGCAGGCAATATTGATGATAGAAAATATCCACTTCAGGATTTGTATTCTTTATGGGATCTGGACCAATATCATGGGGAAGCAAGAAACAACACTTTGTTTCTCGTTCTTCCACAGAAGTCGAGTATCGTTCTGTAGGAGAAGCTATCTATGAAGTGATATGGCTACGTCACATACTCGAAGGACTTGGAATACCACAGGAAAAACCGACCACCATGTATGTTGACAATGAAGGTGTTCTCAAACTTGTTCGCAATCCAATGTTTCATGAAAGAACAAAACATATTGAAGTACAAGTTCATTTCATACGCGAACATGTGTTGAAGCACAATATAAAGCTTCAGTTATGTCCAACAGCTGAACAAAGAGCAAGATATCTTCACGAAGTCACTTGCACGTGACAAGTTTGAGTTGTTCAGAGAGTTCCTCTCCTCATCCCTTGAGACAATGCACAATTAAGGGGGGAATGTTAGGTTAATTATTATTTACCTATATTAATTATGCATTGAATATTAATTAGTGTATTTATTTATTGTTTATATGGTTATATTTAATCATAACCATCTTATTGTTTGTATTCAAACAATATGGGTGCTGTTATATTGTTTTAACAATATAATTGTTTTATTGTATTTAATATTGGTTATGCTTCCCGGATTACCTTTTTGGAAGCTTGTGTGAAATAATTTGTTGTTGCACCTATGCAACATATCTCTGTGTATGTATTCAGTTGTACAATACCTATAAGTATTGCATCTCATTCCAATGTAATTTGGTGGATTGAGTTTAATATTATTTATCGGGCTTCTACCTTGTTGCTTAATTTAAAATAATGCACACCTTTGTATTGAATTGATGAAATGTGTAATGTGTCATACATAAAAATTTAATTATATGTCAAAAGGGAAACTCAATCAAAGCATGTCTAGTTCTCATGAACTAGATGGAGCTTTGTTTTTGGTGTAGTAAAGCATATGTCACTTATTGTTTTTTATGGAGTAAAACAAGTGTTTTTAATGGCCTGGATGGTTTTTTTAGAGGACTACCTACCTAAAATACTCGAATCTTTGTAGAAATGAGTCCCTTAATAAGAGACTCCTTCAATGTAAAAACTAAGAAATCTCTTATATTGAGGAAGGCCAAATACACCAATTGTATATTATGTAAAAGTTGGATTATAATAAATTTTAAATTCTAATATATTCATGTATTTATTACATCCTTAATGTAAAATATGTTGGGATGCCTTGTTTAACATGCATATTTCTTCCAAAACACTAAAATCATAATTTCTAATATAGGTCATCAATGACTTTTTAAACATGACAGAGACTTGTACCTAGTTAATTACATCTTACATTTTTAGTTAGTTGATATCATCGGCATGAACAGGCCCCATGGACATCGTCCAAATTTACATGTTAGGTCAATAAGTCATTGTAGACTTGGTGATTCACATGACCTCCCACCCATTACACATTTTGTCACAACTTTGAGTTTTAGAATTGTTTATACAGAGTAACAAGTTTTAACTCACTACACAAATTTTCTATCTTTCCGAGTTTATTTCTAATATCTATGTTGGACTATTTATCTTCTTCTTTTTTTATTTAGTCTCTCTTTTGTATTATCTTAGATGTGCCACAACACTTAATCTTTCTTTGTTACATAATATATTTTGCAAGCCCAAAAACCAATCTTAACATTTCATGGATATTAATATATATACATTAAATTGAATTAATAACCAATAAATGCATCAGATTCATTTGTAAGTTTATTACCTAAGATATCCAAAGCAACTCCTTTATCTATATATAAGTGATGATATCTTCCCCAATTTTTAGTTGATAGTAAAGATTTGTCAAATCATATAAGTGTGTCCCACTTGGTGGCCAAAAATATTTTAAAATTTGACTAGCAAATAAATATTTAAAAATACTATAAAAAAGTTTTTAAAAATCAAGTAAATTCTTAATGACCTGTACCTTGGTATTTATAAGCTCTTAAAAATACATGTTTGTTCATTTAATATGTGTTTGGTCATGTTTTGGTTGTCGAACATATTTTTTTGAAAGTACAAAAACTATAAGAAACATGGGACACAGTTATATGCCATGTCAAAAAAATATCTCACAACAGAAAAAAAAATTGCCTCACACTAGAAAGTATCAAAAACTATCACCACCATGCCCTACATTCATTTATGTCATTAAATATGTTGGTTATAAATTCTATAGTGACCAAAAACAATTTACATAGGCCTTTTTACTACCACTTCAACTCTGCACGTGCTCAGGAATCCATTCGTGTTCATGGTTTTTTAAACTTCTAATAGTAGGAAAGAGACACCATTTCATGGAGCTAACCCAACATCATTGTATCCAGAGTGGGAAAGGCCAAAGGCGTGAGGGATTCAGGAACATGACAGCTTCCACATTTACAGGTGGTGGTGAGGGAGGCTCTACGATCATATCCACCTACTCCCATTCTACCAATATCTCGCCTAACTTCCCATGACACCAGTGTGGCTAATGGTATGATTTTTATAGTATGTGAAGGACTCAGATATCTATAATTATAACCTTTTATGTATTCTTGATCTAGTTCATATATGGATTGCACATGTTTCCCCCCAGTTGTGCTAGAATGCAAGTTTCAAATAAATGTTATATCATATCTAATTAACTAAAATGTACTAACTATGTAGTGTGAGGATAGTTAATCTAAGCTATAAATAGTTGTATATAAAGTAAATAAATTCAGTAAAGAAACTATGTAAATGATCTAAGTAACTATACAAAGGAAATGCTAACCCTACTGCACAAGAAGGAAGAGGAAATAAATCGGCTAAGTAACAGATACTCGCGGGAATGTGTCGTAGAGGTGACTAGAAAAATCAGAAACATGAATGATTGTGCAGAAGCCCTGAAAAGGATGGATTTGGAGGATCTATTTAGAGTGGAGCACCTGAAGAGGGACTGGAGCACTTGTGGGTGCTCTGGTCTGCAATCTGGGTGTTCTTGTCCGTGTAAAACCTTTGAAACTGATCTTCATTGGGATAGGAGATGATTTAGAACCTTCGAAGTGTGTCACATCATATTCATTATCCTGTACCAGATGTTGCCAATAATCTAAGATGATGAGAACACCTACAAAATACCAAAAGAAGTATCAAAACCCTAAAAAATAAATATGTAAATGAATGGGTCATACTGACCTCAGCTACTACAATAGTGGGCTTACTAAGTGTTGCACTACATTTTGAACCCAAATGTAGTTCTAGTGAGTGTGTGCATAATGTGTCCTAGGTGTTCTTGTGTTAGTCGCACTTTGTGAAGTAGTGAGCAATAACTAGATGTAGAAAATGTAATACTATGTGTGCATGGAATCCCTCCCCCTATGAAGTGTGATACAGATGTCCTATCCATGTGCCTTTATAATGGAGTTATGTGGACACAAGTGATCTCCAATACAATAGATGGATGTAACTCTAGATGAGTGATAGTACTGAATGATGTTAGATCCCCCAGTTGGTTTAATTCTGTAATTAACCCTAAAAAGGATGACCACAAAAAAGATAAAGACCTTAAATGGCTAGAGAGAGCCCAAAAAGTGGCAGGAAAGTGCAAAAAGGACTGGGGCACCCCTGGTCGAACCAAGGTGCCCAAGTACTAATCTGGGAACCTCAGTCGAGGCTAAAATGATGCAGGATGATAGAAGATGACTAGGAATATGGGTGCAAGAGGCCAGTAATGATGAAATAAAATAAAACAAGATCGCCAAAATATGGGGGTTAATTAGTACTTTCTTCACTCAAGAACCTTCTAAATAGTAGTATGAGACCAGGATAAATAATGTCTAAAGTGCATGATTTTATGACTACATTTTAGCCCCACTTTATGATGGTGACTGGAAAGCTCGGTAACATAAAGTAGATAGTTATGTGTACCTGATGCCGATGTATAGTGATGAAGAAGGCATGCTGAAGGACTAGACAAAGTGTGGAATGACAATATATGGAGGACCATGGAAACTAAAGATGAAAAATGTGCAAAGAAAAAGTGATGAGAGTGAACGTAGGGAAGAACGTGTTTGTAGTTGTTGCGATGTGTGATGTACCTGCATGGTTAGTAAAGTGTGTGCTACCGCGAAGTGTTGTTTTTAACGCTATTGTTATTGTTTTTCCCCCATTTGACTGCTTTCTTCTCATACAGTTGGACCTGCAAGGAGAAAACAATCAAGTAGTCAAATATGTATGTATGTATGCATAAAAAAACAATGTAAAATGCACATGTATATGAAAGAATGTAAATGTAAAATACACAAATGTAAATAGAACATGTGTACCTGATCCATGTTGAGAGTGTGTGTGTGTGTGTGGAAGGATATTATGTACTGCGAGTTTTTTGTGTGATCTTGGGTCATAGGCCGAAGAAGTGTAGGGAGGAAATGCTCTATGTCCTCTAAGCTCTAACTGCTTCCCTGAATGTGTGTGAAGAGATCTATGTATCGTCCTTAGTTTTTTGGGCAATCCAATGTTGTTGGCTGAAGTAGTGTAGAGAGGCATGCCCATTGTAACCTCCAAGCCTGTAATTACTTTGCAAAATGCTAAGGACACCATGTCCTATAAAATCTATTATGTATGGGGTTCGTAGACTGGTCTAAACCCACTCGTTTTATATAACTGAACCAAATCAGTGTAGAATCTCTATGTTAGTATGTAAAAAAAACCCAAATGATGCCCCCCCTCTTTGGTGGCACATTTGACATCACTGATAGGAGAATGTGACCCCATAAGAGGACCAACCCAATGTACATTGTAACCCTAAGAAGTGATTGGTAGAAACCAAGGCACGCACAAACAAAAAGGCTATCCAAAGACAAGTGTAAAAAGACATGCATGTAGAAAACAATGTGTAAGCTACGTAAACATTGAAGTAATGTAAACAAGAAAGAATAAAAGGTAAGCCACAAAAAGCAGGCTGCAAACATGGGACATCGCTCATGATGTCGTAAGACAAGTAAGGGCCATCATGGTTATATATAAACAAACAAGTGTGCACACCAAACATAGGGCAAGGCCAATAAACAATAGTATAAAACAGAACAAACTGAAATGATTAACTAAAATTGAATAAACTATGTAGTGTGAAGATAGTTAATCTAAGCTATGAACAATTGTAAATAAAGTAAATAAATGCAGTAAAGAAACTATGTAAATGATCTAAGTAACTATGCAAAAGGAAATTTTAACCCTAATATGCAAGAAGGAAGAGGAAATAACTCACCTGAAGAACAGATACTTGCAGGACAGTGTCAAAGTGATGACTAGAAAAACTAGAAGCATGAACATTGTGTAGAAGTCCTGAAAAGGATGGATTTGGAGGATCTAGCTGGACTAGAGTTTCTGGAGAGGGACTGAGGTGCCTACAAGTGCTCTGGTTTGTAATTTGAGTACCCTAGTCTCTGCAAAACCTCTGAAACTGATCTTCACAGGGCTGGGAGATGATCTGTAACCTTCGATGTGTGTCACATCAGATTTTTTCACTTGTTAGATGTCGCAAATAATCCAAGATGATGAGAAGACCTGCAAAATACCAAAATAAGCATCAAAACCCTAAAAAAGAAAGATGCAAATGAATGGGTTGGATTTGACCTCAGCTGCCACAATAGTGGGCTTACAAACTGAGCGTTGCACTAAATTTCAGACCCAAATGTGGTTCTAATGAGTGTGTGCATAATGTTCCTCTTGGTTGTTCAAACGTGCACCCGCATCTCGGATCTAAGAAAACCGAGTTGTTTGAGACAACAATGGAACCATCTCCAAGTTGTGGGACTTTGCACACTTGAAACGAATCTCTGGAGAACTTCAGTTCCTCTATCTATTTCTACTGTTATTATTACTCCTAATGTTGGAAGGGAAAAACTAAGCTAACAATGCCAAGGGACCAGGGATAGAAGGATAATAGAAAAGAAAACTAAACTAAGGGAGGTGATAGCACTAGAAAAAGAGGGATGAACACTATGTATTCTGAGTGAAAATGAAAGAAGTAGTGTCAAGGAAGGCTTGGCACACATAGCACAAACCAGAACGTATCTTCACGATCAGATTCACAAAACACAGCTAAAATAGAGTTGCAAGGGACTTAAGGTAACACAACAAACACACAATGCAAAAGGAAGGTAAGAATAAGGAATACAAACATGTTAGGACAGAGAATAGCCACAAAACAATGCTTCCATTACTCCCAGAAATGCACAAACTTTTACAATTGTGAGAGAGGTCGATATCCGCTTGTAAGAGCCAGATCTAGAGGTCGGTAACTCAGAATAAAAATATATGGAGTCCTTGGAAAAGAACTTAAGGATCCAAAATGTCCAACATTAACAATGAACCTAGCTCTTACATTTATAGATGAAATGATGGAAGAAGAAGAAGAAAAGGAAGGAAAACCTGAATTTGAAATACAACCACCAATAAGAAGCATTTAATGCCTATAAATCTGTCAAATGTGCTTCCCCAAGTCTGTTTGGAATGTTGGAGACAGAAGGAAGCTGGATCAAATCAAATCGATGTGGTTGGAGAAATCAGATCTACTCATCAATGCTTAAAAAGACATTTTCCCATTTCTCACCTACCAGATCCTCCAAGAACTTGAATTTGAATGTCTAGCATTGTAGCCTACATCAGCAGCTATCGAATGAGACAAGGCGTGTAAGGATCTAAGAACTAATGTAAAATTTATGACTATCAAAAGTTTTTCAGAGCCGCCTGGGCATGCAAAACATGTGACATATGCTAATTAGCTAAAAGGATGGCCAACTCTGCAAATGTTTTATCTTTTTCTACCATGTGTCACTCATTGATTTTTTGTAATGATTCAACACCCAGCCGGCATACTTTGATTGGTTGCATGTAACACACTCAAGCTTGTTAGATGATGGCGTGGCACAAAATGGCGTAGAGGAAGACAACAAGTATGCACATGGAAAGATGAAGCGCAGGAGGGAAACAAAGGAATGGCATGCGCAAAGGTCACATGCATGGGAGAAATGGCAGAGATGCCTAAGGAATAATCATATGGTCAAGGCGTGCAATCATTTGTAAGGTAATGTACAAGGCACATGAGAGGGTCAGGGGCTTAGCTAATTTTGGAGCAAGTACAAGGTGCGTGTGTAGGATGAATAAATTTTGAGAAGAAGGTGAATGCATAGAAGGTGCGTGCAAGGGAAGAGTGGAACAAAGAGGAAAAGTAAAATGAAATGAAGAGGAAGTGCAGAAACATAGCGTGCTTGGTGCATGAGGAAATGCAACCAAGGAAATTTTCCAAGTAGAGACTTGGAGTGTGCATAACCTGTAGTATAAGACCTCAGAGCCAGAGTGTGAAAGTAAGTTGTTTAAATAATTAGGAGAGTGATTTGGATAATAGTTTTGGTGCCTTTCAGGGCCATCTTCCTGCTATATGAAGGAGATCAGTAGCCTATAGCATCCATTGGGCATGGATTATTCTATGTAATCATGAATCAATGATCTTGGATCTTGAAGGACTACCCCTGAAGTCACTTGAAGAATCATTTATGAAATTTGTTCTTAATCCTACAAATTGCTGAAAAATGCTGACAAGTTTGAAATCTTGGAAGCAAAAGAAGAGTGCGCACAAGAAGCACATGAGAAGAAAGAACTATGTATAAACAAACAATGTACACCCAACGCACTTGGAGGAATTGAAACTACTCTAATATATACAAAAATGATGTAGCAGTTCAATGGAAGGCCTTGAGATATATCCCATTGACTGGGATTTGTAGCACACCGCCATCAAGATGAGTTAACTTGAAAGAGTTAGCCTCCTTGACTGAACTAGTGATGTATGGGCCACTCCAAAGTGCATCAAACTTTGAATGGTGCCCTGGTTTAGCTCTTTCAACATCCCATTTCATGACCAAGTCCCCAACTTTGAAAGCTTGAGGCCTAGCCTTTTTTTCAAACCACTTCTTTGTTGTTTTCCATGTTGTTCTAGCTTGATCATGGCAGAGTTCCTTGATTCTACAAGACTAATCAGCTATGCCATTCTGATTTCTCTCTGGTCCACACCTTCAAATTCCATTTGTTGGGAAAATGCTAATGAGTTCAACTCAAGCATCAAAGGAAAAGTATCCTCCTTGCCATAGACAAGCTTGTAAGGAGAAGTTCATATTATTTTTTTGTGATTCTATCTGCCCAGAGTGCGCGTGAGACCTTTGTATGCCACTGTCTTTGGTTGATATTCATTGTGTGCTTCATGATCCTGATCAAGTTCTTGTTTGTTGACTCTTCCAAACCATTTCCTTGAGGGTAATAGTTGGAAGAAGTCTTCAGATAGATGCCCAAATTTAGAGCCCAATCAGTGATTTTAGTGCCAAGGAAGGCTTTTGCATTATCAAAGATAATGGTTTGAGGAATGCCAAACCTTGTCTCGATACCTTCGAGGAATTCAAGGATGACTGACTCGGTTGATTCTTTGAGAAAGACATCTTCTATCCATCTGGTGAAGTAGTCCATAGTTGTTATCACCCACTTATATCTAGCACTTGAAGGAGGATTGATCATGCCTATGAAGTCAAGACCCCATTGAAAAAAAAGATTGATCTTCTTGGATTGGTCAGAGGGGAAGCGCTACCAATCTCTTCTTTTCTACAAAGAAAGCACATTCCTTGCATTTTGTGACCCACTCATGTGCATCTGCAAATAGGGTAGGCCAAAATTTACCTGTCCATTATGATTTTCATTGTTAATGTAGTCTTGGCAAAGAAGTGTCCACTAGAGAATCCATCGTGAAATTCACTAACACCTTTTCAGTGTGCGCATGCATCGATACACCTTATCATCACGCCATCAAGATTCTTCTTGAAGAGAATACCATCAATCAGCACATATGGGATAGATTGCAACCTCAGATGTCTTCTCTTTGATTTTTTTAAACCAGGAGGGTATGCGCCCTCGGAAAGGAATGTGATCATGTCCTTCATCCAGTTATGCATGCCAGGATCTGCATTCTAGTTCAAGTTCAATGCATGGGAGTTCTTCATCAAGAAATAATGAAGTCTCAAATTCATTCTGATGTGTCCTCAGAAATTTTCTTGCAAAGTGATCTACCTCTTACTAGTTTTGTGGCTTTGATGGTCACATCATACTCCATGATTTTGGTTACCCATCAGGTTCTCTTCTCGTTGATTTCTGCCCCCATGATGAAGTCTCTAACACTTGCATGTGAAACTAACACCTTAATATGATTTATGGAGAGCATGCTTTTATATTTCTTGAGCGTGCACGCATGATGACATAGACCTGTTTCTCCATGTAATTGTATCTTAATTCATAGTCCTTCAGTGTCTGATTGAAGAAAGCCACTGGTTTCTCCAGTCCTTGTTCATTTTCTTATGTCAGGATAACAACAACACTTGCATCAACACCATAAGCATAAAGGATGAAATCCTTTGAGTAATCTAGGTTGATGAGTGTTGGTCGCGCAAGTAATTTCTTGCTTGATCTTTTTGAAGCTTTCTTTTCCTTTTGTTTCCATCTGAAGGTTATGTCCTTCTTGAGCATGAGGGTGATGGGCCTTACCAGTCCTACAAAGTTAGGAATAAATTGCCTAACAAAGTTGATTTTTCTGAGGAAGGATTGTAAGGATTTTTTATGTGTTGGTAAGGAAAGGGATGGGATGGTGGAAACACGCTCAAGATCAATTGTGACATCATGCTTTTAGACCACATGGCCTAGAAGCTTGCCCTGAGCTACTGGAAAAATTGCATTTCTTGGGGTTAAGAGACACCCCAAAAATTCTACATCTCTCAAAAAATTTCTCCACGTGCGCTATGTGATCCACGCTTTTCTTTGAGAAGACCGTGATATCATCAAGGTAGACCAAGATGAACTCATTGATATATCCTTTGAATGCAATATTTGTGGTGTGCTAAAATGTTGCACCTATGTTTAAAAAATAGAAGGGCATCTTCTGATATGCATATGTCCCCCACTTGGTTGTAAACATCATGTTGAATTGAACCTCTTCCTTGACTAGGATCTGATTGAACCCAGAGTATCTATGTAGCATTGAGAATCTTTGCGCGTTGACCATAGTCTACAGAATCTACTCCATAGAAGGCAAAGGATAATGATCCTTTATAGATGCCTTGTTCAAATCTCTGAAATCAACATAGAGTTTGATTTCACCATTCTTCTTTCACACCATAACTAGATTCGTGACCCAAGTAGAGTACTTGATGGGAAAAATAATCTTTTCCTTAATGAGTTTGGATAACTCCTTCCTCATGAGGGGCTCTATCGTTGGGTTGACGAGCCTATGTTTTTGTCTAAAAGGCTTAATACCAGGATCAAGGTCAATAGAGTGTTGACCAACACTTGGATCAAAACCTTTGAGGTCTTCATACTCCCATGAGAAGATATTGATGTATTTTTGACAGAGAGAAATGAAGGCCTGATTTTCATCATGCGTGGAAGCTTTACTAAGTAGTAACTCCTTCTTGCGTGCAATAGTGAATGGGGAGCAATCTTCTTATGTGGCACACATATACTTTTCTTCACCCTTGAACTCATCATCAAGGATAAACATTTTCTCTAAGGTGACCAGCACTTTAGGAAACTTTTTTGTTTTTAGTTGAATCACTTGGTCACCATAACTATCATGCAAGTCAGCTTGCATGTTTGATGAGAACTCAACTTCATTCTGGATGAACTAGATGATCTACGCATCACTTTCAAACACTTTCTAGTCTGATGTTGTTGTCTAAAATGGATGTTCTAATCACCATATTGATGTGTTGAGTGTTTCCTTTGACAAATTCCTCAACAGAGGAAGACTGCGAACCAAGCACGGCCATCTGATCAGCTTCCTTATGAATTTGGTGTGGCAAAACCTACAAATTTAGAGCATCAAATCTCTCAAGGAGGTCTCAAAATTTGTGCTTATAAGCTTTGAGAAGATTATTCTTTATCATGCATTTTTTGGTGACCTGATGGATAACCAATTCCATGTCCCCGAAGAATTGCAACACCTTAATCTTCTTCTTTTAAAAAATAAGCAGACCATACACCAGTGCTTCATATTCTGCCACATTTTTAGAACATGTAAACTATAACTTGTGCGTGAAGAATAATTTTTCATCCTTAGGGGAAATGAGAACAACTCCTGCTCCTGCGTTGTTTCTGCTTCTAGATCCATCAAAGTATAAATTCTATAGACCACGGTTCTCTTCACTTTGCTTGAGCATGTGTAGCAACACAACTTCTTCTTTAAGGATACAGTAGGTACCAAGCCCAGTTTCATAATCTTCCATCTCCTCAGCATATGGATCAAATCTATGGTGTCTCTTTGCCCATTCATGAAGTACTAGATCAGGAATAGGAGGTGGAAGAGGTTACTCTTCAGAAACTGAAACTTGTTCTTCTTGAATTAAATAGTTGGCTTGGAGAGGGGATGTGACATATGACTCTACATGATAGGAAAATATTGGCTCACCTTGTATGGTAAATTTGGTACCATACCTTGTCTTGAGTAACATATGGGTCCAATCTGAAGAAAAGTAACCACCTACTTTAGTAGTGAAATCCTTTGACAGACATAGGGAAAACAAAGGGGGAAGATCAATTATTGACACATCTTGAGTTATTGTGAGGCTTAGACATGCATGGAGGGTTAATTTAAGATCCTTGATGATTCCTATGGTAGTGACAGTTGAACCATCAATTTGCAAGACTCATTTTTTCAAAGGGCTATACTTAAGACCTAAGACATCAATAATTTTCTTCGACATGAATAAAGTAAAGGTGCCTGAGTCAATCATGTAGTTATGGAAATGATGTTTACATGTGATTAAGGACATATATAAGGGTGGGGTTTTTATAACCTTACTTGCTTCTCCTCTTCTTAGCAGATATTGACAGAAGTGTGCGACTTCTGTATAGTTAGGTCAATGTGTGGAAGTTGAGCCAGAGCTTCATGCAACAATTCACACTGAGAAGGAATGGTCAGGGCATCCCACATTGTGACATTTATGTTTGTCTTTTTCATTTGATCCACGATGCTGAATGAAAGACCCGCTGAATTGTACATTTGAGGCACGACAACATCCTTTCTTGGTTATTCATATGTAGAGACAGGGACCTTAGCTGGCATGGAGGCTTGACCTACCAAAGGAGGGGTGTATGTGTTAGGAAATTATAATATTAGTGCTCCATTAAGTTTATTCGTGACAGGTGGAAAATAATATCTGGAGAATATTATTGTTGTGAGTTGTTTTAACAACTCACGTACATAGTAGTGTGTGGAGAGAATAGTGGGGAGAGTTGTTGGTCAAACTCTACATGAAAATAGGAGTATGTCTCTCCTATATATGTGTACTTGATTTTTATATGAATATTGAGAAGAATTGGCTTACTGTGTATTCACTGTAAATCTGTAACTGCTCTTAGATTTGGTATCAGAGCGGTGATAATCCTGCCATGAGAGTCATTTTTTAGCCATACATGATTAAGTAGTGTGAATCATTAAGATTTTGCCATCTCCATCTTACCTAGAATTCGCTGGTCACTCCACAGCTCTGTAAATATCTACCATCCTTGGTGCCTCATTCACGTCTACCGCAGACTTTCCCAAAAAATAATTTGGTGTATATGCATTTTACATTTCTGCAATCTCAACTGAATGTTTATGTGATTTGTGGAGATATTTCCGTAAAGAAAGGCTTCAGTCTGGAACGGTGGCATAATATAGATTTGTGAATGCTCGATTCAAAATTATTCATCCTTGATGCCACGTGTTTTCCTGATCCAAGGACATTACTTCTTCTTGAGTCAAAGACCACAATATAATTTGGTGTGTATCTACTTGGGTGGATACAACTCGACGTGGAGACACCCGCCAGGTCAACATAGCTCAAACCCTTTTTCACAGAGGAATTGCATTAGCTCGATCCACAAATTATGTTGTTTCTAAGGAAAATGCGCTGCTCATGATCTCTCCAACGCAGGCACATCAAAACGTTAATCTCAGACCGCTGGCAGATTTGTTTCTCTGTCTCGGGAGTTGCCCAATTTTGTTTGAATTTTTTTTGATTGGCATCATTGATTTTTTCTTGGGACAGCTGTGCAAACTTTGGCATTTGTATTGGACCAAACACTAAGCTCATGCTCACCCCTCCAATAAACACAGACTATGCATTGAAATGTTGAGCTGCTTTGATTCTCGAAAAGCATTCCATGATCTCAAGGAAAGATCTATCCATTTTCCTTCAATTAGCGTTTTTGAGTTATTATCGGTTATTGTTTTATTTAGCCTTTATGTTTTGTTCATTGTACCAAATATTATTTATAATAGTAGTTGGTCCCATTTGTATTATATTTGTCAATTAAATAGTGTGGTTTAATACCTAAATGTTTGTCAGTCTTCCATATCGTTGTGTGAATATAGGCAGTAAAAGTTCATCCATGTTGTGGATGCATTTTCACTTGTACGCGACATCCATGTTGTGGGGATTAATTGTACAATGAACTTCATTATTACATTCGGCTGAGTTTTGAACAGCCTGTCAATGGAGGAAGGAGGCATCGGAGGAAGGAGGTCAAACAGTGACCTCTCATCAGTCACCAACGACGGGGCCGCACAGAAGCTGTGGTGGCATATGTATGGTGTGAGTATATGATTTTCAGTGTGGTTTCCATTTTCTCAGTGTGCTTCAGTTTGCAGTGTTCCTGTTTTGTGTGGTATTTGATGGATGTTGGAAAGAAAGTTGTGTTGGAGCGCAGATGACTGTCAGTGATCCTCTGACTGACTTGGTCCTCTGACTGCTGTACTTCATTGGAAGATGGTCAGCCTAGAAGAATACGTTCACTAGCATTAGTGACCATGTGCAGCAAGACCTAACTAGCAAGATCCATTCAGGAGTATGTTCTTCGATGCATTTTGCTTCTCAGTATCTATATGAGTGGAATTTCACATTATGTGGGGGGGAATACATACCAATGTTCCATTCCCATTTTGCACCCAAAACGACTTAGTCAAGGAAAGCTTCCAGTGGCAGTGGCAGTTTTCTATGTTGTTTGAGATCGAGTGGCAGCGATCAATGACAGAGACTACGATTAAGAACATTACGATTCTTATAGGAAGTAATGTGAAATTTTTTCAGTATATCTTCTATTGTGTAGTTTTGTGATATGCAAGTTGTGTTTCCTACATAATTCCCTGATGTATAAGCATAGTGATGAACAGTAGCACCAGAGTAAGTCAGTTCATGGATCTTGAAAGGGTTTGTGGGAGAATCCAGAAAACCACATGAGGTGGACAATTGATGAGGTTCCTGTCACGTCAAGGTTTGTGGTAAGCCTGTTTAAAACCATGGAAGGAGCGAGCCTTTCTTTTGGATCAAGGTCATGAGTCACAGAGTTGGACATGCCAAAGGGGTGAGCATACTAGATAGAGGAGCGTGTGGATGTTTTTCTACCATGTTCACACTAAGGGGGGGAATGTTAGGAAATTATAATATTAGTGCTCCATTAAGTTTATTCGTGACAGGTGGAAAATAATATCTGCAATATTATTGTTGTGAGTTGTTTTAACAACTCACGTACATAGTAGTGTGTGGAGAGAATAGTGGGGAGAGTTGTTGGTTGAAACTCCATGAAAATAGGAGTTGTCTCTCCTATATATGTGTACTTGATTTTTTTATGAATATTGAGAAGAATTATTACTGTGTATTTAGTGTAAATCTGTAACTACTCTTAGAGTATGCCACTTCAAAGGAAGCTTTGCGCAAGGGCTCGCCTGTAGAAACTTTAGAAATTTTTGCTACTGGATTCCTTAACTACATCTCTCTACTTTTGAGTATCGACCTAGTGTTTTCAAGATTGTGACATGCACACCAAACTCAAGTATTCTCTTCTTATATCTTGTGTTGTCTACAACTTGGATGTGAAATCTGCTTGTGTCCTTTGCAGCTTGATTGATCACACAAAATTCCTCGGCACCAAATAATATCAAGTTCAAATGTGCACCCACGTCTCAGATCTGGGAGAACTGAGTTGTTTGAGACAACAATGGAACCATCTACAAGTTGTGGGACCTTGTGCACTTGAGACGGATCTCCAGAGAAGGTTGGTTCCTCTATATATTTCTACTAGTTAATGCTACTCCTAATGCTGGAAGGGAAAAACTAAGCTAATAATTTCAAGGGACCAGGGATAGAAGGATAACAGAAAGGAAAACTAAACTAAGGGAGGTGATAGCACCAGAAAAAGAGGGATGAACACTATCTATTCTGAGTTGAAAATGAAAGAGAAAGGCATCAGGGAAGGCTCAGTACGCATAGCACAAACCAGAACGTAACTTCACGATCAGATTCATGAAACAAAACTAAAATGGAGCTGCAAGGTATGTAAGATGACCACAGAAAACACACAATACAAAAGGAAGGCAAGAATAAGGAATGCAAACATGTTAGGATAGAGAATTTCGACAAAATAATTCTTCCATTACTTCCAAAAATGCACAGACTGTTACAATGGCGAGAGAGGCCAATATCTATATGCAAGAGTCAGATCTAGAGGTCTGCAACTCATAATACAAAGATATAGAAGGCCTTGGCAAAGAGCTTAAGGATCAAAAATTTCCAACATTAACAATGAGCCTAGCTCTTACATTTATAGATGAATCGATGGAAGAATAAGAAGAGAAGGAGGGAAAACCCAAATTTGAAATACAACCACCAACAAGAAGCATTCAATGCCTGTAAATCCACCTGTAAATATGTCAAACACGCTTCCCCAAGTTTGTTTGGCATGTGTGGAGAAGGAAGGAAGGTGGATCAAATCAAATCAAGTGGTTGGAGAAATCAGATTTTCTCATCAATGCCCAGAAAGACGTTTTCCCATTTCTCACCTACCAAATCCACTAAGAATTTGAATTTGAATATCTAGCACTATAGCTTGTGTCAACAGCTATCAAATGAGACTAGGCAAGCAAGGATCTGAGATTGTGATAGCAAAAGTTATGACTTTTATAAGTTTTTCAGAGCCACCTGAGCATGCAAAACACATGGCACACATGCTGATTAGCTAAAATAACAGTCAACTGTGTAAATGCTTTGTCATTTCTGCCACATGTCACTCATTGATTTGTTACAAGGATTTGGTGCCTAGCTAACACGCTTTAATTGGTTATGTGTAACACACTCAAGATTGTCAGATGGTGATGTGGCATAGAATGGCGTAGATGAAGACATGAAGGTATGCATGTGGAAAGATGAAGCACATGAGGGAAACAGAGGAAGGGAATGCATAAAGGTGATGCGCGTGGGAGAAATGGGAGAGATTCCAAAGGAAGAATCATATGGTCAAGGCACAATCATTTGTAAGGTAATGTGTAGGACATGTGAGATGGCCAATGACTTAGCTAATTTTGGAGCAAGTGTAAGGCACGCGCGTAAGATGACTAACTATTGGGAAGAATGTGGATGTGCAGAAGGTCCATGCAAGGGAAAAGTGGAACAAAGAGGAAAAGGAAAACGGAAGGAAGAGAAGTGTAGAAATAGAGTGTGCTTGGCTCACGAGGAAATGCAGCCAAGGAAATGTGCCAAGTAGATAGCTGGAGTGCATGCAACCTGTAGTATAAGACCTCAGAGCCATAGTGTTCCTAGGTGCTCTTGTGCCAGTTGTACTTTGTGAAGTAGCGAGCAATAGCTAAATGTAATAGAATGTGTGCATGGAATAGAATAGAATCCCTCCCCTTATGAAGTGTGATGTAGATGTCCTAGCCTTGTGCCTTGATGATGGAGCTATGTGGATGTAAGTGTTCTCCAATGCAATAGATGGATGTAACTCTAGATGAGTGATAATAGTGAATGATGTTAATTCCCTCATTATGGACTCACAACTTTATATTTATAGGGTTCTCTTGATCTAATTTCGTAATTAACCATGAAAATGCCAACCATGAGAAAGATAAAGATTTCAAATGGCTAGAAAGAGCCTAAAAAGTGGTGGGAAAGTGCAAAAAGGACCGAGGCTCCCCTGGTGGGACCAAGGCACCCACGGGCGCCCCAGTACTAATCTGGGTGCCTGAATTCAAGGCTAAAATGACGCGGGATGATAGAAGTTGACTAGGCATATGGGTGTAAGAGGTCAGCAATGACGAAATAAAATAAAAAAAGATGGCCAAAATCATGGGGGTTAATTAGTACTTTCTTCACTCAAGAAACTTCTAAAAATTATTATGAGACTGAGATAAATAATGTCTAAAGTGCATCGATTTTGTGACTACATTTTTCCCCCACTTTATGTTGGTGAGTGGAAATCTTAGTAACATATAGTAGATAGGGATGCATACCAAGATGCCGATGTAGAGTGATGAAGAAGGTGTGCTGAAGGACTAGACAAAACATGGAATGACAAAAAGATGGAGGAGCGTGGAAACTAAAGATGAAAAATGTGCAAAGAAAGAGTGATGAGAGTGAACTTAGGGAAGAACACGTGTGTAGTTATTTCATATGTGTGATGTACCTGCATGGTTAGTAAAGTGTGTGATGTCGCGAAGTGTAGTTTTTGATGATATTATTGTTGTTGTTGCCCCCATTTGACTACTTGTTTCTCATACGACCGGACCTACAAGGATAAAATGATCAAGTAGTCAAATATGTATGTTTTAGTAAAAAAGCAATGTAAAATATGCATGTATGAAAGCAAAAATAATATGCAAATGTAAATGGAACATGTGCACCTGATCCATGTTGAGAGAGAGTGTGTGTAGAAGGATATCCTAAATTATAAGGACTTTTTGGGAAATCTCGCTTGACTCATAGGCCGAAGAAGTGTAGGGAGGAAATGTTATGTGTCCTCCAAGCTCTAACTACTTCCCTAAATGTGTGTGAAGAGATCTATATATCGTCCTTAGTTTTTTGGGCAATCCAACGCCGCTAGTTGAAGTAGTGTAGAGAGGCATACCCACTGTAACCTCCAAGCCTGTAATTTCTTCCCAAAATGCTAAAGACACCATGTCCTATAAAATCCATTGTGTATGGGGTTTCCATACTGCTCTGAACCCACTCATTTATATAATTGAACCACAGCCGGTGTAGAATCTTTGTTTTAGTATGTAAAAAACTTCCAAATGATGCCCCCCCTCTTTGGGGGTGCATGCAACATCACTGATAGGAGAATGTACACCTCAAAAGAGGACCAACCGCATGAACTATGCCCTAGAAAGTGCTTGGTAGAAACCAAGGCATGCACAAATCAGAAGGCTAGCTAAATATAAGTGTAAACAAACATGCATACATATGGAAAACAATGTGTAAGCTACGCAAACAGTGTAAAAGCTACCAAGCAATGTGATAAACATGTAAGAAGACAACGTAAGCCACACAAAGTGGGCTATAATCATGGGACATCACTCATGATGTCACAAGACACACAAGGGCCATTATGGCCACAACCAACAAACAAGTGTGCACACTAAACAAAGGGCAAGGCCCACATACAATAGTAAACAATAGCATAAAATATAACAAACAAGTATAGAAACAAATATCCCTGTATAACAAATGTTGCACATGAAGCACTCATGTTAGACATGTGTCAGCGTGTATAAGTACGTAATGTAGTGTAAGTCAAAATGAAATAATAACTCTTCTATGAGAGACAAATTTGTGCCCTCAGTGACCAGTGTAGGAAGGGCAAAGGCGAGAATCCATGTTACATGTAACAGACTCGTATCTGATTACTCACAACTA
The DNA here is from genome assembly GCA_019776745.2 of Taxus chinensis. Classification (NCBI taxonomy): domain Eukaryota; kingdom Viridiplantae; phylum Streptophyta; class Pinopsida; order Cupressales; family Taxaceae; genus Taxus; species Taxus chinensis. The sequence goes on along the minus strand of CM034153.1, from coordinate 661,308,045 downwards.
GAAAAAAATGATGACAAGGATATAGATAAGTGGCATACAAGTAAGTTAACCAGCATGTGTAATAAAGTGACCATGATGCCAAGAGAACCATAATGCAGTATGGATGGATGGAATGGAATGCCTACTCCTCCTTGAGTGGATGTAAGTGTATACAATGAGGTTCCATCAGTAGTCCAGAATGAACTATAAATAAGAGTGTGTCATCGGGAAATGGTCGAAGTGTGGGTTGTGTCTAATGCACATGTGTAGTTGTAGTGATGAGATGCGACTTAGCAACGATGTGTGTGTGAACCCTATAGTTGAAGCATAATCAAATCCTTAGCCCTTGGTCATATGGTATGGTCGTATGAGGGCTTAAGCTTGTGATTCCTACTAGTAGGTGCTTAACTCCAGCCCCCTTTCATTTTATTTGTGTGGTGAAAGCAAGAGCATTTTATTCTGTTTTAGTGGCAACTAAAATAAATAGTAGAGCATAATATTGAAAAGCTTGTAACTTTTGATCGGTAACTCGGTTTTGAGTGCCATTTTTTGCAAAAGCACTTGTTTTTCCATGCTCTTTCCATTGGAAATATTTATTTTGAGAATTTCACTATAATTATAAAGTGCCATATTGTAACACGCACTCATTATAAAGTGCCAAAATCTGGGGGGGCTCTTGGTGCATTGCTTGGGGGTCTTGTTGCATTGCTTGGTTCTTGCATTTATTTTGGTGATTTTTTGAGGATGGTCATCTACTTCTGCATTAGATCATGTTGAGCCATTAACAACACATAATTACCACACATGGAAACCAAGAATGGAAACAATAATTAAGTGGAAAGGATTATGGGCTTTAACTTCTTCAGAACAACCAGTATTCACTAGAGAATATGAGAAATTTCAGTACCAGTGCAAATTTGATGAGTGTATGGGTTTGATAGGAACTTATGTAAGTGACAGTCTTTTGTTTCATTTGGAAAAATGTGACTCTCCTTTCAAAATATGGGAGAAATTGGAGGATTTATTTGGTAAGGTGGATCATATGAGAGCCATGCAACTTGAAATTGAGATCACCTCTCTTAATCCTGAAGATTTTCCAACAATTATAGACTATCTTACCAAGTTCAAGCATTTGTTGACACAGTTGAAGGGGAGTGGAAGAGATAAGAAAGATGAAGAGTGTGTTTACTTGATTCTATCCAAGTTGAGAGGACCATTTCAAATATTTTCTTCTACCTTTTTCTCTAGCATGGATGCCTTAGGTGACACATTCAAAATGCCTGACTTAGAAACATTTTGTGAAAGACTTACTAGGGAAGAATCCAAATTGTCTCACCTTGAGTCTTCCACCTCTCAAAAGGCATTAGTTGCATCTAATCCTAAGGGCAAGGGAAAACCAAAAAGTAAAACCAAATCCACCCCTTCTCCATCTCAAAATGCTCCTAAACCCAAAGAAAACAACTCTAAACCCAAGGAGTCTTCTAAATCCAAGAATAAGTCTAGCCTTTCATGCTCTTTTTGTGGGGGTAGTGGTCATGAAGAACATAGGTGTTATAAGTGAATGCAAGCCTTAGAGGATGCAGTCAAGAAACACAAAATTTCTATCTCCACTCCACCTCCTTCTAATCAGCATGGAAAAGCACTTAATGTTGTTGGGAGATCTCAGTCACCACTTGCAGACAGTTGGGTTATAGATTCTGGTGCTTCTCATCACATGACTTCTTCCAAGGAGTCTTTTGTTTCTCTAGGTTTGAGTTCTACTTCCAAAATTGAGGTTGGAGATTCTTCCTTTCTTTCTGTTAAAGGAAAAGGTGATATACAACTTGATGGTGGTAGTATCCAAGATGCACTATATGTTCCTAACATCACTACAAATTTTCTTTCTGTATATCAAATTTGTCATTCTGGTCAAGGGAAAATAGTGACTTTTACACCACATGGGGCAGAAGTACGAACTTTGTTGGAGCCTCATTCACTTGTTGCTCAAGGTATTGTTGATCATAGTTCTAGACTATATCACTTTGAGGGTTTTGATGACACTTCCTCTATAGGGACAGATTGGTTTCTCATGCAGATTCAGAGAGTAAGCTTTGGCATGAAAGATTTGGACATCTCAATTACAGATATTTGAAGGAGTTGAGCACTCATGGTATGGTAGATGGTCTTCCTAGAGTTTCTTGTCTTGAGGGAGTTTTTCTCTGGCTGTGCATTAGGGAAACAACACCAAGATCCATTTCCTAAGAATTTGTCTAAGAGAGTTTCTTCACCACTTGAGCTTGTGCATAGTGACTTGATGGTTTTTCCTACCCCCTCTTTCAATGGAGCTAAGTATGCACTTACCTTTATTGATAATTTCTTGAGGCGTACTTGGGTTTATTTTCTCAAGTACAAAAGTGATGTTTTTCACACTTCAAAGTCTTCAAGGCTTTGGTCGAGAAACAATCTTCTAGTTGCATAAAGAACCTTCATACTGATAATGGGGGGAGTACTTCAGCAATGAGTTTTCTGAATTTTTGGCAACTCAAGGCATTATTCACCAGCATTTTGTTCCTCATACTCCACAATAGAATGGCTTAGTAGAAAGGAAGAATAGAACTTTGAAGGAAATGGCTAATTGTATGATGCATTCTAGAGATTTACCTCCTATCTACTGGGCAGAAGCAGTTAATTGTGCTAACTACATTCAGAATCACACCACACAGAGCACTTGAGCATTTGACTCTAGAGGAAGCTTGGTCCAACACTAAGCCAGATGTCTCATTTTTTCAAGTCTTTGGGAGCCATGCTTGGGCCTTTGTGCCAAAGAAGAAAAGGAAAGCTTTGGATAAGAAGAGTAAACCCTTGATCTTTGTAGGGTATTGTGAGGACATGAGAGCTTATCATCTTTTAGATCCTGATACACATGATATTATTTTTCGAACACATGTTCAGTTTGATGAGCATTTCACTCCTCATGATTCTTCATCTTCTTCCATGCCTTCTTCTTCTTCATCTCATCTTGAGGATCCTTTCTTTGAGGAGATTGATGAGGAGGTTATAGATGCCATTGAGGATCCTATTCCCACTGATGTTGTCACTATGCCTAAGTGGGCTCGTACTACAGTTTCTGAGGTAGCACCTTTCATACAGGATCTTCCACCCACTAGGCATCATCACGCACATTCTACTAGGTTCTGGAATTTTGTGTCAGGTAGTTTCTGAGGATCCACAGTCTTTTTCAAAGGCTCATGGGATACAAGAGTGGGATGATGTGATGGCAGCTGAGTATTCTTCTTTGATGAAGAATCATACTTGGGATTTGGTATCTCTTCCTAAAGGAAGAAATATGGTTAGGTGTAAGTGGGTATACCGAACCAAATACGTAGTTGATGGGTCCATTGACAAGTATAAGGCTCGTCTTGTTGCAAAGGGTTTTTCACAAGTCGAAAGGTATTGATTACTCTGAGACTTTTGCACCCATTGCCAAGATGGATTTTGTATGCCTTGTACTTGCTATTACTGCATCACAGGGGTGGCCCGTATACCAGATGGACGTGAAGAGTGCCTTCTTACATGGAGATTTACAAGAGGAAATATACATGGAGTAACCTGTTGGATTTGTTCAGGATTCTTCTCTTGTTTGTAGCTCCGAAGGTCTCTCTACGGTCTCAAACAAGCCCCTCGGGCTTGGTATGAGAAGATGGATTCTTTTCTTCTATCTACTGGTTTTGTTCATTGCCACTCTGATCATACAATGTATCTCTAGCATGTTGGTGAGGATATTGTGATACTTGTCTTGTATGTTGATGATCTATTACTTACTGGAAGCTCTTCTTCCCACATTCAGACTATTCAGAGGGATCTTTCTACATAGTTTGACATGACAGATCTTGGGTTATTGCATTATTTCCTTGGTTTGTAGATTTCTCAGATAGATTCAGGGATTCATTTGAGTCAGCAAAAGTACACCCATGATCTTCTTAGGCACTTTGATATGGCTGATTGCAAGCCAAGTCCATCTCCTTTTCAGTCTAGGGTTACTCTTACATTCCACATGTACCACTCCACTTTGTGATCCTACATTGTATAGGCAGTTGGTTGGAGTCTCATGTACTTGACCCATACTCACCCTGATATTTCATTTGTAGTAGGGCTTGTATCTCAGTTTGCACATTCTCCTCATAGTAGTCATTGGTAGGCTGCTAAAAGGATTTTACGCTATTTACAGGGCACTTCCCACTTTGGCCTACACTACACTAGGGGTTCTACTCAGTTGGTTGGGTATACAGATTCAGATTGGGCAGGTTCTATTGATGACAGGTGTTCTACTTCTGGCTATCTTTTTTGTCTTGGTTCTTCTCCAGTTGCTTGGGCGTGCAAAAAGCAACAGGCTATTGCACTTTCATCTTCAGAGGTAGAGTACAGGGCAGCAGTTACAATGAGTCAGTAGATTCTTTGGCTTCGCCAGTTATTGACAGAGTTTGGATTCCCATAGGATTCACCGAACTGTACTTTGGTGTGACAACCAAAGTGTAATTCACATTTCTCGCAACCCATTTGAGCACCAACAGACCAAGCATATCGAGATACACATCCACTTCATTCAGTCAGCACATTCAGGATGGAGTTATTTTGCTTGGAGTACCTTCCGACTCAGCAACAGGTTGCAGACATCTTTACGAAGCCTTTTGCATCACCTCGCTACCTTGAGTTGCATGGAATGCTTGGGGTTTCAGAAGTTGTTCTTGGGGGGTGTTCGTGAGAACATCTTCCTTCTTCTTCTTCTTCTCTCTTTCCTTATAGCAGGATTCTTTCCTTCTTTTGGTTCGAGATTTCTTCATGGATATATTGTACATGAGTACCTCATCAGGCCTAGTTGTCGAGGACTCATACTTGTGGACATGCCACTTCTATTTTGGCCCCTAGCTTCACTTGAGGGGGGTGTTAGAGTAGGTATTTACCTTAGCTCATGTTCACCTAGGTACATTATTTACCTTTATTGTATTTATCCTCACCCACTTATGTGTGTGGATATTTATTTTTTTATTTATTAGGAGATATTATCTAGTTGTTAGGTATAGTTCTTTGTTTGATCTATGGTATTGACTAGTTCTTTCCTAGATCTATGGTATTGACTAGATCCTTGATGTCTAGTTCTCTCATAAATCTATGGTCTTGACTAGTTCTTTGATGACTAGTTCTTTCCATGATTTATGGCTTGATCTACGACCTTGACTGGTTCTTAGATTGTTATTCCTTGCCTATATAAGCAAGGCCCATTCTCATTATATTTCATTGAGTTCCATAATAATATATGATATTGTCTTCATTTGTTTGCAAAGGTTTTGTGTAAAGTTATTCTGGTGAATTGCTTTCATCTTATTGATCATGGTGTTTGATTAGCATCTGTGTTCTTGGTTTGGTATGATCTGGTTATCGTTCCTTTTATAAATAATGATAAATTGTATGGTATGTGTGACGAGTGATAGATGGATGTATGTATGAGCGGTTGTGTAATAGATAGATATACCAATGTAAGGTGAAACAAGGTTCTTTATTGTAACAAACCCCTCAATAGTCCATATAAGAATTATAAGAATATGAATGTGTTTTCAGGATGGTAGAGTGACAAGAGTCACCTACCAAATACCAATTTTTTGTTTAATGGTGGAAGCATGGTTAGCAAAAGTAACATGAGGACCATGTGATTGTGATGGAATTTGCAATGCGTCATAACTTCTAATAGGAGGATTAGTTGCTTTGACGAAAGTAATAGGTTTGAAGCTTATACTGGAGAGGAGGCCAAGTTGCACTGATTTTTAAAGGAGGTTGACTTGGTAATACAATAGATGCCTTAGTAGGAGGAGGTTTCAAACTAATTTTGATAGGTGGTTGATTATGTTGACTTGGTGATTTTGTAGGTGGTTGTTCAGGAGGCTAGTGACTAACCAAAGAAGAAGCAAATTTAGGATCCCATGTGGGTGTAGCATTTATAGATGGGGATGTAGTAGAATATTGTTGGATAAATGAAATAAACCTTAACACTCAAGATATTTTATTCTTCATTGCAAAGCATGTAAAAAAATTTCATTATGTCCATTGATTCGATGATAATTGCAATATGGATGACCGTGATATTTTACTAATCGATAAGGAGGATAGTAATCAGTAGGAAGTAGTGTGATCAACTAATGACTAAGGAGCTGATTGAGAATTTCATGTTTCTTAGCATTACTATCCAAGATGAGAGGCTCAGGTAATGGTATGACTCAAGGCTCACTAATATGAGCACATGTTATACATAGCATGAGATGTAGAAGGAGAACAAACATGTGCTTAAGAAGCATCCTTAAGCTGTTAAATTTTGGATTTAAGAGATGTGATGGTGGATTCCATGACCTCAAATTTATCTTGGAATAAAGCATTTAGATCTTGCATTGATTCTAATAGGGTTTGATTAGATTGAGGAACACTAGGACTAGGGTTGTCAAATAAATGATCGAATAGAGGACTTATTTCGTGTGGTGGCGTATGGTCATCAAAATAGCTAGTGTGTAGAGATTTTTGTAAATCAGCTTGGAAATGGGGATATCTCTTAAGTAAATCAGATAAATAAACTTGACCCATGATAGAGGAAAAATGAGGACCCTGAGCGCGAAGATCGAGTACGGGTTTACTAAAATGATTAATTAAAATTGAATAAACTATGTAGTGTGAGGGTAGTTAATCTAAGCTATGAACAGATGTAAATAAAGTAAATAAATGTAGTAAAGAAACTATGCAAATGATCTAAGTAACTGTGCAAAAGGAAATGTTAACCCTAATGTGCAAGAAGGAAGAGGAAAGAACTCATCTGAGTAACAGATGTTCATGGGACTGTGTTGCAGAGGTAACTAGAAAAATCAAAAGCAGGATTGACTGTGCAGAAGTCCCAAAAAGGATGGATCTGGAGGATCTAGCTAGACTAGAGCGTCTGGAGAGGGACTGGGGCATCTGTGAGCACTCTGGTCTACAATATTTGTGCCTTGGTCTATGAAAAAGCTATGAACTGGTCTACACATGGTTGGGAGATTATCTGGAACCTTCGTTGTGTGTCGCATCAGATGTCGCCAATAATCCAAGATGATGAGAAGACCTGTAAAATACCAAAAGAATTATCAAAATCCTAAAAAATTAAATATGTAAATAAATGGATCGGAATGACTTGAGCTTCCACAACAGTGGGCTTACTAACTGAGAGTTGCACTACATTTCGGACTCAAATGTAGTTTGGTGAGTGTGTGCATAATGTGCCCTAGGTACTCTTGTTTCAGTCACACTTTGTGAAGTAGCGAGAAATAAATAAATGTATAAAATGTAATAGTATGTGAGCATGGAATAGAATAGAATCCCTCCCCCTATGAAGTGTGATACAAATTTCCTAGCCTTGTGCCTTGATGATGGAGCTATGTGGATGCAAGTGATCTCCAATGTAATAGATGGATGCAACTCTAGATGAGTGATAGTATTCAGTGATGTTAGGTCCCTCATTATGGTCTCATAACTTTATATTTATAGGGTTTTCTTGGTCTAATTTCATAATTACCCCTGAAAAGGTCGACTACAAGAAAGATAAAGACCTCAAATGGCTAGAAAGAGCCCAAAAAGTGGCGGGAAAGTGCAAAGAGGACCTGGGCACCCCTGGTGAGGACCACGACAACCACGGGCCCCCCAATCGATGCTAAAATGATGCAGGATGACAGAAGCTGACTGGGCATATGGGTGTAAGAGTTTGATAATGACAAAATAAAATAAAACAAGATGGCCAAAATACAGGGGTTAATTAGTACTTTCTTCACTCAAGAACCTTCTAAATAGTAGTATGAAACTGGGATAAATAATGTCTAAAGTGCATGATTTTGTGACTACAATACCTATATGTGAAATATGGGAAACATGATTTTTCCATGTGATTCAATAAATTAAATGCCTGAATGAAATGTGGTCTTATCGTTTGTAATGAGAGCAGAGAATAGGGATCCATAAAAGAAAAATAGAAAGAAAATTCATATTGCAAGTCAAAAATTGGTGGAATTCTCACCTTTTTTGTTTTCCCATGGAGGGACCTAGCAAAATGGACATGATAAAGTTGTGATTGAGTTGATTGTGAGTGGCCCTAGCTTGTTGAAGTGTTGTGAAAATCCTAGGATGAAAAAAAATATTAAGTTAAATGAAATATTAAAATTAGCCACATAGAAAACACAAAATATATAACATGGAGTTAAAAACTATAGGGGAGATCTGGAACTATTTTTATTCCTTCTAAAACACTTTATGAGAGAGGTTAAAAAAATATGTTCCTTTTGGAACCGCTACATTGATTTCCCAATTACATGAAATGGCTTTATCTCCTCTATTTCATAATTGATCTCTTCCTTTCTTAAGTTGCTTGGTCTGTTAATGAAAGATGGCCTTTTTTGAAAATTTATTTTGGGAGAACAAAAAACATTATATATTGCATTTATGTTACACCTGACTGGGGTCCTCCACCTGTGTTCTAAGATGACATATTTTCTTCATCATCTTCTCCTCATAACAATGTCACTCAAAGACTAATTAGTGTTATCTTTTGTTTTTTGTTTGTTCTTAGTACCTGGGAAAGATTGTGTGTGTATGTGTGTATAATGCTTGTCAAAAATAATATTTATGTGAAAATAATATCTTCAATGGGAACTTTAGAGTAAGGTATGGACATCATTTCACTTCTCCACTCCCAAGAAAATACAAATTTTTTGTGTCACAGTACATCACTCTTTCATTTTTAGTTCAGACGCTGCCGACAATGGTGGTGGACATGGTTGGTGATGTGAGTGGCTATCAATGGAGTTGAGAGATAATTCTAATAAGGACCATAGAGGTAGAGAAAAATTAATACTAGTGGGTCGATAACGAACCATAATGTGAGAGGGAGATGACGATGGCAACCACATCAAAAACCCAATGAGTATAAATAACTCATGTGTGTTGGGATGGTCCTTTGACAAACTACAAATTTTGTCTCAACTTTGTCACTTTATATTTATCTAAGCAAACAAATTTTGTCTCAACTTTGTCACTTTATATTTCTCCAAGCAAACAAATTTTATAAGTCAATGCCAAATTTGACTTTATACGTAAGGAACTAAGGTTCGAAAGTCAAGAATTGAATATGCTTCTTGAGTGTATCTCGGAACACCTACAATGATTCTAAAATCCTCATTCAATCAAGAAAATAATCTCATGTTTGTTAGTTGGTTTTGTTCATTGTAACATATAATCTCAAATGTATCATGATCATTATGCCAATAACTTGATAATACCACAATGGAAGTGGCCCTCTTATTAACACAATGGTTGATTGATTGCAAGATTGATATTTCATTTCCTCAACATTTCCCTCTACTCTCCAGTGATTTCAATACATTATACACATCTTATTCTTATACATTATGATCGACGCAACCATTGTTCCTCTTTTTAATACAAGTGCTAATTATTACGCTGAAGGCGTTCCCCCTATGGGAAAGGCCTCTCTGGTCATTCATGCCACTAGCCTAAATTTGACGTTTTCCCAAGCAATAAAATTTGACGAGCATTTTGACGGTTTTGACAGGCGTTTCGACATTTCTACTTTTTTCACAGTTTTAAGCAGTTTTGCTTTTTAGTTTTTTAGTTTTGCATGTTGAATGCGGGGTGTTTTTAGTTTGTGGAATTTACCATTATCTATAAAGTTCAGAAGCTGAGTGATATATCGTTATAAACAAAGGCCGCAAGAGAGTAGTCGAAAAGAAGGAAAAACGAGTTGCAGGGAGTCATTCTTTCTAATTATCCTGAACCAAAATTGCATTAAAAAGTGTTACCTAATCATTTAAGATCGTATCCTAAACTTCTGTTTATGAAAACGGATATTACAACCAAGATTGAATCAAGAAATAAATAGACACCTAAAGAAATCCCGGCTAGCTTCTTTGAAGTGGATTTTTAAGTAAGTACAGTTAATATGTACAACAAATTCGTGGCCTACATTCTACAGACAAGGATAATTTGTGCCTTTATGGATTTCCAAACGAGATATGGGAAGGCAATCTTCCTGTTGAGTTGGTCCCTCCAGAGCTTCCTGAGCCTGCTCTAGGTATAAATTTTGCAAGAGATGGCATGCAAGAAAAGGATTGGCTATCATTGGTTGTTCATAGTGATGCATGGCTTCTTGCAGTTTCATTCTACTTTGGTGTGAGATTTGAGTTTGACAGATCTGACAAGTAAATCTCTTCAATGCTGATATCGAATGACAATTTTAGGTAAGGTAGTTGTGATCTTAGATCGTTGGTAGCATGACCCTTTGTTGGCTGATATATCTTTTTGCTAATTATGTAGAATGATAAGCATTGTATTTGCTAAATTGAATTTTAAGATTGTCTTGTGCAAATGCTTTTTGGAGAGAATGAAGACCAGTCCTGTTCCCTTACGAACTTCTATAATTTAATTGTCTGAATTATTAAAATTACCATATTTTTTGTATATACAAATTACCATATTTATTTCGTATTTTTTCTATGGTCCCCATATTTTGTGTCCACCGTTTAATACTCTCCGTAAAAGTTGCAACCCTGCTTGTAGATGGCATGAATATTAATGCAAATTTAATTTTAAATGTTAGCAACCTCTATGTGGATGGACATTGTTCCCTTAGAGCTGTCCAACATTCAACATAATTCTACCTAGCACAAGATTATGTCATGAACATGTTAGCAGTACAACAAATTTGTATTAGGAAGTAATCGGCCAATGCATTAACAGAGGATACACCAATTCTTATGTGTATAATATTGTCCAACATCATTCAAGTTTGAGACCTTTGTACATTTTTAACTTTTCCTTGACTTGAAATTAATGTGCGGTCTTTACAAGTTCTTCCCCTTCCATAACATATGAGATAATCATGCATTAATGGGAATACAATTTTCTGTGTTTTTGGGGTTTGCATTTTTCAATTTTTGAATTGTAAATGAATGCATAAATTTATTGGTTGCTTTTTTTTTTGAAATAGGAAATGATTTTATTAATTTTGAGACATGGATGGAGGAATGCTTTACATCACTTGTTCTGTCCATAGAAAATCAGCAAAAAACAAATATCTTTGGCCTGCTAATAAGAGGAACAACAATTCTAGCTGAGACAAAGTTTGTCTGTTGTCTCATCAGCATACTTCACAAACCACCCTTGTTATATATTCACGAGCACATCATATAGGACTGTCAGAATTGGACAGTAGATGCACATTTATATCAACTTTCTTGCCCTCAATTTACAATATATGTTTTCATCTTTCAATAACAAGGAAATTTTTATCCTTGATCACCTTGCAGTATCCTCTCAAGTTAAAATACACCGTCTGGTTAGTCAGTTGTTTTTGTAAGCTATTGTTTCTCTTGCACATCTGTCCATGAAGGAACAAATTATTCAGGAACAAAATATTGAGGCATTAGGTGTTCATGTTGACAGGCCAAATCACATGGTAAAATTAAAATTGCAATGAATTATTCCAAATAGATTGGCCATTTAAACAATATGCACCAACAGCTTGTGTGCTTAATATTTAGGTTTACTTACCAAGTTTAGTATCACGGGCTATTTTTAGTTTTCACAATTTTTTAAAATTCATATAAATGTACTTTCAACTAGGCTCTTGCATAAATGTCTAAGAGGTAATAACTTTGAATATATAATATGTTGGTAAGTGTAATTATCTTTTTGTGTCTTATTGCGTGTAAGAATATTGTTCTCCTCTTATTCGAAGTTGCTGGAGCCTTTCTTTTGGAAGGTCTGCAGCTCGAGTCCTAGCAACGTACCTCTCTCTGTTTACAGGTTTGTCTACATCGCCCTTACAAGATCTGCATATTGAGTTATTTTTGATATTGCAAATAAAAGGTTCAGTAAAGTCATTCTCATTCGCATTATCTGCATCAAATCTGTGCAAAACATGGAGATGTTGTACCAGTTGAGGTGATAATCTGTGCTCAAGACAAGTGTTCTGGAAGTTGGTTTTGGGTCTGAAAATTTCGAGTTTACTCCATTTTTCAAACAAAAGATTACTCCATTTTAGGCTCTGTGAGCCTTCAATGCCAGAATGTTGTCGTTCTAGAAAATTCAGGAAGAATCTACTTTTTTTTTAAATTTAGTGGGTGGGCTATTAAAGGAAAAATTGGCCATTGTTTATTAAAGGAAGAATCTAGATGTTCAGGAAAAATTTCATCCATTGTGAAAAGCAGTCCCATTCCAGTCGAAACAGTGTTTTGTGAAATCACCTCACCAAATCTCACAAACAAATGCCCTTTAGAAGTGTTGCTTGTGCTCCCTGTAACACATCTGTGCTTACCATTTGCATATTCATCCAAATACATCCCGTAGTTATTTTGTGAAGTGTGTAAGGATTTACACATGTGATATGGTTAAGCCCTTGATTTGTGCATATCAATTACTATATATGCAGCCCTGAAAACTAGCTAATAACTACCATTATAGATACTGTGTTACATTACTATAATTCTCAGAAACTATTTAATTTACCCTATATGTAACCTAGAATTAACTAATTAGCACTATGTTGTCACCGTTACATTATTGTAAATCTCATGAACTTACTGGTTTTACCATATATATGACTGGGAAGTATAACTACACCATGTTCATTATTGCATTACTGTAAATCTCGAAACTACTGAATTTAACATATATATGAAAAGAAAAATAACTAACCACTAGATAAACTGTTGAGCTACTGTAAATCTCAAGAGAAAATAAGTGGCTCCTACAATTTGAGGTAATACCAAATTTCTTAGCCTTTCAACCAGTTATTATCTCTGTAATCTATGCAATGAGTGAATTGAATGAACCGGGATTTTAAAGTTGCAGAAAGTATTTTTGAGAAGCATTGAAGAAGCCTATCTGACTTGAGATACAAGGCATGTATTTAGAGACATTTGAACCAGAATTTTAGGAACTATGAACCCACCTAGGAAAGGGAGAGGTATAGAAAACAAAGGCATTTATCCCTATGGATCAACCATTGGTAAGTGGTAACCAAGGTTACCCAGCACAAGCCTTTAATAAATCCATATTACCCTCTTTTGTCTGAGCAGTATATTTTTTATCCATTGAAATCTGGGACAATAAATAAAACAGATTACATCCAAAACAATGTCATCACAATGCTTTCTCTCCTTATTCAGTGACCAAACCCACCATCAAAATCCAATATATAAATACATATGCTAAGTTATAACTTGATCAAAATTATATCAAAACCAAGGTGGATGCCATTGAGAATTTTTCAATGCAACTAAAAAGATTTGTCCATGGCGCCCTTACCTTTTAGATGGGTGTAAACGCCAAGAATATAGGATTGTGCCTTTCTAACTTCTATCCAAATTGAAACCTACAACATTCTTTCAGATATAGACACATTTCACATTTCAAAATGGCATTCCATTCTAATTATTTCCATGACTGTGTTGTTGTCTGCTTTTGATAGAATCTGTGTTCACATGCCAATGTCAAAGACAACTCCATCCACATTTGATTGCTCCATGCTCCAACAACAAACCTTAAAAAGACTTACAATAAATGACAAGAATAGTATGTTTATTGGTTTTGTGTTCTCTTTAAATGCTTTGCTTGCATTATCCCAGGTCATGTTGACATGGAAAAGCATAAATGTAGGTCCAGTATTAATCTTGTGATGAAATTCCACCTGGTTGGAGGATTGAACTGATATAACCAAAAAAGGTATAGTAGTTGATTATTGTATTAATTTTTTAAAGTCAAGAATGACAATAGTTGTGGGATTAAAGTGAAATTTGTAACCAATTTGTTAAATTTGTTAGTAAGTCGAACAAAAGTCAATTACATGCACTCAAAACCGCTCAAATATACACACAACAATAAGACCTGTATTTTACTCCTTTTTTGTTCTTTTTGCAAGGCTTCAAATTTGGCATCAGCTAGGGTCATATTAGGAAAGGTTTCTCTCTTTACACCAGCTGATTGCATAAAAATGCTTATGAACAAGCTATGAATTATTACAATCCATGAAACACAATTCACTAAGCCATTTTGTCAAACATCAACAAGCACCATAAGAATATAGTTTATGTTTGAAATAATGGAAATGTTTTCATGTTTCATAACAATTTCTCTAGCAAATCCCGAAATTTTGCAATGTTCTGAAAATTTACTATTCATTCACATGGACCATATTATTAGCTAAATTATCATGGGCAGGCCCCAAAAAAATGTTGTGGATAATACATATGGAAACTTAACTTCGTGCAAGTCTCTTCATATAGAATGAAAATCAGAACAGGGTATTTTCAACACATGAAGTTCCATTATACAATAGTCGTATAGATTCATTATTGGATTCAAGGAAACATAGCAACTCGGCATTGGAATCAACAACATGGTCCATGTTCTCTGTAGAATTTTATAGATCTTGGCTTTCATTTTTCTGTTAAATTTACGAAAAACTCATCCAACTCTGATATATTTAGTTGCATCAATTCTCCACATTCATACAGTTTTTTATGTTTTCACCATTTTGCTTCTTGCTTCATTTGATATTCACTCAGCGATACCTTCACTTAGATTCATCAATAAACAATGCAGAGTACCTATTTTGACCAATTTTCTTACTAGTTTTTTGTAAACCAACAACTATGCTTTTCTAGCTGAAAGTAGCAGGGGAGCTGCAGCAGGAGATCCTAATGATGATCAGTTGGAACACAAAGTTCTGCTATGCAAACAACAAAAAATCATGCTGCTAATTTATGGGTTGATGCAGGCCTTGTAAATGGTGTTATAGGAACAATCACCGACATTGTCTACGACACATCAATGCCACCACCAGCATTACCTTTATTTGTTGTTGTCAAATTTGATAGATACAACGGCCCATGTTGGGATCCCTCCAACCCGTTACATATTTGATACCCCCCATTTCAAGAGGGAATCAAAGACAATTGTCCGATTAAAATGGCCTGGGGATTAACTATCCACAAGTCCCACGGACTTACTTTGCATAGAGCAACTGTCGACATTGGAACCACTGAAAGGCAAGGTCTAACATTCATAGCTTTCTCCAGAGTTCCCTCGCTTGCAAATCTGCGCATTTCCCCTCCTTTTTCATTCGAAAGGTACTCAAAAATGACGCACATACCAACACTTAGAGCAAGAAAAAGGAGGAGTCAAGACTACTATCACTCAACCCGTCATAAATACTACCCTCTACTTTGATAGCACCTCCACTACTACTTTACTCAACACTTCTTGTATCCAAAACGGCAATGCCATTCAAGGGGTATCAAATGTATTCATGTTTAGTGCAAATAAAATTGCCCACAAAAGGCTACCACTCATGAAATAAAATTTGCAAATGTACGAAGGTCTTCATGTATACATGTTTAGTTCAGATCTCATGATATAAGATTTGCAACTGTATATATACAAATTTGTAACAAATTTAAATGTACACATATAACATTTCAATGTAATGTTTCATCTATATTCCTACACTACCACTATCAATCACACCCCTTATCAACATGTTATCGACTGTACAACAAAGGGTTCATTTATATTTCTACACTTACAAAATCAATCACACCCCTTATCAACATCAACTACAAAAGTAATAACTATCCCTCTGAAACAAATAACATATATCATTCGACATTCACATTACATTATACACATGTGATTTCTAGTAATAGATCGCTTCTAAACTTGGTTTACTAATCTCTATGAGCATTCTACTCCAAACTTGGGTAAGGTAATTGATATGGCCATGGAAAACATATGTATAAAAAAATCTCATGGTCAAAGTGTGAAAAGCTTTTCGTATGTCCATAATTGTCAAATTGATATATGCACGTATCTTCGCATTCTTTCTTATAGCTTCCTTTAAGAAATAAAAAAAAACTCCACTTTATTAAAATCATTCTATAACTTTAGAATTTAAAGTAGGATGTGATAGTCCACTTAACTTTGTTTCACGTAAAAGTTAAGAGCACACAAACTTGGACATATGGGTGAAGTATAACTATAAAGTATAAAGGGTAGGTCTGCAAACCACCCAACTCGGAGCTTTATTGGGTGACACCTATTTAATTATAGTTATAGCTGGAAAGTTCAAACTCGGCTAAATATAGAAAAGTAGGCAGTCGGAGCTATATTGGGTACACAACCAAAATCATAGTCACACCCCTTTCAAACATCAACTAAATATAGAAAAGTAGGCAAAAAAATTAATTAGTTTCAAAAAGACAAGAGAATGAGCAATAACTACGAAATAGGGGTGGTTTGCGAGACTTGCATGATAGACCTTAGCTTAAACAAAGAAATATATTCCGTGTGTAAAAGTTGGACTATATTAAATCTTAATTATGCCCTTTAAATCCTAAGCATTGATTATCTAAGACTGGTATGGAATTGTATTAAAGATTCATGTCAAATGGGCACCACGTGACATTTTCAGGTTTTTGAATGTATTTGAAACTTTAAATTATTTGTGTTTTAAATTAAAACAAATAACCTATCAAAATAGAAAATGTATACATGTAGATTTAGGTGAAGGTAAAAAAATCACGATCGAGTTTTAACATTCAGTAGGAGCGTGTTTGTAATTGGTGGTGTGCTCCTTGTATTATGAGTTGAGTGTTGTTATATTAACATCAAGGGTTTCAACCATCTCTACTTAGATGTTGCCACAACGACTCCCAGTGTTGGTTATTCTCCCGTCTTTAGCAAGGTAGATGGTGTTCACCGCTTTCAACACGGGGAAAGTTGATCGCAAAGCCCCTCTTGATGATCTTCCCCAATTCAAGGCAATGTGCAAATTGTGCCTTTGTCGCTTGGATGGGGAGTTGTTGTTTCCTCTGCTCATGTTGGTAACTCTTACATTTAAGATAGGATTTTGCTAGGTGGCATCAATATCCTCCATCTGATGTGCCTCTTGTTTGGGCTCACCAAAGGATGATCTGCCACCTCCTCCCATTATTGATGTTGCATTTGCTTAGATTTCTTTGTTACTGGCTTTCATAGCCATGTTTTAGTAATTTTATAGCTATGTGTTTTATCAAGCATACTCTTATTATGTCTAACTTTGTAAGTCGTACATTGATATTAATTGTTTTTGTTGTAGTTTATTATATATATCCTATTTTTTTATTAATATAATTTATCAATGAATTGCAATATAAATAAATAAATAAAAGTATATATTGAATCATTAATATTTCGAATTGTAACATATAATCTCTCCATAACATAAAAACAATAATAAATAATTAAAACTATACCCAAAAATCTATCTTCTAGCCATCCAAAGTTAAGTTGCCCAATATATTAAAAAAATGTTACTCACATACTAACATTAGATTATTTAACCACGTAACTATTGAAGTAAATTAAACACTAATGCTAAAGGCAAGGGACACTAAACTATACCATATTATACACAATTAGTATTACATAAGAATTAATTTAATATCTTTTTTTTACTATTTTTTAATTTTATGAATATTTTTCTTTGAACAATATTGGTATTGGTGTATTAATGTATTTATAAAACTATATCCATTGTGTATTAGTATTTACATTAATATAATTCTCATTTAAATTTATAAAATATATAAATACATAAACATATTAGTGCATTTATGAAACAATCACATACAAATTATATATCAATTTATATGATAAAGAAATATACTCATTTGCAAATGATAAGGATCGGATACTTTCCTTTCAAATTTCTTCTTATTTATTATTATTATTTCAAAAATATTCTTTCATATAATTAAAATTAATTTTATTAATTTATTTCTCTTTAATTTTAAATTGTAATTTACATGGTTTATAGAATATGTATGTTTCTTATAAAACAATGACAACACAAATCAAGCTTTAGTTTCGGGTATTGAAAGTGATAAAAGGGTAGATGAAATGTGGGAAAATTAACTCAATGTGAAAGTGAAGTACATCTAATACATACAAGATCGTTGAGGGCAAGCATGCAAGATTAGGAAACGAAATTTTTTCAAAGAATAACATGGTGAATGTACTACACAAAATCACGCACATATTACTATTTTACTATGCCGGCAGTATGTTGTTTATATGTATGGATCTTAAGTAAGAAAAGTATTCACTGGTGACACAGTCCTTTGTCCATCCACTAGAAGTCTATTGTCTTTCTCTCTCACATCTGTCATTACTATACCCAATTCTTGTCAGGTCACAGGGATCCATGTCTGTCAGTTTGTTCACATTTGTCGCCATTTATCTCAGGACACTAGCACCCATTCTGAACACTAGTGCACATGCGCTCGATGTCCAATCTGGGCACTCCTGTCCTCTTTGTTCTTTTCACACTTTTTGACATTTGTGGTTATCCTTTCTAGTTTTTTTATTTTTATCTCGAGCTCATAGTTGGCCTTTTGGTCACTAATGTCAAAACTCAAACAAGAGATCCATATACATACACAACATACATACCATGATAAGGGTTGACAATTCTAAGGGGCAACCACATCTATATACTATCACTACCATTGCAAGGGACTACACTTTCGGAGGATAGGATATCATAAGTACTTTATTATGTTGAACTACATGTTTTGCAGGTAATATTTAATGGCATCTACAATGTAAGTCGATCCATTCCCTTTGTAGTATTCTTCGTAACCTAATTCTGCGTAAAAATATTTTCATCCCTTGTAGTTGGAGGTAGGTTATTTCGACCTTATCCATAATGTCGTACACAATTTTTTAGTTCACTATCCTCAACTCTATGTGTATACGAAGGAGTGGTTGAAATAGTTTTGAAAATGATGGTACATCTAGCAATCACAATCGTATGCAAGAGATTCCACATTGCCACAAGAGCATATTGATTTTCCATTGGAACTACAATGCTTGTATGGACATACTTGTTGTCAATGGAGGGGGGAACATCATTCGCATAATTCTCAAAATCAACAAATGGCCACCACTCAGAACATGAGATCTCCTATGAAATGTTGAAGGTAACAATCAACATTAGATTGGCTATAATGATCAGCTCATTGTTTTGGAACACACGATCCATACTATACCAAATAAAAAAATGGAATATTCATCACATATACTAAATATGTGTGGGGTCTTTTACCATGAAGATAACTACATAATGTTATGAATGCACAATACGTGAAAAGCTGAAAGGTCATGGTATGAAAAGCTTTTCTTATGTCCATAATTGTCAAATCGATATATGCATTTATCTTCACATTCTTTCTTAAGCTTTCAAAAAAAAAAGAAATCCGCTTTATTAAAATCATTCTATTATGTGATAGTCCACTTAACTTTGTTTCACGTAAAAGTTAACAGCACACAAACTTGGACATATGGGTGAAGTATAACTATAAAGGGTAGGTCTGCAAACCACCCAACTCGGAGCTTTATTGGGTGACACCTATTTAATTATAGTTATAGCTGGAAAGTTCAAACTCGGCTAAATATAGAAAAGTAGGTAGCCAAAAAAAAATGGTTTTTCCAAAAAGACAAGAGAATGAGCATTTACCACGAAATAGGGGTGCTTTGCGAGACTTGCATGATAGACCTAGCTTAAACAAAGAAATATATTATGTGTCTAAAAGTTAGATTATGTTTGATCTTAATTATGCCCTCTAAATCCTAAGCATTGATTATCTAAGAGGGTGTGGATTGTATTAAAGATTCATGTCAATTGGCAATGGGCACCACATATGATATTTTCATGTTTTTGAATACATTCAAAGTTTTAACTTATTCGTGTTTAAAATTAAAATAGATAATCTATCAAAATAGAAAATGTACACATGTAGATTTAGGTGAAGGTAAAAAAAAATCACGATTGAGTTTCAATAGTTGTAGGAGCGTCTTTGTAATTGGTGACGTGCTCCTTGTATTATGAGTTAAGTGTTGTCATATTAACATCAAGGGCTTCTACCATTTCTACTTAGATGTCACCACAACGACTCCCAGTGTTGGTTGTTCTCCCCTCTTCATTAGCAAGGTAGATGGTGTTCGCCGCTTTCAACAGGGGGAAAGTCAATCGCAAGCCCCTCTTGATGATCTTCCCTAATTCAAGGCAATGTGCAAACAGTGCCTTTGTCGCTTGGGGTGGGGAGTTGTTGTTTCCTCTGCTCATGTTGGTGACTCTTAGATTTAAGATAGGGATAGGTGGGTGTCATCCGATCCTCTATCTGATGTGCCTCTTGTTTGGGCTCGCCAAAGGATGTTGTGCCACCTCCTCCCGATATTGATGTTACATATGTTTAGATTTCTCCGTTGTTTTCTTTGATAGCCATGTTTTTGTAATTTTCAAGCTATGTGTTTCATCAAGGATACTCTGATTATTTCTAACTTTGTAAGTAGTACATTGTCATTAATTTTTTTTGTTGTAGCTTATTGTACATCCTTTTTTTTAGTAATATAATCTATCGATGAATTACAATAAAATAAATAAATAAAAATATATATTAAATCATGGATATTTCAAATTATAACATATAATTTATCCATAACATAAAAACACCCATAAATAATTAAAACTATACCCCAAAAATCTATCTTCTAACCATCCAAAGTTAAGTTATCCAATATATTAAAAAATTGTTACTAACATACTAACATTAGGTGATTTAGAACATGTAACTATTAAATTAAACTAAATACTAATGCAAAGACATGGGACACTAAACTATACCATATTATATACAATTAATATTATATAAGAACTAATAATATCTTTTTTACTATTTTTTTATTTTATAAATATTTTTCTTTGAATAATATTGATATTGGTATATTAATGTATTTATAAAACTATGTTCATTATGTATTAGTATGTACATTAATATAATTTTCATTTAAATTTATAAAATTTATAAATGCATAAATATATTAGATATATTAGTGTATTTATGAAATACTCACATATAAATTATATATCAATTTATATGATAAAGAAATATTCACATTTACAAATGATAAGAATTGGCTATTATCCTTTCAAAAAAATTCTTATCTATAATTATTACTTCAAAAATATTCTTTCATACAATTAAAACTATTTTTTATTAATTCATGTCTCTTTAATTTTAAATTGTAATTTACGTGGTTTATATATGCTCAATTACGTGGTTTATATATGCTTAACAAAGCTCTCATAAATTTTAATGATTTTTAAAATATAAAATTTAGATGTGCTAATTTCTTACATTGTTAATGAACATATTATTTATGTACTATTCTTGTTCGGGTTTTACAAGTCATATTCACTCTGATTTTATATTCATAATGTAAACTATTTTTTAATCACTTCTATAAATCTATATGTTTTTTAAAAAGACGGTGACGAAAACTAATTATTAATATTATAAATTTGTTGTTATTATCTTGGCGAAGGCATACGTATTTATTTTTGACTAAGATTATTGTATGATCTATCCTTTTCAGTCATCGATTTTATTGCTTTTGCTTTTCGAAAAACGCTGGCACTATTATTGAACTGGGTTTCCACTTTATTTTGTTGGAGCACACAAACTTGGACTTACTTATAAAGGTTAGATTAGATGTGAAAACCACCCACTCCGAGACGCGTGTCCTCTAATTAAAATGGACAAAGAAACAAAGCTTAAGCATCTGAATGAGCATCGAAAACGATGTCTTTTTTGGCCCGCGGAGAAAATGGGTTCTCCCAAAACATTCACGAACCCCAAAATATCGTGGAATGTTTACCTACATTTTTTTTTTTTAAGAAACAAAGTTACGTAAAAAGGCCGCCAATAGAATTGTAATAAAAAAACTAGCAATCATGTGTACGATGTAATGTGAACATATGTTATTTGTTTTAGAGGGATAATTATTATTTTTGTAGTTGATTTTGTTTAAACTATGGGTGATTGATTTTGTAAGTGTAGACGGGGGTTCTAAGCAGACGCGAACTTATCAAAGTATTTTTTTTGTTGCCTCAATAACTGTTGTATGCTCCCAGTGTATTGTGTCAACTTTAGGTGCGTTCCCGAGCCACAATAAACTATGGACATGTGTGGAGCCTCTATGTTGCCATTCATACCTACGAGACGAGGGAACATAAATATTAGCTATGTAGTTTGGAACAAACTTATTAAAAAGTGGATTTTATTACATGTACCAAATGTCTACTGCTCCAAGTTCCTTCTACAATATTTCTTCACGAAATATTGTGAATATGTGATGCAGGTATGTTTATACTCGATGAGGGTTTGAGACAATGTTAAGTGTTCTCCAACGTTGTGCGGCTCGAGAATCAGTAGGGCATTCACAAGACATAATACTGTGGAAATCTGACCACTTAGTGTCTGCAACACGTAGAGTGAAGAATAAGGTTGGTGTCCCCAATTGTTCTACCATATCTGAAAGTTCACTTCTGCTAATTTTTGCCCAAAATGATCGTGTCCCTCGAAGGCTCAAATCAAGTGCATTAAATTGTCCAGGAGGTTGTCTTTGGGGCATTCCAATAATTGTCTTCGTAGATCTCCAATTGTTGGAGGGATTCCAATTCGATGTTTTTGTTTCATAAAAACTGTTGTAGACTTGCTCCTATGCCGCATTATGAGGTTTAGAAGGAAGTAACGAAATCTTGGGTGGGAACCGAAGCGCCCATCATGGTAGTGCATCTAATGAAGAGTGTATTCATGAATTAGAACTTCTTTTATGCAGGGTTGTTGCCACATTGCTTTTCTCGCTATTAAACAAAGGTGGAACTCCTCCATTACATGATGGGACTAAACTTGAATTTTGGAATCATTCTACGTCAGTATAATATATTTGGTTCATGGATATACATACTTCAAACATGTAGTTAAGAGTTAGAACCCAAATCAAATTCATGAATATTCTTTTCCAAATACACACATTATATTAAAACTATTTCTAAACAAACTACATAGTTTTATGGTTTTCAAGGCATCTAAGCTTGCTTATGTTGTTAAAAGAAAGAAGGAAATTACAAAAACTTCTACAATAATTCTCACACACCAACAAGTCACAAGACATAATTTCACATAAGCGTTACTTTTAGGAAATTATGCACTGTATGCACCCAAATTTATAACATAAAAATTACTTATAAGAGCTGCAATTCAAAAGAGATGGTGATGCCTTAAAACTTAAAAGTTAGTTTCTAAGCATGAGCAATTCTGCAAGTTCCTTAAAGTAGGATATTGGAGCATGCAAATGGTAAATGCTAAGAAGGCAAGCATTACAGGATTCATTACAACCATTAAGGTTGACAATCACAGTGCAATAAGTGCTACAGAGAAAATCTAAGAAGATGAAATGAAAAAATTACAGGAAAGCTCATAATGAAGATGGGACATAAAAGAGAGACTCAACATCAGAAAGAGCAACTTGTGCCCGAACTAAGAGAAGAAAAACGATTGGTTAAAGGATGTGGAATACCATACTAAACCACAAAAAATTAAAGGGGAATAGGAATGTACAAGTCTGAATTGGCAGTGTTGTTGTTATTAAAGATTGAAAGAGTTTTTGCGCCAGGAAAGAACTAATCTCTAAATCTGATCTTTGTTCTCTATAACCTTAGTTTAGCAATTAAATACAATTCAATTAGCAACTAACCATACATTCATATGCAATTGTTAGTTAAAATTTCATAGTTTGACTTATAAAGCAATAGTATCAACAGAAATAAAACTTTGAGATCTAATCCCTACTTCTACAACTCTTTAAACAACTACGATTACATTAGTGAGAGTCCATTTCTAATCACAAATTCACAAGAAACTGTCTTTAAGTATAAGAAATGAGAAACAATAACAACAACATAAATTAAATGAATTTCAAGTGCTAGAAGCTATATATAAAGGAATTTGATTATATGCTTCATTAAAGTTAAAATATATATAGATTTTTTTCTTGCTCCAGTGTTGGTACATGCGCCATTTTTGCAGTATCTTGACATTCAAAAAGAGGTGAAATGCACAGACTTGCATAGATAGGGAACTAGGAGATAAGCTGTGAAATAATAGACCCTGTCTTTCTTTGGTTCTGTAAATTCGCCAGTTGCTCTATACAAAGCACAATAAAATGTCCCTAGGAATTGTGGTATAGTTAATCCCCAGGCCATTTTACAGCATGAATTGTCAGTTTCATTGATTCCCTCTCGAAATAGGGGGTATCAGAATATGCAGGTTGGAAAACTCATACATGGGCCGTTGTATCTATGAAATTTGACACAAATTAAGGAAATGCTGGTGGTGGCGTTGATGCATTGTAGACAATATTGTTCCTGTAGCACCATTTATGAGTCCTACGTCAATCCATAGAATTTACAAAAAGCATGATTTTTTGTTAATTTGCACAACATAACTTTGTGTTCCAATTGATGTTATCATCAGAGGTCTGACTCGTCCAACCCGCCTGTTATCTTTTAAATGAAAATTTATTTTTTCACCGATGAAATTTTACGTTCATATGCCTTTAACATCTGAAGGTTGATGGTGCTGTCCACAAGATTTCGTATTTTTTGCAAACTTATACTGTGGTGCGTTAATTAAAAATTTAGAAAAATCTTATTGAAATAAATGGTGTACAAATGTCTGTGCGAATACATTTTAAGAGTTCCCAATCAAAATTAGAGGGGTTGAATCTCACATGTGTAAGAAGTAAGACTTCTAGAATGAAACCTAGTGCATTGGTTATTCTTTGTTGTCGAAATATTGTTTGATATGTAATGGAAGACTGAAATCCCTTCCAAATTGGGTTGCTTGTGTACAATTGATTGTCCTACAAAGAGCATATGTTAGCAAAACCGGTAAAAGTTACCCCGAGTCGCCGAGGAGGACGATTGATTTATTCCCAAATTTAGATTATATTTTAGAGTGCTGGGAAAACTTTGCATATTTTTGTCAAATTATGCCTAGCAACTTTGGGCCGATGAAACTCATTTCATCAATAATTACATGGGCATTCTATATGTTTTAACGACTCTTGGCATAAAATTAATCCATGGCCTTAAAGGGGTTTCAGTTCGTTGATTGTGCCATATAGAGGTGCTGCATAGGATTGTGGGTGCGGACGATGGGGGGGTTCGAATGTCGAAACACCCTTAGGGGCGAGCAGAAGGAGAGGTTAGGGAGATGTGGTTGATGCTGCTGTCAATGAACTATCCAAATTTTATTTATCAGAAATGATTTTCCTGTGTCACCTGTTCCTTGAAATTAATCTTAGTGGAGGTAGAAGGGTTTTGTTTGCTGAATGGTGTAGTATCGCGTATCAAGAGCCCCCATTCGTTGTTCTGAACCAATTTCAACGTGGAAGTTCAGTGCGAAGATGGTGGTTCCTGCGATGTTCGCGTGAACAACCTTAATTGTGTCTAGCTTCTTACTCTCGTCATGAAGTGGGACACAACATTAACCAGTTATCTGCAGAATAGCAGAACATCATGTAATTCCAATTATTAGTGTATGTCAAATTCTCGTTTCTAGCCAACATTTCAAGATTTCTTTCATGTCAAGACTTCGTGTTGTTTACTTTGAAGAAGTTGTGTGAAGACCTGCCATTCAATGATAATGGTTTCGTGTTGATGCTACTGCATTCAACCTTAAGGCATGTCATAACTAATAGTCTGTAGCATGTCATGTGTCTGGGGTAGTCGCTTATCTTTCTACTCAATAATCAATATTTTAATTCCTATGGTAAAAAGGTTCGAAATATTTCCTCTACATGATCAGAGAAAAGGAAAGTAGAGAATAGGATGCCCAAGTTCAAATCTAGGTTGCATAGGGATACTTCAGCAAGAAACAAAAATTGGTTTCCATAGGCTACTTGATCCCAGTGACCCTATGGTTACACCTAATCACAAGGGAAATCACCAAGGGTTACCTTTAAAGATGATCTAAATCATAGGAAAAGTAAAACCTGACGAAGATGGAATGAATGATTGTAGACTCCTCAATCTGGCAGTTGTTGACAAATGATGTTTCAATCAACATATATTAATGTAGCCTTAATTTTCCCAATACTTGTGGACAACAATATTATGGGTGAGGCACCATAGAATTACAATTACGTAGTTGTAGGGAACCATATGAGCTTTGACGAGATGAATAAGCTACACAACGTGGCTATAGATACCATCATGTCATTTGAGATGGTCATCTGGTTATGGATGACACCACAATCACCCAAACCTTTGTATCACGATGTGATCAGGGGTATGTGAAAATTGTTGACATATGATGTTTCAATCAGTAGAGTTGAAGGACACTAGAATTACCACCAATGTACACGTGGACAATGATGATTGTATATGATTTTCAACATCTTTGAAACTTCAATCATTATCGCCCACATTTTAAAGGGTGTTAAAATGAGCCACCTCTGATTCTAATACAAAACGTCTTTGGTGTAATTATTTTTAATCCTTACCATGAGTGAGCCACCCCCTATTCTAATAGGGAACGATTTGGGTATCAAATATGTAGTTAAGAGTCAAAACCCAAATCAAATTCCATGAATATTCTTTTCCAAATACACACATTATATTAAAATTATTTCCAAACAAATTACATAGTTTTATACTTTTCAAGGCATCCAAGCTTGTTTCCGTTGTTAAAACTTAAAAGGCAGTTTCTAAGCATGAGCAATTTCGCAAGTTCCTTAAAGTAGGATATTGGAGCATGCGAATGGTAAATGCTAAGAAGGCAAGCATAACAGGATTCATTGCAGCCATTAAGGTTGACAATCACATTGCAATAAGTGCTACAGAGAAAATATAAGAAGATGAAATGAAAAAAGTGCAGGAAGGCTCATAATGAAGATGAGACATAAAAGAGAGACTCAACATCAGAAAGAGCAACTTGTGCCTGAACTGAGAGAAGAAAAAATTGGTTAAAGGATGTGGAACACCATACTGAACCACAAAAATTTAAAGGGGGGGTAGGAATGCACAAGTATGAATTGGCAATGCTAATGTTATTAAAGATTGAAAAAGTTTTTGTGCCAGGAAAGAACTAATCTCTGAATCTGCTCTCTTCTCTCTATAACCTTATCAACATTTAAATACAATTCAATTAATAACTAACCATACATTCATATGCAATTGTTAGTTCAGATTTCATAGTATCATGATCCATTAAAACTTCTGATCTGATCCATGCTTCTGCAACTCTTTAAGCAGCTACGATTACATTAGTGAGAGTCCATTTCTAATCACAAATTCACAGAAAACTCTCTTTAAGTAAAAGAAATTAGAAACAATAACAACAACATAGAAGTAAATGAATTTCAAGTGCTAGAAGCTATATATAAAGAAATTTGATTCTATGTTTCATTAAAGTTATATATATATATATATATATATATATATATATATATATAACTTTAATGAAACATACAATCAAATTCCTTTAAAATCATCAAAGAGAATCCTGATTACATTATTACATTCAGTGCTCATGATGTACAGTACAAAATAATAGATACGGAATAGGAATAAGCTTAAAATAATAAAGATCAAAAGTATTATAAATTGAAAACATTGTAGCGAAATAGGAGGTCACAAATTTGTAATTAAATTTAGTGCTTGAGATTATTGTTCTGGCAACAGAAGATTTCTTTCATTCCACTTCTTGGTGATTACATTTGAACAAATTAAGCCTACATATCAATGATAAGTTCCATTGATGCTACTCACTCACCTTAAGTAGCATGAAGTCATAATTACTTATAGTTTAAGGATGAGGTGTTATAATCACTTATCTTTCTACTCAATAATCAATATTTTAATTTACGGTAAAAAGGTTTGAAATATTTCCTCAACATGATCAAAGAAAAGGAAAGTAGATAATAGGATGCCCAAGTTCAAATCTAGGTTGCCTAGGAATATTTCAGCAGGAGACAAAAATGGATTTCCATAGGCTACTTGATCCCAGTGACCTTGTGGTTACACCTAATCACAGGGGAAATCACCAAGGGCACCTTTACAGATGATCTAAATCATAGGAAAAGTAAAACCTGGTGAGGCTGGAATGAATTATTTGACTCCTCAATGTGGCAATTGTTGATAAATGATGTTTCAATCAACATATATTAATGTAACCTTAATTTGCCCAATACTTGTGGACAACAATATTATGGGTGAGGCACCATAGAATTACAATTACGTAGTTGTAGGGAACCCAGACAAGCTTTAACATGGTGAATAAACTGTATAACGTGGCTATAGATACCATCATGTCGTTTGAGACGGCCATCTGGTTATGGATGACACCACAGTCACCCAAACCTTCGTATCATGATGTGATCAAGGGTATGTGGAAATTTTTGACATATGATGTTTTAATCGGTAGAGTTGAAGGACACAGGAATGGCCACCAATGTACACATGGATGGTGATGATTGCATAGGATTGTCAACATCTTTGAAACTTCAATCATTTTCATCCACATTCTAAAGGGTGTCAGAATGAACCACCTCCGATTCTAATACAAAACACCTTTGGTGTAATTATTTGTACCGTGAGTGAGCCACCCCCTATTCTAATAGGGAACAATTTGGGTGTAATAATTTGGGAACGACGGATAGATAACCATAACACTTTGAATTGAAAATATTACATTTAACCAACCGATGGGGGTGCATGTGAATTCTGTCTCAGTGCATGTTACATGGAAATTAAAATGGTATCTTGGGCCTTGTTTCATCCAAACCACCCACTTCCAACTATGTTTACAATCCTGCAACAACGGACAAATATGAAAACATCCTCCATACCAATCTTGATCCTTGTGCCATTAATCACATATGCTATTGCAAGAACTACCATAAAATTCTCTTGCTAATCCTCATAGGGATGTTACCAAATCATACGCCTTCTGCAACACTCTACTGCCCAGTAAAAAACCATGTGGAAGACATCATATATAGATACTTCGTTGCGCTTGACATTAGAGAAAAAGTTGGGGCAGTTAAACATGATGACAGAGGGCATAGAAAGAATGGGTATACCTCCATGATGAATGGTGGTCGAAATCCCTGCACAGAACTGCACTGAATGGACCAGGCATCTACTTTAACGACACCATAAAGGTGGCCACCACTTTCCCCCAAGTCATTCTCACCGTCGCTTCTTTCAACGAAACGATGTGATCTCACATTGCAGGGGCCCTGGCAATAGAACTTCTAGGGGGCGACCCAAGTAGGCCTTGTGAAATTTTGGGATTGGTGTAGAAATACTATCATGTATTTCTTCTGTTTCGTTGATGAAGCAATTGTTGAAAACAAATCCGATGGAATGACCCAGGTCTAAACGACCATAGCGTGGTGATGCTATTGCTCTCTCCATTGATGGAAGAGGAAAGACAACAGATGAGGGCATATCAGAAGCGTGGTGTTGCGGAAGATGGCATTGGTTTCATGTAATGCGAATACGTTTTATGTGTTATTGAAGAATGCGTTGGATGCGTTATAGTGACCAGTATTTAACAAAAGTTAAAAAACAAAACTTAAAAATAGTAAACCCGCGGCAGTATGCAAAAGATACCTCACCATGTAAAATCAGAAAAGTGAAAAACAAAACTTAAAAATAGCAAACCCACCGCAACATGCAAAATTGGAAACATAAAATTGTTAAAAATAACAAATCTACAAAAATAGCAGAGAAAAGCTAAACCCTCACCACGACCGTCAAATTTGACATGGTCCCATGAATGTCTATAAATCCCTTTCCCATAGGGGGGAACACCTTTGGTTTAATTACAACACATAAAATAAATAAAAATTATTACAAACAAGGAATTGGATCAGTCGTCGTATTCGCTCATATATAAGATTGTAACAATATCATCGCCTTACAAAATTATTTGTAAAAGTTGAACATGCAGCTAGTTGAATACAAAATTCCAAATAATTAAATCATCTTACTTTTTTGAGACTACACTGACATCAAAGATTTCTTATCAATCCTTTGGCTAATTTGGAGTTGTCCAATTTACATAGTGGTTTGTTCCAACTGGCAGGCAGTGTCTTTTTTCACCTTAATCAATGTATGTATTTGACAGAGAGGAGAAGCAATCTAAAAAAATATGTAAGAGTAAAGCTTTGAAAATACAATTTCTTGATCAATGTAAGAGCTGGAAAACATTGTTGAGCACCAAATATCCAAAAAGATAACGTGTCTAATTGAATCAACAATAACATTATTTTTCATACCCAACTCAAATAAAGTTTCTCTCCAATTAATATGATGACCAAACACAGCTGGTAAGAATCTAAAAACAACATACCATTGTTTTTTAGCAAAGGAGTTGTGCCAAAATAAATGTTTAATGTTTTCATTAAACTGACAAAATGGACATTTCGCCAGCTAGACAAGCATATATTTCAACCTATCTCAAACTGATGACTAGCAATGTAAAATTTTCTATGCTCAACAATTGAGCATCACGATCGACTTTAGATCTTCAAATTTGTGCACTCAATTGAACCCAATAATTATGGCTAAAATTGCACTATCATTTACCGTTAAAGCGAGAAGTTAGAGACAATTTGGGGAGAAGGATTATATAAATATATTTTAAAGACACAAGTGAAAAATGGTAAGAAGACAACCATTGCCAGTCTTTGAAGAAATGACAATGTATTGGAATGAATAGTTTAATCAACAAAATATGAGGGATTGACTATACAAAAATTAAAAAATGTACGATTTTATTATTCAAGCCAAATCTAACTTTAATGACATGTTAGGGAGACTATTGTAATGAAGTGAAGTCTCATATGTCACTAAATGGTCGGACCCCTTTCTTGAACAAATAGTAAGCAGTGTAGATCAGATTCATGGATAAAATTGTGCTAAGATTTTTTATTGACGTGTTTCAAATCATCACCTGTGATTCATCATCGGGAAAGAAAATAATTGTCACTTGTGATTCGTCATCAAAAATGAAAAGAAAAATCATTGTTCGTGATTCATCATCAGGAAAGAAAATAATCATCGCTTGTGATTCATCACTAAGAAAGAAAAGAAAATTTAAAACACGTCGATCAAAAATATTAACACAATTTTATCCAAAAATCCTATATGTACAATCGCATGGATAGTGAAAATATAAATAATTTAAAATAATAGGAATGCCTAGGAAAACTAATGGCTAAAGGTTTCTCATAATATTGAATAAGTTTGTTCTACCTTATTGAAGAAGAAACAAAGATAAAATCATGATGTGAGGAGGATTATTTCCGCTTTAAAGAATGAAAAGCGTGTTTCCAGACATTCGAAATGGATTGGATAGGAAAGGAAGCTCGTATCTAGAAGAATGGTGCAAAAATAATCTTGTCCAACAAGTGACCATATTGTCATTTTCTTTTAGATGAGGCTGATGTAATTCTATGTTGCGATAAAAAATTCCATGTTTCATTGCCTTTAATAGTTATAGTGATCCATTTTGCAACTAAACATACACCTTGTGTTTTTGGTTCCATAATTCCCAAACCTCATTTAGACCTAGGTTAGTTGCAGTGAGACTGAGAAGTAGCTCTAAACCCAATTGTACCATCCCACTTGGACAAAATAAATTCAAAAATTAATTTATTCAAATGTTCATACCCTGTTTTGAATGGCATCCAACACTAAGAAAAATACACATGCATAGCAAGAAAATTTCTATTAGCAACTTGAATTTTTCTAGCCAACAATAAACATTTGTTACCCCGATTAAATAATTTAATTTTTAGTCTATTGAAATACCAACTCCACATATTTGTAAGAGATACTCCTAGGCTAAATGGAGTGCCAAGATATCATGATATCTCCCCATGTTTGGCATTTTTCCAATCCTTGGGAATCCACTTAGGAATAAGACCAATTTGTGACATCAAAAACTCAATTATATGATGGGCTGATTGGGATCCATATTGTTTAACCTTAAATTAAATTTTAGGTCAATTTACTTAGGTGTAGGATATATTATAGTTGATTTAAAAATCTAACAAAGATGATACAATATAAATACTAATTAAAATTTATAACTCAAATCAAATAGGAAGAATTTGCATACAACAATTAACCTAACATGCAATCAAAAGCAAGAGGCATAAGTATAGAAGCACTTATCTTATTTTTGATGATTTCTAGAAGGATTTGGTATTGTGCAATAGTGAAACATGAATATATTAACCTGAGCAACCCTCACAACCTAGATTGGAACTGTAAATACACCTAGGTCAGGACCTTACCATACGGTCCAATCCCTTCTATATAGTCTTGGAAATGTTTTGGATTTTCTCCTACAACTTTCTAGGTTACTCACTTTCCTAGATTTATCTGTCACTGTCAAACCCTAGTTGCCGCACATACAGGAAAGCTCTCTAAATGGATTGAACATCACCTCAAACCCTATTCATGGATGAAGATTCCTACAAAACAAACATTAAAAGGGTTGTGGACACCCCCATCCACCATTGACATTAGCACTACTCCGATGATGCCTCAAACCACACATCATTCACCACCTAACACATGATATCTAGATAGGTCAATCAAATTTAGAAATTATTTGAAGCATGCTTGTTTTGACTTAGTGCTTGCTAAAAAAATTAGAGAGAGGATGTTTGGATGCAAGTAGAATATAGATATAGTTTTCTTGACCTTGTTTGTCACTTCAAACCTAATGTGGGATCTACCTTAATGAATGTGGATGTCTAATTATGAGATTTAGGGAGCTTTAGATGCCTTTTACAAGTGTGTGAAGTGGATTCTTTAGTGCATTTCCTTAGGATTTCCAGGCTAGAAAGTGAGGTAGAATTTACTTGCTTATATAGGGTTTCGTAGATGATTTATTTGAGAAAGGCCAACCGAGATGAAGTATAAGACCCAACGAAATATGTTAATATGAAAGTGTAGTTGGGGACTATGTTGGTTCAAGCCCGCATAAAGAGGTTAGGATTGGATGGTACAACCTTGACCAAATTGTACGGCCCTAGAAAGGAGAAAAAAAACATGCAAAATGAAGTTTAGAGATGGTAGCTTCATGGTTCTATATAGATTTTATACATTGCATTATCAGATTTTGTCAACATATCAGTGTGCAAGGATAAACGAGCTAAACAATGGACCTCAGAAAGTGCTAAACAGGAATGGAGAACTAGTAATTATCATAACAAGAGTGCATGGTAAAATCAAGGGTTGTCAAAGTGTAAATTACCAAATTTGAGTGTCTACACGTACTAATCATAATACAAAATTAGAATATCAAGTGCATTATTTAGTTCTTTTTCTGAGTTTTACAGAAATAGAAGACCATCGTCAACAAAATGAGAATCAATCACAACAACATTTTAGGGAATGGAAATGCTAGATATGAGCTACAAATGATTTTCTATTTATAATAGGTAACCCAAGGCATCAGTTATGAGAACATACACAAATGGTGATAGAGAAACAATCATATCTTGATTTGTTAATAAATATGTGAGCATTGGCATCTTTGAACAACATTTGAACATGATCAGAAATTTGGGGTCCAAAACCAAACTATTGCATCATTTTAAGAATGAAATTTCACCTAATTCTATAATAGGATTTTTCAAAGTCTATTTTGATTAACAATGCATTTTGTCCCAATTATTGTGCCCATTCACTAGCTTCCCATGCCAAAATCAAGTTATCAAGAATATATCTTCCTCTAAGGTATCTTGTTCGTTCTTTTCTTACAATCTCTTGAACCACAAGTTTAATTTGATTAGCCAGTGTCTTTGTTATAATTTTATAAGAAATATTTAAAAGCATAATAGAATGCCAATCAAAAATGGTGTCTTCATTTTCCCCTTAGGAAGAATTTTAATTAAACCTTTATTAATGCTTTAGCGCAAGGAGCCTTTTTTTAATGCCTCCAAATATAGTTGGTAAAATTCATCTTTATGTGTAGCCACATAGTCTGATACAATTCCACTGGGAGTTGATCAATTCCCAAGCTTTTGTTATGTTCCATAAAAAAAGTGTTCATTCCATCTCTTTTAAGGAGAGCATTCAGTCTAAAAACCGGTTATACCATGGATCAATTTTATTAGGAATACAATCTTTGACTAACTTCTCAATATTTTATTGATTGTTCTTACAATCATTTTCCTCTTTGAAGAGTTTCTCATAGAAAACCTAGAACAACATGGTTATATTTGTGGAGTTTGTATGCAATGAAACTTGTTCATCAATTATAACCAAAAAAATCTCGCTCTCATGTTTGTAATTCATATAGTTGAAGAAATTTTTTGAAACCCTATTACCCTCCTTAAACCATTGAATTCTCACTCTTTTTTTGGCATCTTGTCCTTTATAATTATCAAGTTTATGCAGTTGTGTTTTAATTGATGCAATTAAGGCTTCAATTTTGGTGTTGTTGGGATCCGCAAATATTTGTTTCCTAACAAGCTCTAATTTCCCTTGGACATATTTTTCTTTGCATTTTTGTTGTTAAGCCATTCTTTTACCAAAGGAATGAAGGAATTTTGTGCATGAGAAATTGCATCACACTACCATTCAATCGATGATTCCCCCTCTTGTGGTTTGGGTATGGATTTCCATTTTCCCACAACTGCAGCAAGACAATTATGATTTTTTAAGTGGGATATGTTAATTTTAAAGGGAAGTTTAGAAGAAGTTGAGGTATTATAAGAGAGATTGAAGTAGAAAAATATAGGGAAGTGATCTGATATGGTGGTTGAATAATCAATTTGTAAGAAATTTCTAGCTTTAATATGGAATAAATTAATGTTATGGGATATATAGAATATGTCCAGCTTAGACCATGTGAACTAGTTATGAACATGACTTACATATACTTACCTTATAGGGGATCAACTACACGTAAGGAATTATTACAATAGATCTAATTTTAAAATTCATCTTGGATGAGTTTAATACAGTTATACCAATTGCAATCATCACCCCCAATATCCAATTAGCGTTGGGGAGATTTTTGGTCATCCTATCCCAAAGAACAGTAATTTCCTTGGCATTGTTAAGAGCATAAACTGAACAAAACACAAATGTTTGTCCATTGATAAATGTAAGAACCAAAACACATGTATGTGAATGATCTTCCCATTTATCAATGAAATTTTTTGAAATCCATGCAGACATCCCTCTAACAACTCCATCATTTCCTTCTTTATGAGAAGTATGCAAAAAAGGGATCTTTCCATATATTACACAAAGAAGCATTGATTCAAACATCACTTAATTTGATTTATTACATATATAAAATATCATATTTCCATTTTCTAATGACATCTTTAACTTTGTACTTCCAAGGGGGAAGAGATAGCCGTCTCACATTCCAAGAAAAAATGTTACAAAAATCACGATGATGAAGTATAAATGGTTTCATCCTCTAATGACAGCACTCCAAAGCTATTAGAAAGCACAAAAACTTTCTCATTACTATTTCAATTTCCAGTGTTGGTTGATGTAAATCTCAACCTCTGGCATGAACCATAAGAAGAAGAACTAGATGACTATTTAGGGGGTATAATGATACATAAGAGGGGGAAGGGGAAGGGGAGTAGTCACAAATGAGAGATAAATGATTAGGACGGGAATAAGGCTTGGAAGGCTATTTTATTTTCTTAATTAACATCCAATCGTTAGTCATGACAACATCTTTATAAGGTGTGGGAGTACTAATAAGGTTATACCATATTGGGAAAGGGGGTAAAGGAAGAGGGGGTTGGTAGAGGTTTTAAAAAAGGTCTAGAGGAAATATTATAGAGAGAAGATTCATAGTAGGGTGGCGATAAGGAGAGAGAGGTAGGTGAAGGTTGAGAGACTTTAGTTTTCCTAGCAAGACAATCACAAATCAAATGTCCCTCTTTGAGGCAGAGAAACATGCATTAGGATTATTTAAGTAAACTAATGGTTGTTCCATTTCAAAATAGGCCCAATCAATTTAATATTCTTTGGTAGAGGCTTATTCAAATCAATCTCCACATAAAACCTGGAATGAACTCTTAGGATAGAAATTTTTCCTAAATTGTTTTTGCACCAAGTAACTCTTCCATGTTAGCCCGCATATCCCTTAAAATTTTCAAAATTTAATATTTATATATGATAATTCTAGCCACATGTGATAGCATAAATATAAAGGAGCTTCAATATGGAATTCAAAATTCTAATCCTGGAGATGACAGACTTGTCTATAAATAACACATGTGTCAGAGTGCAACACAAGTCGAGCATGTTCATTTTATTTAAACATATAGGAAACAAATCCTTTTCCTAAACCCCTTATTGTCTTTATCTCCCAACCCCTATTCTCCCAATTCATTTTATCCCATTTGTAAAACTCTGCCTATAATGGTGTACTCCTCTTTAAAAAATTACAATTCTAGTTTTGCATTCAACAATTTAACCTCTATAATATCACCAAGAATTTGGAATTTCAAAGTTTTACCTTGTTCCTCTCCATAGTAATGGCATGAAACTGGTTTATTCTTGGTAAGGTCACTTTCTACTTCCTCGTCCTTGATACCCACAACATGATCATCTATTTTGATCTTAGTCATTTCCATTTTCCTTGCTCCAATTATCTCCATTTTCTTGGGTGATTTGGGGCTTTGGATTTCATCTACTTCAAAAGAATCATATTTTCGTAACTCCCCTAAGCTCCTTGTAGCTTCCTTGATCCACATTTTTTCCTTGTATCTTCATGCCCTAATTGTAACAATAGTTTTTTGTTTCTTCATTATTTTGTAAACCTTAATGTTTTATCCCATCAGTGTGCTCAAGACTTTCGAATGGTTTTTTTCTAAAGTAAGTAGACATTACATACTTGATGTTCACACTTGCATCAATATGGGTGTTGTGCAAGACTTTTTTGAAAAAACAAATCTCTTCTATCGAAGAAGGCCAAGTCCATTTATAAGTACCTCATGTGTGTATAATGATGGATTATATTGAATTTTTAATAGACTATTTAGATGTGGAAGTGGCTATCCAATATTGGAAGTGGATGCACTTATATATGTAATTATTAGTGTTGTATAGTTCCATATAATAATATAATTTTAAGGACATTGTTTTCATTTAAAATAAATAATGTTTTGATTTGTTAAGAATGGTATATATCTTGTGGTGGGATTCATGTGTATAAATACATCTCGTTATCAAATTAGTCATATATCTAGAATTTTAGATATATTAGTGAATAGTGAGAAAAACTTAAGTAATTAAAGTGTATCTATATTAGTATTACTTGAGAATGTAGTATATATAATATTTGTTGAATGTAATAATTTGTCACATCTTGAAACCGATCATTTATAATTTTTGATATATTCGAGAATTGGATGACGTGGTAGCCATAGAGATAACTTGATATTGATTTATTGATTTTGTTGGATTAACATTTCAATATGTTTTGAATGAAAGCATTTATTTTCAATACTTAAACAATTATTTGCTGATTATTAAAGGTTGAATTACAGTTATGGATTACTGTTGATAATAACTTATCGTTTCTGATTTATAGAAAGTTGATTTATTATTTTGGACATGTAATACACTTGGTATTATTGTTTGTGCATGTGTAGGAGTTCTCAGAAAATGAGAAAGGGCATTATCAGAGAGAGAAGAAAAGATGACATGATGGGTATCATGAGAGAGAGTTACATATGAATGTTAGTGCTCGAAACTGGGACAAGCCGTAAGTCGGTCAATAGAACCTATTCATTTATTTTGGCTCACTAATCCTTGTGTCATTGTGTCCTTTAGGAGATACAATAGAGTTATTTTTGCTGATTTGTAAAATAATAAAACTAATAATATTATTATTAATGACATGTCTTATTACGATATTTGGATGGGAATTAAGCTTGCACAATTTGGTTATTATGTTAATGGTCACATTATCATTTGTTATGATAATAAAGCCTTTGTAACTACCTAATTATAGGATTTGCATAAACTAAGTTTAATTGAATTAAATAAAAGAATAATAATTTCATTAAAATAATTATAGAAAATATTTAATTTACAATGAAATATATATATAATGTAGAGTACCTTATGGAGATAGTGAAGAAGAAATGGTTAAAATCTAAGTTAAGTTAAACTAAAAGACCCTCCCCCACGTGGCATCTTGAAAGCGTAAATAATTGAAATGAATACTAAATACCATGCAAAAATCTAAAACACGTCTAATGGTTAGAGGAGTTTATGATGGAAACCCCAAAGGGAATGGAGTCAAGAATGAAAAATTGAGGAAGTGAAATAGAGGGAAAGGATGAGGGGTGATGAAGAAGGGGTTCAATGGAGGGGAAGGACATTGTGTTCTAGTGTATCGTCTGTATCTTATAGGTATTATTCATAGCGGTGTTATATGAGTTTGAAGAGGACAAACTAAAAAATGGGGAAATTTGAAAAGGTTCCATGTTTGAGACCTAACGGAAATGCATGTATCACACATGCTCCACGGGTCAAAGTTTTTCTATCGAACTTGCTGAAGTGAAAGTTTAATACTAAGAATCCATATAGTTCCATATGTTGTTGATTACAAACTCTTCTTTGATTTACTTGGAGGGTATTTTTAAAATTACCACTTTGTTATACCTGACAGCAATGCATTGGGATGTTTGGGCACATAGACGGAGCCATCAATGGTCACCCAAATCAAATTCATTTGCGTCCAAAATAAAAAATGACTATTCAATTTACAAAGAAGGATTGTGTAATTAATAATTCTAACTAATTTGTAATTTGTGGGGCTCAATATGTAATCCTCCAGCACAATGCTTTACCTACCAAGTGAACCATATAGATCATTGTTAATGGAGGTGTAGAAGTTGCATTTTAAAAAATATTAGATTTGGTGTAAAAAAATTAAATTTAAAAAAAAATGAACTCCCACCACTGTTTTAACAACCTTTGTCATCCATGTGACTCGATCATGTGACCTTTAGCTGCCTCAACTTAACAACTGGACAACATGAAAGGATAATGAAACATTTTTCTATCCATCTTGTTAAAGCTCTCAAAAATGTAATATTATAATTTCCATAACCATCAATGACATCTTACTGTGTAATAATGTGTTGGGAACAATCCCAAAAAATAGTAAAATTGCTTTACATTAATGATTTATAATAGAAAACCTCATAATAAATATAGTTGGCAGTGGTCTCTCTTTGAGCTTTCCATGAGTCTAAAAGGATTAGATCAAGAAAAAAGCATTTTAATTAGGTTTCGAACATGGAACGTATTGATAAAATGGAACATAGCAACCAATATTAGTAGGGTATTACAGATTAACCAATGGAAAAGTTGCGATACATGCATGTATTTAATTTTCACTATTTCATTTCTATCTTTCCATTGATGTCTTTGTGTTTTCTAACAATTCAAACATTGTCCATTTGAAAAAACCTTAATGGTGTAATAAAATAAAATTAAAAATAGCCTAGCTCAGCTACAAGATAAAATATATGTGTCTCTCATATGAGTAATCGCTAGAGGGGATCAATTATTAATTCGTGTTCATGCATTAACAATTTATAATAGAAAACCACATAATAAATGTAACCGGTAGTGGTCTCTCTCAAAGCTTGCCATGAGTTTAGAAATAATGAATTGTGTTGTGCATATTGAGGCCAAGAAACAAGCATTTCAATTGGGTTTCAAACAGGAAACGTACTGATATTTTCCATTTCTTACTTTGTCATATTTAAGTGTAAATTACACGCACGCGCATAATGTGAACTCAATTATCAATGATTGTTCACACTTCATCTATTTCCCTATACTTAATTGAGATTAGTATTATAAAGGGTGGCTATAAAGTGCTCCAAGAAACAAGCATTTCAATTGGGTTTCAAACTTGAAACCTATTGGATCTTTCCCACTATTTATGTTGCCTCTTTTAATTATAAATTACACTCCAAAGAAAATGGAACATAGATAACCAATATTATTAAGGTCTTATAATTTGACCTATGGAAAATGCGCGATACATGCATTTCAGTGGGGTCTCAAACATGGAACCTTTTCAAATTTCCCCATTTTTTAGTTTGTCCTCTTCAAATACATATTGAACCGTCGTGAATAATTCCTATAAGATACAAATGATACACTAGAGCACAATTTCCTCCCCCTCCATCGAACCCCTTCTTAATCACCCCTCATCTTTTCTCTCTATTTCACTTCCTCATTTTTATGTTTTTCACTCCATCCCCTTCGACATTTCCATTGTACACTCCATGTACGATTACTAGTAAGTACAAATGTCACTATGGGATTATTATATCTGCATAGATAATGAGAGAAAAAGTTGGTACATAGAGACATCAAGTCCAAGGACATTTTACCTTATTCAAACCTAAATGGAAAGGTGGGGGATTTTGGTATTAC
The DNA here is from genome assembly GCA_019776745.2 of Taxus chinensis. Classification (NCBI taxonomy): domain Eukaryota; kingdom Viridiplantae; phylum Streptophyta; class Pinopsida; order Cupressales; family Taxaceae; genus Taxus; species Taxus chinensis. Next base: position 661,267,589 of record CM034153.1, on the reverse strand, counting down.
CCATATGTATCTCATTGGGATCCCATTAAGTTGAAAATGAATAGATTTGCACTGGATCTCACCCTTTTTCATTGATAAATGGATTCCTTTAAATTTTATTCATGTTTGTAAAGGCATCAAGGATGTTGTAGGATTAACACCCAAACTAATTGTGTTATCTTTATAGGTAAACAACTTTTAAAATTTATGAAGAGTATCTTGCTCTGGAGAAACCTGCATAAAATTGTTGGAGTAGGTATTTACCTTAGCTCATGTTCACCTAGGTACTTTATTTACCTTTATTGTATTTATCCTCACCCACTTATGTGTGTGGATATTTCTTTTTATTTATTTAGATATTAGGGGGATATTATCTAGCTGTTAGGTATAGTTCTTTCCTTGATCTATGGTATTGACTAGATCCTTGATGTCTAGTTCTTTCCTAAATCTATGGTCTTGACTAGTTCTTTGATGACTAGTTCTTTCCATGATTTATGGCTTGATCTACAACCTTGACTGGTTATTAGATTGTTATTGCTTGTCTATATAAGCAAGGCCCATTCTCATTTTATTTCATTGAGTTCCATAATAATATATGATATTGTTGCTCATTTTTTTGCAAAGGTTAATGTAAATTTATTCTAGCGAATTACTTTCATCTTATTAATCATGGTGTTTGATTAACATCTGTGTTCTTGGCTTGGTAAGATATGGTTATCATTCCTTTTATGGTATCAGAGAAGGAGATTGCTATTGACATCCGTCTGTAAGTTTTATTTTGCAAATAACTTCTTTGTATATTCATATATTTAGGATTTGTTTGTATTTTTTTGTTGCATGTGCTTTTATGTAAAATAGAAGCTTCCATTGGATCTGGAAGGTGCCAAAACCCTAGGATCGACTGTAAACTTGACCATTTCTGGAGGCAATCGGTTTTCAAGTTTTTTTGTTATCGTAGAGGAATGGTCTATGTTGCATTGGAATCTGTGCCAATGAGGAACGAAAGCCACCTTTTTCCACCATTAAATCCTTAGCCCCTGGTCATATGAGGGCTTAAAGCTTGTGATTCCTACTATTAGGTTCTTAACTCAAGCCCCCTTTCATTTTATTTGTGTGGTGCAAGCAAGAGCATTTTATTATGTTTTAGTGGCAACTAAAATAAATAGCAGAGCATAATATTTAAAAGCTTGTATCTTTTGATCGGTAACTTGGTTTTGAGTGTCATTTTTTGCAAAAAGTGCTTATTTTCTGTGCTCTTTCCATTGCAAATATTTATTTTGAGAATTGCACTATAATTATAAAGTGTCATATTGTAACACGCACTCATTATAAAGTGCCAAAATCTAGGGGGGTCTTGTTGCATTACTTAGTTCTTGTATTTCTTTTGGTGATTTTTTGAGGATGGCATCTTTATCTAGTTTTACATTAGATCATGTTGAGCCATTAACAACACATAATTACCACACATGGAAACCAAGAATGGAAACAATAATTAAGCGAAAAGGATTATGGGCTTTAACTTCTTAAGAATAATTAGTGTTCACTAGAGAATATGAGAAATTTCAGTACCAATGAAAATTTTATGAGTGTATGGGTTTGATAGGAACTTATGTAATTGACAGTCTATGGGAGAAATTATAGGATTTATTTAGTAAGGTGGATCATATGAGAGTCATGCAACTTGAAATTGAGATCACCTCTCTTAATCGTGAAGATTTTCCAACAATTATAAACTATCTTTCCAAGTTCAAGCATTTTTTGACACAGTTGAAGGTGAGTGGAAGAGATAAGAAAGATGAAGAGTATGTTTACTTGATTCTATCCAAGTTGAGAGAAACATTTCAAATATTTTCTTCAACCTTTTTCTCCAGCATAGATGTCTTGGGTGAAAAATTTAAAATGTCTGACTTAGAAATATTTTTTGAAAGACATACTAGGGAAGAATCCAAATTGTCTCACCTTGAGTCTTCCACCTCTCAAAAGGCATTAGTTGCATCTAATCCTAAGGGCAAGGGAAAACCAAAAAGTAAAACCAAATCCACCCCTTCTCCATCTCAAAATGCTCCTAAACCCAAAGAAAACTCATCTAAACCCAAGGAGTCTTCTAAATCCAAGAATAAGTCTAGCCTTTCATGCTCTTTTTGTGGGGGTAGTGGTCACAAAGAACATAGGTGTTATAAGCAAATGCAAGCCTTAGAGGATGCAGTTAAGAAACACAAAATTTATATCTCCACTCCACCTCTTCTAATGAGCATGGCAAAGTAATTAATGTTGTTGGGAGATCACAGTCACCACTTGCAGACAGTTGGGTTATAGATTTTGGTGTTTCTCATCACATGACTTCTTCCAAGGAGTCTTTTATTTCTCTAGGTTTGAATTCTACTTCAAAAATTAAGGTTGGATATTCTTCCTTTCTTTCTGTTGAGGGAAAAGGTGATATACAACTTGATGGTGGTAGTATCCAAGATACACGATATGTTCCTAACATCACTAAAAATCTGTTTTCTGTATATCAAATTTGTCATTCAGGTTAAGGGAAACCATTGAATTTTACACCACATGGGGCAGAAGTAAGAAATTTGTTGGAGCCTTATTCACTTGTTGCTCAGGGTATTTTTGATCATAGTTCTAGACTATATCACTTTGACATATTTGATGACACATCTTCTATAGGGACAGGATTAGTTTCTCATGCAGATTCAGAGAGTAAGCTTTATCATGAAAGATTTTGGCATCTTAATTACATATATTTGAAGGATTTGAGCACTCATGGTATGGTAGATGTTCTTCCTAGAGTTTCTTGTCTTGAGAGAGTTTGCTTTGGCTATGCATTAGGGAAACAACACCAAGATCCATTTCCTAAGAATTTGTCTAAGAGATCTTCTTCACCACTTGAGCTTGAGCATAGTGACTTGATGGTTTTTCCTACCCCCTCTTTTAATGGAGCTAAGTATACACTTACCTTTATTGATAATTTCTCGAGGCGTACTTGGCTTAATTTTCTTGAGTATAAAAGTGATTTTTTTTCACACTTCAAAGTCTTCAAGGCTTTGGTCGAGAAACAATCTTCGAGTTACATAAAGAACCTTCACACTGATAATGGGGGGAGTAATTCAAAAATGATTTTTTTTGATTTTTTGGCAACTCAAGGCATTATTCACCAGCATTTTGTTCCTCATACTCCACAACAGAATGGCTTAGCAGAGTGAAAGAATAGAAATTTGAAGGAAATGGCTAACTGTATGATGCATTCTATATATTTACCTCCTATCTATTGGGCAGAAACAATTAATTGTGCTAACTACATTCAAAATTACACACCACACAAAGCACTTGAGCATTTAACTCCAGAGTAAGCTTGGTCCAACACTAAGTCAATTGTCTCATTTTTTCGAGTCTTTGGGAGCCATGCTTGGGCCTTAGTGCCAAAGAAGAAGAGGAAAGATTTGGATAAGAAGAGCAAACCCTTAATCTTTGTAGGGTATTGTGAGGACATGAGAGCTTATCAAATTTTAGATCCTGACACTCATGACGTTCTTTTTCAAACACATGTTCAATTTTCACTCCTCGTGATTCTTCATCTTCTTCCATATCTCCTTATTCTTCTTCATCTCATCTTGAGGATCCTTTCTTTGAGGAGGTTGATGAGGAGGTTATAGATGTTGTTGAGGATCCTATTCCCACTGATGTTGTCAATATGCCTAGGTGGGCTCGTACTATAGTTTCTGAGGCAACACTTTTCATACAAGATCTTCCACCCACTAGGTATCATCATGCACATTATACAGGTTTTGGAATTTTGTGTCATGTAGTTTCTGAGGATCCATAGTATTTTTTAAAGGCTCATGGGATACAAAAGTGGGATGATGTGATGGCAACTGAGTATTCTTCTTTGATGAAGAATCATACTTGGTATTTAGTATCTCTTCCTAAAGGACGAAAGATGATTAGGTGTAAGTGGGTATACCAAACCAAATATGCAGCTAATGGGTCCATTGACAAGTATAAGGCTCGTCTTATTGCAAAGGGTTTTTCACAAGTTGAAGGTATTGGTTACTCTGAGAATTTTACACTCGTTGCCAAGATGGATTTAATATGCCTTTTATTTGTTATTGTTGCATCATAGGGGTGGCCCATATACCAAATGGACATGAATAATTCCTTTTTACATGGATATATATAAGAAGAAATATACATGGATCAACCGGCTGGATTTGTTCAGGATTCTTCTCTTGTTTGTAGGCTTCGAAGGTCTCTCTACAGTCTCAAACAAGCCCCTCGGGCTTGGTATGAGAAGATGGATTCATTTCTTCTATCTTCTGGTTTTGTTCGTTGCCACTCCAATCATATAGTGTCTCTCCAGGGTAAGTGCACCAAATTGGGGGGTCAAAAGGGGGTCTTAAGTGGACACATTTTTATGAAAAATTAAAAAACTTTAACTTGTACGAGTTTTTCGAAATAGTTACACTCAAAATTGGAAGATGTTGTAGAAATATGAATCGTAGCATTTTGAGTCTAGTTTCTAAGATACTAAATTTTATTGAAAATGGATAAGCTTAAGTGGGTCAAATAACTAAAATACCAACAGGTGCTCCTATTTTTGTTAAAAAACATAATAGAGTGACTTCCGTGCCCCCCACCATTTTTTGAGCACCATTTAGTATTTTTGAAAACCCTTTGGTAGAAAGATAGATTGGAGCATCTAGTTTGTGTTAGAATTTTTTTTAGATTTTTTTAGCGAGTATTTTTTATTAATCATTTTTCTAGTACATAAATTTTATGTTTTGAAAAATAAAAAAGCTCCGACCATGCGCCCCCCCCCCTAACTACCTCAAAAAATAGCAAAAAATAGTTTTTTTATATGTATAGAATTACACCTAGTTTGTGCCTAAAAATTTTTTATTCAATTTCGATGAGTCAAAAAAAAGATATAGGACAAAAGATAGATATGTTTAAACTTCAAAAAATAGCTATAAAAAGGCATAGTTAAGAAAATAAACAATATGGAAACCTTGTATTTGTTAGAAAAATTGAAAAATAATATTTATACAAAGAAGAAACTCTGTTTTTATGTCGTGGTATAATTTTTCAAAACAAATCAATCATTTGATGTTGATTTATCATGGCGGAAGTTAGATTTTTGTGTTTTTAGACTGCAAAAACATGTGGTTTGATGTGTTTGTGTAGGTCCATGCCTCAAGCTTGGGGATCCAAACCAGATCCCAAACCTTGAGGCATGTGCTAGAAAAGGTAAAAAATTATAACGCGTATGCGTTATTCTTTATTTATATATTGTGGCCCCCCAACGTCCCTTTCATCTCTTTCGCGGGAATCATGCAAACATTCTATTTGGTCTGTAATTTTCTCTACATTCTTACACGATTTTTTAATAGTTCATTTTTTCCCCTACCCCACTAGTTGATTTTTTCTAATCACAGGTGATAAAATTCGAGCTAAGGACAAGAGGAAATTCAAGAACAAGACACCGGAGCAATTGGAATAGAAGAGAATAAAGAAATTGAAGAGAATACAAAAACTTCGTGCAGGGCAAGGTACATATGTTATATCAAATGTAGCTAATGTATTAAAAAATGGGGATGAAATACATAATGAAAATGTAGAGAATAATTATTTTGCAATGAATAATGATTTTGTAATGAATAATGATATTGAATTGAATGATAATGTTGGTATGGATGAAGAAATTGATATGAATCCAATTGTTGAACCCTAACCTAAGAATCCAAATGTTAACCTAAAAATTTGTATGAAAACACTGAATGAAGAAAGTAACCTTGTAAACGAATCTTCACCTCTAATAACACCTTCCATTTTGTGAAGAAAACCAATTCACTTAATTGAAATTGATGAAAACATTATAAAACCAATGCCTAACAAAATGTTTGAAAGAAATGCAAGAAGAAAAACTAGTGGAATTTGGGATAATTACTTTGAGAATTTAAATGACACACAAAGATGTCAATTATTTGTTACATTGATGAAATTAATTAAGATGAGAACCATAATGAATACCCTGGGGTTAAGAACATCTAATGTTGTTGATTAAAATGTGTCCATTGTTGAAAACATACATAAAGCATACCAAACTATAGGTGGTAAAAGACACACCAAAGATAGTGATGCTACACAGCGTGCACTTACTAATTGTATAGTAAGTGATAAAATAGTTAATAAATGCTTGATTAGAAAAATAAGTAGTGCTTTGAAGCTAAACAGAAAAACACTAATGAAAGTAATAGAGAGACATAAACATCAGTCAATAACACTGACTATTGGGCTTTCTCTAGCAGACTTCCATGAAAATAAAAGAATACATCTGATATTCTAAAAGAATTAATTGTAAAATTTTGGAATGAGAAAACAAGGGTGTCACCCAATAGAAGAGATACAGTAAAAAGAAGAATAGGTTCTCGTAATCGTGAATCGTGTGCAAAAAAATTCTTAGATATCACTCAAACACAATTGTTCTCTAAGTTTAAGAATGAAAATACACAAATTAACATTAGCCAAAGATTCTTTGAAATGAGAAAACCCTTTTATGTGAAAATCAATCAGTCATGTACCACTTGTTGTTGCAGGCATCATGTTGAATTTTTAATGCATTATGATGTTTTTTTTTCAAATATGTCGTGTTTTCCATACTGACATCATGTTGTATGAGTGTGGATTAAATGTCCCACCAAAATCTTCAAGGGAATTTATTCTGACAATATTTTGTGAAAAATTAACTAGGTAATTTTTTTATAACAAAGCATGTTTGGATAGAATGTGTAATGTATGTGGTGGCTTGCCAAATCTGAAAAGTTGTATCCCTGGACGAGAGTATAGATTCAATAGGAAAAGAATTGGTTGATTTCATAAAATATAAATTGGTGGCATATCACTTAAAAGATGGAAAATAATCTAAGAGGTGTGAGCTTATTACAAAACAATTACCTGTATAAGAATATATGGTCAAATCTAGAGAGAAATTTTTTAATGAGTATGCAAGGCACACACAGAGCTCGATAGTTGGATGAACAATTCAAGTTAAACAAGGACACATTTCCACTTGGTACAATTGTTTCAGTAGTTGAATTCACAAAGAATTACACATTGCAACCACAAATGGAGGTTCAGTCTCAATATTATAACTAAGTGCAAGTTGCTATTTTCGTGCATATAGCATTCATGCACTCTCCAGAAAGCACTCAGCAAGATCAAAAAATATTAAGAGAGCATCATTTCTACATCAGTGATGATTAGACACATTCTACAAAATATGTACAAGGGTGTTTCCAGGTGTTTTGTGTGAACTTGAATTAGAGGAACATTAGTTTCGATCAACATTACATTTGGTCGGACAACTGCACATCAAAATTCAAGAATGCACGGATGTTTTATTGGCTAAGCAGGATGCACAAAGAAACAAATGTACAACATATCTAGAGTTTTACTGAGGTAGGGCATGGAAAAGGAGAGCATGATGGTTCAGGAGCATGTGTGAAAAGAGCAATTGCAAGAGAAGAGTTAAAGTTCGAGGATGGTGCTAAATTTACAAATGCAAAAAATATTGTTGATTGGTGTGTTAAGAATATGGGCCATGAATCTCAAGAGAGATCAACGGTTCATAGATATTTTTAGTTGATAGAGGAACAAAATCTAGCACTTTGAAGATTGTATGACAGTTTTAGGATCAAGTGATATGCAGTCATTTTGTAGTTCAGATGCAAATGCTTGGACTATTTATACTAGGTGCATGACATGTTTTTGTATATCATGCATTGATTTTTACGTGGAATGAATGTAGGTCACAAAATTGGGTGGATGAATGAAATTGTAGACCTATAATTCCACTCGACACACATCAAGTTCCACGAGCATTACAACTTGCAGGGTCTTTAGATCAAATGACAACATCACCTGACTTTGACCAAGTCTTTGATTTAGTGCAACAAGGTACATACATATATGTATATGCCATGTTTTAGATTTATAAATTATTAAATAGTCAACTCTTAATGTATTTTGAATTTGATTGAACAATTTTACTTTGTGATACATAGCGCACATTTTTATTGTTATTGCGATAAAAATTAACGAAGATGGAACATACTACTTCTTGTCTCGTTGTGTAGAGGGGAAAAAATTGACTTCCACAGTCATTAATGGTGAAGACCTTGAGTATCCCACTGGGTCAGTGGTAGTCACTGGAACTTGGCTTCGACGATATCCTATCAAAAAATCAAATATTTGGTTGTTTGAAGACTATGAAGTACATCGAAAGATACTTCACTATTCACATTTGGTCCTTGCAAAAAATATTAAATTGATCAAATATCGAGGTTGGCCATTAAACAAGAATTTGTGGAAGGTTTCATGAATCAGATCATGAAGACAATTCTTGCTACTGTCAAGAGTAGAGTTGATCCTTGCAGGTTGATTGGATTGAATTTGCAAAGGTATGTTCTTCATGAATTTAATTTAAATATTTACTTAAATGATTTTGTTTAAATTCTATATGATTTAAAATTCTATTTAATTGCTTACTAGCATGTTTATGTAGGTTAGTGGTGCTAAGAGAAATTAAATATTAGAAAGGAACAACAAACATAAAATTCTCATTTCACCACCTATATTGTATGAACCACCTATATTATTCAGGTGATTGGCAATGGACAACCTTACACTGACTCAGACTTGCAGTATTTCGCATGTTTGCAAACAATAGGACAACGAGATAACCGAATGGAGATGGACAAAACTGCGAGAGGATTTTGTAGAGGGCCCCGAACGTGGAGGTTTTAGATCTGCCGAGATATCTCTAGGTGCCACGAAGTCTGAGAAATCACCTGTCGAAGATATAACATGTTTTGGTCTCAGGGATCTTAAGAGACTATGCCTCCGGATGAGGTAGCCCGAAAGCATGGGGATTTTGTGTAGGGAACAAAAACAAAGTATTTTGCCCCTTAGCATTTACCTGGCCACCTCAATGTGTTGGCGTAGACTATGAACTTAGTTTTGTTGGGGAGACCACCAATGTTCCAATTGTTCATTTTGAAAGAATGAATATCTTCAATCAAACAGAGAATGAAGAGCCTGAAATTTTTTTGGACATTACAAAAGGTTGTTTGTGCCCAAAAAGAAGTCGAAGGCCATATAAATTTTCAGTCTTCAAATTTAGATGACAATGAACATCGTGAAGAAAAACAATTAGGTGAAGATGTCACTATGATTCAAGAAGAAATGCCTCTTGAAATTCATAAAGAGTCAATTTTGATTACCCAAAAAACATCTGGAAGAACTTAAAGAGAAGATAAGAGCAGAAGAAAAGGAAAAATGGGAAGCGTGGAAGGATCACAACTTAACTGGAATGGAAGATCTATGTGATGTTATCAATAGAATCATGGATAAGGATAATCTTAAGGAAAACATGCCAAGTTGATTATTTTTATTAATCCCAGCTACTTGAACTTCACAAATCAAACTAGGCAGTTCCAAAAGCAGCAAATTGGCAAGAAAAACTACAATGAAGTATTGATAATTGAGCCTGGAACTCGTTTAGAATTGTACTTTATTTTTTGATTGAGCATTCACCCATAGTTTATTTTTTGAAGGAAGAAATTCATTTGATATGTGAGAAATAGAATCCTGATTTAGTCTATTACTCTGAATATTTAGGTTATATTTTTGTAGTCGTTCAATGAAAGTTGTTGCAAATATGAACAACATGAGCAGTTGATATTGTATAAATTATAGAGTTATCTTGATATCTGTCATAGAAATGGGAGATGAAAGGAAATACTCCTTTATCCTTGGAGTAGTAACCTGGACGAATGCAAAAAACATGATGTGTGTGATTCAGCTATGAGCCTCACCAGCTCAATTTAAAAAAAAAGGCTTGGATACATGTTGCTTGGAATCATACTTGTGACTATGGTATGTATGTACTACTAGGTATATTTATGTATTTGATAGCTGTAGATAGTAGAAAAGTAGAGGGAGAGATGAATTGTTAGCTGATTGTGGTCATGACAGGAAATTTATGGCTTGATGTAGGTGGCCACATATGACATATTTTTATGGGATTTATATTAACTTGGTAACTTTGATTCCTTTCAGGCTCTTCATTCTCTTTTTGATTGAAGATATTCATTCTTTCAAAATGAACAGTTGGAACATTGGTGGTCTCCCCAAAAATACTAAGTTTATAGTCTACGCCAACACATCGGGATGGCCAGGTAAATGCTAGTGGAGGCTTTGTTTTCGTTCCCTACACTCCCCATGCTTTCGGGCTACCTCATCTGAGCGTAGTCCCTTAAGAGCCCTTGAGACCAAAACACGCTATATATCTTCGACGGGTGATTTCTCAGACTCCGTGGAACCTAGAGAATGTCTCGTCAGATCTAAAACCTTCATATCAGGGCCCTCTATGAAATTCTCTTTCAGTGGTTTTTCCATCTCCATTTGGTTCTCTCATTGTCCTATTGTTTACAAACGCACGAAATACTGCAGTCTGAGTCAGTGTAAGGCTGCCAAATGCAATACTTTGCAAACAGAAGCTCTTGGGACTGAACCATCTAGAGCCAAAACATCTCAGATGGCCTAGTGAACACTAGTGGAGGCATTTTTTGGTTCCCTACGCTCCCCGTGCTTTCGGGCTACCTCGTTCGAGCGTAGTTTCTTTAAGAGCCCTAAGACCAAAACATGTTATATCTTCGATGGGTGATTTCTCAGGATACTCCTTAACACCTAGAGATGTCTCGTCAAATATAAAACCTCCATGTTGAATCCCTCTACGAAAATCCTCTCACAGATTTTTTCCATCTCCATTCGGTTCTCTCACTGTCTCATTGTTTGCAAATGCATGAAATACTACAGTCTGAGTTAGTGTAAGGCTTCTAGATGCAATACTTTGCAAACGGAAAGCTCTTGGCACCAAACCAACTATATCCAACACGTTTGGGTGGCTAGGTGAATGCTATTGGAGGATTTTTTTGTGTTCCCTATGCTCCCCGTGCTTTTCGGGCTACCTAATTCAGGCATAGTCTCTTAAGAGCCCTGAGACCAAAACATGTTATATCTTCGATAACTGATTTCTCAGACTCCATGGCACCTAGAGATGTCTCGTCGTATCTGAAACCTCCATGTCGAATCCCTCTATGAAATTCTCTCATGGTTTTTTCCATCTCCATTCGGTTCTCTCGTTGTCCTATTGTTTGCAAACATGTGAAATAATGTAGTCTGAGTCAGTGTAAGGTTACCAGACGCTATATTTTGTAAACGGTACCTCGTGGGACCAAACTGTCTTGGCCAACATGTCAGGATGTCCTGGTGAATGCTAGTAGAGGCTTTGTTTTGGTTCCCTACGCTCCCTGTGCTTTCAGGCTACCTCGTTTGGGCATTAGTCTCTTAAGATCCCTGAGACCAAAATGCACTATATCTTCAATGGGTGATTTCTCAGACTTCGTGGTACCTAAAGATGTCTCGTAAGATCCAAAACTTCCACGTAAATGTCCTCTACGGAAGCCTCTTGCGGTTTTTTTCATTTGCATTTGGTTCTCTTGTTGTCCTATTTTTTGCAAACGTGTGAAATACTGCAGTCTAAGTCCGTGTAAGGCTGTCATATGCTATATTTTACAAACCGTAGCTCATGGGACCAAACCGTCTGAGCCAAAACATCTGGATGGCGTATTGAACACTAGTGGAGACTTCTTTTTGGTTCCCTACGCTCCTCGTGCTTTCGGGCTACCTCATTCAGGTGTAGTCTCTTAAGAGCCCTGAGACCAAAACACGTTATATCTTCGACGTGTGATTTCTCAGACTTCGTGGCACTTAGAGACATCTCGTTAGATCCAAAACCTCCACATCGGGGCCCTCTATGAAATTCTATTTCATTTTTTTCCATCCCCATTCAGTTCTCTCATTGTCTTATTGTTTGTAAATGCACGATACTGAAGTCTAAGTCAGTGTAAGGTTGTTAGACGCAATACTTTGCAAACAGAAGCTCTTGAGACCAAACAATCTAGGCCAACATGTCTGGATGGCCGTGGTGAATGATAGTGGAGGCTTTTTTTTGGTTCCCTATGCAATCCCCATGCTTTCGGGCTACCTCGTTCGAGCATAGTTTCTTTAAGAGCCCTGAGACCAAAACACATTATATCTTCAATGGGTGATTTCTCAGACTCCGTGGCACCTAGAGATGTCTCATTAGATCTAAAACCTCCATGTTAAATCCCTCTATGAAATCCTCTCACAGTTTTTTCCATCTCCATTTGGTTCTCTCGTTGTCCTATTATTTGCAAACGCACGAAATACTGCAGTCTGAGTCAATGTAAGGCTGTCAAATGCTATATTTTATAAACGGTAGCTCGTGGGACCAAACCGTCTAGGCCAACATGTCTGGATGTCCTCATTAATGCTAATGGAGGCTTTTCCCTACACTCCCCGTGCTTTCGGGCTACCTCATTCGGGAGTGGTCTCTTAAGAGCCTTGAGACCAAAACATGTTATATCTTTAACGAGTGATTTCTCGAACTCCGTCTTACCTAGATACGTCTCGTAAAATCCAAAACCTCCATGTCGAGGCCCTCTACAAAATTATCTCATGGTTTTTTTCCATCTCCATTAGGTTCTATCGCTATCCTATTGTTTGCAAACACGAGAAATATTGCAATCTGAGTCAGTGTAAGGCTGTCAGACTCAATACTTTGCAAACGGAAGCTCTTGGGACCAAACCGTCTATGGCCAACACGTCCAGATGGCCTGGTGAACACTAGTGGAGGATTTTTTTTGTTTCCTACACTCCCCATGCTTTCGGGCTACCTCGTTCGAAGCGTAGTTTCTTTAAGATCCCTAAGACCAAAACACGTTATATCTTCAACGAGTGATTTCTCAGACTCCATGGCACCTAGTGACATCTCGTCAAATCCAAAACCTCAATGTTAAAGCCCTCTATGAAATCCTCTTGATTTTTTTCCATATCCCTTTGGTTATCTCATTGTCCTATTATTTGCAAGCGTTGCGAAATATTATAGTTTGAGTCGGTGTAAGGCTTCCGAACGCTATATTTTACAAACGGTAGCTCGTGGGACCAAACCGTCTAAGCCAACATATTCAGGTGGCTTGGTGAACACTAGTGGAAGATTTTGTTTGGTTCCTTATGATCCCCGTGCTTTCGGGCTACCTCGTTCAGGGTCGTAGTCTCTTAAGAGCTCAGAGACCAAAACAAGTTATATCTTCAACAAGTGATTTCTTGGACTCCGTGGAACCTAGAGATGTCTCGTATCAGATCAAAAACCTCCATGTAAAATCCCTCTATGAAATTCTCATGTGGTTTTTTCCATCTCTTTTTGGTTCTCTTATTGTCCATCCTATTGTTTGCAAACGCGTGAAATAATGTAATCCGAGTTAGTGTAAAGTTGTCAGACGCAATACATTTACAAACGGAAGCTCTTGCACACCGAACCAACTACGCCAAAACGTATGGATGGCCTGGTGAACACTAGTGAAGGATTTTTTTTGGTTCCCTATGTTCCTCCATGCTTTCAGGATACCTTGTTCAGGTGTAGTTTCTTTAAGAGCCCTGAGACCAAAACACTTTATATCTTTGACGGGTGATGTCTCAGACTTCGTGGCACCTAGAGATGTCTCGTCAGATCCAAAACCTCCATGTTAAATACCTCTACGAATTCCTCTCGTGGTTTTTTCCATCTCCATTTGGTTCTCTCTCTGTCTTATTGTTTGCAAACACGTGAAATACTGTAGTCTAAGTCAGTGTAAGGCTGTCAGACGCTAAATTTTGCAAATGGTAGCTCGTGAGACCAAACCACCTGGGCCAACACATCCAGATGGCCTGGTGAATGCTAGTGGAGGCTTTGTTTTGGTTCCCTACACTCCCCGTGCTTTTGGGCTACCTCATTTGGGCGTATTCTCTTAAGAGCCCTAACACCAATTCACGTTGATATGTTCGATGAGTGAATTCTAAGACTCTATGGCACTCTAGACTATTTAGGTTAGATTTTTGTAGTCGTTCAAGTGAAAGTCCCTCTGCGAAATATGAACTCGATGTGTAGTTGAGACTTTCCATAAATCCATTCGAGTTATCTTGCTTTCCTATCATTTGAAACACGATGAAAGGATTCCTTTAGTCCTTGGAGTCAATGTAACCTTGAGAAACTCACAAAACATTGTGTAAACGTGATTCAGCTCTGAGCGCCGACACCAACTACCCAACACATGTCTAAATAGGCTTGGTGATACTTATTCCTTGGAGGATCGTACTGTTGACTATGGTCCCCGTGCAGTCGACTACCTCGTATATTGGCGTACACTTTGAGAGCTATAATAGTAGAAACATGTTAGATCTTTGAAAGATGAATTGTTTGCAGACTCCGTGGTACATAAAGGACATCTCATTAGATTGATGTAATGGCTCACATATGACATCCCTATATGGGAAATCCTCTTGTGGTTTTTTCCATATCCATTCAGGTTCTCTCGTTGTCATATTTGATTGTAAACACTTGAAATACTATCAGTCTGAGTCAGTGTGAGGCTACCAGATTGCACGATACTTTACAAACGGAAGCTCTTGGCATAGAACCAACTATACCAACACATCGGGGGTGGCCTAGTTAAATGCTAGTGGAGGCTTTGTTTTGGTTCCCTATGCTCCCTGTGCTTTCGGGCTACCTCGTTTAGGCTTAGTTTCTTTAAGAGCCCTGAGACCAAAACACATGTTATATCTTCGATAAGTGATTTATCAGACTCTCGTGGCACCTAGATACATCTCATCAGATATGAAACCTCCATATTAGGGCCCTCTACGAGAAGCCTCTCATGGTTTTATCCATTTCCATTCAGTTCTCTTACTGTCATATTCTTTGCAAACATGTAAAATACTACAGCCTAAGTTAGTGTAAGGCTGTTAGGCGCAATACTTTGCAAACAGAAGCTCTTGGCACCTAACCAAATATGCCAACACATTGAGGTGGGTAGGTAAATGCAATAGTGGAGGATTTTTTTTGGTTCCCTACACTCCCCATGCTTTTGGGCTACCTCATCCGGGCGTAGTCCCTTAAGAGCCCTGAATATTTAGATTGGCTTAAGAATGAATTTGATAGGGGAATGTCTAAGAACATATGGGAGTTATCAATTGCCTAGTAACTCTTTCTTTTTTAGTTCTAAATGGGATTCAGATGGCCTATGACTTAGTGAACTTCCATTCATTGATAATTTATGCTATGATAAACCCATGGATGCTTTCAAAAGCACCTTCAAAAGGATAGGGATAGTCATCAAGCCTAGTGAAGGGTGTGATGTGATTTCTAAATAACTTGAAACGCCTATAGATTTAAAGGTAATAAAACATGAATTAGATAGGATTAGACAATAAAGAATCATTTAGTGTTTGAATCAGAATGTCATTGCATCTGGAGACATTCTAAAGCATTACAGTAATGTATATGGAGAGATATTATCAAAATATCAACAAATGAAAGGCATCAAATTGTGACGACTCTCAGGTGTTTTAATAAGGGAAGAAGACTAAGAAGCATAGAAGAATGTAGTAAGTGCATGATAAGATAAGAACCAGTACAAAGATACCATGAGCAAGAAGAAGCACAAGTAAGGTAAATACACATATACACATTTATAAATTGAATGAATAATTACTCATATTAGGTAACTCTTTATATACATACATTATATACATATTGATTTCCAAATTTTGATGCATATTATCCATTGAAAATGCTAGTACACGTACATCACCAATAAATGAAAAAATAATCCATAATGTCTTAAATATTGTCAAGTGCACATCATATTAGTCTTCATGCAAAAATAATCTCAGAAATGTAAGGTCTCATACAAAAATATCAAGTTCCAAATAGTATTTTAATGTCCATAATAATTATAAAAAATTCCCAAATAGGTCATATACCATCAAGTTCAAATTCCATATAGGCGTACATATAATGCCATGCACATAGGCATATAAAGAAAATGTCATGTAAGCCATATATATATATATATATATATATATATATATATCCTAATCATCAAAATATATCCCTCTCTTGGCCTTTCTCGAAGAAGGCCCTCCTTTAGACGAAGATGGAGATATATGAGATGACTTTGGATCGTTCGAGCCCATGCTATGAGTCCTCTTCCATTGAATACTTGCCTGTAGATGAGCCTGTAAATGAAAACAATGTTTTTTTTGTCAAAACTTAATTTATATATGTTTTCAACATGTATTTAAGACCATACTAGAATGAAATTATTTATATAAATACTCAAACTTACCGCAAGTTGTTGATCATGTCAGAATTTGCATCTCACACTCAGATGAGTCATCGGGAGCTCTTGGAGTACGAATGCAGGGGTATGAAGATGAAGAGATGGAGGAGTTTGTGCCCTCGAAGTCAAAATGGAGGGGGTTGAAGTTCCCTACATACACATAAGATCAGAAAATCTAACATCAGAATTAGCAAAAATGGAACTAAGTACTTTTATGTACATAATGACAATAATTTAAATAATTTTATCAATATAGAACTATTATTTTTACCCCACCACACCTGTGAATCAAATGAACAGGGTTGCTACCTATCGTAGGTAACTCCTGCATATACACAATGAAGGACATTATTAACATAATTTAATAATTATACAATGAAAGACATTACCAACATGTAATTTAACATAATATGAATTACATGAGAAATTTAACAAAATTTACATGTTGTTTGAATACCTCAGTGAGTTGTCTACGTTGATGAAATCGCAGGTGGAAACACCTTTCTCTACTGGTCGTAGAGATGGTGGGGTGTCTAGTGAAGTCAACATATTTATCAAACATGTATCACGTGAGTTAGATGGACATACAAGAACATACATATATTTGACTTTAAAACTAATATATATATATTATATATATATATATATATATATATATATATATATATATATATATATATATATATATATATATGCATGTATGTGAAAATTTTACATAATTAACATTCTAAATTACCTCTGTGAATGTATGTGTACGCATAGTTGATGCAGGAGCATCCTCCATGATGCTTGGAGAGCATAAATAAAGTTTGAATAA
The DNA here is from genome assembly GCA_019776745.2 of Taxus chinensis. Classification (NCBI taxonomy): domain Eukaryota; kingdom Viridiplantae; phylum Streptophyta; class Pinopsida; order Cupressales; family Taxaceae; genus Taxus; species Taxus chinensis. Next base: position 661,250,486 of record CM034153.1, on the reverse strand, counting down.
GGCATACAAGGCATGAATAACATGTACTTGGAATTTGAATGATTTTCTCTCCAGTTATGTTATGTTTGAATTTTGTATTATCATGTAGTAAACTCTTTACAAGTAAGAGTAAAAGTGGGTGTCTTAGGTGGATATGGGTTGTTTTCACAAAACTCTACGTAGGAAGAGGGACTAGATTTATTTGAATATTTTTTTTTAGCTTTCCTAGATCATATCTAGTTGTCACAACTATGTGCAATCCATATTCAAACCGACTCACCTATTCTAGCATGTAGTTGAGCAAATATCTCAACAAGGAAGATAAGATAAGTTCTATGTTTAAGATCATAGAGATATATAACTGTTTTGTTTGAAGTTGGTCAAGGGAGAAATAAGGGAGTAGGAGGTCGAATCAAACATGGAAAGAAGAGAATGGTGGATAATAAGCATGGAAAAGCGATAATCAGAGGAGGTATGCAAGAATTAAGTGGAGAACAATGTTATATGAAAGCTCTGGGAATGAATAAGAGTTGATGATTTGAATTACTCTGTGATTGGTAATGTATGATTCATGTTTCAGGTGTTAATATGTTTTATTTATTGCTAATTGGGTGTGAACAGTGGAGAAATATCCTTGTGTTAAGATGAAGACATAAGACTTGTATGCATTATAGAGAGCAAACGGTAAAAATATGATCTGTGCAAACCCAAGTTTAGGACAGCTTTCATAAATTTTGTATATGAGCTCAAAACAATATGAAATTTTAACCATAGAGGTAAAACATCATTTTTCATATGGGTATTGAAGGGTTTTATTTGATTATCAGTATTGTTTTAGATATGATACGTTTTACCAGCGGGATTGAGGTTGCATGATACTTGTTTAACAAAATGCCCGCCCTGATAAAAGTAGCATAAATCACACGTTTGTAAGAGTTAGGACCTGAAATTTTATATGCAAGGTCATGATCCATTTTTGGGAAATGGGTATTGAATGGCTTGTGTTTAAATTGAATATTATTTGAGATAATAATGACAGAATTCTACAGGTCCTATGAGAGCAGGACAACGAACAAAATAAGGTAATTGATGTAATGGTTGACAAATTCTCATGCTAAAAGATTAGATTATGGTAAGGATAACGTCTATTTAGAGTTATAAGTTGTATTAGATATAATTGTTCATTGAATGGTGGATAGCAATGCAAACTCCCACTTGATCCTTCAAGACATAATTCCCACAAGGTTCTTGATCACATGTTATTGTGGACTGAGATTTGATATGTAGAGATGTTGTTGTATTATGATGGTTCATGCATGATATAGGAGTTATAACATTGTTTGGTGATAAATATAGGAGAATACATCATTTGAAAAGACCAAGGCTTGATAGTGAAGACAAGAACATGTTGGTGTCCATTATGATCCTCTATTATTTTCCCATCTTTCTCCATTGGTTTGCATGCTCTAAAACGTTTTTCTTCAACTTGGTGGTCTACAAACTTTGTTTTCTAGATTAAATGCTTTCAAAGGTTCACAAACTTATTATTTTGCCACATTTTGAAGGAAAAATACATGTGTGCCTTACTTTGTGCCCTAATATTTCCAAATCCACAGGCCTCTGTTATTTTTTCCATTTTGCTAGCCTGTGGAGCTGGTGTTTGTTCATTTTTTGCATTTTTTCCCTCAAAATATCTATCCCCATGGTCAAAACTTGCATAAAATCATTTTCCCCTTATTTTTTGAGAAAAAAATCCCTCACCTGCGAAGAAAAAATCAAATTCAGGCATCTCTGGTAAATTTTGTGTTTTTTTACAGTTGTACAGGTGTCATTTGCCAGTGAAAATTAAGCTCAAACGACGCCTCATATGTGGTTGCTTTTGGTTGGACAAGGATTGGTAGGTATGTTTGAAAAACTTAGCATTTTTCGGCTTTGGGAAAAAAATTCACAATTTCCCCCGCAACTCCGCAGGAGGACACGTGTCACATTCTCACGCGAAGGTGGAGTGGGAGGCTGGCAAAGAACTTAGGCATTTTTTTCCATTTTTTGTGAAGGGAAAAAACACGTGGAAAGGCCCGTGGGTCCGCAATGCAGCAAGGGATGGACACGTGGCAAGCGCGAAGGAGAGTGCGGGCCACCGGAGGCAAAAGGAATTTTTTTCTCTTTTGGCAGAAAAAATCTAAGGTGAGATTTTGGAGTGCGGCCCCGTGGCCAATCACAGGTGGACACGTGTCCATGAGAAGTCAGAATGGGGCGGCTGATTTCTTGGTGACTTTGAAGTTTTAACTTCAAATGGATCAAATTCAAAACTTGGGCCGAAGTTCCGCAACCAATCCAGGTGTGACACATGACCAATTTTGAAAGTCAAAGGAGGAGCGGGACGATGGAAAAATTAATGATTTTTTAGCTTTTTTTCTAAAGTTAAAAAATGGGATGCATCTCCGCTCCAATCAGCAATGGACACGTGGTGGACAGAGCAAGTCAGCGGGCTGGTGGAGGAAAAAGGGAATTTTTTTCTTTTACAAAAAGGACTCAGTGTAGAAATTTGAAGCGTTGGCCCACGAATGAACCATAAGGGGGACACGTGGCAGGGAGGAATCAGAGGCGCGGGCCCGCGGAAGAAAAATTGAAAATTTTCCCTTGGCAAAAAAAGGGGTCAAAACATGAAATAAGCCCATGGTTTTTTAGTGATAGAGAGCATGACACATGTCAAGGGCAAAGGCAGAGGTGTGGGCCCGTGGGGTAAAAAGTGAAAATTTTCCAAATTTCCAAAAAAGGTCAAAACGCATAGAATTGAAGCGCGATCCCAATGGGAGCCACCATATGCCACATGTCATCACCAAATTTCAAGGGCAGAGGGGAGGAGGAAAAAGTCAAATTTTTCCATTTTTTCCAAAAATGTTAAAAATTCAATAAGTGAGCCTGAATTCATTTCCAATCATATTTTGACACGTGGAGGGCCCAGATTGAAGGAGAAAGAGTAGATCAAGGGTAACAGTACATTTTCATTTTTGGCCCCCCATTTTTGCTCCAGGAAGTGTGGAAATGTGAATTTCACATCATTTTTCATCAAATTTTTGCTGAATTTGTGTCCTTTGTGCCTGCAAAGATCAATGCAAGTGGTTTTATGGCTTAATTTGTAGATCTGAGATGTTTTTGAAACGAAACTTTTCCCTAATCTATCCAAACACGTGAAATGTCAAATTGAAAGTTGCAGAGGTAATTTGGAAAGGTAAAAGGGTGAAATGATGAGTGGAAAGGCATCTACATGCCTTGATGATGAAAAATGTGCCTCCAGGAAGGATAATGATCCGAATATTTGTAATGATTCAACCTTTTTAAACACTTGGCAATTTTTGTTGTGAATCTGTTAAATGTCATTTTCAGTGAATCATGAGGAATTGTTGTAACAAACTTGATCCCTTGGCATATTCTTTGCTTGGGAAAGAAGGCTCCAATGTGGCAAGAGATATATAATGCATTTTTGAGAAATGCAAATGGTCGGAGAAACTTAGAATTTCACAGGAAAAATTTGGGAAGAAGCCCATTCTCTGAGAAACTGCCTGAGAACCATTTATAATTCATTTTTGCATCATATTTGTATCAGGTTTGAGTTGGTTTCATATGTAAAGCCATCAACAAGCTCTAATATTGTTTCTATAACATTCCCTTGCTAATAGATTTGAGCATTTCTGGATTATTTTGTGTTGTCTCTTGGAAAATTTGTATGCACTTATGTTTCAAAATGTTTTCAATTTGTGTTACTTTCTCATGTTGCAGTCTTGTGTTTAAAATCTCTCTTGATCATACATGGTCTCATTTCTTGTTGATAGTTTTAGTGGCATCTGCAATCCCACATTCAGAAGCGCTTTCATCTGATAAAGAGATAAACAGATTTAAATTCACTTTACCTTCCTTGAACTCAGAGATTTTTTGTAAACCTTTGGGTGCACCTTAGGTCATGATATAACAGAGATTTATGGATACTTTGTTGGTTCATCTGCTTCAAGATTTTGTGGCAAGTTGTCAAAGATTGTGTGGAAGAGTGTAGATCTGGGCCTCCATTTGGTGCACATATCATGGTTGAAGAAGTATCTCAACCTTTTTGAAGCATTCTGCTATGTGGGTCTTACAAATTTCTTGCAAAGGTCCTCAAATAATTTGGTAAATTTTGGTTAGTCTTGTCTAAGATCTCCCACCAAAAATTCATTCAGAATAACTAACCCTACCCCATACTACCCCTACATTGCATTGTGTATCAACAAAAGAATACAATCCATTTACAAAAATCACAAAGTAAATCAGCATCATATCATGTCTCTAGCAGCCTCAGCCTTATCTTGACAGCATTTCCATCATTTAGTAGTGACAGCTCTGTTGAGTTTGAATAATGGAAAATTGATCATGTTTTCCCAAGGCCATCTCCATACAATATGCACAATATAAGGATATCTCCACCTCCTTCACAAAACAGAGGCTGAAATATAGGTTCTCTTACCTTGGTTGAAAGGCACAACCTAAAATAGTGAGGATTAGATCAAAATCCTTTCAAGGTGCTACCCACTTCTTCAAAGCCTGAGTGACAAAAAGTCAAATAAATTGCTTCACTGGCTACAAAACGACATATAAATCATTTATCTGGCTCTGAGTGTCTTGTAAAATCCATGATGCTACTCAATTTGTGAACGAGATTAAATCTGGGTTACCAACAGAACATACACCATGAAATCTTAAACACGTTTACATGAATAGAGACCTATGGGTTTAGTATTGAGTATTGGACATGAGTTTATTAGAAAGTATGGCCTGAGCTATGAGGATGCACTAATGGTGCTCGCCACTTGTGGTTAGGATGAAGATGCGCCTCCCGTGTGTTGTAATATCAATGCATGTACTTGTACAAATACAATTATTTCAAAATTTTAACATATATAAGTAAATCAAGTACTCCAAACTTTTTTGTAACACACATAATAAAACATAAAAAATACCTGGGAAGGTGACCCCAATGACTATAATCCAAATGTCTCACTCAAAAGGACATCTGACATAGTGACATTATCATTTGCACCCCTAGCACCAACTCCACCAATATAAGTACGCATGAAAGTATTGTCCCTCCTTGGGCCCCAAACATATGCTACCACATGACGAGAAAAGATGTGGCCTCATGCTAGTACTCCCTGAGGGAATACTCTATGTACCTTCATGATCATCTGGCTCAAAAATCTCCCTCGTATGTTGAACAAGGGTCGCAGATAGCCCCTGAAGCACATGGAGTGTATTAATCTCTATTATCTCCTTCGCTTCTTGAGGGACAATCTCAGGGTGAGGGGGCTTCTATGTGGGGAATCTTCCCTGCTGAATAGGTGCACATTGTGCACCTACTCGATCCTGTGCAGATCCTTTTCCTCAGCCATAGAAATCTCAAAAATCAAAATAATTTGAGATCTCATTTAAGATAAACTTGCAATAGAGTTTCCTCAGAACGTATAGTGCCACCTCGTTGTTATTACAAGGTGGAAAATCAAACACCATCCACCATCGGTCCCAAAAATTATTTTTAATCAAATTATTATTGCACCAATGGATGGGAAACTATTTACAAGACAATGGAACATGAAGATTAGTGTGGGGGTCCGTGAATAAGGCGCATATGCGGTCTTTGTCATTTATTTTTTCTTTACATCCACATATGACAATTTGTTGTAATAATAAACCCTACAACCCTCTCTGTAAGTTGTCCAATGATCAATTTTCCTCATTTCCGCATCAACTTGAGCAAGTAATGCCTCCAATGTGTTTGCAAGAGAGGCGTGGTGGGGGTTTGTAGATTATGAATCTCTCATTCTTTTCATTAAATCCTCAATTTCAAAAAAAAATTCAACTATGTGGGCTGCTAAATCTTCTTGACTACCCGGGGGATGTTGAGCAATTGTGGGAGTGTTGGGGAGGGATGACAGGAATAACATGCTTTGGTTGTGGTTGATTCCCTTGACCTCCAATTGTAACAATAAAAATATGTATTCAATTCAAATTTTAATCTATAATTATCAAATTTCAATGTAATTTTGAGAAAAGAATTGTGCCTACCTCTTCTCCGTGGTGTTGTCGTCGATTTAGATCTTCCCGGTGATCTAGAAATGATCCTTTGAGCTTGAGATCCAGCAAAATGAAAAAACGCTGAGGGCACGGTTAAGCTCTGAAACTTGCATTTGGAGGGAGATAAAATGATAGAGGTTTGGGCCTCTTTTTTTATTTATAGCAGACATAACGCGTACACGTTATGCTTTGGTGAATCCCAAACCTAAGAATTTAAAATGCGTAGGTGTTTTTTTTTTTTGGGTTTTTGTTTACTTTTTGGCCCCCCATCTTCGTGCACTTACCCTCCAGCATGTTGGTGCGGATATTGTGATACTTGTCTTGTATGTTGATGATACTGTTACTTACTAGTAGCTCTTCTTCCCACATTCAGAATATTCAGAGGGCTCTTTCTACATAGTTTGACATGACAGATCTTGGGTTATTGCATTATTTCCTTGATTTGTAGATTTCTCAGACACATTCAAGGATTCATTTGAGTTAGCAAAAGTACACCCATGATCTTCTTCAGCGCTTTGATATGGCTGATTGCAAGCCAAGTCCATCTCCTTTTCAGTCTAGGGTTACTCTTACTTCCACATGTACCACTCCACTTTGTGATCCTACATTATATAGGTAGTTAGTTGGGAGTCTCATGTACTTGTCCCATACTCACCCTGATATTTCATTTACAGTAGGGCTTGTATCTTGGTTTTCACATTCTCCTCATAGTAGTCATTGGTAGGCTGCTAAAAGGATTTTGTGCTATTTGCAAGGCACTTCCCACTTTGGCCTACACTACCTTAGGGGTTCTACTCAGTTAGTTGGATATATAGATTCAGATTGGGCAGGTTCTATTGATGACATGTGCTCCACTTCTGGCTATATTTTTTATCTTGGTTTCTTCTCCAGTTGCTTGGGCATGCAAAAAAGCAACATGTTATTGCACTTTCATCTTCAGAGGAAGAGTACAAGGCAATAGTTACAGAAAGTTAGCAGATTCTTTGGCTTTGACAGTTATTGACAGAGTTTGGATTCCCACAAGATTCAATGACTGTACTTAGGTGTGACAACCAAAGTGTAATTCACATTTCTTGCAACCTAGTTGAGCACCAACGGACCAAGCATATTGAGATACACCTCCACTTCATTCGTCAGCACATTCAGGATGGAGTTCTTTGCTTGGAGTACATTCCAACTCAACAATAGGTTGCGGACATCTTAGCGAAGCCTTTTGCATCACCTCACTACCTTGAGTTGGTATGCTTGGGGTTTTGGAAGTTGTTCTTGGGGGCTATTCATGAGAACATCTTCCTTCTTCTTCTTCTTTCTCTTTCGTTCTAGCAAGATTCTTTCCTTCTTTTGGTTTGATATTTCTTCATGGATATATTTTACATGAGTACCTCATCAAGCCTAGTTGTTGAGACTCATACTTTGGACATGCCACTTCTATTTTGGCCCCTAGCTTCACTTGAGGGGGGGGTGTTAGAGTAGTGGTATTTACATTAGCTCATGTTTACCTAGGTACTTTATTTACCTTTATTATATGTATCCTCACCCACTTATGTGTGTGGGTATTTCTTTTTATTTATTTAGATATTAGGGGGATATTATCCAGTTGTTAGATATAGTTATTTCCTTGATCTATGGTATTGACTAGAACCTTGATGTCTAGTTATTTCCTAAATCTATGGTCTTGACTAGTTCTTTGATGACTAGTTCTTTCCATGATTTATGGCTTAATCTACGAACTTGACTGGTTCTTAGATTGTTATTCCTTGCTTATTTTTTCAAGGCCCATTCTTATTGTATTTCATTGAGTTCCATAATAATATATGATATTGTTGCTCATTTGTTTGCAAAGGTTTATGTAAAGTTATTATGGCGAATTACTTTCATCTTATTGATCATGGTGTTTGATTAGCATCTGTGTTCTTGGCTTGGTACGATCTGGTTATCATTCCTTATAAAAATATTCAATCAACAAAGCTTATGGTAGTATTTTTGGAGAAGCTTCATAAAGTTTGATATCATTTTTACTTAATTTTCATTAGTTTTGAGTATCATTTACATACACAAGTATAAAAAATAATTTCTTGTGTTAGGTGATTCCTTAGTTGGATTGCCAATTAAACCAACATTGTTTTGGTTGATTTCATGTTTTTCATTTTCTTTATGATGATTAATTGATTTACTATCTTATATCCTTTTTCATTGGGTGATAATTCATGTTTTTGTAGTTTCTTGTTTATTATCGTAAATATTAAATTATCCTATAATATATATCGAACCCTACGCACTACAAATTAGTTAAAATTATTAATTACACAATCCTTCTTTGTAAATAAAATAGTCATTTGTTATTTTGGATGCAAATGCATTTGATTTGGGTGACCATTGATGGCTTCGTTTGTGTGCCTAAACATCCCAGTGCATTGCGGTCAGATATAACAAAGTGGTAATTTTAAAAATACCCTCCAAGTAAATCATTGAAGAGTTTGTATTTAGCAACATATGAAACTGTATGGAGTCTCAATATTAAAATTTTACTTCAACAATTTCGATAGATAAATTTTTCATTATTTGTTCATGTTTTCAAGTTGTTCAATTAGGGAAGATAAAGGTCACACGATCAATTCGTATGTATGAAAAAGGTCGTTAAAACAATGGCGAGAGATCGACTATTTATAAATTTAATTTTTTACAAAGTATAATATGATTATAAAAACTGTTAGAAAATTCAAAAATTTAAAATAAATTCAAATATATTTAGATAATAATAATCACATTTTAAAAAATATCTACTTAAGAGGAAACACATATCTTAAAATATATGTCACCTTATTTTTGGTTGTTGGAAGATGGTTCCATTAACCATCAAACCATATGGACGTTTTTAAACATGTTTCATTCCAAAGCCCGAGCTTCCTGATTAGGAACCATGTGACCACCCTATTAACATCTGTATGCGGTAATTTTTAGCACTCGGAAAGTGGTAAAAAAATGCATCGGCAATGGTAAAACAAACAATTTATCAGAGTTACAATTGAAAACATAATGTTACGGTGAACTATGCTAAATGGAGCTCTCAGTAATAGTCATCCTAAAATCAGCACCATTATGGATTAAATTAAAACTGCACAAGGAGAAAAATTTGTAACCCTAATATCTCCTCATTTTACTATATACAAATTGATCAATTTGTATATGTGTATGTGCATGTGCATGTGCTTGTGCTTGTGCATGTGCATGTGCATGGGCATGGCCATGTGTATGGACATCTGTATGTGTATGGGCATGTGTATGCGTATCTGTATCTGTATATGTATCTATATTTCTATTTGTATCTGTATCTGAAGTGGGTTCAGTTATCTCTGAGAGGAAACTACTTCATGCCACTTGTTTTTTTTGTATGTAGAAGAAGAAGAAAATGATTGAGGATTAGGAGGTGTAATGTCTAGTTGTGTTGCTTTTTCTTGTTCTACTTATGAACACTTGTGCTACGTGCACTGTAACCTTTGCAACACCATTCATGTCGTAGACAACGACATTATGTACTCATTCCATATTTAAAATAATATGCTGACGAAAAATAGAGAAATGTGACCATGCACGAAATGTGATCAAATTAAAATATGAATATGTCAACCATGCACGGATGCCAAAATGCCAATGTGCAATTTCCACATCAATTTTTGATGTCAGAGTGGGGAGGGCTTAGCCCAACTTGTGAACGGATTCGGCGTAAAAAATATAGAAGTGATAAGGTCATGTTGCAGCAGGAGTTTGGATGAAAGATAGAAATATAAGTTAGGGAATGCACAACAGAGGGAGGAATACAATAATTAAGGGACGTCTAGAGGAAGAAAATATCCACATGATATATATATATATATATATATATATATATATATATATATATATATATATATAAGCACAACATATTTAATTTGGGATTATTTAAAAAACTCATTGAAGAAAAAAGGGAAAGGAGGGAGTTGGATGCAGAGGTGAAAATTGGAGAGAAGTTCATTTAAAAAAGAGTTAGAAAGAAATGCACATGTTAGATAATACAACAACAACAAGAGAGATATGATGTGCAAGGAGAAGGGAGATTATAGAAAGAGGAGAGGGAGGAACTTAATGGTAGATAAGAAAACAACAACAGAGAGAGAGAGAGAGAGAAAGAGGTATTTAGTCTAAAACCAAATGCATGTAAACTCCTGATTACATATGAGTAATGATCTGAAAATTTGAAAAGTAAATAGGAGGTATATAATGAATATTATGATCAGATAATTATATTTTTTTTAAATAAATTCCTAGTGATCTGAATAATTGAAAGTAGATAAAATAATATAATAGTAGACAGTTTATTGCAAATCATCCTATAAATTATTGATATTAAGGACTAATATATTTTGCTTTATCTCATATATGGAAGAGGTTTTAATTAATTTGTAAAAAGAAAAGAAATTCCCTGAGGATATCGAAAACCTCTTGCCTTGCATCAATTGTAATTGATTCCAAGTACAACATTAAAATTTTATGTCAACCAGGGATATATGAAATATAGCCTTGTTTTTCCACATCAAGGGAGGAGTGTGGTAACTCAATTGCATACCTAGAGAACAAGATACACATATGTTACTTGAGATCTTAAAGAATCAAAGAATCTTGATATAACTTGTTATGATCCTCATGTGTGAATTTCACTAACGCCTCGAGGTTTTGGTGTAACGGTTTGTTACATTTAGTATTAGAGTGACCACCCAAGTTTGAGTCCCGACACGGGTAGCTACACTGGCATTGCAGTGTTCACCCGGGGCTCGTATAGGGCAGGGTGTGGTCCCGCTATACGAGTGCAAATCTAGCCCGGGGTCCAGGCTACTGAAGCATGGTGGGATGTTATGATCCTCATGTGTGAATTTCACTAACGCCTTGAGGTTTTGGTGTAACGGTTTGTTACATAACTAACCCCTATCACATGATACATTATGAGATAAAAATGAATGATGTCATTATGTGATTCAAATAACAACATGATAAGTTATCGAATAAGTATTGTTTAACATTATTTCAAACCTTAGACAGGACTAGATAAACATGAACTTTTCTTAACTAAAAACCTTGTAAATGGTAGAGATGATCCCTAGAACAACCCAAGGTATTAACAAGGTGATAGGATGGAGTAACAATTACATAGTTTCAAACAAGTAGATTATATTTACAAGTCACATATTTAAAATAAATTTATATCCTCAAATCAATATAGGTCAATATTTGGTGAGTAGAATTTTTAAATGCATTGAGATTTTACCACAACATTTAACATGGTGACAACAAAAAAAGATAGGATTTAAATCATTAGTATGTGGTATAAGTTATACCTTCCTTTGTTTGTTAAGATACCTAGATGTTAAGAATTGACATCATATAAAAATTTAGACAAGATTTTTTAAATTGTATGTATATCGTAAACAAACATATGTGAGACTAAGAATAGAGTTAATAAGTTATTTGCATTCAGAAAATAATCCTTGGCTAGGTTACATTGTAATAAAGTTCTTTTTAGGTGGTATGGGACACCTAAGAAGGTTTTCATTGACATTTTCCGCCTCGCGGATGTTGAGTACTTATTAAGGAATGAACAGTCTAGATTAGAACCCTATAAGCTCTAACCCAAATGTATGGTATGGGACATGTAGAAGGGTTAGTGTTGTTAGTGGTATGGTTCTTGGTTGTACATTTGATATGAGTATTAGATAAGTTTTTTGAAATTTCTAGTGGGGGAAATAGTATAGTTGAGAGATGTATTAAGCTTAGGGGTGATAGTACACAAGTGACAAAAACTGAGAACACAAAATCACATATGATGAATGTGAAGAGGGGACATAGGGTAGGTAGTGGATCGACACATAGAATACCCTCTTGAATTATCACTTTAGATTATTCATGCTTTAGCATTTGGATTGATTTTAGGGATTAATAGGTGGGTACCTACTGATATCCATAGACCTTTGGCTAAAATCAAAATCATCATGTCATGATTCTAGGATGTATATTATTTATACCCTATAGATATCTACCAGTTGATCAGGTAACTACTTACACATGAGACTCTCTCTTTCCTCATTGATTACCACATCTCCCTTCTCATGAAGGGTAGGGACACTCTTAATAATTGAGAGGTGTGTGTGGAACCATATGGCTCATGGTTAGAGGTAAAGCGATCTAATGATGCTCTTTCTCTCGTTGCAGTTGTCCAACAATACAATTCTCTATGACTAATGTCATGGTATTCAATGGTAAAAATTATGTCAAAGTATCAATATTGATATTTAGGTAAAATTTACAAGAATGAATTTGAAAATCTGTAAATTGAAATTTGATGTTTACATTGTAAAACTATTAAAATATCTTATGATTGTATTGCATATAATGATGGGTATCTTAAGAAATTTGTGTCAACATAGAGTTCATACTTAGATCATAACCACTAATGGTTAAGTGAGTTATAACTGGAAAAATGAGTTCAGTTATGGATGCTAAATTTATTTTGGTAGAACACCAATTACAAAGAGATGTCATGTGGATAAACATTTGGGTGTGATGGAATTGTGTTAATTAGTATATTGAAAATAGGTAGGTAAATGAATAAACAAGTTGCCTTAATTAACAGAATGGACACTCAATATATGTTTGATTTTTATGCATGATGACATTGAATTATAATTACACATTTACTTTCTTAGAATTAAACAAAATGCTTCATGTATAAATGGGTGATTAAATAAACAAAAACTCACTCAAAATTAACATATGGTGATTATACAATTAGCTCACTTGTTTCATGTAGAGGAAAACTATACCAAATAATGAGATATTAATTTTTTTATTTAAGTGGAATAGGATTTGATTGAATGTAAGTTGTTATTGATATTGTATGCCTCTTAAATACGAATGTATGTTAAGTAGGTCTAATCAAATGGGAGTATCATTTTCTTTTCCTTGGATGAAGGGTGATCATGAAGCTCCTTTTTATTAATGTGTGTCAAAAAAAATTAGACATATTTTTATGGTCACTCGTGAAGGGATAATGCTACATAATTTCAACTTTCTATCTAATCATAAGGCAATATTAAAGTTTGACATTATAAGAAAATGGAATATTTCTTGAAGTCTTATTTCTAAATTTTATCATGTTAAAATTTCCTGACACAAAGACACAAATAAATTAATATCACACGTATCAACATTTTTATCATTATTATTTGTCATATCTATCACATAAACCAACATCAATTAACACTTATTTATAATGTCAATTTTTATACCATAATTAATTTATCTCATGCCAACATATTTATCTTTATGTTGATGTGACCTAAATGTAACTTTTGGCTCCCTACCTCTACATTAGTACTCTGAGGACCCAAAGCCTCATTAATTTTGTTTACAAAGCACCTTTTGGAAAGGGAAAGTTGAACTTGATAGTTTTCTCTGACCTGTATGAGCTACTTCACCAGATCATTGATTGCATGTTAGAGCCTAAAGGTATTTAAGGACCAATAATCTAATGTGGATTGAGCATGTGTTTAAACAATATTTTGCAAAAGTGCAACCTATATTATGTTGATATTTATATTTTTTAACTTGTGTGAATTGCATTTTAAATTTTTCATATGGATAATTTATATAAATTAGTTGATAAGAATAGACATGCATGTTGAATGTTTTTCTTTAAAACATGTTTCACATTAGAAAACAATCCTTAATATATGGGAAATAAGTATCATCTACAGAAAAATAGTTACAAGAAAACATATTTAAAAAGAACCTTTGACTTTCCTATCAACCATTAATTACACACTTAAATAATTTAGCTATTATTAATTTATATAGCTAAATGTACACCATTATTAAGGTAAAAACACTTTCCACATAACCAAGAATTAAATTTGTATACATCAAATTTATGTTGATTTAGAAGCTATAAATGAGAAGGGCTAGTGGTGCATCCTAAGTTCATAGATCCATAACACCAATTGTATGCCACGTAGGATCGTGAATTTGTATTGACGTATAGCTTGAGTTTTTCTTAGCTTGCATATTTTCTTTGGAGTGTTGAATTGGAGGGAAAGTCATATTTTAAATTGTTTTAAAATAAAAAATGTGTGTTTCCCTAAACCTATGGTGGAGACTAATACTTGCACGGGATAGATAATTATTGTAAAATGGGTATTTAATAATTATAATTATTACATGGCATGATGTGAATGGCTACTCTACACCATTATTATGTAAAAATTAAATAAATACTAAATAGTACTATGACAAGTATTAGGTGGTACTATGACATGCGATCAACACTCGTAACCATTATTAGACCATGTTCAAGTATTGGCCCCTTCCATATTCATTGTGTTTTTATGTCCACGAAAATGGGTGCTTTGTGTGACTTGCATGATGCATCTAACTTAAACAAAGAAATCTATTCTATTAAATATTTTTTAATTATTATTAAACAATTTTGACCAGAGCTATGAACCAGAGGGTTAGGCTCCAACCATACAATAGAGGAGGAAAAGAAGAAGAGGAAAGGAAGAAGAAGGGAGGGGGACAGGAAGAAGAAAGGCCACCGTCTTCATGAGAGAGGACGGGAACAGGAAACACCGAGATGCAGAAGCCGAAGAAAACCAAGCAAACCAAGCCCAAAGGCCGAAACCTAAACACTCAGCCGATTTGGGTGCCCATGCACCTATTAGGCTCACACAGAAGGAAGTGGAAGGCACCACTTTCCCTGTCCTTGAGCTCCTGCCACTTTTCAGTGGCAGAGTGAACAAGAAACATTGCCTCATCAATATGCACCTCAGGGAGGAGACTATGATCAAGCCGACTTGTCGAAAACAAAGACTGAACATTTTGAGCATAACGAAGAAGATCATGATACTGCCGAAATGAGAATGCCTGAATCACTCTTGATAATACAACCAACACTAGATTACTAGGGTTCCCCCTTGAGGCACCATCAAAATTTGGTTTCCACATGCCCCTAGGGGGAGATCGCCATTTGTCCCTTTTTCTTCTAATTAATTTCTCAACTTGGGAAAGGCCTTTTTTGATGATGGAACCAGGGCTGGGGAGTTTGATGAGAGGCTAAGAATTTCTAATAATCACATCTCTAGAAGAAAAAATGGGATTAGAGAGGTTGTTTTTACTAAAAAATTTAGAGATGGCCACTTCCAGCTTATTAAGAAAAACAGGTAGCTCTGCAAATTGTTCCCAAAATAAACGTAAATTAGGTTCCCACCAAATGTGCTAGATAAGGAAAAAAGGAGTAGTGATCCAAATAGAATTGAGGGAACTATCTTGTCCTAATCTAGGCCAAGAGAGGAGAGTATCTCCAATATTTTTACAAGGAACCCAAGCAAGATTCAATTTAGATAAAAGCCAATGCCAACATCTAGAAGCAAAGGGACAAAAAAGAAAAAGATGATCCAAATCCTCTTCGGCTTCACCACAAAGCACACATTCGAAGGGGCTGACGTAACCCCATGATCTTCTCCTCACCTGAGTAAGAACTTTCTTTTTAAAAACCAACCAACCAAAAATAGCAACTTTAGACAAGAGACTAGGATGCCAACAACGAAAGGAGCAAGGAGAGCCCAAAATTGACCAAGAGATAAGTTGAGCATAACCGTTGAAGTGTCAGTGCCAGAGTTGCTAGAGTTGTCACAAATCCATAATCGTTGATCTTCACCACCATTGAAGTGAGCATGCCTAGCCTGAAGGGCTTTTGAGAAGGTAGAAGATTTTTGGAGGGAGGCTCCAATGGAATAAATATCTTTCCATTCCAAGGATGGCGAACCATTCGGATGCTGGCAACCAAAATTGGTATCTTTAGTGCCCTAGGATGCTCTGGAGATGTTCATCACTCTATTAATATTGGGAATAAGTTTAAGCAGGTACGACCCATTCCAACTATCCTCCCAAAAGGAAACCGACTGATCATTGTTGATTTACCAGGAGATCAAGTCAGCGATTAGGGATTTTCTTTTGCAAATAAAGTTCCAGCTATGAGAACCTTTAGGGAGTTCAGAGCTAGAAAGTAGGAGCTCGAGGTGGCCAGCCTCCAAATATTTATGAGAAAGCACCTGAAAAGCCAATCGCTTGGCATCAGAAATGAAGTTCCAAACAAGTTTAGCACTGAGAGCCGAATTCTGAAAGGCCAGATCCAAAATGCTGAGACCACCTTAAGGCTTGGGGAGCTTGAAAATCTCCCAATTCACCAAGTGAAATTTTCTTTCTTTGTTATTCCCTTGCCAAAGGAAGGATCTGACCATTTTCTCAATTTTGAGTAAGATGTTCCTTGGTAACAACAAGACCGACAACATATATATCGGGAGGGCCTGGAGGATGGAGTTGATCAAAAGAACTCTACCAGCCAAGGAAAACCATTTCCATTTCTAAGAAAGCAACCTTGACGACAAAGAATTGAGGAGCCTATCCCAAAGATTTGTTTTGCCAATGCCAGAGAAGAGAGGGATGCCCAAATATCTATGAGGAAGGGAGTCCATCGTAAAGCCAAGAATAGCCTTGATCCTTTGCTGCAACCTTGGTGCGACATTAAAGAAAAAAATAACTGATTTATGGAAGTTGATTACCTAGCCAGTCATAAGTGAACAAGAATCCAGAATGCAAGAAAAGCATCGGGCTTCTGGAATAGATGCTTGACCAAATAAGAAAGTATCATCAGCAAATTGATGGTGTGAAAGGGGGGGATGTTGGAAATTAAATAGATACCCTTAAGAGTCCCGACCAGAAGAGTAGCTTTGATGTTGCGACTCAGAGCCTCAGCAACCAAGATGAAAAGAATAGAGGAAAGAGGATCTCCCTGCCTCATGCCCCTACTATTGCTGAAGAAGCCCTCTACCGAGCCATTAACTAGAACAGAAAAATGAGGAGAATAAATACAATTGAAGATCCAATTGCAGAAATGCCCGTTAAAGCCCATGGTGAGAAGGGACTTACAAAGGAATCTCCAGTTGATACGATCGTAAGCTTTACTAAAATCCATTTTAATCATCATACCTGAGCGAGAGGAAGAGTGGAGAGTATGGATCAATTCATGAGAAATGATTATACCGTCAATAATAGACCTCCAAGGGATGAATCCTCTTTGTTCCTGCGCCACAAGTTTTTGAAGAAAAGCACTCATTCTAGAAGTAATAGCCTTAGAAATAATCTTATAGGACGTATTGCATAAGGAGATCGGCCTGAAGTCATCAAGAGAAGTTGTCGGTGCCTTTTTGGGGAACATGCATATAAAGGTATGATTAAGAGTGCCAAGAAGCTTGCATGAACAATGAGATTCCTCCACGGAATTCCAAATAGTATCCCCTATAACATCCCAGAAATCCTGGAAAAAAGAAGCTGGAAAACCATCTAGACCAGGCACTTTATGCCTCTGCATAGAGAAAACAATCCTGTGAACTTCATCCTTAGAAAAAGGAGAAAGAAGCTTAGCGTTGTCTAAATCATCGACCAGTTTAGGAATCTGATTAAAAAAGGAAAGTTATGCATCTAGACGAGAGGTCAAGCTGCCATTCAAAAGCTTTTGAAAAAAAAACACTGACTCAAATTTAATCTGAGATTGAGAGGACAAAACCGTATCATCATCCAACTTCAGGGAGGAGATATAATTAACATTTCTTCTAGATTTGACAAAAGCATGGAAGAATTTGGTATTTTTGTCCCCATCGGCTAACCATATTTCACGTGATTTCTATCTCCAATGAATTTCCTCTTTAAGAAGAAGATCACCAAGCTCACAGAGTAAAGATTTTTCCTTAAGGAAGTCTTCCTGGTGCATACCTCGAGAGAAAACAGATTCATTAAGGATACGTAGTTCTTTTTCAACCCTCTATTTTTCCTGGAAAATATTTTTGAAACAAGAGATGTTCCATTCCAACAATTTGTCTTTTAGAAAAGAAATTTTCTTTGATAGTTTGAACATCCAAGTCCCTTCCACCATGAAGGAGACCCACCAAAATTTAATCAAGGGCCTGAGAGAGGGATCATGCAACCACATGAACTCAAATTTTAAAGGAGAACGACGCGGTGGAAGGTCAAAGGAAATGATGAGAGAGACAGGAAAATGATCAGATCCTGAGAGAGGAAGAATAGAGCATTTGATGATAAATTTGTGTTGAAGCCAATCTTCAGAGATGAGAAAATGATCCAGACAAACAACCATGGAACTGAACCTGAGACACACGTTATTCCAAGTGAACCAACCAGAGCTTGGTTCCACATCAACTAATTTAGTGGAGGAAACGAAGGAGGTGAAATCCACTTGAGAACGAGGCTGCCATTAGATACCCCCCATTTATCTTTATTAGAGAGGGTAGCATTAAAATCCCCAGCCACAATGGTCTTGAAGTTCAGAGCCAAGTCAAGGATTGGCTAAATCCTCAACCAAATCTCCCCTTTTTTGAACGGATTATTAGGACCGTAAACATTACATAGAAAGAAGGATGCATCAGAATGTTTGATATAGACTTTACTCCAAATGAAATTAGGATCGACCAGTAAAGGCTTGAGACTACAACAACTGGAATTCCATAGAACTCCCAAACCACCAGAGGCACCATTAGAGTCCGAGAAGCACCCTTCCCATCCTTTCCGTTTGCGAAACCAACCATTCTTACAGTCCACTTTAGACATCTTAGTTTCTTGAATAAGACATAAAAAAGCTTTCGATTCGATAACATAGCATCTCAGCAAACACTTCTTGTTAGGGGTGTTCAGGCCCCTAACATTCCACGAAAGTAGGATCATTTGATCTTCAGATAGGACCCGCCTCTCCTACTTGAGGATGGAAAAAAGGAACAAAGTTGAAGTTTCTTACCTGCAGCAATATCTTTGAGGGAAAGGATGTTTTTAAAGGGTGACCTGGCTGGGATTTTGGCCCCCTATCCATATTGAGAATGGACGAAGTCAGAAGAATTGTAAACTTCTGAAAGTTGTCCAAAGGTGGTGTTTCTACTTTTTTCTTAGATCGTTTCTTTGAATCGTTTTCGAAACAGATAGGGTAATGGGCGTAGGAGGAATACCTGTTCAAATGTCGATTGATGGGTTGTTATGTACGTATGACTTCTGAATCCATAGCTGATCATGAGAGATTCCTTTTGGCTAGGAGGAACTACTTGTAATGAAAACAAGACCACCAGAAAGCATTAAACAATATGGGAAGTGAACTGCCTAGCGTTAGCTAGATCCGAGAAGTATGATACTTCCTAGATGGCTGTCAGTCCACTGTTTTAAACAAATTAATGCTAAAAACAAGGTAAATCCTATTGTTATTTCAAAATGATTTAGGTATCTCACTGAAAAACACAATAAGAACTAGATCTAATCTAACAGGCTAAGCTAGAATAGAATCCATAGGTCAAATGGTTGGTTCTGGGTATTGCAGGTCTATTAAAGGTCTCAAGTAGGTCAAAAGTGAGTGAGGGTGAGGTAAAATTAGGTGGGTAGGTCTCTGTCCGAGGGTGTATGGGCAAACACAGAGGACCAGTGTCAGTCAGGGGTGACCGACCGCGATTAGGTATAACTGGCAACGGTTTACTGAGAAATCTAGGAACATCATAGAAATGGGGTTTTGGTCCTCCTTGTGATTGCACAAAGGATTTTGGTTGGTCGAAGACGAGGTAATGTGTGACTAGAGTAGGTTTTAGTAAGGTTCTGCTGGGTCTACGGAGGTGTAAAATGTTAGAGATAGTCAATAATGAGCAAGATGAACAATGGGTGATAAAATGATGATGCAAGGAAATAACCAGGAAAGTATGATGTTACACATACTTGGATTTCATTTCTGAAAGTTTCTATGTGAAGGATGGAGGTGTTGCTGATGAGCTTGCAGGCTATAAGTGATCACCAATTGAAGAAAAGCTTCTGCATGGGCTGCATGCACACTCCTCTTTGCTTGGAGAGATCAAATCATGGTTGGGATGGCTCTGCAAGAGAAGATGTTCAACCTTCTTCCTTAGATGTGAGTTCTTGCTGGAATTGGCTCTCTGAAGATGAGTTATCTCTCTGAGATGTATTCTTACTATTCCAATTTCTCCCAATATTTTCCAACCTTGAAGTTCCAACCTTTGAGAAATAAGGTAGTTTAGGGTTAAAAGGGGTAATTGACGGTGGTCCGGCTTAACCGGTGACGATTAGGGATAACCAACATCGGTCACGGCAGGATTTCCTAGGTTTACTAAACTAGGGAGATCCTCCTGACTTTCTTGGATCTCATGTAGTTATCCTGTGGATTATACTCAGAGCCTCTTGTGAGCATGCGGGAATGTGGTTAGAGGGAATGTAGGCATTGATTTTTAGGGTTTGAGTAAGTCTTAGTTAGTTATGGTAACTTGCTAAGAACAAGTCTTAGGTTGAGTTGGCTTGGTGAGGTGTCTAAGTGAGCTGTATGTAGGGATATTATTCAAATAAGATATTTAAATAATAAATATAGTGAGGATAAGGCATTAATTTAATTAAATTAATGAAATTAATATAAGTGGGGTGAAGGAGGTCATGGCTTGGTAAATGTGATAAAGAGTGTTTTATATGTCAAAGGACGAAGGGGGAGTGTGACCTAAATTTAGTGTCTACATTTTTCCCCTTTTTATTACATAGCTTGTATTGGTAAGCTGCACTAACAAAAATAAGATGTGGTTGCCCCATGTGTGGGTGAAGGTGATTCCCGTCAAACCAGGAACTGACGAAGTAGCCGGCTGAAGTGGTGAGTGGTTTGATAAAAGGTAAATGTGAGGAAAAGGTAAACGGGTGTAGGGGAAGATGGTGAAAGGTCTACTAGAGAAATCTAGGTAATGGGTCAGGGTCAAAGGTAGCAACAGTCAAATGCACGTACATGTATAAACTGCATCACGCTACCAAGTTGAAGAGCAGGCAAACTCTACATTGTCTAAGATCAAAAGGTTTATCCAAACAAGGGTGAAGTGAATCTGGTATCCAAGGTATAGGATAAGGTCAGGAAACACAACATAGGTTAGGTGCAGGAACGTTTAGGTATGTTCTAGTACACCAAAGGTAGGGGTCAGGATAAACGGTCACTACAATAGGCCAAGTAAAGTCATTAGGTCAATTAACACATGTAATAATGTTGCAAGGTATAACGAACATATGAGGTCAAAGGTCACTAGCAATAGTCTAGGTCCAAATATCTAGGTCACGACACGGGTATGGCTGAGGTAGGGGTAAAAAAAGGGCATCAACAATAGACGTGATGAGGTTGAATAAAGTGGAGGGCCAGGGGTGAAGGTAAAGTGGTACAAGTAGGTGTAGGGGAGGTAAAAGAAGGAGGAGGTAAGGTAAAATGAGGTACATGTGAGGGCAATGGGTATGCAAGGTAACTGACATCGGTTGTTAGCAACCAATGATGATAGAGGGGGACTAACGGTAGTAGTCTAGGGCAGCAAACCAGCCGCAATCAAGAGTTAACCGACGTCAGTCGGGTTGGGTCGGGTATAAAAAGTGGAAAAAACCCGCATTTGGGAATCCATTTGTGCATTAGTAAAAGGTAGAAAAGGATAAGAAGAAATAAAAGAGGAATAGGACAAAAGGGTACAGCAGAGAGCTTGATTGGCGGGCCACATAGGTGAGATTGATTGAGTGGGAGGTGGGGCCAGGAGATCAAGTGGAGTGAGTTGATTGGTGTGTAGATTTGGTGAAGGTTTGGTGATGGCAGAGGTAGGAGAGGGGTCAGTTGGACTAGCGTGGCAGCCTGAGGTGCCACCACGTCGACGGCAGTGGGATACGGTAAGATTAAAACCTTGTGATTGAGTTGTTTTAGTTAATTTGTGTGAAAATTTAAAAAATGTTTAAAATGGGGGTTTGGGGGGGAATTTTTTTGAAAATAAGTGAAAAAGAGGGGGAAAGAGGGATAGAGAATGGTAGGAGGTGGGTAAAAAGGTAATGTACGAACGATTAAGGGTCTAAAGGGGGATTTTTGTGGGTAGAATGTTCAGGAAAGAAAAAGGTAGGGTTGGAAAGTCAGGGAAGGTGGCACATGACAGTGATCAACATCAGTGGGATGTGGTGACCTGTAGTCGGTCACAAGATCAGGTGACTAGTGCCGGTTAAAAGGGAGACTGGTGAGCGGTTAAGGTATAACCGGGGTCAGTTTACTGAGGTGAAGTAAAATGGAAATAAAGCAAGGGTAGAAAGGGTGGTTTGGGTAAGGGATAGGGTAAATAGGTTTTGGGTAGAATGGGTGATTAGTGTAAGGGATAGGGTAAAAAGGTTTCGGGGTAGAATGGGTGATTGGGGTAAGGGATAGGGTAAATAGGTGGTCGGGTAGAATGGGTGATTTGGGTAAGGGATAGGGTAAATAGGTTGCAAGGTAGTAATGGGTGATTTGTGTACGGGATAAGGTAAATAGGTTAAGATGGGGAGGTGTGCTAATACATTGTACTGGTTGGCCATATAGGAGAGAGAAGAGTTACGGATGAGAGCCCGAGAGATGCCCACCCTTGTTATTGCTAAAGCTACATGGGTGAGCATGTGACTTTCGAGGTTGAGTGGAGTCAGCATGTGAGCAGAGGTGGGATTGATATGGGATGAGGCTATTACCGGCACTGTAGTTGTGGGAGGTGAAAGTCTTTTATGGTTGCGCACTCATCAATAAATGGGACTTCGGTGACTAATATTTTCCATTTACCCACACGGTGAGATGACCATCACCCTGGAGGATGTTTACATATATAAGATACTAAGACGGTTGCCCATATTGGCAGAGCCCAGGTATAATCTATCTCTTTAGAGGTGTCACGATAGGAGTGCACTAGCACCCAAATTTTTGGTGAGGTTGTAGAGCAGGTGAGGTTGACATTATCATAGTGCAAGCCTATGAGCTATGGAGCAGATGTATAGTTGCCTCATCTAGAAGGAGGATGAGATTGAGTGGTACTTGATGAAGGAGGTAGTCGGGGTGCTTCACACTACAAGAATGCAGAGGGTAAGGAGGTTCCGGAGGTTACTGATGGGGTGTCCTCCATGACATGATGATAGATCAGATCAGTTTTCGCATGGGCACCTCGACTTGCTTGGACATAACTGTATAGGGGAGCTATGGGCCTATAGGGAGGTTGCGGAGATTTAGCATCTGCTATGTCGTACTACTACATTTCTGAGCGTCTACGAGCACATTATTTGTGCTTCAACCAGTGGGGATGCCCCAGGAAGATTCATTCCCATGGAGAGTGTTGAGAGTGGGGTACGGGAGGTGGGTGCCGGCCATGGAGTAGGCCCGAGGTAGCTAGAGCTATGCATTTTGGTAGCTTATTACAGGAGTTTGTTGGAGGGGTTATCTGGGGTGGACGTTATTTGGAGACTGGATATGGGCTTCCCTTCATATAGTACAGATGGTCATAGAGCTACCTGGGCTACAGACGACATATGTGGATAGAGGGGATGAGAGCGGGGGAGCATGAGCGGATACCCATAAAGCGAGTTAGATGCCAGTTTAGTGTTAGTTTAGGGTATACCCACCGCCGTGCCTGTAGTACCGGAGAGATGATGTGGAGAGGCCTATGTCGCCACCATGACCCAAAGTGCCGACTGGATAGGAGGAGCAGCCTGTAGATGGACTATAGATTGATGGATGCTAGGGTTGTAGATGGGTATAGGTAGTGGTGGGCGGCATGAGACTGAGAGCATGTACCACCGACGCCAGGGAAGACCAGACTTAGCTGCCATCACCATTCAGAGATGTACGCCCTACAGGGGTAGGTGGCTACTTTGGTGACGTAGGACTTGGGGATCATGCAGGTGGTAGCTAACAGGACAAAGGCATAGGTTACTGCATTACATGCCTAGATAGCAACACTGCAGGCTTAGACAAGGCAGGTAGAGGTACCTACACAGGCATTGAGACAGGGGGAGATGGAGATGGAGATGATGTAGGTGGAGATGGAGGGCAGATAGATGCCCTATAGGTGCAAGTACAGGCTTTACAGGGCTAGTTGGTCTCACAGAGACAGTGTTATGAAGGTTACATATGGTCTGGTAGGGCCAGTTCACAGTAGCATAGGCACAAATTACTACCCTACAGGCCCAGATACAGGCACATGTTTCGGGGATGACTCAGCGTCTATCAAGAGGACAAAGCTTAGTGCCAGTTTAGGGACAGAGGTTCCAGTGTACAAGTATCCACGCATGTTAACAGTGACCTGATGGCACAAACCACAGATAGTGCCCATGGCTAGGTTCAGAGATGATCCTAGGAGAGGCACGGTTTTACCATGATCATTTATTAGCTACCGGGCTAGATGTACCCTCTTATGCCGGAGTACAGAGCGCAACAAGCCTCCAGTGAGATGGAGCGAGATCCCACACTCATAGTGTGGATTAGTACAGGGGGCTGGTGCGAGCCTAATGGATAGGGTCATGGTGAGGCCACTAGTGTGCACGAGGCCAATGCTTTGGGTGGGGGGCCAACAGAAGGAGGGGAGGTAGATTTCACACACCAGACAGGTATGACAGAGGGGTTGGGATGTGGACAAAACCACTTGGAGTAGCTCCCGATATCAGTATGGGGAGATGATTAACCTGCTATGGACCCGGCCTAGAATGCCGAAGTCATTTTATATTGTATGTCATTTATTGGGACATGATACTGGCTTGCGAGCCGAAGACAGTTATGTTTATAGTATATTACGTCCTACGAGTTGCCGAACATTTTGTTTATAGTATTATACCGGCCAGCAAGCTGAAGACATTTTTTTTATAGTAGATTACCGGCCTATGTGTCAACATTTATTTTCAGATGATAGCCATGTTGAAACAGACATGTGTAGCTTGAGATACACATTTATGTGCTACGGGGGTACATTATATTGATACAAACATGTATATATGATGATATAGATGATATGAGGTGATGTTGTTATTATGTGTATAAGTTTAACTTTATGATGATATGAATGGGAAATAGATGAGTTAGGCATGATGAGAGTGAGATCATAGGCATGGGATCGAGTCAGATTGTCAGTTTAGGTATGGATTCGAGTCAGGTCGGTTTTAGGTATGGATCGAGTCATGTCAGTTGTAGGCATGGATCGAGTTAGGTCGGTTGTAGGCATGGATCGAGTCAGGTCAGTTGTAGGCATGGATTGAGTCAGGTTGGTTGTAGGCATGGATCGAGTCAAGGCTGGTTTAGGCATGTTTCGAGTCAGGTCAGGTTGTTAGGCATGGTTGAGTTAGGTCATAGGCATGGGTTGAGTTATTTTAGTATGTTGGATAAAAAATGGTAATATAAATGCATGAGATAGTGTAAAACATGGTAAAATGTTGGTTATGTATGAAAATTTGAAATAATATAAGTGGTTTTAAATGATGTGGTAATATGGTTCAAATGTCAATCTTTGATATTAAATAGGAAATCAAGTAAGGGTGAGGAACATGGTGAAGGTAAAGAGTGGCCGAGCTAACCCTTCCAGGGCCCCATGTGCCCTAGAAGTGCTACCTATATATTCCCGGTAAAAAGGGGCCTCAGACTGGATATAGTTGTCCCGTAAGCTATGGAATTTGATGGAAATGAGTTCGAAGGTTTTATGGTATGTTACTAGGTTTGGGTGTTAAGTAGTGGAGGTAGATGATAATAAAAATGTTACAGGTGAGGGTGACTATGGCGAAAGGGGAGGATGACCCCAAAAGGTAAGTGGTCGAGGATTAAGTCCTGTATAAGAAAATCAAAACATAATGAATAAGAAAAAAAGATAAGAGGGGGCAAGAGAGCCACCCGATTGGGAAAGGATCAAAGTGTATGAAACACATCTATAGCTAAGCTAATGAATGTGAGGCCCTAAAGACAGTACATGATTAACTGTTCTTTAGTGAAAGTAGTCACATGATCACCAAATGTCAAAATTCCAAGATGTCCCTTGAGGCGATTTAGGAAATGAGAGTGGAAATGGTAATGTGGCTAAAGAGTAGTTAGTTGGAGGTATGTTTGGGGTGACAGGTCTTCTAGTCATGAGATCCTAGGTCATAATGGGAAAGTCCATGACTAACAAAGTTTTTTGTCTTTGATAGATTGATTGATGTGGGAAGTCTATATAGGATAAATATATGTCTCCTTGAGGTCTTCATTGAAGCTAATCGATGCGCAAAGCTTCAGTTTCTCTCATTTTTTAAATTCATATTTTAGCTTCACATAGCTGTCCTTCGAGGGAGTAGTCTATTTATAGTAGTAATTTGGTCGAGAGAAAGATGTCCTTTTGAGGGAGTCATATTTTTTTTATTTAGAAGTTTGACCTCAAAGATCTTGGTCCCATTAAAGGTCCTTTAAAAATCATGGAAAAGACCAAGGTGAAGGATATGACTCTTTTTCAAAAGGCGAGGTGGAATGACCATGGGATCTCATCTAAAAGTAGATAAAAAGTATCCATGAAAATTATGTTATGTGCAGTGATGTGGTGCACATATTCAAGAGAAGAAAACAAGTCACAGTGTACTCACATGATTCATGTGATAATCGTTAGGGAGGTGTATGAAGTGGATGGTGCTAAAGGGAGGATCCTGTAAAGATACAAAGGGTGAGGTAGGACAATGAGTCAAAAATAGAATGATTGAAGATGTAATGCATTAAGGGGCTTAGGTTAAGATTTACCCTCAAGTGAGGAAAAACAATAGGAACCTTGATCCATAGGTATGTGTCACGATGTATGGTCCAAGTCAATTAGGAGAAAATTTTCCCCGTTTACTATTGTCTGCTTTTGTTACGTGTTGATTTTCTTTCAAAACAAGCTCACCGACCTATAAGGTTCGTTCATAGCACACGTTTTTCATAAGCACATTTGATACGTTGTTGATAAACTTGAAGGTGATCCAAAGTGTTAAGACAACATTCATCTAATAACTCTAGTTGTGCTAAGCGGTCCTGACAAAAGTCATCATCAGTAAGCATGTCATGGAGAGAAATGCGAAGTGAGGGGATTTTGACTTCGAGAGGCAGAACAACCTCAGTACTGTAGACTAGTGAAAAGGGTGTAGCCGCAGTGGAAGTGTGAATACTAGTGCGGTATGCCCAGAGAGCAAAAGGAATGTGCATATGCCAATCCTTCCCAGTATCATCCACCACTTTCATGATAATTTTATTGAGGGTTTTGTTAGTGGATTCAGCCTGGCCGTTGGTTTGTGGGTAATAAGGTGAGGAGAAACTAAGCTGAATGTCTGAAGGCGTCACAAAGTTTTTGTAATGTTTTGTTTTTGAATTGTTTTCCATTGTCAGTGATGAGGCGATGAGGGACACCAAAGTGACAAATGATGTGATGGTTAATGAACTCACATATTTTCTCAGCTTTCGTGGAGATGAGTGGTACGGCTTCTACCCATTTTGTGTAGTATTCGGTAGCAGTTATGATCCATTGATGGCATTGGGAAGAGTGAGGATTGATTTCTCCAACAAGATCCAAACCCCATTGAGAGAAGGGCCAAAGGTCCTGAGTGACCTGTAAGGCATGACTAGGTGTATGATGAAGGTTGGAATGTTGTTGACATTTCACGCAGACATTTGACATAGTCACAACAATCATGGTTAAGTGTTGGCCAGTAATAGCCTAGGCAGAGAATACGCTTAGCAATGGCAAGGCCACTAAAGTGACCTCCACATATGCCATCATGAACCTCCTTGATGGTATAAGGAATCTCAGAACTTGTGAGGCATCATAGGAGAATACCGTCAAAGCCGCGCTTATAGAGGAGTCCTCCCAGGATAGCGAAACGGGAGACCCTTTTAAGGAAGGCATGTTGTCCGTTACGGGTGAGATCAAGTGGTAAGATGGAGAGGGATAGGTAGTTGGAGTATTGTTTGTACCAAAGGTCTTGTGTGTTCAGGAGTGTCGGTGTTGATTGAGTAAACATTGTGAGGTAAATAAGAAGGTGAATGGAGGTTTGTATGGTGACAAATATTTCCTGAATCGGCAGGTGAAGTGGGTATCTGGGAAGCTAAGCATGCCATAGTGTCTACAAATTTGTTGGTTGAAATCGTGGAATGGTTTGAAGGGTGTAAGCGGTCAAAGGTGGTCAAAATGATGTCTACATGATGTTTATACTTCTGAAGTATCTTCATTATGACATTGGTACACACCATTGACTTGGTTCACTGACCAATTGTGAATCACCAAAGATGTGGATCGATTTGACATCGAGGGCATAGGCAGTCTGAGACCTAGTACGAGTGCTTCATACTCGGCAATATTGTTGGTGCATTCAAAGTCTAGTTTGAAAGACAAGGGCATGGGTTCTCCATCAAGAGGAACAAGGATAACACCAGCTCCACCCCCACACTGACACTTGGAACCATTGAAGAACAATGTCATTTGGTAAGGGGGTTCATCCAAGGAAAGGGTAGCAATGGATTCATCGGGAAAGTCAAAATTAGAGGGTTGGTCCCCAGAAATAGGTGCGTCAGCCAGTTGGTCAGTGATATGGCTTGGCCCTTAATGGACTTTTGGTGAATGAATTCAAGGTCAAGATCAACTAAAAGCATAATCCATCATGCGGCACACTGATTTTGATAGGGTTTGGCATACATGAAGTGTAAAGGATTAGTGTTGGTCACAACATAGGTTTTGTGGTTGAGTAGGTAATGACGGAGTTTGGTGGGCAACGAAAACTAAGGCTAAGCAAAGATTTTTCTGGATGGTTGTATCGGGTTTCATAATCCAAAAGAGTATAGCTTATATAATAAACCACCTGCTCCCTATGTTGTTCATCACGATGAGCGAGCATGGCTCCCAAGGAGTGATCGGTAGCTGAGATGTATAGGTAAAAGGGTTGATCATCTTTAGGTGGAATGAGTACGGGTGGTTGGAGAAGGTATTGTTTTAGGGCCTCAAAAGCTTTGTGACAATCATCATCCCAGTTAAAGGAGACATCCTTCCTAAGCAGATGGTGAAATGGTTGACACCGATCAGATAATTGTGAAATGAAATGGTGAATGGACTGCAATTTACCTTGCAGGCTACGGAGTTGTTTGAGGTTAGTGGGCAGAGGCATTTCCAGAATAGCCTTGAATTTGGCAGGGTCAACTTCTATACCATAGAGGGAAACAATAAACCCCAGGAGTTTTCCTGAGAGAACCACGAAGATGCACTTTTTAGGTTGAAGGTGGACACAATATTTAATGAGGTGGTCAAAGATGGTTTTTGAGGACGGTGAGGTGCTCGGCACGACGTTTAGATTTGGCTAAGAGATCATCCACATAATCTTCCAATATTTGATGCATGATATCATGGAAAATGTAAGTCATAGCACACTGATATGTAGCACCAGTGTTTTTAAGGCCAAAAGGCATGACTCGATAGCAGAAGGTCCCCCAAGGGGTAATGAATGCGGTCTTGTGCTGATCTTCTGGGGCAAGAAAAATTTGGTTATAACCCGAGAAACCATCCATGAGGGAGAGCATCTCGTGACCCGTGGTAAGGTCAACCAGTTGATCAATACCGAGTAAGGGAAAATCATCTTTCGGGTAGGCGAGGTTGAGGTCACAGAAGTCTGTACAAATATGGAGTCCCCCTATCACCTTAGTGACAGGGACAATGTTAGAAATCCAACGAGGATAATCAATGGGTAAGATGAAGGAAATGGAAAGAAGGCACTGAAGCTCCTCTTTGACAAGAAGGGCAATGCGTGGGTGCATTTTTTGCAGCTTTTGTTTGATAGGTTTGGCATCGAGGAATGGTTACGATATTATGGACCACTATGGTGGGGTCAATACCAGGCATGTCTGCGTAAGACCAAGCAAAAGCATGCGGTTATGATCTCAGGAGAAAAGAAGTGATGGCCTCCTTGCTCAGCAGCATCTAAAGATTGTCTGATCTTTAGGATGTGTGGGTCATCCTGAGTATGAATGTTGATCTCGATAGTCGATTCATTCAACATGGTTTGCATCTCAGAAGGTAACGACCGATGAATATATGAGTCTTCTGCACCAAGGTAGGTGAGTATGGATTCATCATCCTGACATTGAATGACGTTAATGGTAGGTGTGTCATCATCGATCATCTCAGGGTACAAGAATGGGAGAGTGGAAGGGGCTTCACCTTCACGTTGATAAGTCAGAGGCCCCAAGGAAATGGTGTTTATGAAAAAAAAAATTAGGAGGGATAGATTCGGGATCCATCGACTTTTGTCGATGAGAGTGGTGATGAAGGTGGAGAAGGGGTAGGGTCCGTAATGGGTTCAATGCGGGCTTGTTTGGTGGAAGGTTCAGGGAAGCCGATACCACTCCCGGTCATTATGTTTTCAGGTGGTACATGGAATAACGGTATGGCAGCCTTGCTCGTAAAAGCCAAAACCAAAACCCTTCCATGCACAATGGTGCAGAAAGGTGTGGGTGAAAATGGTGATTGGTAAGTGATTGGAAGTCAGTGGAAAATGGGTGGGGTTGTGATGGTGGTTCAGGTGTGTAAGTGGTAGTATCAAGTCCCCCATAGGTGAGACTAGTACGAAGATGAGGAGGACCATAAAGGAGGTGTTCTCCTATACGGTGATCATAGCAAGGGTGTTGGTGAAGGCTCCCATACTCACGCGGAGTAAGGAATGTGTTGACACTATATAGGCGGTACTCCCCTAGAGTGAGGCATTGAAAAACACCTTCCAAGGGATCATGGTTGGTATGTGGGTAGCTGGTATGGACGATGTGTCAGAGGTCGATGCAGAGGTGGTGTTAATAGATTGGGAAGCTAATGGGTCAACCGTGGAGGTTATAGCAGTAGTTGTATTGGTAGGCGTGGGTGTAGGTGTAGGTGAAGTAGTATCGGTCACGGAAGTAGATGACTTAACCGGTATGAGTACATCATTGGGTCGGTAAAGCATGTTGCATGTTTTGA
Organism: Taxus chinensis; assembly: GCA_019776745.2. Lineage (NCBI taxonomy): Eukaryota > Viridiplantae > Streptophyta > Pinopsida > Cupressales > Taxaceae > Taxus > Taxus chinensis. Next base: position 661,219,515 of record CM034153.1, on the reverse strand, counting down.
AAGGTGATGGGTCAGCTAGAATGGTATAAGTGTGTCCTTCATGTTCAAACTTTACACAATGATGTAAAGTGGAAGGAACGCAACCCATGACATGGATCCAGGGTCTACCAAGCAACAAGTTATATTAGAATTCCCCCTCCAAAACATAAAACAATTTTGGAACAGTGCGGGGGCCCACATGAACATGCAGGATGACAGTGCCTAGTGTGGAGGTGATAGTCATTGAATGAATGCAACATGACCAGATGTTTGTGCATGCAATTGTCAGGTATGTTCATTTGAGAAAATGCATGGGATGAAATGATGTTAATGCTAGTGCCTCCATCAATCATCACACGGTGTACCCGTATGTCATCAATGTGTACAGAGATGAATAGGGCTGGGTCTGGGTCATCATTTTGGTATGGCGCGATCTCCGTCTCTGAGAAGATGAGAGAGGCCACTTGGTGAGAAAGGTGAGGTGGGGATGAGGGTGGTAATTTGGTGAGAGAGGCTACATGATGGGGTGTAATAATGGAGGCTATGGGTGTAGGGTCATTGGGTAAAACCTCAATAGATTGAAGAACCTCCATGAGGGCTTGACGATGGGATTCTGAGGTTTGGATGAGGTCGTATAAGGACATTTTGAGGGGAGATTGGTGTAATTGTTTGAGCATGATGCGATGTGTGATGCCATTAGAAATGGGGTATGCGGGGCCGCGGATAGTTACTTTAGGTATGGGTGCAGATGGTATGTTGGGTATGGGATTGGTTGGTGGGTCAGCTGCCTTTTCTTTGCCCTTCTGCGCACGTGTAGTGACATGTACCATGTTGATTTGAGGGAATTTTTCAAATAGAGTGGGTGTAGGGTAAGTGGTATAACGACATGAAGGGAAAAAACCTACTAGAGGAGAAAAACCGTGTGAGGTCAGTTGGGCACAACGACATTTGGGTGGTGGTGTGGCAAGTTCTCTAATGTGAACCATGTTAATTTCAAATTTTGTATGTGGTTCTAGGAGCTGTGAGGGTGGAGGTTGTGGTTGTTGAGTGGGTAGTGCAGGAATGGGTGTAGGTGAAGTAGGGTCCTCATCAAGAAGGTCATCATCATCAAAGTTGGTTTCGGGTGGACATAATTGGATAAGGACGGTTTTCAAGGCCTTGCAGTTCTCCACATCGTGTCCTGGCACACGATGGTATGCGCAAATTTTAGTATCATCAAACCCTTTTGGCTTGGGTTTGAGGGGGTCGTAAGGTCTGAGTGGCGGTAATGTGATGACAGAGGTCTCCAGGAGGTTGGTTAAAATCTTGGCATAGGACCCTACTAGTGGATCACAATGGGAAGTGAATGTGGGTTTGGGTGTAGGTGTAGTTGGTTGTCTGGGAATTGTTTTTGGAAGAGTAGGAATGGGTCGAGCTATGGGTTTAGGCACCAGTGTGGTTTGAGGTATCGATCGGGTTCATTTAGGTAGGGGTATAGTAGACGGACGGGTAGGAGGATGAGGGGTTGTTTTGACTACCCTGTTGTGGGGTAGTGGGGTTTTGTTTTTAGGTTGCACCTTCTTGGGTAAAGGTGATGTGGGTGTACGAGGTCTAGAAGGAAAAGCAGATGGAGGAAGAGGGTGAGTTACCCACGGGGATAATGGGGGTGCTATGAAGGTAGATGACACGGGTCGTGTTTGGGGTGTGAGGGACAATGACTGAAGTGTAGTGGGTAGTGAAGCAACAACTGAAGGTATCAGAGGTATCGGTGGTAAAGAGGTTGTAGGTGTGGCTATGAGTCATGTTGTGTGACTGGGTAGGTTAGAGATTTGTGAGGTAGGAATGGGTGGTTGTGTTATTAGGTTATGAACGGGTGAAGGGTACTTGACCCTGTTGGGCAGCTGAGGTCTTAAGGAAGATGGGGGAAGTGTGGGTGTGATTGGTGCGATCAGGGGTAGGAGGTTGACGAGTTTGTTTCTTGGGTTTGGGTATCAGAGTAGGTGTGGTATTGACGTTGGAGGATGTAGCTAAATCCAGTTTAATAGGTGGATGAGTAAGGCTGGTGGTCGGGGTGACCCCTAAAGTGGTAATGGGTTGAGTGGAAGTAAATGTTGTGGGTATGGGTTTGGATTTAGGTATAGGTCGGGTTATGGGTAAGGTTGTGGTGTGGGTGCTAACAGGGTATCATGGAAGGGGCCATGACAACAGTGGTTGTATTTGGTTTGATAGGTGGAAATGTGCGTGGGTAGATAGTGGAGGTATCATCGAGGGATCTCTGCATCTGTGTTGAGACCGGAAGTAAGAGGTGCCCCCATAACAAAGCTCTATCCACATAATCTAAGTGATCTGCCAAATGTGAGAATGAAATGCGTCTGTGGGTGGAGTTGGTGAGAACCTAATGGGAATTCCTATCAAATGCATCTTAGAGACGAGGAATTGGCCAGCTTCAGCTTCCGTGGGTAAGAGAGCTGAAATTAAGTCTGTTGGATTTTGGGTAGCAGATGGAGAATGTTCACCGAGAGGCAAAGGTATCTCTACTGGGTCTATGATGGGTGGAAGAGATGATGGGAGTTCCTCTATAAGTGGAGGAATGGATAGGTGCTCCTCTATAGGTGGAGGAGGTAATGGGTGCTCCTCTGTGGGTGGAGGAGGTATTGTAGGTAAAGGTTCTCTAAGTGGAGAAGCTAGGGGTGAGATGGTTATCAATGTTAGCAGAAGACTCCTCCGTAGGTGATGTAGGAGATGAAGGGTGGTCTTCTATTGGTGAAGGAATAGTGACGATTGATTCCAATATAGAAGGAGGATTTTGGGCTAGGATTTCCTCTATGGAAGGGATGTGAAGTGATTGAGATGTGACAGGTACCTCGTTAAAGATCACATGAACCTCACGAGTATGGGTATCATGAGTGGATGTCTCACCAGTTTGATTGGATGAAGGGGCATGATTGGGAAATGGTTTTTTAAAGATTTGTAGATTTTGGTTAGGGGTGGCATTGGGATTATCCACAGTCAACTCACCTTTCTCGAGCATTTCCTAGACAATGTTCTTAAAAGTGATGTAGTTGCCGTCACTATGACCCTTCACTCAAAGATAATTATAGAAATCTTGTTCCTTATACCACGTGGGCATGGGGCGAGCAGGGTCAAAACCAGTGTGTGGTTTTATGGGTGGCAAGGTGATGGCACCAGCTTTGATAAGCTTTTCTAAAACAGAAGAGTAAGGTTCCCCAATTGTGGTATATTTTTGCTGCTCTTGTCTGAATCGAAAAGCCTGTACGGGTGATAGATTAGATGAAGGTGTAGCTTGATTAGATGGATGAGCCGGGCTGGCTTTGAGTACCACTACATTTGCGGTACCTTTAGCCTTTGAATAATTGGTTGGCGGTTTGGAAGAAGAAGAAGTTTCAGTCGACTTGAATGCCGAATTCTTATTTCGTAATTGGATTTTCTTCTCTTCAATAGCCCGAATTTCTAACTTTCGTGCCATAGTAAATGCCTCATCGAATGTTCTGAAAGTTTGGACCTGCAAGGTCGGGGAGATATGTCTGGCGCAAGCTCGTGTGAAGAGCTCGATGAGTTCGTTTGTGGTAGTTGAAAGGTAAGTTGATTGATCAGAGCTGCGCCAGTGAGTGACAAAATCTACGATAGATTCATCCTCGTACTAACGTGTGGAATATAGATCGGTCATGGTAACTTTCTTGGTGATGTTGATAGAAAAATGATCCAAAAAAGCTTGGGCTACCTGATTGAATGAAAATATGGAGTGCTTGGGTAACCCACTATACCAATCTAATGTTGGTCCAGTGAGGGACATGGGAAAAGTTCTCAAAAGTAAGGCATCATCATGAGCAATCAGATAACATCCATGTTTAAACGAGCGCAAATGTTGTTGCGGGTCTTCCTTACTATTGAAGCGGTTGAATTTAGGCATTTCCCAATGCACAGGGTATGAATGGATGGGAATGGATGGGTGAATAGGCTCGTTGTAAATCTCATCATAAGTGAGAGTGTTGTGGGAGCTGGAGACCGATGCCTCCAGTGTTTACATCTTATCCATCATCAATCTAATTAGGTCATTGGTGGGTTGTGATGATTGGATGCCTCCTATGGTGTGAGGAGGTTGGTTTTGGGTGTATAATGGGTGGGGCATTCCAGTGTATGGGGCTGCCATGTAAGGTGGTGGAGAAGAAGGCAATGAAATAGGGGGTACGTACCTAGAATGAACAATAGATGAAACAGGCGGTTGTTGGTAGTATGTATATGGGGGAGGAAGGGTCGTGGTAACCCTAGTGGCAATAGGGGCTAGTGATTGTGGAATGGAAAGTACTACATTCTCAAATGGGGTAGGGGTCACCGATACTAGAGGTGGGAACGTAGCTACGGGTACGTATGAGACATTAGGGGCGGATGAGGTCGTGTTTGGGGTAGTTTCCGAAAGTACGGTAGATGTAATGGGTGCTACAGAGGTAATAGATGCGGCAGTCATAGCAGATATAGGACCTAACTGCGAAACGACTGGAGGTAAAGTGGAAATGGGAAACATTGAACCAGATGGAGCCGATGCAGAAATGGGTGCAAGAGTTCGGGGGGATAGATACGGGCATGCCATATATCAACTGACCTGAGGCGTCTCGGGTGGACGAGTGGGAGAGGTAAAACTGCAAGGCTACAGGATTTTGATCAAGGAGTCATGCAAATTCCTCATCTCCGATAGCAATATTGGTAGGCTGGATGGGATCCATGGCTGGTGATAAAATAGAGGGTGGTGAAGGACTAGGTGGAAGTGGTTGGTGACTGGCATGGAACACAAGAGCATTCGCTTGTCTTCGGGTCAGTACCATGTGAACCAGTACTGGTCAGGTGGGGTTGCTTCTCTGTAAATAATACAGAAAACAGCAGGAACAAGTGAATCTGGTGATAAATAAGAATGGATGAAGTAATAAATGGTAGGTGGAATGTGAGATAGGTTAACCGATGCCAGTTAGAGAAAACCAACGTCGGTCAGGGGTAACCGTTGTCGGTCACTGTAGAAAATGGACAGTGAGTAAACAACGAGGCAGAAGGCAGAATCTGACAAAAATGCCAAATTTGGGGATGTGTAAGACATCAAAGGGAAAACAATGACTGTGACAGAGACTGTGAAAGTGGAAATAAGTGAATTGAAACCATCCTTTCGAGTAGGTGAGAAAAAGGACCTGTAACCGACGCCGGTTGGATTTAACCGGTTAGAGATAACCAATGACAGTCACTGTGAAATTGAAACAGTGATGAGAAAAAGTGGTTTTGAGTTAAAATTTGATGTAGAATCAGACCCAAAATTCTGGGAATGATGGTGATATGGCCCAGGCACACTTAGGTGAAGTCAGAATACACTAGCTATGATGAGGAGCGTGCAAGGATAAACAGAAAGTGATGAACGTGATCTTTCACCTCAAAACGCAAGTCAAATAGAAACACTAAGAAAGAATGTTCCTAGAGTGCCTATTCTATTACGTTTGTTCAGCTTATGCTATTTAGGGACTGACACATGAATTGTGAAATAGAGTTTTTGGTGAGGATGGCTTCCTACAAAGAAGGAGATCTAAAGGGTGAGGTTTCAGGTTTGTTATGGTGGGGGCGGGCTACGCTCTGAAGTATGACTCGACAGAGTAGTGAGCTGGGTGCCCACTATGTCGTGATCGTGTGATCACCTACAACTTCTTCCAGGTAAGATGTTGTTTAAGAATGTATGTATTTTCAATTTTTGTGAGGTTTGGTAAGACTCAGAGAAAGAGAAAAGGATAGAAGTGCTTTTCTACGATTCATTTGTCAACCATCAGCTGGTAATGACTTCCAGCATATAGGTTGCCCTCAATTAATGTGAGCTAATGCAGAAAATCAGAATGGAATGCAATGATTTTAAGCCCAAATCCAAAATGGAATTCGATGACACAATAAGAGGAATAGGAGAAAGTATGATCTTTCACTAATGCAATGCTAATGAAAGGGAAGAAATGTTCGTTTTAAGCACCAAAGTATGATTACTTTTGGACAATAGAAGAAAAGATGATTCCAAGGGGAGAAATTTAAATGTAAGAACCTTTTGGAGAGGAAACAAACATGCAAATTTTCACCTAGAAATGAAAGAATGCAAGGAACCCCGAATGGGTCCCACCAGGCGTGCCAAAATGTTTCTACTTTTTTCTTAGATCGTTTCTTTGAATCGTTTTCGAAACAGATAGGGTAACGGGCATAGGAGGAATACCTGTTCAAATGTCGGTTGATGGGTTGTTGCACGCGTATGACTTCTGAATCCACAACTGATCATGAGAGCTTCCTTTTGGCTAGGAGGAACTACCTGTAATGAAAACAAGACCACTAGAAAGCATTAAACAATATGGGCAGTGAACTGCCTAGCGTTAGCTAGATCCGGAAGTATGATACTTCCTAGATGGCTATCTGTCCACTGTTTTAAACAAATTAATGCTAAAAACAAGGTAAATCCTATTGTTATTTTAAAATGATTTAGGTATCTCACTTAAAAACACAATAAGAACTAGATCTAATCTAACAGGCTAAGCTAGAATAGAATCCACAGGTCAAATGGTTGGTTCTGGGTATTGCAGGTCTGTTAAAGGTCTCGGGTAGGTCACAGGTGAGTGAGGGTGAGGTAAAATTAGGTGGGTAGGTCTCTGTCCAAGGCTGTATGGGCAAACACAAACACCGGCATCAGTCAGGGGTGACTGACCGGTTAGGTATAACCAGTGCCGGTTACTGTGAAATCTAGGAATATCACAGAATGGGGTTTTGGTCCTCCTTGTGATTGCACAAAGGATTTTGGTTGGTCGGGATGAGGTAATGGGTGACTGGAGTAGGTTTTAGTAAGGTTTTGCTGGGTCTACGGAGGTGTAAACTGTTGGAGATAGTCAATAGTGAGTAAGATGAACAATGGGTGATAAAATGATGATGCAAGGAAATAACCAGGAAAGTATGATGTTACACTTACTTGGATTTCGTTTCTAAAAGTTTGTATGTGAAGGATGGAGGTGCTGATGATGAGCTTAAAGGCTGTAAGTGATTACCAATTGAAGAAAATCTTCTGCATGGGCTGCATGCACACTCCTCTTTGCTTGGAGAGATCAGATCATGGTTGGGATGGCTCTGCAAGAGAAGATGTTCAACCTTCTTCCTTAGATGTGAGTTCTTGCTGGAATTGGCTCTTTGAAGATGCGTTATCTCTCTGAGATGTGTTCTTGCTCGTCAATATTTCTCCCAATGTTTTTGCCAACCTTGAAGTTCCAACCTTGAGAATAAGGTAGTTTTGGGGTTAAAAGGGGTAACCGATGGCGGTCCGGCTTAACCGGCGATGGTTAGGGATAACCGACATCGGTCAAGGTGGGATTTTCTAGGTTTGCTAAACTTAGGGAGATCCTCCTGATTTTCTCAGATCTCGTGTCGTTATCCCACAGGTTAGACTGGGAGCTTCTTGTGAGCATGCGGGAATGTGGTTAGAGGGAATGTAGGCATTGATTTTTAGGGTTTGGGTAAGTCTTAGTTAGTTATGGTAACTTGCTAAGAATAGGTCTTAGGTTGAGTTGGCTTGGTGAGGTGTCTAAGTGAACTGTATGTGGGGATATTATTCAAATAAGATATTTAAATAATAAATATAGTGAGGATAAGGCATTAATTTAATTAAATTAATTAAATTAATATAAGTGGGGTGAAGGAGGTCATGGCTAGGTAAATGTGATAAAGGGTGTTTTATATGTCAAGGGATGAAGGGGGAGTGTGACCTAAATTTGGTGTATACAGGTAGATCGACGGAAACATTGTCCGAACAGTTATTAAGATCCCCGAAGTCTCCATCAATGGAGTGGATTAGCTCATCCTTCTCATTTACCCATTTTTCCAAAGAGGCTGCATCCACACCGAGACCGAGTGCGATGCCTTCTTGGAATAAAGAGAGTATCCGATTAGAGTCTTGAACAACATACGCAGTTTCCTTAACCAGGGAGATTATAATCAGATCAAGAACAAGGGGCTCTTTTGCAGGAACAGAACCAGGGAGGTCCACACCAAGTGAGTGATCTTTCCCAGAAGAAAGAGGTGCAGCAAAATAGGAAACAGATGATGGGGTAATCTTTTTCCTCCAAATGGCAGTGCTGGAAACATGAGGGTTTTTACATGCTTTTTGTAAATGACCAAGCTATTTACATTTAAAGTAGCTATCAAAAATCACCTCATAATCCACTTTCTGCACCCATTGCCTAGAAGGGGTCGATATGTCAATGAATTCTTGCAACTTTTTGAAGGGATCTATAGAAATGCATATCCTAGAAAAAGATGAAAGAGTGCCTTCCAAAGTAACAGGATCAATGCAAACAACACGACCTAAGCTAGAGCAGATTTTATATAGAATGGAGGAGGACCAAAACTCACTAGATATAGTCTAATCTAGACTTGTAAGCCATCCATTTCTGCTTGAGCCAGATTGAAGTGGGCAGACCACTCACGAATATGTAGACCAGACTCAGCAAAAAGAAAATATTTCCTCTCCAAGGTATCGTCCCTCTGCACCGAACTATGGAGGATAACAAGAAAAAAACCTCTCTCCAAAAAGTGAATGCGGAGACTGCTACCCCATTGAGTATCACACCAATTGCGAATGCCCTCTACCAAGAGACGATGACCCAAAAATTTAGCAAAGATTGCTCTTTCTCCAAGAAGGGTGAGCTGGGTAGCCAGGTCATCCAAATCCACCAAAGATACAGATACAAACTCCGTCTGAACCGAATCAAAACAGAGTGGGATGCTTGTGATATTAGCATCGGGAACACAGACCACATCTGTAACTCTGGGACCTAGACGTTTCTGCAGCGCTTCTAACAAACCATGGCCCGCGGCAAGCTCCTTCTTTGAATCTCGGGAGGGGGATGCTGACCGACTGTTGCAAAATTTGAAATTTGAAAAAAAAGACCGTTCTGATCCATTTTGTTGTCGCTTCCCCTTCATCGCAACCCTCCAGGTAATAGTCGATAAATGTATGATGTTATTCTCAATGTTTCATTTTCTCTATTCTATTAAATCTTAATCATGCCATCTAAATGCTATAAAATCCTAAATATAATGCTCACTTATAATTAATGTGCAATAAAAATAGAGTACATTTTAGTTTGAACTATAAACAATTGGTCATTCACATATTAGACTTTTTCCATAATGTAGTACATTAAAATTTCCACACAACACCATCCAAAATTAGTGGAGGGAGACTGTCATATTCTACAAAATAAAATGATTTTTAATATATATATATATATATATATTCATTATTAGTTTAAGCATAATACATAATTTATTAAAATAAAAATTGTATATACATAAATTTAAGTATAGGTAAAAAAATGTATTTGTAGGAGTTTTTTTTGTCATTGGGGGAGTGATACTTGCATTATGAGTAAGGTGGGCCTCAACAAGGATCTTTTCCATCTCCACACAGATGTTTCTATAATCTCTCACGGAGTCAGTTCTCATCCTCTCTTCCTTGGAAAGGTAAATATAGCCCACCACCTTTGATATGCAGAAAGCCAACCATAGGCCCCTCTCGATGGTCTTCTTGTTTCAAGGCAATGTACAAACTGTGCCTCTACTTCCTAGGTGGAGAATTGAAGTTTTCTTATCTCATGTTGGTGACTCTCATATTCAAGACATGGATAAGTGGGTGGCACCTGATCCTCCATTTGATGCGCCTCTTGTTTGGGGTTTTTTGAAGGGTGATCTTCCATCTCCTTCCAATGTTGTTGCTTCCTATTTTTAGATTTCTTTGTTTTTGTCTTTGATAGCCATGTTTTTGTAATTTTATAAATATATGTTTCATCGGGTGTACTCTAATTATTTCTAACCTTTTAGGCTATACATACCTATTGACTTCTTATTAGTGTGACTTATTGTACATCCTCTTATTTTCTTAACATAATCTACCAATGAAGTCCAATTAAATAAATAAATAAAAATATATATTGAATTATTAATATTTCAAATTGTAACTTATTATAATATGTCCATAACATAGAAACACTATTAATTTGATTTAAAATATCGTGAAGATTTAGCTGCACATATGAGGATGAATTAGGTTAGATCAAGGTGTCACACAAAAAAGGAAAACCAAGAAAGGATGTATGGACCAACCAAGTGTAAGAATAATAAGGAGTGCTAAGTTAAAGGAGTTGACTAGATCCAAATACAGTTAATTTTGATTTTAGTTTTTTTTGTAGCTGGAGCAGGCATCTTTGTTGAATTTTGGTGAAATTTTTGTTGACTGGGGATTATTGAAGCGATGTTTATATCTTGTCGGGACTTGTTTTGTTTTAGACTTGATTGTTAGGTTGTTTTAGTTTGGGTTGATATGCTAATATCTTTTGGTATATATATAAGGTTATGGTGGCCTTTCAAAACCCTTAATTATTTATCTTATTAAAAAAATTTAAAATATATATTCAAAAAATTATTTTTTAGCTATCCAATATATTAGAAAATTATTAAATTTGCATACTAAAATTAAATAATTTTGAACATGTAAATATTGAATTAAACTAAATAATAATGCTAAAGGTAAGCAAGAATAAATTGTGTTGCATTATACATAATCAATGTTTCATAAGAATTAATGTTAACTTGCTTTTACTTTTTTTCGTTTTTCTTTTAGAATATTTTAATTTTTCAAGGGTTTTTCATTGAACAATATTGTTAGTGGTGTATTAGTATATTTATTAAATCATGTCTTCTTGTATAGGTATGAACTCAATATAATCTTCATTTGGATTCAAGAAGTGTGTGTGTGTGTGTGTGTGTGTGTGTGTGTGTGTGTGTGTGTGTGTGTGTGTGTGTGTGTGTGTGTGTGTGTGTGTGTGTGTGTGTGTGTGTGTGTGTGTGTGTGTGTGTGTGTGTGTGTGAAACTTTAAATGATAAAGAAACATATTACTATGAGAGTGATAGGAATTGGGTACTTTTCTTTCAAACCCCTTCTTATCTATTATCAGTACTTCAAAAACATTATATACAATTAAAAATATTTTTACTAATTTATTTATTTTTAGATTTAAATTCTAATTTATGTGGTTTAGATATACTCAACAAATTTGTCATAAATTTCAATCATTTTTAAAATATAAAATTTGTATTTTTCCTAAATGTAGATGTATTAAGCTCCTACATTATTGATAAACATAATATTTATGTACTATTATGGTTCGTGTTCTAGATGTCATATTCAATCGGAAATTTTATCAATTTTATTATAAATATTTATAAATTTAAAAAGATTGTGATGAAACCTAAATACTAGCAATCACGCGGTGAACAGTGCAATGGAGACATCGAAAGGGATGCAAAGAAGAAGTTGAACTCGAGGGAGTGAAACATTGGAGAAGGAATGAAGAGGGATGGTGAAGAATGGGTTTGGGGGATGAAAACTATAAGGTAGGGGGAAATGGGGAGAACCTACGTGAAAATATTTTTTGTTATGACTGGGGACATATGAACCATGTGCCCATTTTGTGATTTGTATGAAGGATAAAAGGGATGTAGTGTGCAGATCATCAAAGAAAATCACTTTGGAGATATCTCAAAAATAAAGAAGTGATCGATCAATACTCATGATGTCAATAGTTATTGTTTGTAATGTCATATATTGTGATTTGTGGGTAGCTAGATCACACATATATTTAAGGGGAATCTATTTGCACATGAACCAAGACATTTTAGAGATTGGGATGTGTGGAGTGGGATCAAAATCCCATGTCAAATCAATGTAGTAGTTGAATTGGATAACTGCAAAACATGGCCAATAAGGTGGTTTTAACCATCTCTATATACCATTATTTAGACCATTCTCCATGCTTTGTCATGCAACAAAAAATATTAGATGTAAGAGTTTTCACTGTAAATTTTTAGTTGACACTTCTTCCTTGGCGTTTTAGGTTTTTACACTCATTAAATTTGAAACAATGTCACGTGTATCTATAGCAGGAAATATTTTTACGCTCGTCACACTTTTGTTGACTTTGTCATTGCTGGAAATGTTATTATTAAGGTTTGAACACATGACCCAACACTATTAGTATAGTGATTACCCTAGTTGTATGGTCGACCAATACAGGATAATAATAATTAATATTTGAGTGGTACCCATTGGTATACTACGTGGAAAGGGGGGTCAGTTGGTCATATCATAGAGTTTCCTTTGCTATTTCCTACTTAGAAAATTTCATATAGTCAAATTTCAAATTATGCATATGTTAGATACATAAAATCTACGTTTAGGGTTCCTTTAATGATGGCATTCATCAATTACCATTGGCACAAAAATTTAATCATCAATTTCCCTCACTTGATCATCCATATCATTGACACACGTTAGAGACAACCACTAAGACTCTCGCTTGGAAATGCATATTGAAGTAATTAGCATTTTAGATATTTATATAAAAGAAGAAGAATAATGTTTTTTTGTGTTCTTCAGTCCTCCTTCGATGCTCTAGTTCATTAATAAGGAATGGTTCAATTTGAAGATTATTATTCTTTTGAACGAGAGGAAGATTATAATTCAGTTTATTTGTCATGGTGCTCTACATTGATTAGACATTTATTAGTTTGGTTGCAGTGGTCTGGGTCCTGAATCTGGGAGGGGGAAATGTTATATATCGACATATCTATTACCAAATTGAAACAAAAATACAAACACTTAAGTTTTCATCTCATGTTTGAGTGGAAGTGGTAAAATAAATGTAACATTGAGAGGTTCATCATCATCTATCATCATTAGCAAATTATAATTCCCTATTCGTGATTTCTATTCAGAATTTGTGGTATGTGAAACCAAGCATGCCCAAAAAATATAGTCTGATCATCTCAAAGAGGAGAGAACATGCAATGATTTTGGTACCTCACTTCATACAACATGGGTGGGAGATTTGTATGCGTAATGAAGGAAACAACTATGAGGGCCTTTCCCTTACATATCACACCCCCATGTTCGTCGTCATTGATCTCATCAAATTGGATGTGATCAAGGTCGATATAAATTTCAAGATATCATGGGTAGATTTCAACGGAACTATGAGGCAATTGCACTCTATGATTACAGGTTCAAGACCGAGACTGAGACTCCATGCGAGTGAGAGGTAGATTTTATTTTTCGATTGAAAGTTTTAGAACGAGACTCCATATTCAATTTCTTACGTTGTTGAGTGTAGATGTCTCTCTGATTTACAAGGATATATTTTTACTAATAAAACCATTGTAAAATGTACTGTGTAATGTGTGTCTGAAAGAGATTCCTTAGTTTCTTAATTTAATATCTGGTGTACTTACTTTAGGTTAAAGCATGTGTTTTCCTACTAATTCTAGTTGTGGAATTCATGAAGATAAGTAGTAGGCATATGAAATTCGAAAAGTTGTGAATTGCAAGCATGTTGGATCTAAATATAGCCCCAGAGAGAACCAACATAGTGAAAAATGATGTCTAGAAAAAAGATGGCAGCGATGATAGGGGAAAAGAAAACAATGATGATATTAGAAAGAAGGAAGCAACAGTACAACAAAATAAAAAAGCAATGTTCACTAACCATTACAAAGTAAAAAAACACATGTTGTTGATACGATAGGTGGTGGGTGGTGTGTTAATTAGGGGAAGAGGGGCACAATAGTCAGGCTACCACTTGTCAGGACATGTGTCTAATTGAATACAAACATTGTTCTTATCCTATTGTCCTATGTCCTCACAAATGCCTTAAAATCTACCGAAATGCAGGTTTAACCTTTCGCAATATGGATGTACCCAAACATTTTCTCTTCTTTTGTTTGAGTGTAGTTAAGAATATTGGTGCTTTTAGGATTACAAATAAGATATAGGAAGTCATGGATGTATACTTTCTAATTAACAACAAAACTCGACGTATCATATACATTGAGGTAGGAAAGGATATTATTGACCTTCTTTTTAGCTTTCTTACTTTGCCTGTAGGTTATGCCCTCAAACTACTTTTTGTAGTTGAATTCTCTAAGAAAGTTGTCTCTATCACAAATCTCGACAATAGCATGGGAACATTGCCCTTTCAGTTCATGTTTGTAGGTAAATTGGAATTGTTGGATCCAAAACTTTATCGGCCTACATTAACAACAACCTTATGATTGAAGATAAAATTTACGATGTTAGGACACATGTTTCCCATCATCCAAATGTTAGTCACAATATTGACACCAACAATGAAGGAAAATGTGTGTGCAAAAATATTATCACCAACGTTGTTCACTTCATGCAGAATAGCAATGTCAGCGATGGTGCTACAGGTAACAACCAAAGTGTGACTGAGGAATGTGGTTACGTGAAGGAGACAATTACATTTATAATAATTGTCATGGTTTTTGACTAGATGGTGGTTAATTTGTTATACAAGATGAGGACATGAATGGAAAGTTGGAAATAAAAAGGTGGGAATTAAATACATGCATGTCCCACACCTATTCCATGGCTCAGATTGTTCCTACCTAAATAATATTTGTTATTTGTGCTCCACTATATCATCTTGATATCATTCAAACTATTCATGTGAATGATATTTGATTAAAGGGGCCAAAAAATAGGGAGAATCAAATAGGTTCAATGTTAGAAATCCAACACCAATGTTCGCTTCTTGCAACATTTTGTACCCCTCTTTTAGTCTTAAGCTCAAGTAATTGCAGTTTAACAAGGGATACACAAACAATCAATAATAATTGAGCCCCTGCAGCAGTTGGTCATATGAGTGAAAAGTAAATTTTATTTTCTGTTTAAAACTTTTACACTGTGACTCCAGACAATTTCTTAAATTGTTGAGAGAAAATTGCTCTATGATTTCCAAGGAGATTTTTTTACTAATAAAACCATTGAAGTGTCTTGCGTAATGTTTGGGTGTAAAAGAAATTCCTTGTTTTCTTAATTGTTGAAAGTATACCTAAATAGACTTTCACCTATTTAAATTCTACTGACACATTAAACTATGTGAATTTAGGGGAAGGTGCTAGCGTGGAATGTTGACTAAACAAATCTGTGCTCTGATGTTTTGTTTTTATCTGGGAAGGTTCTTTTTGCAGCTCTTGGTCTCATAGACTGTTTGGTCTCGTGGACTTTATTAAAATCCTTTATCATTCATTCATTCATTCTACTAGAACGTTGTGACGTGTATTCCTTCGTTTGCGACTTGTCAACTTATAATAGGTTTTGAAACGTATTCCTTTTGCTAAACGTTTCCACCTATCAACCTATGATGTGTTTATCTAGCCGTGGAAATCCTAATAGTGTACTCTGCGAAGAAAAAATCTAGCCACCTGGGTTTTAGCCGATGCCATACCCACTGTTAGAAGAAGCTCGGTCCCTTCAGTGTAATAACCTAACGCGACTAAAATCAACATTTACATCGACAACACATAAATCTTCCCCATCAAGTGCCGTGGCTTTCCAATTAGTGGTACATATTTACCGCGCAGTAAATTGCAACCACTCTCAAAATTGACAAACTTTGGTCCCCTTATAATTTAAAAAACACCTTCGGCATAAATATTATAAATTAAATTTTAATTATCTTGCCTAAGGCATACATAACCATGTGAGTTTTGTAAATTCTATTCTTTTCACCACTCGATTTCTATGCATTGATTTTCACATTGTTGCTTTAATTTTTTCGAAAAACACGGCGTTATTATTGAATTCTTTTGACAACTAAAATATAAAGGTTAGCCATGCAAACCACCCACTCCAGTCTCGAAAACGATGGTTTTTGTCCGTGTACAAAATTGGCTGGCCCGAAATATATTCATACCCGTTTGAACACGTATCCCAAAATATCGAGGAATGTTTAAAACTATACGAAAGTTGTGTTGATTATGTTAATACGGGTGCTGTGCGACTCTGCGACGCTTGCCTGAACAGAGCAATCTCTTGTATCGAGGAAAGGCAAGTACACGTAAGTACCGTTGGCATGCAGGTAACTGTTGGATTATATTGTGTTTTAAAGAGGCTCAAGTACTTAAGTATTTAGACGGGGAAGTGGCTGTCCAATATTGGAAATACTTATGTAATTATTAGTGATAATTCCTCTCGTAGGCATTCACCTTTGAAAATGTCTTTGTTGGAAAGTGTTAAATTCTGGCATTTTCATTGTTGTCTTAATTTTATCGGCATTTTTATTGTTGTCTTAACTTTACAGATTGTCTGGATTTTAGATATGTAAGTGGAATAATGTAAGTTATCTTGAATATCTATTTTGAGATGCAATTTTTGTATTGAACAGTGTTCGCAGTTAATTCATTTAGTGAAACACGAATGCAGAAATAATATCTACTTTTAGCCGCCTCCCTCAACCGTCTTGTTGTAGCATAGGCCGCTTTTATAAATAAACCATTGCAAGATATGAAAGATGTGTGCGAATTTTGAGCTATTTGATATTGTTTGACTAGATGTAGTCCCGTCGCTTTGAAATTGGGCGTGGACATCCACAAAATCCGAGAGTGATACTGGGGAACTGGATGTGAGATGGGGTCACGTCCGGTTTTCCACCAAATGCAACCAACAGATGTCCAACCTGATTAGTCCACCTTTGCCAGCGTACTATCTGCGTGTGCAAAAAATAGAACAACAACATCAAAATACCAATTAAACAAAGACAGATCACACCCATAGGGATAGGAGATCTATTCAAAGTTGGAGAAATTGTCTTGAGAGATCAAGGCAGCAGGATATTTCCATATTTATACAAGTATCAAATGATGGGGAGGAGAAGGAAAAAGACTTATTTCTCTGCCACCATAGTGAAAAGCAGGGAATTACATTTGGATTGTTAATCACATCCCACGGAACAACCATTAGAGTCTTTAAACATAGGCTTTTCACTATAATAAGATGCACCTTGTCAGATTTGTAGTGATAAAGAAAGGGCTTGTTTTATTACAAATTTCTAATAAGTTTCCTTTGCTAACTTTTTGGAGATACAAACCATCTGTTGACTTCATAAAATCAAATGTATGGTAATTTGCATGAATCAATTTTTATACGGTCTTTTTGTTTGGATTAATTTTATAATCTTGCCTCTATTCCAAGTATGTCATTTAAGATTGAATCACAGAGATCACATTATGTATATAAATTTATATATGATCATGCGAGTTTTGTTTCATTTATGGTTAGGGATTTCTAATTTTGCTGCACAACATATATTTGTAAATCACAATCTAAAAAAATAAGTTTGATTTCAACTTGTTTTTTTAATTTAAAAATACATTATTATAATGTGTATAAAAAGAAGTAAAATACAATGATTACAAAATATGCACAAAATGGTTATGTTGAAAATGCTTTTACACCTTTTAGAAAAATGCACTCAGCGGGTTTAAAGCCACACTCCACAACCTTTGTTGCTAGCTTCCTAGCCTATTCCAAAATGGGAGATGAACAACGTGTGGACATCTATCAAAGAACAATGAAAAGCTATGTTTTTTAGATGCATTGACAAGTGCTTTAGTAAACATGTATGCAAAATGTGGAGGCATACACAATGCACATAAATTGTTCAACAAAATACCTTAAACAGATGTGGCCTCATGGTCTGTCGTGATTGCAAAATATATATACAATGAATTTTGCAAGGATCCTTTCAATCAAAGCGAGAATGTCCATGCTTATAGCATATGCAAAAAATATATTTTGAATAGATGTGTTTGCTTGGGACTTGTACAACACAAAAGAATATAGACCATTCTAAAATACAACAATTATTTTTAGTTTAACTTTTAGAATGCTGAAACTTATGTTCTTCTATCAAACATTTATACAAATAGGCTCCATCATTTCAAACAAAAACAATGTTCTTGTAGATATTACTGGTAATGTTACGTAAAGCAAGACGTAGATATAAGTTGACATTTTAACAAGGTGCATCATATCATACCAACAACGAAATAAAGAGGTCCAAATTTATTTTTTAGTTTCTTTAAAAACAAACCATTTGGCGATCTAGACCATGTTGTTGACATTGAACTTGTTTCATGAAAATTTAGCATATTTAGAATGCTAAGTTGTGGGAGGTGGAGAAAAGGTAATAAAAGGAGTGGTACCCCTAGAGGAGTTAGAAAGATGTTTCACAAAAAGGAAATGTGACAAAAGGGCTTACAATCAATTTAATGTTTGGAGATGATGGAGAGATCATCTCTTGATGGTTGTATGAGATTTAAGTACACATACAAGGTTGTGCGTAGACATTCCTTCCGGTGTAACTTGTAACTCATGTGCAATTGCTATTAATATGATGGAAGGACATTCTTTGTATTCAAAAGAAAATAATATTTTGATTTTTTAAGTGATGTACATGTATACATCTATTATGGTGGGATTCATATGTACTAGCAATTGCAATTGTGGTGTAAGAAACACCACAATGGAGGTAAATGTTTCATCTTTATTAGCTATAATCTTTACCAAGGATTGACTTGAGTTCAACACTTTAAATACGTCCATGTGTTTAAAATACACAACAATCCATCAAGAAGATATATTGATAGTCTTGGCTCCCAGAAAGTCAAACACTCTAATAATTCTTTAATATAGATAGTTAAAAAATCCCCTACTTTTTCGTCGCACAAGTTTGGAGAATGTTGAAAATTTTTGTGGAATTTTGCTTTAAACCCGACAATTGCATTTGCTTACGTGTAGCCAAGGCCTATTCAACAAAACTCATTTTATATCTTGTCACCATGGCATTCCATGAAAGGATTTTAGTCAGAGGCATTTTTCTAAAAAAGATTAAAGATCAATCAAGGGCACCATTTTTTGCATACCTTGAAATCAACACATTCAATGAAATAACATTTCTTTGAGGCATCTCACTCACAACTAGAACCAAACCCACATATAAATTACAACCCTTCAAAGCCCCTTTTTCTTTTTTCCATATGGGTGTTTTTTACTATTAGAAAGAACAATTAATACATGTATCGTAAGTTTCAAAACATCTTTATGCATGAATTGCACAGATATCTTTGTGGACAAATTGATCTTTAACTTGAATTTACCTTCTTTGTCATCTCTTCTAATTTTCTTTCTTCCAGTGTCACCAAACCTATAAACACTTAATGGAAAGGGCAAAAAATATTCTGATTAAAGGGGAGTAAAACATATGGAATTTGTGGAGACTCTCATTTAATAGCATAAAATAACATGCCATCTGAGTGGGATAAACAATAGATGATTTGCAAAAAGTGTACAACAAAATTAGCCAAACAAATGATCGTAAAGTCAAAAATGTTGAAATTTCATAGAATCGTATCTAAAAATTCAAAATTCACACTGCTTCCAAGAATTTTATAGTTAGTTATGTTCTTAAATAATATAAAATATCATATGGTTTAGATTGGTATATCAAATTCTACAATAACACAAAATACAAAAGAACATTTCATAAACATAGTGAAATTTACTCACATTGGAGTGGATTGCATCATGTAGATTTTAAAAAGATACAACGAAGTGATTAGATAGAAGCTTAAAAAACCATCCATCTCGATCTCTACCGGGTCTTTTCATGGGTAGAATGTGTTGGGTTGGAGGGCCTACTGGTTATTGTGGAGGGGGGGGTATTTGTGAAACATGTTGGGCAGGTATAACCCTTACCAACGTGAAGATATCCAAATTTATTGTCATAGCTAGGTGGCTCATAAAATAACCCAGGTTGCACGCAAGTATTCTGCACATGAAGATTACATGAGGTGAAACAATGTCAATGCTTCGAGAGGATTCCCGTATTCAGTTAGTTGTGGTTAACACAACATATTGCGAGAGCTTCCAACAATTGAGGGGGTAGGTGGAGTGCCCTGCGTAGAAGTCACCGGTAAAAGAATTATAAAAATGTGCAATAAATATGTCGGGCAATGGTAACGACCAACATCACACCTACCATATGATTGTATCAATAGTAAACTAATCATGTCTAATAGGGCTTGCTAGTGTGGTAAAATTGGGGCCCCTACTATACATATTGATAGGATCAAACCTTAGGTTGTGCCCTGTAACCTAATCACAATAAGAAAGGGATTCAATCAATAACAAATTTTTTAGGGGTGGAGTTTCTTCTCTCAGATTTCAAGTATTAGAAATTTTTCATGCACATGATGTAAGAATTTGATGCATAAAAGATGGAAATCCCAAATATTTAAAAAGTCATATGGAGTAAGATATAACAATAATAAAGGTCCCATGTAGAGGTCTACACCTCATATTTTTAATGGCCAAGAACGACTAGTGTTTTCCTTGTAGATTTTCAGTGGCTATTGGAGAGGAAGGGCGAGGCAAGGGATGAGGAGTGGGGTAGTAGTATCTTAAAGTTTATGACACCCACTGAAGAGATTTAATTGTCATGTGCAATCCAACATTAATCTAGATTTTATGAAAATGGGTTCGTTGAAAAGACTTTAAAAAACTTTCAAGCAAATGCAATTGGCAGGTGTAAAGCCAAATTCCACAACCTTTACCATCATCCTCTTTGTTTGTGCCAAAATGGGAGCTTTGGAATAGAGTATGGAGATATGTCAAATCATAAATGATTGAGGAAGTTTCTTAGATGTTTTAGTTACAATTGCCTTGGTAGACACATATATGCAAAATGTGGAAGCATAGAATCAACACACAAATTGTTTGATATAATGCCTCAAAGAAATATGTTCTCATGGACAACAATGATTACAACCTATTCACAAAATGGATTTGGTGAAAAGGATTTAAAAACTTTTAAGCAAATGTAATTGGCAAGTGTAAACCCAAATTCCATAACCTTTGCTAACATCCTTCCTGCTTATGCAAAAGTGGGGGCTTTGAAACAAGGTATGGACATCAATCAAAGCATAAATGATGGAGGAATATTGTCATATGTTCTAGTTGTGATGGCCTTGGTAGACATGTATGCAAAATGTGGATGCATAGACAAACACATGAATTGTTTGACATAATGCCAAAGAGATGTTTTCTTATGGATAACAATGATTGTAGGCTATGTACAAAATGGATTTGTTGAAAAGGTTATAGAAATTTTCAAGCAAATGCAATTGACAGGTGTAAAGCCAAATTTCGCAACCTTTGTTTATGTTCTATGTGCATGCAACCATGTAGGTTTAGTGGATGAGGGCTATACATACTTCAATCACATGAGTAACCCTTAATGCATTACACATGCAATTGATTATCTATGTGTGCA
Source organism: Taxus chinensis (assembly GCA_019776745.2). Lineage (NCBI taxonomy): Eukaryota > Viridiplantae > Streptophyta > Pinopsida > Cupressales > Taxaceae > Taxus > Taxus chinensis. The sequence goes on along the minus strand of CM034153.1, from coordinate 661,198,300 downwards.
TGGTTGATTTTCTTGCCAGTGCTGGCTATCTTGAGGACCCCCCAAAATTTATTATTATGACGTTAGTTAAACATGTGGTGGTTATGTGGAAGTGTTTTCTTTGTGTTTGTAGATCACATATGGATATAGGATTAGGAGTATTTACAACCACAATGCATTTTGATTTGGATCCTAAAAATGATGCAACTTATGTTCTTCTTTCAAACCTCTATGTAGAAGTGGGCAGGTGAGGTGAGGCTCAAATGATACAAAGATTGATGAAAGATAGAGGGAATTAAAAAGATCCTTGAATTCATCTAGATTAAAGGGCAAAAGATAAATCATAGATCACATATCACATCTACAGACATATGAGATCTATGCAAAGTTGGATAAATTGGCCAGGGAGATGAAGGCAACATGTTATTTTTCAAATTAAAGACATTTACGTAATGATGTGGAAGTGGAGAAAAAAGAATTATTTCTCTGGCCACCATAGTGAAAAGTTGGCAACTCCATTTGGTTGGTTAAACACTCTCCATAGAACAACTATTACAATTGTCAAGCACCTTCAAGTATGTGCTCATTGCCACATTGCAACAAAAAATTTATCTCCAAGATTATTGCTAGAGATTTTGTTGTGAGAAATGGGAGCAATTTCCTTCATTTTAAGAAGGGAGAGTGTTCTTGAGGAGATAATTGGTGGTGTTAAATGAAGCAATATAAAAAACATAGACTTACACTATAATAATATTGCCATGTGCTTGATTATTCTCAGTTTCTAGAAAGAATTTTTTTGTTTAGTTTTGATTATTTGGCAATCTAAACCACACATAGAGAGCAATGTAGATCATTGCTTATATACATTGTTGTGGTATCTGTCAAAACCTTGTTTTATGATAGCATGGACATTACATTGACTTGTTTTCATGAAAACTACTGATCCGTAAACTTCTACTTTGGAACTCTGCGAATTACACAACTATGTTGTTCTACTTTCAAATTTTGAAAATGATAGAATTGCTTGAAAATTAGAGCTTTGTGACTGATTATCTAGTGCTATAGAAAGGAAACTGCAGAGAAGGAACTAATTCAGACTTCAACACCAACAATTTTATCCTAGAAACCTCCAAGGAGGAAAACCAGTCGGGAAGGGCAACTTCTCTTTCTTCCCACTTTTATTGGTCTAACATAGACAATTAAAGATTACAATAAGTATGAAAAAAGCAACAATGTAAACCTTCTCTCCAATTACTTGCTTGCTCTGTTTCTACACCTTGCTCCTAAAATTCCATTCCAGCACTGAAGATCTTTCTCACTACTCTCATTAAACTCTGCTTCTTGATCTCTCTAGATCTTTGAATGTCTATTCTCTTGCTCCTTTCATGTATTTATAGGCCTTCACATGTCCTCCTATGCACTGGAGGATGTGAAAGGGCATGAAAGGGAAGAGACATGGCTGGGCACTTCAAGAACACGTCCACTCGCATTCCATTCTTCTTTTCTGTTTGAAAGTGTCAGGACCGCCGCTCTGCACAGAGCGGCAATTCTATCCAGAACCTCCGTTTACCTCATTTTTCTTACTTTTCTTGTTTCTCCTTCTTGGTGCTGATGGAACTGATGAAGTGGTGTTTTTTTCTGGATCCCTATGGATCATACCTCCCTTACTTAGGAGGCTTTTGGTCCCATAAAAGCTTAGTGGGGGAGTGGTAGAGGAATCAACTTCCTCTCGTGCTCATTTGAGTACCACTAGGTCTGCCTTGGTGTCTTCTCTCATCCAACCTGCCAAGAAGCCTGTGGATCTCTGGTTTGTTGTTCCAATGCTACATCCTCCTCTGAGATGTCTCAAGTACAATCCTCTTTGGAAGGTAAATTATGTATCTTTCCTTCTTTGTCATGCATAAATGGCATTAGTGGATACGAGCTCTTGCAACTTACTATCACATGCATCTGTATGAAGTATGGCCTAAAGATTTCTTCTCCAACTTGCTCAAGTATGTCGAAAGTCCCATATTGTAGTGGTTTAGTCCTTTCTTGTCTTTGTCTCTTGAGATGGATTGGTCAAATCCTCTCCAAGTACGCTACTGCTATAGTCACCACCATTCCTTATATCTCATCTTCTTCTTGGTGCCCCACAATCAGGTCCAGTGAATATGTAGGTAGATACGGTGACTGCATAGCAAAAGTTTGTTTTGCTCCTTAAATGAGCAGTTCCTGTGGTGACTTCTTCTGCAAAAACTGACAAGTGCCATCCAAATTCCCCATCCTTTGGTCAGAAATATCCGTGCTCTCACGTCCATTTTGCTTTTATTCGAATGAAAGCAAACAAAACTGATGATTTGCCTGAAAAATTCTTGGTGCTTGGTTAACACTTACCATAGCCTTCTTTGATTTGCTCTGGTGTGCCCAGATGTTAAAATTGAACCCATCTTTGACCCATCTGTACTAGTTCTCCCTCCTTGTGAACACAACATCCCTAATTTACAAGTAAGGACTTCCGAAGACAATGTCAAATGCATCAAGTGGAATAACATCAGCATCTAATACATCTATATACTAGATAATTTATCCCAAACTTGAAACTTACGTCTTCCTTGTTACCTAAATTTCTACACCCTTGTTCACCCATCCCAAAGGATAAGGATATGAATGTGTCATAAGTTTCGACAACAAGCTATTCTTTACAACTGCATCATAAATCAAATTAGATTGAGAACCAGTATCAACCAAAGCATTTACCTTAATCTCTCTTGATTTTGGATTTTGATATGAAATAGCTTACTTATTTCTTTCCTCTTGTTCTGCCCCCGTACATGTTGGTGGCCATAACATCCCAAGCCTCTCTTCTACATTCATAATTGTTCTCTATTTCCACCTCCCCATTCTGTCTTTACAGTGGCTATCATAGATTTCTTAGAATCCTTGGTTTGGTTCATCAGATGCAATTCTAGATGTAACTTCCAACATGTAACATTCAGTATGACCACTGATATCTCAATTCTTACAAAAACTCTTAAGATATTTACAAGTATTCAAAGTAGTGGCGGTATGTTTACCTTTCCCTTTCCATTTACCTATGTTACTTGTTTGTCCCTTACTCTTTCTCATGGTGAATTCTGTTGACTGGTCTTTGCCCTTTGACTTTGTTTCTCCTTGCTTTCTTTTAATCATCAATATAGTAGGCTTGTACACACATGCTTCATTGAGATCCTTGGGCTTTGTGGAGATAACCTTTCTTCGAAGGTGAGTGTGAAGTCCTCCCAAATACTTGGTTAGAATATCCTCATCCTCCAAGAACATATTAAGCAACATGGCTTGTCTCCATGAAACTCTGTAGTATAATCTTACACACTTTAACCATTGCCTTGTCTAAAATACTGCCACTTAATCATCATGGTCAGTCTTATGGCCAATAGGATAAAAGTTAGCTCTAAGAAATTCTTTAAAATCCTCCCAAGTATCTTACAATAAGATGTTTCTTCTTTTCACAAGTGGTTAGATGAGTTTCCCACCAAACTAGAGCATGTCCTTTCCATTTTGAGATGTGCAAAGGTGATCCTTTGTGCCTCATTAACATCATGAACACTAAAGTAGAACCTCCAAATTTTTTAACCATTTATCGAGCAATTTTGCATCTACTTGTCCTTTATATATTCTTTATTTCCAATCTTAATTTCAAATTTAAAAGGAGCATGATGCAGATTTTACCTTCTCTTTTACAACTAGAGTTTCTTCTTCATGTTTTTCCACATTCTTCTTCCTTGTCATGGCTCATTCCTATGTCAAAAAAATTTCGGCCAAATGCTCGAACCACCTGATTCCATGGAATCTTTCTTAACTGAAGCCGTATTTTACAGATCTAAAAGTTCTTGTTAGTTTCCTATACAACCTATCCATCATGGTTTCCATTATCTCAATTCTATGGAACAATTTCTCTTTCATCCATTTTATCTCTGAACTCTTTATTTCCACTTCTTAGTAGAAATGTATGGATCACAAGGTAAAACTTTTTCACCTTTATACATTTTCACTGTCATACAAAATCACAAGAAAGATTCGAATACCACAGTCCTTGATATATAATTAGCTTTGATACCAAAATGATCTATAAACCTCTAGCTTTGGAAATTTATGAGACCACAACAATTTAGGCTGTTCTAATTTCAACATTGGAGAAATGACAGACATTGCTTAATTATAAGTAGAGCAAAATCTGATTATCTAGTGTTATAGAAAGGAAAATTGCAACAGAAGGAAATAATTCACAACTTCAACACCAATAATTTTATCCTGAAAAACCCCCAAGTTGAGGAAAAAACCATTTGGGAAGGGCAATTGCTCTTTCTTCCCAATTTTTTATTGGAAAATTGTAAAATAGACAATTACAGATTATAACAAGTAAGAAAAGAAGGCTAACAATGTAAACGCATCCCTTCAATTACTTGGTTTCTCTATTTCTAAATATTACTTCTACAAATCCACTTCCAGCATCTCCAGATGGTTGCTCATTGCTCTCGATTAAACTCTACATCTACAATCTTCAATGGATCTTTGAATGTCTATTCCCATGCTCCTTCCATGTAAATATAGGCATACTTCCCATGTCTTCTCATGCACTCTAGAATGAGAAACGTCCTCCAAGGGAAGAGACACGAATCGAGGAACTTTAAATCCATGAACGTCTCCACTCGCCTTCCATTTTATCTTTTCCGTCCATTGAAAGTGACAGGACCCGCCTGCCCTATGTATACCAGTGGTTATGCAACCATCAGGGTGGTTACGTAACCGTCAATCTGTGCTAGGACGGTGGTTACTGTAACCGTCGAGGTGGTTACACGATTGTTACTCTAAACTGAGTGGCAGTTCTATCCAGAACCCTTACAGTCTACTCTTCAATTATTCTTAATTTTCTTGTTTCTGATTCTTGGTTGTTAATGGAATTGATGAAGTGGTGTGTTTCTTCTAGATCCCTATGGATCACCTATTCCTATATGTATGAAATGGAAAGTTGGACATCTTCTTGGCAGCAAGGGTTGAAATCTATTTTTTGTGAGCTCGTATCTGCCTTCAGCTTAATGTTGAAATATTGCATTTCCAAGATTTTTCAAATTGTGCATATCTTATTCTCCTTAAGTAGTTCTTAAGATCTTTTGTGTTCCATTAAAAGGTTAAGTTAAATGTTTTTTTTGGACCCGATGGCAACTCACATGTATGTCTATCATCCTCCTTCATGTTGTGGCAAAACAAGAGCTTTGCACTCAGGGTATGGAATATCCATCCACCCAAAATATGAGGTGTCTTAGTGTTATCACCTCCCAATTCCATTTTAGGATTTTACATTGTTATGCATATCCCCTCTAGTCCTTGGTCAACTTGGACATCATAGGTTAGTGATTATATTGTTGTTCATAATTCCCTTTGTTAGGAGTATTTGCTAGCCCCATTAGGATTAGGTAGAGGAACGTAGCCTTCTCTGGAGGTATGTCTCATTATTTAATTTTGGTCGACAAAACTCTAAGACAATCCCATATTGCTCTCAAAATACTGGGTTTTCTAAAGTTACTTAGGGAAACGTTGTGTTAATGGTTTGAGCTCCAACATGTGGCCTTATGGATAATAGCTCATGAATTAATTCGATAGAGGCAATTACAACATATCTGTCCCTTATTTATCAAGGAATTCTTCCAGTCCTAGAACACATTCAGGATCAAAGTGCACAACGGATTAGCTACAAGTCTACTAATCTGCAAAAAAGTACACTTACAAGAAAACATATTTATCTAGAACTTATTGACTTTCGTTTTAAATATGTACTTTAGCACCCCCCTATTTATAACGATATGACTAATCCAACTATCACTAGGATTAATATAGGTAAATGTCCATGCATTTGTTAAATCGCAAGACACCACTATATTTCGTTTGAACAAGAATGTTTAATTTCAAAAAGATCATAGAATGAAATGGTTAGAGGATACAAGCACATATTCGGGTTTGTTACATTTACAGGCATGGAAAAAAAATTTATTATCAAAGATAGTGGACAACTGAAGTTCAAGTTAGATCTCTATGAGAAATTTTCACACCATCCTTCACTTTCTGTGTCAATGGGTGAAGCATCCAAATAGACCTAACTCATGCCAAGCATCTAAAGGAAGGATTTTTGTTTAGATGTAGATAACGGTTTCAAGTGCAACTGGTATTATGTACTTAGGCACAAATGGGATTTTTGAGTTAGAATTTGAAATGATATAGTGCATTGATTAAGATATGAACCACTGTTTCGAACAAAAAAGTATAAAATATAATAGGGCCACTCAGACTGAAAATCATGTACAACTAGATGCACAAATTCAATGTGTAATGAGGTCCATGCATTACCGTATTTATTTAGATAAATGTGACGACGAAATTTCAGCTTAGTCTTCATGAGAAATGCACACATATTATGCACTGGACTAGGTGGGACATTTTTAAACTACATTCCTTATAACTTGGTGTAGACTTAGATAACGTTGAAGCGAAAAAGATTAAGTACTCGGGTCACAAATCCTAACTCTACAAACTTAGATGTTAGTATCCTCCCATCCTATGTCAATTTCATGGGGGGTAAGTCTGTATACTATATACGTTGTACCATCCCTGAACAGCGTATTTAACAACTCCCCCCATATGAGATTCTATATGGCTATATGGGAGCCCCATTCAAGTAGATAGATAGAGAGATAGAGACATAGAGAGAGAGAGATATGGGGACCGTGGAGAAGGGTATGGTTTGGATGCCACAACATCAAAGAGGTTTATATTCACCTAAAGATATGGTTTATTGTGCATTGTGTAAGCCCCACACGAAGATATTAGAGAAACAACAAAACAGCATATCCCAAAGATCAAGCTTTCCAGAAGAATTTAGACAAAGGGTAAATGCATAAATTATAATGGTGTTCTCTTGTTGAGATATCATATTCATTGATTAGACAATGCATGTAAGGTCACATGCAGGCAAAAAGATTCCTGTGGCGACGATGGACATGTTCGCGACTCGCGAGTCGTGACCTTAATTTGTCCGTATAAATTTGGAAGCAGGCTAACAACCAAAAAAACACGAGCCAAAAATCAAGGGAGGTAAAGCATTTGTAGGTCACCGAGTTTGGTGGCCTACAGCCCTTTTTCTTTCAGGCGGGCTTCCCAAAACAATCAACTTTCTATTATAAAATAGGATTTTTCTTTTATTTTTTTACATTTATATCTTTTTATTTTTCCTTCCTGTTTTCCGGCAAGTACTGTCGCGGCTCACGCTCCACGCATTATTGATAAGATGGCCATAGCGGACCTCAGAAATATAGGTTTAGCTTCGGGTTTTTCATGATCGCCATTAATGCTTTCTCAAAAGCCTGGGCGGAAAGCAGCGATCTTGCCATCTGTTTAGCCCAAGTCAGTTGCTTCCGCTATTTTAGACGGTAGTTTTGGTGTCGTGCTCATCGTGAGGATAGTGATGGGAGCATACGTCGGTCTCGCCATGAATGCGCCCCACCTATATCTTCTGTAACTGCATTCTCTTTGTTATAAAGCCTGTAATCTTAGAGAACCTAAAAAAAGGAGGAAAAAAAGGAGCAATGGCTGCAAAGATTCGATCTTTAACGTTTCTGGCGCTGTTTTTGCTGCTGCTTCTGTTTTCCGTCGCTGTGCAGGCCAGAGAATTGAAGGCGCGCGGGATTTTAAACGTGAAGGATGCTCTCGCGGCTGCCAGAGGAGAGGCCGTGGAGAGATTTGAAGCGGCAACAGCAGAAGAAGAGAAAGAAGACGACCAAACCCTAGCTTCGCTGTCGCTGCCGCTGCTGCACAGAGACACTGTTTGGAAGGCGGCGAATGCGAGCTACGAGCAACGCATGGAGCAGCGGCTGAAGCGCGACGCGTCGCGCGTCGCCGCCATTTACAGTCGACTCGAGCTCGCCTTACAGGGGGTCAGGGTCTCGAACCTCAAACCCCAGGCCACCTCAACGGAGGTTTCAACCATGGAGGATTTCCAGAGCCCGGTGGTTTCCGGCATACAGCAGGGCAGCGGGGAGTATTTTACACGCATCGGCGTCGGCTCTCCGGCGCGCGAGCAGCTCGTTGTCCTAGACACGGGCTCCGACATTATCTGGATTCAGTGCAAACCCTGCACCGATTGTTACACCCAGTCGGATCCGATCTACGACCCTTCGCTCTCCTCCACCTTCACAAGCCTCCACTGCGACGCGAACCAGTGCCAGCAGCTCGACGTCTCAGGCTGCAGCCGCAGCGGGAGTTGCATGTATCAGGTAAGCTATGGTGATGGTTCCTATACGATCGGAAACCTTGTGACGGAGCAGATTACTCTGGACAAAACCCCGGTAGGCAAAGTCGCCATCGGGTGCGGCCACGACAACGAGGGGCTCTTCGTAGGCGCTGCAGGGTTGCTCGGCCTCGGCGGCGGAGCGCTCGCCTTCCCCGCACAGTTGCAGCAACCCGACTCCAAGATCTTCTCTTACTGCCTCGTCGACCGGGATTCCGGTAGCGCGAGTACTCTACAGTTTGGCCGGGATGCGGTTCCGCGGGGAGCGGTTTTCACACCCTTGTTGAAAAACAACCGTATGGACACATTCTATTACATTTCGCTAACGGGAATCAGTGTCGGCGGGAACAAGCTCTCGATACCGGATTCCATCTTCCAGCTGGACGCCTCCGGCAACGGCGGCATCATCGTAGATTCCGGCACTGCTGTGACGAGGCTCCAAAGACAAGCGTACGAGGCTCTGCGTGACGCTTTCGTGGCGGGGACGAAGAACCTGCCGTCAACTGACGGCGTCTCGCTCTTTGACACATGTTACGATCTTTCGAATAAGGATTCCGTCAGCGTGCCGACGATTGACTTCCATTTCCCCAACAATGGCAGATTGTCGTTGCCGGCGAAAAACTATCTGGTTCCCGTCGATTCCTCGGGGACGTTCTGTTTCGCTTTCGCGGCGGTGTCATCGAGTCTGTCAATTATCGGGAATATTCAGCAGCAAGGGATACGGGTTTCGTATGATCCTGGAAACAGCCTCGTGGGATTTGCCGTCAATAAGTGTTGAATTCCGTCACAGGGAAATTCCTGTTATGTACGCTTGGTTATTAGTAATTAGTGGTTAAATATGTGTGTTTATTGTAACTTAACGTACAAGTCGCCGCAGCTAACGGCGTGAAGGAAGGAATATATTTCTTTATGCATCGTCTTTTTTTTTTGTTACTCAGTAATTTTTGAGTGGCTCTGCTCGTTAAGAAATCAACATTGGGTAACGCTTTTAATTTAATAATTGTTTGTAATTTTTATTTATTATACCGAATAAAATTGTGACTGTTAAGTTGAATTAACGACGCAAATTGGAAAACATTCCGTCAATTCACGACTTTGTGTGGAAATCATAAAGACGAAAGAAAATGTTGTAATCCAAAATATTAATGTCCACCGACAAAAACAAATTACGTCTGGTCTATGGGACCCTGTTCAAAAAAGGAGATAATTCTTGGTCACGATGATACTCTTGATAATTATTTATGCCTTAATTGTATTGAAATTGTTTAATGCTAGATGTATAAGAAAGAGGAGCCACTAAAGGTATTTTATGGGGGTGTATGGTACCATGAAATTTTGGAAAATGAAAAATCCAGGGACTCATTTAATTTACATTTTTTCTTAATGAATTTTTAAGGGCCACTCAGTATTTCTAGAAAAGTAGCTAAAAATGACTGTTTAATATATTTCTACTTTGTGGAAGTAGAAATCATAACGTGTATATTCTTGAAACAAATCTCATTTCTCAAATCCTATCTATTTGAGTCTTGATATTTGAAGATGGCGCTTTTTCTTTAGATTAGGGGTTTTCCAATTTCAAGTTATTACTGAGAATTAAAATAATGTATTTTTTATTTATGTGGTAACAATGATTAGGTGATTGTTTGATGTTTTTTTTAATAAATTTTAAGTGAAAAAATGACATGATGATTTTGTATTTTATTTTTTTTCTCATCATTATTACTGAGTGAGATTGACTTGTGAGCCTTTCAAAACCCTCACCATTTGACCTAATTAATAAAACATTATATTTATATCTAAAGTGTCTTTTGTCACCATTCAACATATTTTTGGTTTGTCCTTAAAAATCCTTACACTACCTTAAAATTAAAGGAAATGAGTCAATCTTGTGCTGCACTCAATAGGACAAACCAAAAAATATTTTGAATAGTGCAAAAGGACACTTTAGATATAAATTTAATGTTTTATTAATTAGGTAAAATGGTGAGGGTTTGGAAAGGCTCACAAACTCTTAAACAAAGTAGAAGGATAAGTATAAGGATCACAAACAAGTATCAGAATGAATAAAAAAATTAACCAAAGGACCACTACAAAGTTAGTGGGAAGACCCAAGAGAATATGGACTAATGCCCCAAAGCGATGTTGAACTCCTTTTTGTCCTATTATTTTGAACTACTATCCAACCCCTTTAAGAGGGTTCCTTTGTGACTATTCTTCACAACTCTAAACCCCCTTTGAGTAGGTTCTTTCATTTGTGTCCCCTCTTCAACCCTCTTGATAATGAACTCCTTTAGAGTCAACCCCAATGAGGCCATCTACTCTTCTTTGTCTAACTTTATAGGTCTATTAGCCTCTTACAACCAGGTTCACCCAGATAAGTCTCTTCTAGTACTATTGAATGTTGATTGTGCATCCTGAACGTCATCTATAAAATCAACTTTTGGTTTTGAAGCACTCCATCTTTTAGGCTTTGGTTTTGTCCCCCTTTTACTTGGTGGATGGACTTTGTTTTGGGGACATATAGCTTGAAGATGTCTTGGTAGTCGACATGTGCGACATCAGAACGTTGTATTTTCATAATCCAATCTTTGAAAATGTTGAGATCTATCCCATTTGAGCATCGGTTTATTTGGTAAACACCTAGTAAGATCTACCTCCTCACAAATTCAGGCAAAAGTATTCAATCCTTATTTAATTCTCTTCTCATCATGCTCGATGTTGGTGCCCAAAGCATCACCTATCTTTTTGAAGGAAGGATAGAAATGCAAAGGAAAGTTGAGGAGTAAAACCCATACATGCATTTTAGTCATTGAGAGAGCGTTTTGATCAAAATCTGGAAACCATGGAGTGATGAACAAACGTACATTACCCCGAAAACCAAGGTCCATCCACCAAGGCTATTTGACAATCCCCCTGATCCCCAAAGAGAACAAAAAAACCTTTAGAGCATAGATAAATCTTAAAATTTTGTCCATGTTGAAAATATCCATTGATGTAGGGCTTGTGCGGATTGCCAAAACCCATTGAATCTATTCTTTAAATGCTCTTGGGCATCCTTCGCTAACCCCTCAGGAAATTTCACTAGCGGAGCCACAACCTCGTGCTCCACAATGAATGCTGAAGATCTCTGCTAAACGTTTAGATTGGATTATGATTTTTTTCCACCACCTCTTTAAAGAAACTCAATTTAAGGGGGGAGAGCTTCCCGGATCCCAACACTCCCCCACAGAGTCGCATCATCGTGATGATGATGGAGTCTTTGCCAATGTTTTAGGATGTCCGAGATATAGGATCCTAAAGTAGTATTCCCTCATAAAGGAAACAATGAAGGTCGACTGGGATCCCAAGTTTTTGCTTCATTTTCCATTTGAGATTAGCCACCTAATCTGAAGTATGAACTTGAAGGCAAATGGTATTTCCATAGGTGGGATGAACCACAATTTGGAACTTAGTCTTCTACACAACAGGGGATTTGTCACCTGTGAATTCATCAAGTAGTTTTTATCCTGGCATTTTGTCAAACATTTGGATGGCATTCTCAGTCACATAGCCCTTGATACGGTTAGCCAAAGACTTAGTCAATCTACGTAACAACCGTTGGTGACTAATAGGGAATTCATGTTTTTGCTCCAGTTTGAATTTAAGCTCACAAACAACAACAAAGGCAATTACCCACAAAGGTATTTGTATTCTCTGCCAGTGATAACAACATAATATGAAAAGAGGGGCAAAGAGAATCAAAACCCTGTAGGGGTCTATGCAACCCACACCATCTAGGTAGGGATAATGCCAACACATAATACCCAAACCAAAAATAAAAAATAGAGGTACAAGACATTTTGTCAAGCAAATAATAAGTCTCATTCAAAACTCCCCCGCCATGGCTATCATCTCTATAGACACTTAGTACAAGAAACATTTTCTTCTCCCCTAAAAGGAAGCCCATCTTGAGGTCCGGGTATGTGCTCTTTTTACCAACTCAAGCGTGGATGCAAGAGTTCTAGGAAATGCAAACCTATCACACAAAAGGCACCAACAATTATGTTTGTGGCCAAATAGAGCCCCATTTTCGTGCTTGCAGTAAAAATGTCCATAGGGTTGCATGAGGTCTTAAGAGGGTAGAGCCCAAATCCATGAACGCTATAGAAAGTAGAGGGTACTTCAACACCATGGGATTTCGTGTCTTCTTCCTTGTAGATCCACACAGGGTTAGGCTCACAAAGGGGAATAATAGTGGCGGTGTCAAAGTCTTCATGATTAAGAGTGTTAGGGATGTTGCGTCCAAAAAAGATAGGACAAAAAGATCTAATTGGATAGACAAAGTGATGTTCGAACCCTAACACAACTATTTTAACCTTAAATGTTAGTGCACATTCTTTAATCTCCATTCTTATTTGGTGCTTGAACTAATCATATTGCACATGAGATTAAAATCTATTTGATCAACCCTTTATCCAACAACTCTTGGATTTCACTTTGCACTTCAAAAGTATCTTTGGGTGTCAATTTATATGTTTATTTGTTTGAAACTTAGTCATGGAATCAATTCCAAGTGATGACTTATATAATCCTCATGGGTGGTAATGCGTCTCTATGATTTAACAAAAATGAACTTATTATAAAACCCTATATTGCAGTTTAACAACTAATGAATAAGCAATAAAGTACAGATTTGACCTGATCAATAAATAAGATAAAAATGAAACCCTAGGTGCAAGAGAGGGAATAAGATACTTAGCTGATTTCGCAATAATCCTGAAGATGTGCAGAGCTAGAAAACTGATGGAATAGGAAGGCAGACTGTTGCAACTGAGCCTAAAAAATTGCAGAAGCGTCAGAATTGTCAGGACTAGGGCGCTTGGACTAGGTCAGGGGCACATAGGCGCTGGAGACTGGTTCTAAGCACTCGTGACTGCAAAGAACCTTATAAAATGATTTTTCTTGTGTCGCACCAATGTCGATAACCCTCGCTGTTGATCACCTGTAGGTCACTGGAAGATTGTCGTGTTTTCCTGTAACATGTAAAGAGAAAGAGCACCCGCAAAACCCCAGAAAACATCAAATCCTAAAAAGAAAAATATGCAAATGGGGAGTTAGAATGACCCGACGGTCACCCGACAGAGTGAACTTACGACCGAGCACTGCACTACATCTCAGACTCCATGTAGTTTTACGCGTGCATTTGTAGAATCATGCCCTAGGTAGCTCTTGTGCAACACACTTTAATAGCGAGCAAGTAACTAGATGTAGAAATGTAGATAGATGTGTGGATGCCAAAATGAACTTCCCCTTCTATGCATGTATGCAAAAAATGTAGTCCCTTGTCCCTTGAATGAAGCTAGATGGATGCTTTGATGCTCTTGTAAATGCCTTTGGATGTAACCTTAGGTGGTGAAAGTAGATGCTTAGAGCTCGGTCCTTCATAATGGATACATAGCTTTATACTTATATGACTTCCTTGGTTGAATTTCGTAATTAACAACTAAAAGGCCAACCCATAACAAAACAAGATGCCCAAATGATAAAAGAGGCCCAAAAGGGGCGAGTAAGATACAAAGAGGTCGGGGGTGCCCATAAGGACGGGGATGCCTGGGCACTGTTGTCCAAAGTGATAAAAGATGAAACAATAAAGCATCGAATGGGTTGTAGGGTGTAAGAGGCCAAGAAGAAGACATGAACAAAGACAACTATTATTTGCTAGTTTTCTCACTTAGGAATCATATGAATAGTAGTATGTGATTAGGACCTAGAAATGTACCCAAAGTGTCTACACTCTATATCTTCAAAAACAAACTTTACAAACTCATTCAATACATCTTTCACTTTATGTGAAAGTGCTTCTTCTTCTCTAGTTGTTGAATTATGTGTGTAAAGTCGTGTAGGATTAGCTATGAACACAAAATAAGCAATCTCTACATTTGCTTTTCTTAGGAATTATTTTCCCAGAATCATCAAGATATGTAGACTCTTGTCCACTTCCTCACTCTTTTCCTTAAGGGGATTTAAATTACATTATTTCCGGTCCTTCCCCAATGTGCAAGTGTTTGCATGACCGTCATGACACACTTTCCTATCATATTGCCAAGGTCTATAAGAAAATGTGACAAAACTCCACAATCATTACACCACACATTATCTCATCTTTATGTCTTGAAACTTACCAAACATTTATTGTTCACCAAGATATGAGGTACCTTTAGTGAACAAGATATCTTGTAGGTATTTTAATGCATTATTCTCTTCAAACCAAATTTTATCTATCCATGTTACAACCAAATGTTTAGTATTGTCTCTATTAAAAATTATCTTGTAGACTTTTCCTTTAGACTTACACCAAGTTATGAACAACTTCTTCCACTGTGCAATACTATTTTCTTCTTTTTCTAGCTTCAACAAATTCTATTCATCATGAGAGATTCTCCATTCTCTAGCTCTTCTCCACGATGAATCGACAAGATACTCTTGTCATTCTCTTATGTGACATGTGCATTGGGATCACTTCTTCTAACACCACCATTATGTGCATGGAGGAACTCGAAGGTTCTATGCTCATTCTCTCCATAATTAAAACACATTCCTATTGATCTAATATAAATGGATTTAAACATTAAATTCATAATAGCATACTGTAACTGATGACATATAGGTAATAAACTAAAGTACTATAAATGATGACATATAGGTAATAAACTACAGTATTGTCTAGGCAATACACATGCAACAATGTAAAACCTTAAGTACACAAGAGAGGAATGATGACTTAGCTGGTTCAGAGTGATCTCGAAGTGATTGCAACTATCTGAATGTTGGATCTGTATGGCTTGCAGAGAGTTCTGAGACTCTAAGTTGTGCTGGACATAAGCGCCTAGGGGAGGACAGGAGCACCCATACACTAGTGACTATTCTGGGAGTTAGTGATTGCTTGAGTATTCAAGATCTGATCCTTTTCTGGGTCAAAATGTCTTCGCTCCAATGTCTACTTTTTTTCTCTGGTTCAGATGTTAGGGATTAGATAACACATGTAACCTATAAAACAAATCCTAACTATTTGCACAACTCACAAACACATGAGATTTGAATAAAATATGCAACATGTGAAGTTAGACTGACCCCAACGGTCACTCGATGAGTGAACTTAGTACTGAGCGCTGCACTGCATTTCAAACTCCATGTAGTTATTTGGCTTGTGTGTGAAATATTGTCCTTGGGCTACCCTCGCGCAAATGACGCAAAGATAGCAGGCTGCATATAGCTTTGATGCAAATGTGTGGTATGAAATTCAACACTTCCCTTTTATGCAGTGTATGCATCCCAAAATGTAGTCCCTTTGAATAATAGTGGTAGTATGTAGATATGATAGCCCCTTTTGAATTACCAACCAACATAGTAGTGAGCATGTTGTGTATATATATGAATCTCTTGCTTGTGTTAGGAAATAAGAGATAAAATATGCGGAATAATCCCTTACAGAATCGCAACAGTAGAAACTAATATGCAGAAAATATTACAGATCTCAAATAAAAGTGCAAAATAAATAACACAACACAGAGAGACAAGATTTAACGTGGTTCACCCAATTTGGGCTATGTCCACCAAGAATCACTTGCTCAGATTTTATTACAAGCCTCCACCCTCTCAATACAATACCCAGATCCATTTGGAGCTATGCTCAACAAACTCTACAGAATTCACACCCGAATTCAAAACACATCTACAATACATTTGCTTGTCTATGTATCATATGCATAAGACCATATAAATAGACAATTGCTTAAGCAGTTTGATACAAAACAGTGGGTATCAAAACCATGGGCAAAAACTATGGGTATCAAAACCATGGGCAAAAAACCGTGGGTGTCAAAACAATGGGTACTGAAAAACCATGGGCCCAAAAACAGCCCATAATGGTTACCCATTACCCATGGGTTAATAAACCACCCATGAAAATTTGCTTCGGGGACTTCGTCCCCGAACCCCCCTAACCCGCTCACCGGCGAGCAGGACCGCCATAAAAATAGCCGAGTGTAACACATAGAAGGTGTACCACACTCTAACATGAAAATAGGCTCCACAAACATAACAGCTTGAATTTTGACATTAGTGACACAAAAGGCCGACTAAGAATGCTGGCTAAGGATAAGAAAAGAAATAAAACTAACCACAAATGATAAAATGTGCAAAAAGAATAAGGAGGACAAGAGTGCCCAGAAGGGATACAAGCATCTGAGCACCAATGTCTAGAGACCACAAATGACTTATGTGACAAAACAAACAAACATGGATCCCTATAACCTGATCATAAGTGAATGCAGAACTGAGAAGTGTAGAAGAGAGTCACAATATAAATCAATCAAATAACATACAAGGACAAGGGAGAGTGTCACCAATGTGTACTTTTCTCACTTAAGATCCATGCATATAACAACGTACCGATGACATAGTAAAGTAGTGATACATGCATAATTTTGTGTCGAAGCCTATGAATCCATGCCCACAACCTCATCCATAATATCCTATACCTCTTTTAGATTTTCCTTTTCCTTTCTATGCATCATCATTGCACTAATATGTAATGGGTTCACCCTATTGCGTAGGATTTCCTCTTTTGCTACACCACTCCTTGTCTGCATGACAAAATCTCTTCCACATTCAATGCACACTAATAGGATTATTCGATAGAATACTCATGGATTACACTAAACTTGTCTTGTATGGATATGTGCATCCTATTCATATAATGTGTGATCTTCTTAGTGTCATCCTCAACATGACCCGCTCTTATGGAGAGTTTATATAATTCCTCAATGTAGTCCTTGTGTTCAAACTCCTATTGCAAACTATGAAACTTCTTAAATAAATTCAATGGGTAATTTGTAGGCATGAAGTTGGTCTTCAAATTTATCATCAATCGATCTCAATTCTTGTCTTTACATTTACAAACTCTTTTAGTCTAAATAAGCTCCCGCCATAGAGCTGTGTGACTTTTAAACATAGTGCATGCAAACCTAACTTTCTTAGAATCTTCCATGCCTTCATAATCAAAGTACTTCTCCACCTTAATGAAAGTGATCTTCAAGATTTTCACTTCTAGAATAACTTGAAAAGTCCAAATTACGCTTACTACCCATTCTCGCGAGTCGCGATTACACCCAAGAATCTATCTTCTTGTTCATCCATATATTCTTCTTATTCGGAGTTAATCTTGGTAATACATCACCTAATAGATTATTAGTAAACATGTGTGAGTGTGAGTTGTGACAACAACTCACCCGGATTGTGTGTTTGTTTTAGATCAAGTTTTGACTCTTATTTCTAGGAACTGATAACTTATATGTATCTCTGAATTAGATTAATAAATATGATCCTCTTGTCAAAATCGTGCAGAAATGTGATCAGTTCGTGCATCCATGCGTTCATTATTGTTAACACGATTATGCAGTTTTTATTTTGACACTAGAATTGACTGTAAACAAGTGTTGCTGTTCTTCCTGAACATGCCATCGCCATTTCATATGTGCCTGTGCAATCCAAGTGTGGATTCCCTAACCATTGGGAATCTCATGCAAATCTTCCATCTCACGCCGTTCATGTCTGTCAGTGTATGTCTTCTTCGTGTTTATTGACTTCAATTTTTTTGTGTGTCATTACGTCCATGGATATATGATATCTAGTCCTATGATAGTTTTTAATGTTGTCGAAGTTATTACTTATAACATAGCTTAAGCTTTAGTAAATGGAAGCAAAGTATTGTTAAACTTGTTATTTTATTACTTGTCCTGTTCTATAGTCAAATTTATGTTTAATAGTATGTTGGTTAGGAAAATAATAGGGTGGTTGTTTGATAGAGTGATTTACATTGTTTGTAATGGATGCATTCTTAGGACAATTAGTACATGTTCCTGGATTCCAGTTGGTGATTCTCACCCCTAGATAGCACTCAACTATCACGTCATAGTTTTTTTCTATTTCAAGAAAAAAATAGGATTTATTTTGGATCTGTACAATACAAGAGGGGTGAAAATAGTCATGGAAAAATCAAATATAGTTGAAAAGTTTGAAGTGAGAGATTTTCACATATGGTTGGCAACAATCCAATTGTTGATTAATTAAGACCTATATGACATCTTTCATAAAAAATCAAACAGACAAACAAATGCTAATAAGGCAGTTAAACGAGATACAAAGACTTAGAAGACAATAATTGTCCTTACTTATTTTGTTGTCTAATGCTTATTTGCATTATATGATTTTTTCTAGGATTTCCAATTTTAACTGGGATGCATTGAATATGTTCAAATCACAATCTAGGAGTGTTACAATGCATTTGAAACAAAATTAAAAATGAGAGAAGGTGAGAGCATTGTACAACACATTAATAAGTTTCATTCTTTTACAAATCAAAGTTGAATTTAAAGATGATGATGCAAAATCTTCATAATATATACACCAACTATTCAAACATATTTTTTAATTTGGATAAAATAAATCATAGTCTAGAAAACTTTATTTCTTCTTTGCTTGATGAAGAAAACATAACCAAAAGAAACGATTCAAGGAAAGAGGAAAAATTAATGTTTGTGAAAAATACACCCAATTCTCCTTTCATGTCAAATAAACATGAATCAAATTCCAAAAATTCAAAGAAAGTATATCTTTTTTATTATCATAAACAATATGGAAATATTCGTATTGTAAATAGAGAACACATGTCTCACCAATGGAAAAATAAAGAATAAGGCATTGGTTTCTCTCAATAACA
This sequence comes from Taxus chinensis, assembly GCA_019776745.2. Classification (NCBI taxonomy): domain Eukaryota; kingdom Viridiplantae; phylum Streptophyta; class Pinopsida; order Cupressales; family Taxaceae; genus Taxus; species Taxus chinensis. Next base: position 661,179,245 of record CM034153.1, on the reverse strand, counting down.
TAGAAGAGGAAAGTGATTGAGAAGAATATCTTCCCCCAAAAGTGATGTAGAATATGCTTATTGAAAAATGATTATGCATACTAATAAAAAAAAAAAAATTAAATTGAAAATGCCTCTGTTTACGTGTGTGGTGTGTTAGTGATTATTTATTCTATGTGTTGTGTGTAATGTTTTAGGATGATTTGATCTCACTAAAAAATGAAGTTTATTTTTACCTACTCAGTGGGCGTAACCATCCATAAGAGTAGATTTGAGAAGAAAAGTGGAAGCACGTGCCATTATTGCAATAATAAAAGGGAAGAGAAGTGAAGGCCCATGATACACTTGTGGATTGTGATGTAGACAATTGTTTGACATTTAAATTTTGCTTCAAGAGTTTGGATAATGATATCTTCATATCCACATTTGATGTAAGGTCCTAGATAATGTTGTGTTCCTGATCATAATAGTTCAATAAAAACATAGTGAGGTACTTCAAACTACCCTTTTTGAATTGGTTAAATTACCATACGCTGGTATTAGCTTGTTGGGTTGGCTGATATACATCTCCATGCATAAATGTGTGTTTGTATGTGTGCATTGTTATATTTTCTTATGTTCTTACCAGGGGGGAAATCTTGGTGTTAATCTTGTTAGTACATCACATAGTTCATATTATTGAGGATGTGTGAGTGTGAGTTGTGATAATAACTCATTCCTATAGAATAGGGATTGTGATATTGTTTTAGATAATGTTAGAGTCCTTATTTATAGAAGACCACCAAGCTATATGTATCTCTCAATTTGATTAATAAAATATACATGATTATCTTATTTTTAATAGCTTAGTGATACAATAAATGTTATCTTTAATATTTGGCCTTCTATAATAACTTCTAGTGTCCATATCAAGATTACTAACCATCCTTGTGATTACACACAAAACTCTATCTTCTTGCTAATGCATATATTCTTTGACAATTTGATCTTCAAGTTCTTCCACTTGACCTATTCTTTTCTTAGATGTTCATACACCACAAATCCATGTATTGGGAAAATTCAATAGTCTCAAAATACAATTTTGTTCCTATTATAAAATCTACTAATTCAAAAATTCTTAGAGATCTAGGTGCTCTTACAACCATCTTAACAATCTTGTAGTGAATCCTCCTAGTTTTTCCATCTAATTTTCCACAAAATCAAGTGATTACAATCCTCACACTCTCTAGACATTCCACACAACACTTTTCACTTGAATATATCTTCACCATATTCAAACATACTCACAAAGGCATTGAACAAATGTTTCCTCTAGTTCCAAATGATGTACCCATGTTTGGGGAGTCCAATTAAGAATATCCTTAGACAACACATTGTTACGAACTATCAAAACGATTGAATGAATCACAACCTTACACACACAAAATAAATTGAAAAATTAACACACTTTAATTGATTTCAAGAAGAAACAAAAAATTCACACAAACATGAGACTAATCGAAACACATATAGCCGCTACACAATCTTTGAGGAGATACAACAATAAGAAAACTACGAATATAAATAGCTCAAATAATAATTATCAAATTATCTCTAAGCTATGACCCATAGGAATTACCATACTCAAGTGTAAGGGCGAGTTCTTATATAACCAAACACCACCACTTACATTAACACTCATTCTTAGCACATACTACCCATATGACATTTATTGAATCCTCCTATTTTAAATGGATTATAATCCATTATGCAAGATAAAACACAATTACTCCTTAATCTATTTAAATCATAACACAACTAAAATAAATTTGATTTAGAACCAAAAAAATACAACTATTGGGTAGGGAATTTTTTCCATTTCCCTCTATTGGATGAATAGTTTAAATAAAAATACTCATGCTCCCAAAGATCATGCACATATTAAAACCCTATGCATAATCATTCAAAGTAAATCCTTGCATGTTTATTCAAATAGACTCTACTGACCTTGTAATTTTAGGAGTAAATGCATGCCCTCAAGATGAACCTATGTATAAAAATGAAGTATGTGATAATGTACACAAAACAAAGGGTGTTGGTATGTGATAGGAAACATCAAATAAGTTTCTTGGTCTTACGTAAAGCGTGAAGCACTATGCCAAGTATATAAATCATTATGCCATCCGTCTTAATGTGTATGCGTAATATATATATGTTGCAATGCAATTTGACCCCACAACCTTTGCCTTTGACATATACATTTTTTGCTTTTGCCATTGAATTAGTAGCTTGCACCTAATTTGTGAAGGATATTCTAGAATATAGAAGCTAGCGCGAACCTTTGAACTGTGCTCTATTCTTGGCCTCATGTGCACACAAACATTTAAATTAAAATTAATATGTAATTGCGTTGTTACAAATTTAGATTTAACAACCAATACAAATAATTGTCCTATTAAATGAAATGTTTACTAAGTATTAATTTTTTGTTAATAGTCACCGACCTAAAAATCTTAACTTTTTAATGGATATAATTTTTTTTGAGATCACTACAATTACATTATTATGTGTTTTAATAACATAAACATTTAATTGATATAGCAAAAAAAATTGTATACAGGATCTTAATACCTCACAATAGAGAAATATAGTATATTAAGAATAAATTTCAACATACATTATAAGGGTCACAACAAATTTGATAACTTTAAATATTATTTATAAAATATAGGTTGAGACATGTATACAATGATTTTTAAGGAAAATACGTGTACACATATTCACCGACCCAAGAACTTACATGAATATTGTTTGAGAAAAGCAATGAATGTGTGTGTGTGTGTGTGTGTGTGTGTGTGTGTGTGTGTGTGTGTGTGTGTGTGTGTGTGTGTGTGTGTGTGTGTGTGTGTGTGTGTGTGTGTGTGTGTGTGTGTGTGTGTGTGTGTGTGTGTGTGTGTGTGTGTGTGTGTGTGTGTGTGTAGACACACACACACACACATGTATATTTACACACATATGCATATATACATATATGTATGTGTATGTATATATACATATATATGTACATATATGTATGTATACATACACATACATACATACATACATACATACATTTATGTGTGTGTGTGTGTGTGTGTGTGTGTGTGTGTGTGTGTGTGTGTGTGTGTGTGTGTGTGTGTGTGTTTACATAACATTATATATGTATATGTATATACATACATATATAATTTTATAGATACACACATATGTTCTTCTTAATCTATTAACAAAAATGCAAAATAGGGGATAGTGTTGAGTTGCACTCTTATGATTAGAACAATATGAAGCATAGATACAATCTCACAAGACAATTGGGGGACCTCCAAATAAATCCATGGGATGCTACAATTAGTGAAGCTAGTGGAAATGATGCAATAGTTTGGAAATGTCTATAATGCGGTTCGACCCCATTGCGACAACCCGATTCACTACCACCACCACATGTCCTCGCTCTACACATCACAATAGATGAACACCAAACCATTTACCAGCTTCGCCCTCTACTGCACATCTGTCACCTCCACCCTCACATTGTGTACCATCACCTCATTGATGTTAGTCATTGATAATAAACATCTCTAATTGAAACTGTTCAATATAATCGACCACATGTTGGCTATAGTGGCAATACTCACTATAAAAAACATTTCATTCAAGAAATATGGGAAGTTGAATGGACATTGAAACACGCTTCTATATCCACCATCCAACTCAAAAAAACAATTGTTATTTGTGGACCTTCTATTTGGTAATAAGACACCTATTACCAGAAGTAATGGGCTTAATGACAAATATATAACTATTTAAACAAATGTTGGAATCAAGATTGAGATAAGACACACTTGTATACTTAGTTACAATGTATGTCAAGGGAAACAAAAATTTCAAGATTAAAATCAAAATATGATAAAGTTGTATACTTAATTAAATATATACATTTTTGTATATACATTTATATATGTGCATATATATACATGTGTGTGTGTGTGCACATGTACGCGCACACACATATATTATCAAACATTCAATTTATGCTTTACTGAATAATAATTTATAATTTATAAATATTACTACCTTCAATTTTTATAAACTATTAATATTATCAATGCATCTTCAAACTCTTCATTAGCTTCTTTTAAAATCAATGAATTTGGGTGTAAATTTGATAGCTATTTTTAATTTCTAAACAATTTTTTTAGTGACAAACTACTATATTGTATATGATCATACACTGACTACAAAATAGTGTTTATGTTTTAATTAATATAGACATTTTAATATATTAATTTAGAAAATATCGACAAATATCAATTTTGAAGGATCTATATTAGATTTGTCATAAATTTTCACCTATTAAAGAATTCTAAATTGATTTACAAATCTATTATTTTGTTTGTCAATTGTTTGTTGATTCGTGACAGAGGGCCTCAATGAAAAATTATCCCTATGTTGGGATTGAAAACATCTTAATAAAATAAGTTCAAAATGCCACCAGATGCGTAAGACATCACAAATCTTCAATTGCCTTTTCCAAACAAAAAGACTAAGTACTATATAATGATCAAATACAAGCCAAATTAAGACCGACCATTACTTCCACCACTCTCTTAAGTGCCATTATAAGTTACACCCATCGACATAATTATTTTTTACTTTTTATCACATATTTATATAAAAAAATTATTACATATTTACACATTAAAGATAGGTCATTAATTTTTTAAAAGTATTTAACAACTAAAAGCAAAATAAATACATATATCCAATAGAGAATTTTACATATGTGGAAGTAATGACATGACAAGATAAAATACTAATACTTGTAGTAGTAAGATATGTATTTAAAAGTAAATAAAAGTAAAGTAAAGAAGAGGAGAGAGATAAAGGTTGAATAAGAAAACTTAGGATTACATAGAGGGTTGTAGTCCAACGGCAAGGATGATGGCTTGTTAAGCTATGTACTAGGGTCCAAGTCCCTCTAGATGCGTGATACAAAGAATTAAAATAGATACATTAAGATTGTGGCCTAGATAAATTTGACGAATTGAATGCCCCTAATCATTGCTACTTAGTCAAAAGAGGGCTCCAATATAGATATATACTTACTCAAAAAATATACATTAACTAAATATAATCTCCATTATAATATAAGACAAAAATACCAATATTTATATAAAATTGTTTAATTCTCATTACATCGGAGGTATCCACCGTTGAGGATGCCATTGCTGGAAAACATCAAATTCTGGCAGCCACTTTCCCAGTAACGCAATACCAGTAATATTGTTTCACATAAATGTTTTTGGTGAATAGTCGCTTTGGTAAGTGACAAGTGACTGACTAACACACATTCTGCTATTGACATGCGATGTGCCCCACTAAACATAGGGAAGTACAAATATTTACCATGAAACACCCACATTTAATGATATTATAATATTTCCTCCTAGTTCCCAAATATCAGTTTTGACACGCGATAAATATCTATCATTTTAAATGCATGTAATCGCCCTCATTTTTGGTAAGCTTTGTATTTGCCTGCCTACAATTGACCCGATCCGCTCCTTTAAAATCCCCAAATCCAATAGAGCAGAAAATATTTTTCTGTAAACCTATAGAGAAAATTCTTCTTCAAACCCTAAAACCAAGGGCTTTTATCGAATATTTTTTTGAGGTTATCCATGGAGAAATCTGAGGTGAAAGTAGAAGAGACAGAGACAAATTAATCTGAGGTTGATGAATTACATCGACGGTCATGAAACTTGAAGGCGGTGTTCCACGTGAGTTCGAATTCCATGGTGGCCTATTTACTGATGGATGCATCCATCGTATCTGCAAATCTAATCACTCTAATGAGTCCAACTAGAGACTATGCTTCTAGAGTGAACACATAATGAGTATTTCGATCTCAGATTTTGATAATTCCCAGTGAAGCCATGGAAACGAAAAAAAGACTACGGGTTCGAACCCCAGGAGATTTTTTCTCTGAAAGTTTCGTGTATCGGTCAGGTGAAGAAGAAAAAACAGGCTTGCATGGAGAGGCATAGACGATGGAAATATCAGGATCGAGATCCTCAACAAATCAGGAAATAATGTTTGCAAGAGGGTGTATACGAACTTTATATATGATTTTTTAAAGGCAATAAGGATGTCATCAAAAGAAACACAATTTTTTTTGGGAAGTGAATAGACCAAGAACAACATGAAAGAGAAAAACGACGTTGTTGGCATCTATGAGGAGGGATGGTGGCAATGGCCTGAATAGACATGGACTATTGTTTAGAGGGATCCATAACTTTAGTTTATTGGAACTTCCATATGAATACAATGCACTAGAACCGATTATTAGTGGTGAGATCATGAGCTTGCATCACCAAAAACACCATCAGAAATATGTTAAACAAGGTGTTGGAGTAGCTTCAAGAGGCTTCTACTAACAAAAATGTTGAATCTAGCTTGAATCGCTTTCTTTGTCTATATATTAATTCTCTACTTGAGGAGTATTGATATTGCCTCCAAAAGAATGAATTGTAGAGTTGAAATTGAAGACTTTATTTCTTGAAATCGAGCATCAATCTCAAACTATTCCGTCCTTTTGACATATGAATCACGCAAGTAAATTTTTGTATGGTGGACTTTGTATGGAATTTGATTGATAGCATAGTCCATTAATGGCAATGGTGTCATCACCAATCAATGCGACTTCCACAACAATTCATTCCTCTCCTGATCCAAATACATCTTCCTCCCTAGAAACAAACAATACCAAAGTTTTTTTGTTGTATGCAAGCTTCAACCATGATTTTGGTTGTTTTTGTAGTCAACACAGAGTAGGGTTTCCATATTTTCAACTGCGATCCATTTAGGGAAACATTCCAACAAGATTCAATTATGGTGGCACTATCAAATCCTCTATATCAACTAATAATCATGGAAAAGAGTTCAACAAGATATCTAATTTCCCTAAAGTGAAACTCTTTCCATTAAAATGAAATCTTGTTTCAAGTCTGCTGAAACCTAAAGATTAGTCTAAAACAAATCCAAATTTACTTTGAAATCCGCAAAGAAAGTGGTAGATCAAAAAATTACCTCAACCCGTGCTCAAAAGGAGGTAATGTGTGTTTTTTTAAAGTAAGGTGTAAGGGTGTGGTTCAATAGTTAAATATGAGGTGTAATTCTTATTGACATATTATGTTTGGTGAGAGGTCTAATGTTATTGCGAATTTATTTGTAGTCGCATTAGGATTATGATATACTAAATTATCAGAGAGACTAATATAATGACAGTTCTTTATATGAGTGTCATCGAAATATTAAATTATTTTAAAGAGAAAAAATATAATCATCAAATTACAGCAGGTCATCCCGTTTAACTGAATTGGAGTTACATCTAATGGTTGTCCTAAAGCTCCTCTAAGATAAGCAACATGACCAAGGAGCTCAACCTTTCATACCAATGACTCACTAAAGTCCTGGAGTAATAACATTTTATCATGCCATTAAAGTATGTACAATTATCATCCTTGATTTTGCATCATTGCATGCTAATAAAAACAAAAGAAGCTTACATGGTACATGTATTTTCTGGAGTGTTTTACTACATGGAAGAGTTTGATAATATCCTTGCAAGTTCCTTTTGTGTGCATCTAAATTTACACTAGCATAGATATCTTAAATACATCTATCTAAAATACACCAAGAGGTATCAATCTTGAGGTGCCTATCTAATGTAGAAACACTTATTAGATGCCGAGGAAAGAGAAATTCCTAACATCGGGAAGATGAAACAATTTATTACTGGGCACAAGTTTGACGTGCTTGCAAATGTGTACAGGGAATCATAAAAATTGGCAGAGATATGTGGCGAAACGAATGATGTAAAAGTGTCGCCATTGGTATTTTACATCCCGTCAAAGTCTGAAGTTAATTTGTGGAAGCAACGCTCTGTGGTGCCTCCCATGGCTTTGAATTTGTAGAGCTCCCATGGGTTGCAGGCCAGGCTTCCTATGACTAGATAAACATGGCTCTACTTTGTTGTAAGAAATTATGTGTACAATCATAAAATTAATGAAAATTCATAAGTTGAGCTTTGTTGAATCAATGTTTTTTGAGAGAAATGTTTCTACAAATTTGTTCTTTTCTTTTTTTCCAACAGAAAGATTCAGCCTTTTAATTTTAGAGAAAATGTCAGTGTTATATTTACTTATTTTGGGTGTGAGTGCGAGGACACGTCGTGTTAATACTTTATAGGCGTCTTCTTTGGAATGGGCTTTGCTAGAAACCGTCTGTTTCCGGGTGGCTCTTCAAAAAACCTAATTCCACTTTTCCGTTCCGGGTGTAGTTAATGTTTTGGTGACGTATAAACAATAATTACATCGTCGCTTTCATAAATATTTTGATGTTTTTCAGTGACATTTTCTTTCAGTGGCCTTCTTTTACGGGCAATAGCGTGGCACTAACAAAAAAGACACCTAACCTTCACCGTCTCCCTGTATTCCAATTTCCACATCATGATATTTAATGGAACTCCGCTTTAGTCTCCATTTCCTAGGGTTTCTCTTTTTGATAAAGAAAATGTAATCACCGCAAATTTTTTGTTTTACCTTTGCAACTACATTGCTCCCATCTCAGCTTTTACATTATTTTTATTATAAGTCTGGTTGAATAAGTTTGTAATCGGTATGAAGTCATGGAGAAAATTAGTGTCATTTCCAAGGGAAAATTAGTGACCTTTCAAAGGATATCTTTATCAACGACGATATGGCCGATAATGACACGAGTTTTACATTTTCAACAAATACCTCTAAGTACACTTATCAACATGTATGGAAAATGTAGAAGTGTATTGTTTCTTCACTTTTTTATTATTTTCATGAGCCCTAGGTGTACAATGTCGGTGAGCTGAATTCTACCCCGCTCAGTCACATGCCGAGATCTGGAAATTTATGGGCATCCTCTCTAAACCGCACAATATTTGATACTATAGGATTAGGTTATTTTCATTTCAATATTTTTAACCGCAGTAAACATTGTATAAAAGATAGTCTAACGGTTTCACATGATAGTGACACAAATGGCTCAAATAGTAGCGGGTCATATCCACATTATTTAATGTTAGTGTTCTTCTATTTAATCACTTTGCTCTCAACCCGCTTAAAAAAGAGTAATGATGTTATTGTTATTATTATTTTTAAATCAAAATTTTGGAAAGTTGCATGCTTAACACTCACATTTTAGCGAAAAAGATATGTTCAATAGATTTATTTAGTGAAAAAAATATATTTTCAAAGATAAGACGATGTAGATTGAACTTATCCCTCAAATAGTTAGAACAAGGAATTTTGTTGGTAGATAGATGAGGACAATTTTCAATTATTACTCCACATCTTTTCCAATTGAAATTTGGTTCAACACAAGCTTCAACCCATAGGATCCATACAATGTTATTAATCAACGTGCCCCAGAGTGGGATATTCATATGTTTCTTGTTGGGGCATTTGGCATTGATAGTAAAAACAAACTAAAAATTAAATAGTGTTTCACCAAATGCAACAAACGGATATTCAACCCAATTATCTCACCTTCTCCAGCATACTCATAAGTCATAGCGAAATAAGAGCTTACCAACATTGTGTGGACATCCATCGAGTCATGATAGGAATATTTACCAACTCATGTGCAATTGTTAGTTTTAGAAAACTTAGGAGTGATAACACAAACAATGAATTATTTATGTGGCCATGGACCCCATCTTGTAAGGTACTAACTTTATAAATGAAACTGCCAAACATGTTTACTGTCCATTTGTCACGTTGGGTCAATTTTATATTTATTTGTCCATGAACGTGTCACCCTAGTTCAGCAGTAGGACCCACAAACATAGTGACCTGTACGTCACAAGACCATTAAACCATGGTCACGCTGGACTTGACCCTTTAATTGGGTTTCACTGTTATTTGCAATTATTGTTGTTTTAATATGTCGGTTGGTTTTGATGCTGATGGGAAGAAGAAATTGATCTTATTGGCTTTACCCACACTTAACTACCTAAACATTTTTTTTTATGAAAATAAATAAACAAAAAATAAATTGTGGTTGATGTTTCACCTAACCTACTTCTAATCTATTCCCAAGTCTCATTGGAGGTGGGCCACCGCTAGTCTATTTTACTTTTTTATTCTATTAGTCATTTCGGTATAAGTATATGCGAAGATTTTTGGAGTACGGAATTTGAATGGATTTTTTTATTTTGTGAGAGATATACTTAAGTATAGAGATAAAGTTTTAATATCGTTTATATGTTCAAAACAATTTGTATAATTTAAAGAGTACTAAAGTTGTTAAATGAATGAAAAATTATTGAAAACAAGGTCATGATATGGCAAATCCTGCCGAAGGTAACGCTTTCTTTTTGTTGTGTTGGATGCATTGGGTCTATGTTTTTGGGGTGCAATTTGTTTGTTGGAAAGGGGATGGATGATTTGAATTGCAAGAGAGGACTTGTTGGGAGCGTTCAATTTAACTTTGCATGGATAGAACTGTGTGTGGGCATTGGTTTTGCAATGCAATAAAGTCATATTATGTAAAAGAAGAGGATATTCAAGGTGGTCTAATAAACTATTGTAATCGAAGAAGTGGTACTCTATTTGCGAGTATATTTGTAGCGCGGTAGTTGTCGTTTCTTTGATTGCGATGTTGTCTTACTTTCGTACATGCTTGTTTGTTGGTACTCAATTGAAGGTGTGATGTTGAAGTCGACTTTGCAATGTAACATGTTGTCTGTAAGTGTAGAAAGCGTTATCTGAGTCAATGCAATGGACAAGTAGTGTCACCACTATTTGAGATGATTATTGTGGAAAACATTGTAATCAAAGAAGTGGTACTGTATTTGCAAGTGTTTCTTTAGCATAGGATTTATTGTTCCTTTGATTGTGATGTTTTCTTACTTCCTTACATGCTAGTTTTTGTACTCAATTGAACGTATGGTGTTGAAGTCACTTTGTAATGAAGCACGATGTCTATAAGTGTGGAAAGCATTGTTTGATTTGGTGCAATGGACAAGTAGCATGTTTGTTGAATTTTTAATGCTTGTAGATTTACATTTGAACTTCGATGCACCATTCCAGTTGTTTGTAGTGCTACATGAATTCCACTATGGAGGTTGAGAGAACTATCAACATCCAATTTGACTTTGTATGATTGAAAGGCATTAGAGTTAGATCATGGTAGCTGAATTTTTTTATTTTTAAATGAAACATATTGTGAATATGTTGATAAATTTTCTATAAATTGATAAAATTTGTTTAGTGCATTTGAAATATTACATTCTAAAAATGGCAAGGGGAAACATAATTTTTTTTGAAAATGCCAAATAGAATATTTTGATTAAGTTGTTAATATTCATACGATGCTAATGAAGATTTTATTGAAAGTATACTACAAGTACACTTTAGAAATGCATGGCAACGTGTCATAGTCTGTGCAGAGTGTAAATTATCTAAAATAACATATGGCATGCAATGGTGTGCATTGAAAATTCATTTATTTTGGAAGACATTGTTGAAATCATAATCCACACAGAGTTCAGCCATTGTGACTATCGTGAAATGAAAAACAAGTAGAACATCTTGGAAGCATTATCCTTTAAGTTGGATGCGTCAGTGGTACACCAATTGTGCCATTAAGAACACATTTTAGTGAAGGTAAGGTAAGTTTTGTTTTTTGTATGTATTCGAATAGCTTTCAATGAAAATAGTGCTTTGTTTGTGGCGTGCCTTGTATTTGAATCTTTGAAAACAAATAAATATTGTGGTATGTGAATGGAAAGTGATATGGTTCTTTGCAACATCACCAATAACTCTGTACCTGGAAGTGAAAGAGACCATATATGGTGATATGTAGTAATTTAACATGTAGCAGTAGGCCAAGAAATCAACATAACCAAGCTAGACGTGTATTTTTTTATATAATTCGTAATTGCCAAAAGCGAAACAGTTGAATAGTAAGACATGTAATATTTGTCTAACCTCTGTATTACAATCCTTCAATTTGCCTTGAGCAAGAAGGCATAGAATAATTGGGAAGAGGCTGAGGAAGGTCAAATTCCCATTAAAACCTGGGAGACACTTTTGGATACAGGTATGTAGAGCAATCCTGTTTCAACGTCTCAAATTTATAAGCTTTTACAGAATTGAAGATTAGACTTGAATTTGTGGAAGACCCTCTCAGATGTTGGTAATAGGATGAATCCTACATAAACATCATTAATTTAGTAGACTAAAATCAATATGTGACTAAAAAAGGCTAGGATATCCTATATTGGTCGGAATCTAGGTATGGAAAACTACCCAAACAAAGAAAGATACATTCAAAATCTGGAATAAACTCTATCTCAAAACAAATGCCCCTACTAGAGAACATTTCTCTGGCCAAGAAAAAAAGGTAGGCATGTAGCTGACTTTGCTTGAAGGTATAGATAGTGTGCATTGACGAGATGCCGTACAATAGAAAGAGGCAGCTACAGTTCGTAGAACTAGATAAGTAGAGAGAAAGGCAGTGCATATGCAACCCTCTTTGATACAAAGATATATAGAGAATATTTGAATGTGTAGTTTCTGATGTAGAGGGGGAGGTTGAGATCACTGCAGTTTGACTAATGTTCACATTTAGCCTCTTTGCAAAATCTAGACTTACTAATAGATAAAACTAGATAATCCCAAACAAGTAACTATACAGAAAAATGAAGATTAGAGAGTTAAATGTTATCAAACACATTTGTGCATTTGCAAATTTGAATGCAACTATAGATTCACATGCACAAAAAGGAATGATAACTACATTTTAGTGCAAGCTTGGGTTGGGAACCTGGTTACAATTTAGAAAAGAAAACGTGATTAAGTTGGGGACAGTGGGAAAAACTACAAATTTGGAGACAAGATGAGAAGTAAAATATGATACCTGTGTGTGAAAACCTACACAAGTTTTCTGCAGAGTCGATATAGAGAGTTTTGTTTTTCTTTCCTGCCCACATGATAAATGGTAGCGCCTTGACCCAAAGCGGCTCCCCCTATTTGAACTCTGGGGAGATACTCCTTCACACCCCCCCCCCCAGCACCAATAAAGACTATCACACACAGTGACCTTATTAAATGCTAATGACAATATATTTTCCTCAAACTGCAGAAATGACTAACAATAAATAACCAAATATGCTTGAATAAAGGGAGAAGAATATTCCCTTGAAAATATTACAAAACATTGAAATTGTAGATAAAATTTTCCATGTGGCACATGACAATTGGCAAGAAGAAAAAATTAATATGCATGTTGAAACCAATATCCTCTTGGGTATTCTCTTCTCTGTCACAAGCATGATATATAAGCATTTTATAATTGTTCAGAGCAGTCTAACGTTTGGAGAGATAGGCTGCATTTATTTCTCAATTTAATGTTATTTATTGTTTTCCACAAAACACTGTCACAAAAGTACAAAGAATAGTGCTGCAATAATTGAGATAATATATTCATACATAGGAAAGTCTTCACTAATAATACGTAGGAAATACCGCATTCAAGGAAAAAAACATAACGTTGTACTTGTAACTATTGAATACCCTGTAAAAATTTACGGGAGAAGAAGTCGTTGGAAAAGAGGTCGCTTGAAATTTGTCACCGGAATTACTGTTGGATTATTGTTACCCTCTAGAACACTATAAGTTACTATTGGATATGGATGAGTAGTAATGAAAATGGAAGTCTAATGAGTTAAATGGATCCTATCTCCCATTTTGGGATGGGAACAAAACAATCCTTTATTAATTTAGGACTCTCTAGAATTTTTATTTTGGGATGAGAACTAAATATTAAAGAGTGATTCTATTTGGACAAAGATCGAAATCTATTTTTTGCATGGAAAATCATTTTCCTCGCACTTCACCTCCTCATGAATTTGAAATTATAAATCATAAGTTTACTTTTTTTTAGAAATTTAAAATACTATCACATGGTCCTTAGTTCATTGGAGAGGTTGATAGGCTAATGGTTGAATGAGTGATAGTCAAAGATTGAATGGTATTTTTCACTTAGGACACTACAACAGATCCCAGGGAAATATTTGACACTAGATGACTTAGAATCCACTGGTAAGCTAAAAGTGGCGTTAACTACATTCATTGTAAAAAAAGCCAATTAAAAAGTAGGCTTTTCATGTAAAACATAACCAAGACGTTAAAAAATATTTAGGCACCAAATTGATGCCGACAATGCTTCAAAGATAAATATCTATGTTATTAAAATCCATCAAAAACTCTATTAGCAGACATTTCTGAATTTGCTACACTTATCTGCCTTACAGTGCATAAAACCCCAAAACAACCATGGAATTCCCTATAATAAAGCAGAAAATTCAAAAATTTGTGGCACATCACCATTTCTAAACCTTTAACTTTATAAATAAAATGGAATAGAAGATCTGCTATAATATATTTATCGTAGCTAGTTTTAGAAATATGTCCCATGACAAAGCTATTGTCATATTACTGTGAACATAATAAGAGGCTTTCTAAGAAGTCAAATGTGAGCCCTGATAAACAAAACTAAGCAGAGAGAGAAAAACAAAAACCTACCCACAAAAATCAGCACGGAAGAGCACAAAGAGAGCTACTAGGAAATAACCAATGCTTAAATCCAAAACATGATTATTTGTAAGCATTCTAAAACCCTTGGGAGTCGCTCCCGGAAGACCACTCACATGAAGAGGGGAACTTAAGGTTACCATCTGTCTTGGTGTTTAAGTAACCAAGAAACTACTACCCTCACAAACTTCTTCGTTTGATACTCGAAATCATCCATGATTTCCCGATTTTCTTCAAGCATCTGGTGCTTGAAGTCATTCAACATTTTATTGTTCACTTTGTGCAAACGATCATTCAACTCTCGTAAATCAGAGCTACGGCTTCCATTTTCCATGCCATCAGAATCACGCCCTGTTAAATTTCTGTCAATGTGATGCTGATCTGCAGTTGCTACCCTCCTGCTTTTACTGGACACACCACCACAAATTTTTACTACTTTCTCATCCTCAATGGACAACTCCTCCTCTTCTCCATTTCCCCACACCTGGTAGCACAACTTATACAAAGTCTCTTCACACCCATCCTTAAAACTGAAATCTTTAGCCTTGACCTTATCCCTAAGCCCAACAAACTCGCTCTTCAGCCCTCTATCCTTACTATACAGCTGATCATTACTATACTCGCCATCCAACTCACCCCTGATACTATCATAAAAAATGACAAGGCTTTTTTTTGACAAATCATTACCCTTTGCGTAGAACGCTGCAAGACCCTTCAGATATGCAAGTTCATCCTTGGGGTTCCAAATCCTGCCGTTATTTTTCGCAGACTTTTCTCCTTCTACTAGCTTCTCCTTTCCTCTCCTTTCTCCGATACTTTTACTTTCTGTTTGATCCTTTTTTGCGGTTTCCGCTTCTGCTATTTTTTTGGCATTGATTTTCTTGGAAAATGGTTTCATGGATTCTTTCAAATCAGTCTCTCGGGTGTTCTTAACTGAGGAATAGGATGAAGGTTTGACGTGGTCGAAATGTTATTACTCTCTATGTTTTCAATTTCACTGATTTGCCCTGCCTCGAGCCACACAAAATGGACCAAATGTACATCATAAACAATAAATCCATTAAATGCATGGAAGGACATCCCTTTTCCAGCAACAGTTGCAAATAAAAGGGTTCACCAATAAAATGTTGTCAACATAAAAAAATTAGAGCATGAAACTTTAGTTCAACCATTTTTAAATACACATGGCATAATGTAATTGGAAATAATGCAAATGACTAATAGATGTGGTGAAGCCAATATCCTTGCCTTCGGCAGGATAAAAAGAGAGGACTTTGGCAATTGGATTCTAGTTTGAGTTTTTACTAATTGAATCATTTTTAAAGGTGTGTCTTCCTCTTATTATTGCGCCGAAGATAGGTATAATGCCTTTAATTCACTCATTAATCTTTTTCTCTTTCCTCAATCAAATGTTGCCATGTGGATTATTTTGGTATGAGACTATATATATATATATATATATATTATAATTTTAAAACATTATTTATCTCTCATCTCATTTGCGGGTTAACTTTTTCCTTTATTTATGTTTGTTTTTTAGGAAGAGAAATTGTCCTTCCTTGCATTTAACGACATCATTATGTATGACAGACTTCATTGCTGTTGGGGGGCTCAAGAATGGGCCTTTATGTTGTTTGGTTTGACCGGAAGCCAAATTTAATTATCATTTGTTATATATGTGGTTTTACATATGTGTTTTTCTTACTTTGGATCGAAGCCGTGAAGATACTTCTAGAAGGAATAGAACATGGACAGAGAGGACATAAAGCTATTGGTGAAGGGGACAACGACTTGTCTCTGGACTTCAAATGGAAGAAGGTAATTCTGCATAGAAAAGACTCTGTCTACTCTGTAACACGTGACTGAGAAATCATTGTTGGTTGCCACCTCTTCCGCCAACAATTTACAATGGTAGTCATACGATGTACATGGCATGCAACAACACAATTTTATTTTATCTTCTCCATACCATAAATAATGGAATGAAATTGTTAAATTATATTTGTATCTCCTCTGTGCTACATATTGTTCTCAGAAATGCTGTGGAGCATGAGATTTCTTCTTATCAAACATTTCTTTTAACGTGTCAGTCTTCCCGCTACATATTAGTGGATTTGAAGTAAATTACATTCCTTCCCTCAACTCTCTTCATATGTAATGCTATTAACCCACATGATGGACGGTGTCATAATCAGAATTTTATGTCCAAAGTATCGAAATGCTCTGGACCATTTTGTCTTGTCATCCTTTTGGTGGCAACAAGTGCCTATGGTCTTTAGACATAGTAGATAAAGTTAACTACAAATAAGTTTTACATTTTCACAAATTACAAGTATATTTATTAAGATACTAAAAAAATATACAGTCTGTTAATTCTTTGGCTTGTAATTGTCTATATTAGATTACATTTTTCAACAACCATATATTGCAAGAATCATAAGAAAACAACTTGCAGACTGTCAATTTTCAAGATTAAAGAATTATAAGTCACTTATGCATCTACTTCAACAATATTTTCCATACTTGCCTATCCCATTTCTGCCATTTTATATCCATAGAATGCTTCTATCAGATTTATGCCTCTCGCATTATTGAATTATTGGTGATTATGGTTCATACTCTAACCATTCAAGTGAGTTCAATAGTTAGTTTTTAAATCTTTTTTTATTTGTGTTAATCTAAACTAGGATAGCTACACCTTTTTTATAAAACAATTGCAATAACCAAAAGTCCATCCTTTATATGTCAGCTAAAAAACCTTTTAATACATTTTATAATTTTCAAAACAATTCTAATATTTTCTTCTAATATAATGATTACTTTGTAAACAACTACATAAAAACATAATTGCAATATAACAAAATTGTTTACTACATGACTTTGTTTTCGAAAGATCTAATACTATGTTCATTTTCTATATCATGCGCATTTAAACCATGCTTTTGTAAACTTGTTAAATTGGATCTCTTTTCAATATGATTCGCTAATTTTTTAGTGGACCACGGTTCCAAACATGCTTTCTTCTATTGTTGTTTCCCACAAATTTCTACTCATGCAAAATAGTCTATCCCAATTTGCAAAATGTGAAAGACTAGCAAATCCCAGTTTTCAAATTCTACTATTTTTCAACATCTTCTTGGAGAAAACCTGAGGAGCTTTGGTACTTCCCAAACTTTATTTTTGGCCCGCATCTCTTCATTCATATGTGCATATGAAAATGTAACCCTGTCTCCCTTACAACTACTGTGTTCTCTTTCCCTCGTGACAAATCCACTGATTCAAATTCGCAATGATAAAAACCAAAACAAATCACATAAACTCATACTACTACAAAATTCGAGTTCAATTCTTCGACGAAATACAAACACTTTTTTTCCCTACTTAAGCATATTCCCTAAAAACTAATGGACTTCTACTCTATTTGATTACTTCTTCGACAAAATTAAAACATGGTTTTTTTCCATTTACACTTTTTTTCAAATAATTAACTGACAATTTTCACCTCAACTTCAATCAACTACAAACGGGTACCCCATATGCTCTTCACTCATCCACTTTCAAACTGCATGTTAAACACATGCAGCAATTATCGTTTCAACATGACAATGACCACTACAACTTTGAATCCCGAGCAAAAAATATACGAAGAGAGCAACTACTCTTGGCTTGTCCTTTCCTAGCTTTATAGCCAAGTCCTCTTCCACACCACAAAAATTTATCTTTGGCAGGATTTGTCATATCATGGCCTTGTTTATATTGACTATACGTTCCCCATTTGTTTGTTCAAGGATAACTTGCAACCTGTAACTATTGAGTGCATGAAAAATCAACCTTCTTTGGCTTAGTATTAATGACCGAGGGGTTTCCGTGCTGTCAAAGTTATTTGGATCTTGAAAATAGCTTCATCCCTTTTAGTCAACATCTTTGCAAAATTTGTACCTTAGTGGGTGGCATAACAACTATGACCTACCATGATCCACACTAATTGGACTGCAACTCATTCGATGTTTCCCAAATTATCAACATTGTCTTAGTTAAACATGGTAGACATAAACACCCCTTAATCTAAGAAGCTCGTTGGAATGTTGTTATATGATGAACATTCTATATAATAAGACCATTATGTCTCTATTGTACATGAGGGGCTGAAAAGACATATTCTATCATACCACCATTTCTTCTAATATCTTCCACCTACCCATCTCACATCTAAGTTAGCGGAATCCGGTTTTCAATGGGCTATGAACATCTTCATTTCCAATTTGATCTTTTGCCCCATGTAGTTTTATTGAACCTATTCATAAGCAAGGTTAAACACAATCAATGAGCATTGATAGTCCTTTCTGAGCTACTTTATTCACATGTTTAGTTTAAATTTTCTTACATATTTTTTAATTTCTTGGTTGGTAGTTGGGCATTCTTTTAGTTAATGCCCCTCCTATTCATCCAAAGCTTGTTTTAATAGACATCTAATATTGGTACAAAATTAGTAATTTGTTATAATATTATATTATTTTAGTGTATTTATGTGTTTATGATAAATCTCTTGTTGGCAAGTGTCTTGATTTTTGATTGATTTTTGATGTGTTCTCCATCTCCTCCCATTTTCTCTTCACTCCCTAGGTTTCTCTCTCTCCAATGTTTACCAAGTTTATGTCTTTTTTCCAAAAATGTAATATGCTTATCGTTCATGACCAAAACCCTACGACAATCTTGGCCACTTATCTTGTGTTGACACCTTTACCTTTATTCTGGGTCTCTGATGAATTCTTACCCTTCTTTATCACTTTTTCTCACTTGTTTTGTGTTGGTGTGTGTGACAGAGGGACACTAATTTGAGTACGAGAAGTCTATAAATATATAGGTGCATAGTGCATTCAAGATAGATTACACAGACACTCAAAATCATATGAAAAATATATTTAACACAATCTTAACACCCCATTCCAAAAGAAATTATAATAATTTAAATAAGAACATCTAGTATTTATGTGTTGCATTGATTAGAGCATTACAAGTGACAACAATTGGGAAAGTACACTACAATGGATTGAAATGCATTATACTTGATGTTTTGTAGTAAGAGAAATGTTTGCTTCAAGTGGCTTGATAATAATGAAGGGATAACATAAACTACTCAAAAAATTCCCTATTTTTGTGTTCTTTGAAAGGTGTTGCTTTTGTATTAGGGTTTCAAGGAAGGGTAGCATTTTTCTACGTATCTACATAGAATTTGGGAAAAGTGAACGAGGTTTTCTGAGATCAAAAATAGGTGAATATGGTCATTAGTTTATAACTCACATTGTACCAAAGATAATAGGAACATGTCATAGTTGTGGAAAAATGGTTTGATTTGGAAAAGGGTTTAGTTTTTTATGCACCATCTAGTTCGGTACATTTGTCATAACAGTCATAATCATACTCTGTTCCACCTTATGAACCCACAATCCTCCCTTATTATATATGTTGGATCCTGATCATAGCTCTCTTTCTTCATCATGCACATTCATGACAAAATCCTAGGTCCACCATATCAAATTGAGAGTGACAATCTTTCTTATGATAGTTTGGAGTATGATGAGCATGAAAGTTAATCTTCTCATGGTTCATAAAATCTTTAAACAAAATACCTTTGCACTGAGTAAGTTCTTACCTAGTTTGCCTTAAAATGATAGTTGATTTCGATTGCTAGAAGTCCGTTTGTTGGCTATCCTCTTTAGTTTGAGAAGATCATAGCCATTTTATAGATGAAGGTCAATTGATTTGAGTCCACCTTGTCTTGGGGTCTGGTTCCTCTCACCTCTACTTAGGCATCTTAAAAATCATCATTCTTAACAATACATCCATCGTTGATTGTATACAAGATCATATGCAAATATCAACCTTCAATATGAATATGATTATTCTGAACTAACTTTAGTGAATGAGCTCAATCTAGGAGTAAAGGAGTATTACCATGTCTATTGGTGAAAACCCCTGTTCTAGGATAATTATGCCACTGTCATCTTTCATCTGGACCTCAATTTAGATTCAATATTGACCTCCATCATAATTCACCGTGCAAGAATTATACGTATTCCCTCAACTATCAAGACTGTTATATGGTAGGCCATTTATACACCTCTATTCTGACCTTGGTCTCGGCATTCAAACTATGAAGAAGGAAGTATGATGTTTTCAATTTGTAGGTGATAAAATCGGCATGTCTCAACCCTATGAGTACCATTTCATACATATTTATTCTTGATCCCTATGACCTTTCTGTCCCCTGTTCTAGATGTCTTCTTGTCTTAGATTCACTCTAGGTTCTTGGTCTTCCCTTGGAATGTGATAATGAAATTCCAATATATAGCCCAAGACCTTTTATTGTACTCTAAAGCATGCAAGAAATTGCATTGATGATTTCATTTGATAGGTAGTTAGATAAAACCACTGCACATGGCAGTCCATGAACGTCTAGACTGAAATTGGGTAATGACAGTCATTCTAAAGATGATTGAAAGGCATCATAAACGATTTGAATATCCTTTAAACATTTTTCCTGATCAATTACAACTTTTGGAGCAATTGGAATCACCTTGAATTGCATAAATTTCACTTACTAGTTCACTGTGCTGCTCCCACGAATCCCGAAAATTCTATAATCGAATGCTCTTTCTTCACATGCCCATTCTTCCTGAAAATTTGTGGACTTATTCTCCTGGTCGGGATAAAGATCATTTCCAAATCATAGCAAATTTAATTGGATAAAATGAAAGATATCAATTTCCCTAGTTCAGGGCTACGGCTATAAAAACACTTGTAAAACTCTTAATACTTAATGCCAGGAGCCCAAGTAAATTTCCTTCTATTTGTAATTGAATTCTCTTGCTCTTCGAAGTGACAGTAAGGTCTTTGGTGAGGATTTAGATGAATATGAAAGTTTTTGTTCACTGCCCACTTCAAAGCCTTCTTGCACAGTGCATGCAATATTTAAAAACACCAAACAAGATGAATCTTTCCTTTAAAAAAAAAACCCATACATGCTTCATTACTCATTTAACTCCCTATTACCAAGCCTTCCCTTCAAACTCATGATCCAAGAATGGATCCTTTACTTGATCAACCCCTGCAACACAAGCTGTAATGCATAAGAGAATAGAGTACAATTAAGAAAGACAAGAAAACAAATCCCCTAGTATTTGAATCATTCATCATCAGTTTATGAAACATTGAAATACTTATAATAAAGGAGGAATTGAAGATCTCTCAAGCCCAGGAGATACAAATTAGTCTTATTCATGGCTAAACGCTCTCATACAACATTATTATCCACACAATTCTTATACTTCAACTCGACATATTAACTTCTCCATATAAATTCTCCTCTTCCTCTGTCTCTTCTTGAGAATTTGACCTCTTTATGCTTGAAAAATTCTTTGACATAGTTGTTATGCTCCTTTTTAGCATAGAAATCCTAGATTAGGTGAGATTTTCTCTCAACCATACATGCTTACTACAAGGAGTTAGTTTGCCAACTATGTCCTTTGACAGCTAAATGCTTATCAACACAATATCTAATCTATTTTGACTTTCCTCCCACGTAGCACACTCACAAGATATTCGACTTTCTCACTATTTTAACTCTTTTACTCTTACTATATGTGAAAACCATTATAACTCAAACGTTCAACCTTGAATTTGGAGGGAAGACTAAATAACACCCTATTACAATTGAACATGTATAAAGAAGGTTAATCATGGCTTGTTCATGTCCTCTATGCATTATGAAGATGCTCTTGCATCAATTTTGGCCAAAATGCTGCATTCACCCTGGGTTTTTTGGTCTTCTTCACCTAGCTTCTTGGCCCTGCATTGTCTTATTTGTTTTCGATGCGGATGTATTTGAAATTGTGACAATATCACTCTACAATCTAGTCTTGTCTATTATTTATATTTCTTATATTCCTAGATTGTTACTTTATGTAATTAGGTTTAAATTTATTAATTATATAAGTTTATAATTTAATTGCAATGATCATGGTTAGATGTAGTGCATTTTTATGTTACACTCTTATCCTGTATCATTTTCGACAAAGGAGTATGACCCTAGATATAATTACACATATGTAAGGATGAGTAAATCTCTTATCATTTATGAATTACTACCTTACTGTAATGTTGTAGAGGTTTACCCCTTACAGTGTCTTAGTTATATATTTAATATATTGTTATTTTTCCATTTATATAAGTAATTCCATTATTACTGGTTTTGGAGATTTACTTTAGGAAACAAAGTGGATCAAACATCTGTTTGGAAGAATCACCTATATGTTGAACACAATAATGAATTTTCCTTATCACATCCCTAAATATTAGACTTATGTTTTGGAGACATTCCAATGAGTAGGTTGCAGTAGCCACATCTGATATAACATACTATAATGCTTTGAATGATATAATTAATTTAACATTATGAAACATTATGGGAATAAAACATTATTATTAGTTGATTTGATTTTGAAAGAAACGATAACCAGATCGTACCAAGCCAAGAACACAAATGCTAATCAAACACCACGATCAATACGATGAAAGTAATTCGCCAGAATAACTTTACATAAAACCTTTGCAAACAAATGAGAAACAATATTATATATTATTATGGAACTCAATGCAATACATTAAGAATGAGCCTTTCTTAAATAGGTAAGGAATAACAATCTAAGAACCAGTCAAGGTCGTAGATAAAGCCATAAATCAAAGAAATAAAGTTAATCATCAAAGAACTAGTTAAGACCATCGATTTAGGAGAGAACTAGACATCAAGGATCTAGTCAATATCATAGATCAAGGAAAGAACTAGTCAATACCATATATCAAGGAAAAAGCTATACCTAACAACTAGATAATATCTCCTAATATCTAAATAAGATAAAAGAAATATCCACACACATAAGTGGGTGAGGATAAATACAATAAAGGTAAATAAAGTACCTAGGTGAACATGAGCTAAGGTAAATACCTACTCTAACACCCCCCCTCAAGTGAAGCTAGGGGCCAAAATAGAAGTGACATGTCCATAGTATGAGTCTTGGCAACTAGGCCTGATGAGGTACTCATGTACAATAACTAGGAAAAAAAGGACACCGTAAGGTACCCAAAACTAGTAACAATAAAGTAAAGAGAGTAAAGATCCGCTCCAAGGCATCCTAAGAAGCTCGGCTCAAAAAACTCGTACAATGCTGAAGAAGTTTGGTGTGCACTGTGGTCTAAATTCACTGCTCGATCACAAAACTAAAAAAAAACTAACACTGGGCTCCACCAGAATAGCTCCATACAAGGAGACTGTCAACAAAGTGATATCGAAAGTGTAAAAAAAAACACCAAACATAATTCGATCATCTGCTTCAAATAGGTGTGCCACGATCTAAGAACAATAACCAAAGCAACAAGGCAAGGACACAAACTCTAAAGTGTCATGATCCAAGAAAAGCCAAGGTAACAAGGAAAGGAAATGAAACTTGAAGAAGCATGATCAACACCACACCCTCCCATACTGCTGAATGGCTGGAGTGATGCTACAAATCTGTATGAGTTGCCCAAAATCAACAACTCAAACACTAACAAAATAACACTGGACTTCACCTGAATAGATCCCCCATAAGAGATACTATCAACATGCCAAAAGTGTTGAAAATACAAATACAAAATCTCTCAACAAACAAGAGAGATACACTACACTTGCTAAAGAAAAATGCTCAAAACAAGAAGCATAACAATGCAGAAGGTATAGAAAGTGGAGCAAGAGGCCGAATGGTGGAGGAGCCACGCCTATAGAGTCCTCTCAATGAATGCCTATGTCACCACCACGAGTGATCAGATATCCACCCCAAATCAACACGGATGGATGAAGAAGATGCATGCATATGACTTGGTGTAAAATGCACAATGTGTGCATGTAAAAGAACATCATAATGTGTGTCAGGTTGATCATGTCTAACAGCTGAAATCTCAGGTTTCTTAAGCCTGAGTGAAGGTGTAGAACTCATGTGTTTCTCATGATCCTCAGAAAGAGTCGAGTGAACAAAAAAATTAGCTTTGTCAATGTGTGATCCCAATGAAGTATCTTCTCGAAAACCAATGTCATGACGAGAATTCCACTTAACATGTGGAATCGAGGAAACAATACCCTGTGAGTGTCTGCCAATGACTCCGCTAGTGAGACCCATAGAACGGAGCATGTGAGAACTGAATGTAGTGGTATGCTTCTTAAAAAAGACATACAGCTGAGCAGAAGTAGGATACACAACATGTGGTACTGTAATAGGCACATATGTGGAAGAGCATGCAGTAACAAGCTTCATAGGTTTATGAGCATCAAGAGCAGGAACAGACTCAAAGACTGACAGATTAATGTCAATGGGTTCAAGAGCAATAGTTGCAAGTGGACTAGAAGCATGGATGTGGCTATCCACAATATGATGGTGATGTTGTAGGCTAGCAAGTTTGTTATGCAGGAAGTGTATTATTGTCTCCTTATCGTGAATGAGTGATTGTAGAAGAGAATTTCACTTCTTGAGCGATCTATTTTCTTCCACAAATTTATTAAAATCCTCTTGAAGTCCACATACTTCAGAGAAAATCATATCATTCTCAAAATCCATGATAGGTACAAACTGTAACAACTCCCAAAAATTTAGGACGTCGAGCTCAGCCGAAATTGCATCCACAATTGATTACAACACTCCTCCATATTTGACACTTTATAATTATAGTACAAGTCTCAAAATAAATATTTCCAATGGAAAGATCATGAAAAAACAAGCGCTTTTGCAAAAAATGGCATTCAAAACTGAGTTACTGATTAAAAGTTACAAGCTTTTTAATATTTTGCTCTCCTTGTTTATTTTAGTTGCCACTAAAATAAAATAAATTGTTGTTGCCTTCACCACACAAATAAAATTAAAGGGGGCTCAAATTAAGCACCTACTAGTAGGAATCACAAGCTTTAAGCCCTCACATGACCATACCATATGACTAACGGCTAAGGCTTTTAATGGGTGTACGCTGCAACAGAAAATTGCCCTGTGCAGATCTCAAGAAATCCAACAGACCCGAAAAAATAATCCCACATTTTTTTCTTTACGGCATGAATCTCGAGGCAGATTGGTGTGCTTCCCTGTAACAATACAAAAAACCCAAAAAACTGATTGCCTTCAAAAAATGGTCGGGCTTACAGTCACTCTTAGGGTTTTCCCACCTTACGGATCCAATGGAAGCCTCCATTTTGCATAAAAATGCATGCAACACCAAAATACGACCAAATCCCAAATATATGAATATACAATGAATTCATTTACAAAATAAAACTTACAGACAAATGCCAACAACAATCTCCAACTCTGATACCATGAAAGGAACGATAACCAGATCGTACCAAGCCAAGAACACAAATGCTAATAAAACACCATGATCAATAAGATGAAAGTAATTCACCAGAATAACTTTACATAAAACCTTTGCAAACAAATGAGAAACAATATCATGTATTATTATGGAACTCAATGCAATACATTGAGAATGGGCCTTGCTTAAATAGGCAAGGAATAACAATCTAAGAACCAGTCAAGGTCATAGATCAAGCCATAAATCAAGGAAATAACTAGTCATCAAAGAACTAGTCAAGACCATAGATTTAGGAGAGAACTAGACATCAAGGATCTAGTCAATACCATAGATCAAGGAAAGAACTAGTCAATAGCATAGATCAAGGAAAAAACTATACCTAACAACTAAATAATATCTCTTAATATCTAAATAAGATAAAAGAAATATCCACACACATAAGTGGGTGAGGATAAATACAATAAAGGTAAATAAAGTACCTAGGTGAACAGGAGCTAAGGTAAATACCTACCCTAACATATTTCAAGGATTTACAATACAATTTCAGATTACTATTTATATATGTTGTTTTAGTTCATTTTAGTTGAATTGATTTTATGAAATATATAACCTATTGAGTACTCTTGTTTGCATGTGTACATGTGTTCTTCAAATCAAGAAAGGGTATCATTAGGAAGAGGCAGAAAGATGTCGAAAATGGGTATGGATAAAGAGATTTTTCATGTGTGTTTCAAACATGAGAAATGATGTAAAAAACCATATGTTGATGTCATAGATTCCCTTCTTGTGATTTACCATGTTTTGTATGTGCCACTTTGTGCTAGGATCATTTAGTCGTATTGCAATGATGAGATCATGTTACATGTTCTCACTATGGTGAGAAGCACAATATTGCTTAAACAATGTTTTTTTTGTGGCATATTATCACTTTGTCAAAATAGCACACACATCTTCATTATGTGACACTTTGTTTGCAAATATTTGTGTTTGCGTAAAATGATGGTCTTGGCTACATACATAAAAACACACACACACACACACACACACACACAACTGTGTGTGTGTGTGTGTGTGTGTGTGTGTGTGTGTGTGTGTGTGTGTGTGTGTGTGTGTGTGTGCGTGCGCGCGTGCGTGCGTGCATGCGTGTATGTATATATATGTGCGTGCGTGCGTGCGTGGGTGCGTGGGTGTGTGTGTGTGTGTGTGTGTGTGTGTGTGTGTGTGTGTGTGTGTGTGTGTGTGTGTGTGTGTGTGTGGTTTTCCTATCGCACATGTAATTACATAACAAATCCTAACTACCTGCACAAGACTCAAACACACATTAGAAAAAATAAAATATGCAAATGATTGAGTCGGATTGACCTCAGTGGTCAATCCAACATGTTTGTGACTACACATTGACTACATTTCAGACTCCTGGTAATTGGTGGTAAATCTAATTCTTTCAGTGTCTGATATAAGTTCACCTTCACTTCGCTTTGTGTCATAATCAATTCGATGTAGGGTTCTCCTATTGCACATGTACTTGCATAACAAATCCTAACTACCTGCACAAGACTCAAAAACACATTATAAAAAATAAAATATGCAAATACTTGAGTCGGATTGACCTCGGCGGTCACCCCAACATGATTGTGACTGCCCATTATACTACATTTCAGACTCAATGTAGTTCTAGTGTGTGTGTGATAGAAATTGTGTTGGCCATTGTGTAGTTGTGTTGTCCATTGATGTCAACCCCCATGGATGGCAAATGGTGCTATGGTGTTATATGTGTCTCCCTATGATGTTGTTTAGGGTGTCAAACATGACTGTTGTGTTGTTTGGTGAGTTCAATTAGCGTCTTGGTGCTTGGTTGAGTATACAGATATCATGGTTTGAGTCATTTTGAGTTGGTTTGATGTTGCCATGAGGTCATATGTGGTCTATGAGGTGTGTTACATGTGTCCTTGGGTCTGCATGAGGTCAGCAAGGTGAAGTCATGAATTTTCATGGTTCTAGTCAATTCATTCCAAGCTTGTTTCTAGCCCAGTGTAGTCACAAAATCACGCACTTTAGACATGATATTTAGTCCTGGTCCTCATACTACTACTTAGAAGGTTTTTGAGTGAAGAAAGTACTAATTAACCCCCGTCTTTTGGCCATCTTATTTTGTTTTCTTTCGTCATTCCCGACCTCTTGCACGCACATGCCCAATCAAATTTTGTTGTTTCACATTATTTTAACTTTGACTGGGGCGCCCATGCTAGTACTGGGGTGCTCATAGGCTCCCTAGTCCCTCCAGGGGCAGCCCCGATCCTTTTTTAACTTTCCTGCCACTTTTGGGGAATTTTTTAGCCGTTTCAGCTTCTTATCTTTTTGGTGGTCAGCCATTTCAGATCACTTACATAACCTGTGAAACTCAGCTCAGGACCTTTTCACATAGACCAGGGCACCTGTTTCTGTAGACTAGGGTGTCCACAGGTGCCCCAGTCCCTCTCTAGGTGCTCCAGTCTACTCAGGATAGACTACAATCCTTCCTTTTTGGGGCCTTTGCATAGTCGTTCTTGCTTCATGTTTCTCCAGTCACTTTTGCGACATAGTCCAGAAAGCTCCTCTAATCAGCTGAGTTCATTTTGAATCTCTTAGTACTTTGGGGTTTAACGTTTCCATTTTCATAGTTACTTGGGTCATTTTTTATATTTATTTAGCTGTTATTTACATCATTTTAGTACTGTTATTTGTTATGCTATTCCTAGTTATATTAACTACACATATTCCCACATTTTTAGTTAATCATTTTGGTGAACCCGATCACTTTCATGCTTAGGATCCTCATTAACCCTCTCTCATGGCTTCTAAATGTTTGTCACATCTCTTTTCTTCAACTGATTCAAATGCACTCATCTTGTAAAGACACACTCTCCAAAAAACCCTAGAGGACTATGTATTTACCTATCAACATGTTGCCTACTCAAGTCAATGCTATTTTCAACTGTCTTTCTAATGACTCTCTTGATTCCAAATCCAATCAATCTATTTGCAAATCCATTCAAGCTATTCATTCTTTATTTCAAGATAAATTTCAGGTTATGGAATCCATAATCACATCTGTTAAATCTGAGATGTAAAAAACTTAAGGATACTTCTTAGGCTCATGATTGTTATTATTCTCATATTCATCCTATGTCTTCTACATGTGTTTATATTAGTGAACCCGAAGTCATACCATTCCCCTACACATCTCAAGTTTAATCTCAATACTAAGAAACAAGATATTATTCCAAAAATCATCACTCATAAAACCATTAGCTTGCTATCTACTCATGGTTATCCTCCTTATAGGCTTTCCAAGTCTCAAGGTCTTCCATATTGTAACTATCACCGAATAAATGTACATAATGACAATGATTGTTATGATTTACAATGAAGTATCAAGTATCTTGCGTGCACAAGCATTTTCTCTCATTTGTTGCAAAACACTCTAATACAAGTGATAAATCCCATTGGGTTCCTAAATCTAATCCATCTATATCTAATGAGGATCAGGCCAATGTTATTCAAGATCCTTCTACAATAAGTCAAGCACCTCCTAAGCAACCATATCTCAAAATCAATATCAACACCGCCTCCTACTGAGTCGTTTGCAGTCTCACCAACTCCAATCCAAACCATCACCTCCCACAATAAATTAACCTTCTTATCCTATCATGTCTTTTACAATATCACCAATACCACCAAAGCTACCACCAGTCAAGATTCCTCCCCATCCTACTCCACTTTCGCATCCAATCAATTTTTTCAAAGCAACTAATCCTTCTACTGATGGTCAAGACATATTTGAAATGCCACCACTATCGTATGGTCCAACCATGGCTTTAGCCTACCATTATGTTCACCCTCACTCTTATCACGAAACAGACAACAATCTCCCACAATGGCATGGTACCTCTCGCATGTCAGTGCATAGTTCTCCATCATCATAGTACACTTGGGGGGAAAATCACTTCACACAATCCCCCCTTATCATATTAACATAGGTGCATCTACTCATATTTGACATTATCATAGATTCCTATCCTCACATAGGCATATCAATCACTACGTTTTAGCATCTTTATTGCCTGATGACACACTCTTGTGCTTCGGTTCACACTTGACTGGTGATGATTTACTACACATGAACCCCACACACTATACTATAGGCACCACACATCGCATTTCATGTCTTGTGTCATTTATTATGCATTTAGTCCATATCATTTCAATTTTTGCATATCTAGTACATCATACATCATACATCATACATCATACATCATACATCATACATCATACATCATACATCATACTAGTCTTCATCATACTAATCTAGCATTGCATCCTACATGTTATACGCTCTTAGGCACACTACACATATTGCATTCAATACTATACACTACATACACATCACCTGGTCATTTATCATCTTCATTACATATACTACATCATCTTCTATGCATGCTGTACTCACTACCCTATGATACAACTTTAATTCCTTGGTCCATACTTGATTGTCGAGGGATTACAAATCAAATGGACCTTACATTCATCACACGTTTATCATTTGACCTTTCGTCATGCAACATTTCTAGGATAGTGAAACATGCTATAGGCTAAATCATTCACTTACTCTATCATCTTGTAGTGGTATATTCTTTAGGATACATCACCTAACTACCTTACTACACATCTTGTAGTGATATACACTTTAGGCTACATCACCACTCCTTACTATTCATCTTATAGGTAACACACGTTATAAGCTACATCATCACTTCCTCTATCATCTTGTAGTGATACACACTTTAGGGATAAATAATCACTCATACATTCATTTTGGCATGATATACACTTATGCTATAAGGTTCACGCACATATCCCTTATATATGTCACATATCACCATCACTACACATACATACTCATCACAGCGTGCTAGACACAATACACACTATTTGACCATTTTCCGATGACGCACTCTCATTTATGGTTAATTCTTGATTATTGAGGGGGAAAACCAAATGAAACTCACTACATACATTTCCATTCACTCGGGGGGCATGCGGCTCCTACCATCCATCCTGCATTCCATTCCATCCATCCACAACATACTGCATATTATGGTTGCTTTTACTCTTTCTTACTTTTGCCTATCCATGGTCGCTTTATTACACATTCTAGTTAGATTAATAGTATGTCATTTATCTATATCATCCACACATGTGCATTCACGTACTTTTCTAGCTATGATCGCATATACAAGTCTCTTACATGCAATATCGATTCTCACTTTCTACCCTTCCTACATTGGTCACTGGGGCATCCACATTCGTCTCTCATAGGTGTTATTGTTTCATTTTGTACTTAGCACTTTACATTGCTTGGTTATACATGCTTTTGACATACTAGTTATCTTTATAACATGCTAACAGGTGCTTCATGTGCAACATTTATTATGTATGGATATTTGATTCCATACTTTTTTGTCATATTAGATATCTATTGTTTTCTCTTGTTTGTGGGCATTGCCCACACTTGTTTGTTTGTATGTGTCCATGATGGCCTTGCGTGTCTTGTGACATCATGAGTGATGTCCCATGTTTATAGCCCACTTTGTGTGGATTACCTTGTCTTCTTGTGTGTTTACATTACCACTTTGTTTGGTAGCTTTTACACTGTTTGCGTAGATTACACATTGCTTTATACATACATGTTTGTTTTTAATAACACTTGTATTTGGGTAACCTCTTTTTTGTACATGCCTTGGTTTCTACCAAGTGCATTCCCTTCCCCTTGCAGGGCAGAGTTTCAGAGTTCATGTGGTTGGTCCTCTTTTAGAGCTAAATTCTCCTATCATCGACATCGCATGCACCCCCAAAGAGGGGGACATCATTTTGGGTTTTACATATTACAAAACACATCTACACTGGTTCAGTTCAGTGTAATTTCTGCCCTTGGCATTGTGGGTTACATACAATGAGTGGGTTCAGACCAGTCTACGAACCCTGTACACAATGGATTTTACAGGACATGGTATTCCTTAGCATTCTGGGAAGAAATTAAAGGTTGGAGGATACAACAGAATTCCTCCCTATACTTCTTTGGCTAGTGGCGTTGGATCACCCAAAAAACTAGAATGTGCAGAGATCTCTTCACAAATATTCAGGGAAACAATTAAAGGTTGGAGGATATAATAGAATTCCTCCCTATACTTCTTTGTCCTATAACGTCGGATCGCCCAAAAAACCCCGACAGTAAAGGATATCCTTATACACTCTCTTTCTCGACATGGATTAGGTGCACATGTTCCATTTAATTTTTTCATTTGCGTATTTTACATTTACATAATTTTATGTACATATACATTCATCTTTTACATTACATTTTTACACATACATACATATTTGAATACTTGATCGTTTTCTCCTTGCAGGTCCCCCCGTATGGGAAACAAACAGTCAACTGGGGGAAACAAAAACAATAACAATAACAACACCAACAACAACACTTTGCGGCAATACACACTATACTAACCATGTGGGTACATCACACATATCAACAACTACACACACGTTTCTGCCCTAGGTTCACTCTCATCACTTCTTGCACTTTTTCATCTTTAGTTTCCATGCTCCATCATCTTTTATCATTCCACGCTTTGTCTAGTCCTTCGGCGCATTTTCTACTGCAATCTTTATGGACATCAGGTACGCATCTCTATCTACTTTATGTCACCGAGATTTCCGCTAACCAACATAAAGTGTTAGTAAATATAGTCACAAAAAATGCACTTTAAACATTATTTAGTCCCTGTCTCATACTACTATTTAGAAGGTTTTTTAGTGAAAAAAGTGCTAATTAACCCCCGTCTTTTGGCCATCTTACTTTATTTTATTTCGTCATTCTCGACCTCTTGCACTCGCATGCCCAATAATATTTTGTGATTTCACGTTATTTTAGCTTTGAATGGGGCACCCAGGGCTAGTACTAGGGTACCCTAGTCCCACTAGGGGCACCCCGATACTTTTTGAACTTTCCTACCACTTTTTGGACATTTTCTAGCCATTTCAGCTTCTTATCTGTTTAGTGGTAAGCCATTTTCGGGTTAATTACGAAATTAGATCAAGAGAACCCTATAAATATATAGTTATGAGACCATAATGAGGGAAAAAGCACTAGTCACTACTATCATCCACATAGGGTTGCATCTATTAAAGGAATTTGGAGATCATTTGCATTCACGTAGCCCCATCACAAGGGACAAGGTTAGTTAATCTGCATCACAAAATTATAGGAGGGGATTTTATTCTATTCCATCCACCATTCTATTACATTTTTACATCTAGTTACTTCTCGCTACTTCACAAAGTGCAATTGACACAAGATCACCTAGGGCACATGATTCACACACACTTCAGAACTACATTTAGGTCTGAAATGTAGTGCATCGCTCAGTTAGTAAGCCCACTATTGTGTTAACTAAGATCATTCCAACCTATTCATATGTATTCTCTTTTTTATAATGATTTTGATAATTTTTCTAGTATTTTATAGGTCTTATATTTATCTTGGATTATTAATGACACCTAGTGTAGTGTGGCGAACCTGATGTGACAGATATTTTTTTTTTCAGATCACTTACAGAACCTATTAAACTTAGTTTCAAACCTTTCACACATACCAGGGTACCCACAGGTGCCCCAGTCCCTCTCTAGGCACTCCAGTCCACTCAAATAGCTCCGATCCTTCCTTTTCGGGGCCTCTGCATAGTCATTCATGCTTCATGTTTCTCCAGCCACTTCTACGACATAGTCTAACAAGCTCCTTTAATCAGCTGAGTTCATTCTGACTCTCTTTTTATCCTAAGGTTTAACTTTTCCATTTTCATAGTTTCTTGGGTCACTTTTTATATTTATTTAGCTATTTTTTACATCATTTCAATACTATTATTTTCTGATCAGTCATGTAAAATCATAAGAATAGTGTTATGGTAGTGTACCTAAGGTGTGTGTTTAGTTTTAGGTCATAATTTAGAAGTATGATGCATATTTTGGATCCTTAGGAAGTTACAGGTGAGAAACTTGCAATTTGACATAGGTAAGTCGACGTGGCTAGATATTTTGAAGAATATATGAGCTATGGGATGATTATGGATAGGAAGATAATGTTATCATGATGCTTCATGACAATTTTAAGGTAATTCAAACATGAGAATGACAAGTTATGCAATTTTTGGATAAACCAGGTAAGAAACAATGTGTTTTTGTGTCAAAAGTTGACCTTATAATGCTCATTGTGAACTGTATGATTTACATGGAGACCTGACATATTTGACATATCATTTTAGGTTAGTTATGAAGGTTTTTAAAAAGGAATGAGGTGGTTTAATTGTCATATTTTTATGAATGATTTTTAAGAAGATAAAGTGGTTTGAAACCCTAGCTAAACCCTAGTTAGGAGTAGTTTGTAGAAGAAGAGGTATAGTGATCCTTTTTTGATTCATTTTTCAAAAGTGATGATTGAATGTTGTAGAGGAATCTTCCATATTTTCATAAATGTATGATATAGCATGTGAAAGTATGTGGGCCCCTCTTAAAAATGTAAGTTTCTAAAGAGTTCCAATTTGTGGAAAAGTTGTCCAAATCAGGTGATGAATAAATTACCATTTATGAAATCTCATGAGTTTTTCTTGATGTCCATGGAGGTTTCAGGTCATGGTTATTCTAAAAAAGTTCAAAATGTGCCCTATTTGTGTTGACTGGTCAAAGGGTAGTTTTGGGACAGTTTGGAGCAGTTTGTGGTAAAATGGGCATAACAGAAATTACAAGTGGATTTAGGAGGTGATCAAAGTTGTGTGGGAAAGAAAATTAAGGGATATTTCCAATTATATAATTTTTTCCTTATGATGATGAGATTTTTTATGGTTTCCATGTCAATTTTCATACAAGAAGATTTTTTGCTATCCAGAACAAAACTACTTTTGCTGAAGAATTGAGTTGGTTGGAGCATGGGATGGATTACATGATGTTTTATATCACCTAGAATGTGAAGAGAGATTAATTTGGAATCCAATTAATAAATTTTAAGGTCTTGAAAGTGTCAGGAAAGGTTTTAACCATATGATATTTGAAAATAAATTTTTGGACAGATTGATTTGGTGAAGACAAAAGTGGTTGTGGTTTGAGCAGGTGATTGTTTCAAGACTTCTAACTTTATTAGAAGTTTTCTACAGGTCATGTAGTTTACATCAAGTGGTTACATGAAATAGGTTAGATTTTTTGAAGTTATCTAACGGTATAAATATGCTTTTAAGGTCCAAAAGGGTGTATGAATCAATTGGATTGAGAAGGTAAAGAGCCAATGGACCCATTAAACAAAATAATTTGATTGGTTAATGAAAATTGTGACAATGTATGAATGTTAAATGTTATTTTAAGAATGTATGGTGATTTTTGGGTAGTGAAAAAGTATGGTTTTGGTGTTAGGAGAACTTTGGCATTCTAATGCATGGGTTTTGGTGATTTTTGGTGCGTGGAAGATGGGTTTTCACTAGGCCTACCAATATGAGTTACTTGTAGATGTTGTGAAAAAATTATGGGAATGTTTTAATGATGTATTGGTCAAACAAAAGGTATACCGACCTCTTTTAGGTTGGATGAAATAAAAGGGTATAAAAGTGATGTTTTGGGTTCATTTTTAAACTAGTGCTCTTGTAGGGAAGAAGTGCGACCTTGAGGAGAGTGATTTGCAAGTATGTGTGGATGATTTGAGAGATGAGGAAGAGCATGAAAGGTTGAAGAATTATTGAAGACATGAGAGGAAGAGGCTAGAGCAAAGAGAAGTGAAGAAAGAGTAAAATTACGCGAGATTGAAGACCTAGGGTATGAGCTAGAGTTTGTAAGTTGAATATGTGATCTCCATCAGTCGTGGCAGTAGAAAAATGAAACATCTATAGGTGAATAAGTTGGTGCTTGGTCATCCTAGGGGGTTGTATCCTCCTTTTGGAGTGGGTACTTCACCTAAATTAGGGGTTGGTGCTCTACTAAAGTAGGGGTTGGTGCTCCTTGTGGAGTTGGTGCTTCACTAAAATTCTTTTCTTTGTGTAATATAAGCAGAGTTTCAGTGGGTTTTCTTACCCATGAGGGTTTCCCACTTACATATGGTGTTCTTGTTTTGAGTACTTTGTTTCTTGCTCTTGTGTTTGATGTTGCTTATCTTAATAAGCACACATGGTTATGAATGTTGCATGGAAAATATAAATTGATGAATATATGGTTTGGTAAATGAAATAGAATTTATTGTAGGACTAATTCACCCCCCCTCTAAGTCCCTTGTGCTTCTAATAATTGGTATAAGATCAGGTCCTTATGAAGCAAGTTTATAAAACTTGAAGGAGATCCTTTGAAGCGCAAACAATGGGTAAGTATTCAGATCTTATAGCACAATTAAGGATAAGGGATGAATTAGCTCAGTCATGTATTGAGGCCTATCAAAATAAAGTAAAAATAATGGAAGAAGAGCACAATCAAGCCATCAAGGGTTTGAAATCTCAAGTGGAAATTTTGTCTAATTCCCTAAAGGAGAAAGAAGAAGCATGTTCCAGGTATGAAGAAAAATTGAAAGATCTTGAATCAGATTTAGAGGATACTTCTAAAAGGTTGAAAAATGTATGGCAAGCTAGAGAAGAGATCCATATCTCTTGATGAGGTCTTATAGGATCATAGAGCCACAAATGACAAAACAAGCCTAGGGTTTGAAGGAAAGAATGATCAAGAAGCTGGTCCAAGTTGAAAATCAAATGAGAACGTGACCAATAAGGATGATTTGAGAAGGTATAGCTTAGTTAGACAACCTAATTATATGAGGTATGACTCTTCATTCAATGGATGTTACTTTGTCATGATTTTGGTCATAGAGCTAGAGATTACAAAAGGAAGTCTCCGAGAAGTGGTGAAGCTCTCTTCAATGGTGAATGGCATTCATGTTGTGAGTATGGCCATAAAGACAAGGATTATGGATGGAATCTAAGAGTGTTTGAATCTAGAAGGAACAAGAAATTTGTGATATGTTATAAGTGTCATAAGCAAGGGCATATTGCAGGATTTTGTCACCAAATAGCATCTTTAGGGTATACAAGAAGATTTCAAGCTCAAAATGGAATGTTTTTTGAGAAGAAGACTCTCATGAATGATTCCAAGGATGTTAGGTTAGATTATAAGGGAAATAATATGGTTGTTCATCCTAATAAGGTCAAGAAAGTTTATTCTTAGTTAGAATTGTAGACTAATCATGTAGACACAAAATCATGCACTTTAGACATTATTTAGTCC
This sequence comes from Taxus chinensis, assembly GCA_019776745.2. Taxonomy (NCBI): domain Eukaryota; kingdom Viridiplantae; phylum Streptophyta; class Pinopsida; order Cupressales; family Taxaceae; genus Taxus; species Taxus chinensis. The sequence goes on along the minus strand of CM034153.1, from coordinate 661,141,881 downwards.
TAATCTCATACTACTATTCGTATGGTTTTTGAGTGAAGAAAGTACTAATTAACCCCCATCTTTTGGCCATTTAAATTTTCTTTCTATCATCATTGTCAACCTTTAGCATATGCTCGCCCAACCTATTTTTGTCATTTCCAGTCATTTTAGCCTTGACTGGGGCACCTAGGCTAGTACTGGGGCACAAACATGCTCCATGGTCCCAGTCGGGGTGCCCTAATCCTTTTCCCACTTTCCTGCCACTTTTTGGACACTTTCTAGCCATTTAGACATTTTATCTTTCTTTTGGTAGGCCTTTTCGGGGTTAATTATGAAATTAAAACAAGAGAACCATTTAAATATAAAGTTATGAGATCATAATGAGGGACCAAACACTAGTCACTACTATCATCCACCTAGAGTTGTATCCATCTAAGGCATCTAGAGATCATTTAAATCTTTCTAGCTCCATCACAAGGCACAAGAGTGATTCATCTGCATCACACAAGCATATGAGGGAATTTTATTCTATTCCATCCACCATTCTATTACATTTTCTACACAGTTATTTCTCGCTACTTCACAAATTGTGACTGACACAAGAGCAACCTAGGACATGATTGCACACACTTGCATATATAACTACATCGGTTCTGAGATGTAGTGCAACGCTCAGTTAGTAATTCCACCATTGTGGTAGCTGAGAATAGTCTGAACCCTTCATATGCATTTTTCTTTTTTAGGGTTTAATGCTTGTTTTGGGGTTTTTGTAGGTCTCCTCTTCATCATTAACTACCAATGATATACAACCGAGTAAAATGAGTTACATGCGACAGACATAGAGGGTTTTGCATCATCATCTGACCCTACGGATCTAGTTTCTGTATCTTTTACACATACCAGGGTGCCTAAAACTCAGACTAGGGTGCTCACTGGTGCCCCGATCCTCTCCAGGTACCCCAGTCCATTGACAAAACTCATATTTGTGTCTTATGAAGCTCTTGAGTGGTTTTATCTGCATTTTGTTTATCCATTCCATCATGTGACACATCCCTGATCAACCATCAAATCAACTAAGATCTTTCCAATCCTTCTTTGCACATTAGGGTTTCTATTTTTATTAGCCTAGTTACTTAGCTCACTTTTTATATTTATTTAGTTGTTATTTACATCATTTTAGTATTGTTATTTTTCCTAGTTAGATTAACTACACATATTCCACATTTTTGTTAATCATTTTGGTGAACCTGACGTATCCATGATCATGTCTTCACCTTATCACATCACGACTCAATTGTCTTATCCTAATTTTGTGCCTACTAAGGTTTTCGGTATAGTGACTACCATTACTGATTTTATGCATGTGCGTACTCAACACCTTCCCCGATTTGTTATGCCTACAAATGATCCATCTATTACTATAGTTACTACTCATCGTACTTGTCTTAATCCACCTACAACTCCACCCACCTCTATCCCTCCACCCATTACTTTAGCACCTCCTCTTACTACTTCTAAGGGCTATGACATTATTAAGCAACTTAAAAATACACCCGCCAAGATTTCTTTTTACAACTTATTACGTAATGCACCAGATTATAATAACACACTTGAAGATTCCCTTCATCCCATTCATATTGAAAGAAATAACTCTTTGGTGGCCTTTGCACATCTCATACAATCTCTTCACAATTTTCCACATGCCATATATTTCACTTATTTATCAAAGAATACTTGTCAAAGATTACACAAGGAGTTCGAGCGGGATAAAAGGCTAGGATCAAGGGCACGGAAGGACAGGAAGGACCCACACGTAGAAGGTAAGTTCAGATTTCAGGACTTAGCCAATTTTGAGCATGAAGACCTATTTTTGGAAGATGGCGTGCATACCACATCAACGATGTAGAGATGTGCGTGCCATGCATTGTCTATATTTGGAGAAGTGGTTCAAAGCGTTTATGCATGGAGACAAGTTGAGAATATAATTAACACTTTGGTTAACTACAAGAGGACTATAAATAGCACACTTGCATGTGTGGCTATGATTGTAAGCGGTGTGTGGCTATTAATAGTATGTGGCCTATTTCTAGAATAGATAAGCGGTGAAGGGCAAGTCCCCACCCTATATATATGATGTTATGTGCATGTTAGTGTAAAATCACAACACCCCCAAATGAGTTATGGATCTACTTTTTTAAGGCAAAGTCATTTGGTGTGATTGCACAACATTGAGATTTCTCAAAGTGTGGGACCTTTGTAAATGGGGAAAGCTCTCCAGAGAAGGCTGGTTTCTCTTCCTAAACTACCTGCCACAAGCTATTCCAGTGTAGGCAAGCTAATCTAACCTAATCTAACTTCAAAGGAGACAAGGAGAGGAAGAAAACAAGGGAAAATAAAGCCTACACTAAAATGGTGAAACACTAGAGAAGGAAAGTGTTGATTATCTATCAAAACTACCATGGAACAAGAAGAGGTGAGCAATGGAAAGGATGGACAAATGCATCATAGACCAAAGATGGGTTTCACACAGAAAATATTCTAAAAACTCCATGAACATAGCTCCAAAACCTATAATGAACATCCAAACATGCACAAATACCTAAAATGAAAAGAGGTAAGAAGAAAACACCCAAAAAATGAGCAAGGATGGACAAATGTATCACAAAACACATTTTTTATTGCTCCAGAAGTTTGCACAGAACATCATTTCAAGGGTAAGAGGAAGAAAATGCCAATACAGAGTAGGGGAGGAGTTTCAAACTCCATTTTCAACCCTAGGGAAGAAAAGGAGGGAGAGGCAAAGAAGAAGGATGAACAACCTTTTACAAAATGAGCCAAAACTAGCTTTTATCACTCGAACAGAATGAAGGAAATGAAAAAATGTGGGAAAATCAATTTTAAAACTCCAACCATCAACAAGATCCATTGAATTAGCCTAAAAAATGATGGGTTTCCATGAAAAATCTCATACTTCATTGTACATTGCTTCGTAGAGCAAGAAAGAGGCCCATACTTCATCAATTTTGGTGGTTGGGGGTCGGTTATGCATTTTTCCCATGCCAAAGACATTTTCCCATTTTTCTCTCAAAAAACTCCATAAATTTTTTAAATTGAAGTGTCCATCATGTGGAAAATTTCACCAGCTTTCCCATGATACCAAAATCATGAAAATCTGAGCTCTGGTGCGAAAGATATGCCCCTCTGAAGATTTAGGGCAAAAATGGCAAAATTACGGCAAAAATTGGGTTTGTAGGCCAAAATTTGACCTTTTTCCCCTATTTGCGAAATTGGAAAAATTTCCAAAAATCCTCCAAGGCCCCACCACTCTGAGACATGTGGCACCTTTTGATTAGCTGAGGAGATGTGGCCCATTCTTGCCTTTTGTGTTTTCGCAACTTTGGCAAAATTTCCTAAATTCTCCCGGCGCCCCGATTCCCACCGATGAATGGACACGTGGCATCTTTTGATTTCTTGGTGGGGATGCGCTTATATTTTTTCCTTTGAGAAATTTTGACAAAAAAGCCAAAAAATTTAAAGTCCTTCTGCCCCCCGCCACTCCGTTTTGACACGTGGCGCATCTTGATTGGTTGCGGGCTTCAAACAATTTATTTTCCTTTGCGGGCTTTCGAGCTGAATTTTTCCTTTGATTTTTTTTCCCCAAAAGGGCTAAGTTCCAAAAATTTTCCTGCGGGTCCACCTTGGAAAATTTTCCTTGGTAAAAATACTTCCTTACCTCCGCTGGCCCACCCAGGGAAAATTTCCCCTCCAAACTCCGCCAAGCCATAACTCAAAAAATACAAGGAGTTAGGAGGATTTCTTTACCTTTCTAGAAAGGGGAAGAAATTATCCTATCTGATTGAAGCAATTTCCTTAAAATATTTTGAGAAATTGAAATGTGTGAAAATTGAAGTTAAAGCACAAGGAAGGAAAGAATGAAGGAAAGTTAGCCAAAATAAGCAGGGTACTCATTTTGGATAACAATTTTTGGCGACTCAGAGGGGTCATCTGCCATACTAGATGAATGATCAATGGCCTTTGAAGCATCCATTAGGCATGGAGTCAAGCATAATAAACTAATTCTGATCTGAGCTATGAAATTTTGACCTTTGAGTCACTTGGAAACCCATTGAAACTTAAAATTGATCTTCACCAAAATGCTCACAGAAATGGACTATGCAAGAGCAAAAACAACACCACCAAAAACTATGTACAAACATGAAAATCATACATACTCCAAGTGGGATATGTAGAGTGTGCACAAGCACTTATTATACTAAAAGTAAACCTACCTACTCTACTCTAACCTGGAAGCAAAGGTGGGCTAAAAAAAACCCTGCAACTGGTTGTGTAGAAATAGCTTCCCTTCCTCAAAATTGGAAGCCATGCAGCTGATTTGACAGCTAAACATGGCTGGTTAGTATGAGTGTAAAACTCAACAAGAAGCTAGTCCTCTACCCAAATTAGCAAGGCGTCAACTAGAAACAAATTTGAATACCTCTTTTATTTGCTTTGCATTTGGATTGAAGAGGTATGGACAACTAATCCTTGGTATTTTTTAGCTCATCCTCATGCCCTAGAAGCAAACATGACTGGTTTTGGCTTCTCCTCTTAGCTCCAATGAAGCCAAGTACCTGATTGGGCATGGTCTGATCCTTTGGATGTGCCCATTTCTTCTGAATTTCTAACTCCAAAAATGGAGTCTTCTTGTAGACCTTCTTGGGTGAATGATGTGAGAGAGGAATGGTGGAACTCTTCTACTCTTTTCCCTTCTTCACTTCTAATGAAGAACATGGAAGATTTAATATCTCCCAAAGTTGATTCCAAAGAGATGCTATAAGATGCAAGCTGCTGCAATTGAAAGTTCTCTCTTTCATGACAACATGATCATGTGCTTGGAAGGTGGATGATGAAGGAGAAAACAATGTGAAACTCAACTGGTTCCTCTCCATCAAAATAGTCCTCCAAATCTAGATAGATAAACTGTCTCATTGCTTGTCCTACTGCAAATGCTCAACCTCTTCCATGGTGTTCTTTTGATATGCAACTTAATCACCATGGTTATCTTCATTCTCGAAGATGAAGTTTGAAAGATCCAACATCTTATTCAACATTGGAACTTGAAGAGAATGAAGTAGAAGAAAGAACTGAAGGTTCTTCTATAGCCTATTTTGAGTTTGAAGCTCTTAGACCTGCATTTTTCTCCTCCACAGCTGGAATGTGCTCCTCTTATTTTAGATTTGGAGCATCTTCTCCTTCCTCTGCTGCTTGAAGAGCATATTTCTCTTGATTGAACTCTTCCTCTAGCATGAAGTTTGTCAAATCAAACTCTTCAATCTACTACTCTAGAGGACAAGTTGGGACTACAAGATCATCTTCAGATCTTTTCTCCATCACGGATTCATTGACCAATTTAGGACCTTCAAATGAAAATAAGAAAACATTCAATTATGCCTTCTTCTTCAGCTGCTATAAACTCTGATTTGGTCTCACCCATTTACTCCTTTCCAATGGTACTTTGAGCTAATTTTCCTTCTCTCCTTCCATAGCTGATTGTGCAACTTCAATTGGATCAAAATTATTCTTCAAACAAAGTGCCAACATAGACACTACATTCTGAGCAAACTGATTGCTGATTTGCTTCTTCTTTTTTCTCTTCTTCTGGTGCAAAAAAATCAGTCCTTGGCCACCACTTGACTATCTCCATCCTTTGGCCTCCTCTATAGGCTTCACCAGCAAAGAAATCTTTCTCAATCCCACATATCGAGAGCCAAGCTTATTAAGCTATTAATCATTCCTTCTTTGCTTGGTTCTTCCTCTTGCTATTCTTCATGACTGGATTTTCTGATTCTCATAATCCCAACATGGATTTGGGAACAGCAAGAGGAGTGATGGGTTGGGATTTCAACTGATTTTTTCATTTGTTGGTGGTGGTGGGAGGGATGAAATTTCTTGTTTCTTTGGGAGGGGAATGTGTTTCTTTTTTCTCTTATGGAGGGGATGACTGTTTTGAAGGGAAAATGACAAAAGAATTGAGATGAGGTGGAAGACTAGGGATTGGAGAAATGGATTTCACACTTGGAGTAGCATAGGCTGGATTTGGAATTTGAAATTCAAAATGATATGGTACTACTTGAATAATTGAAAGAGAAAAACCAGATGATGGTGTAGAACTTACCCATTGACAAGGTTGCTCAACACTAAGTTTATAGGCCTCTATCTCCACTATCCATTGTGCAAGTTGGGGCAGCACCCCAATCATGAAGTCCAGCTTCTCCTAATGGTTGTAGTGTCTTGGAAAAGGGCCAACCCATGGACAAGGTGCCCTGCAACCAATTCTGAAAGCCTCCATTTGAGCTTGAGCCCTAGACTGCACCATGTTTGCCTCCATCTTTTGGATTTTTTCCAGCAGATCTAGCATCTTGCATCCTTGATTGTCTTCATTATATGCATACCCCTGCTCTTGATATGTTTCATAACCAAACTGATTTTTGTATTGCTCATATGGGTAAGCATGATGATTTTGAATTTGACCAAAATGTTGATGTGGAGGATTTGAAAAATATGTTGGAGGTGGTAAACATTGTTTTTGTTGTAAATGTGAATTCCATAAGGAAAACGAAGTCATGATTGTACAACTTCATGGGATGAAAGAAGAATGAAAAATGGAATGAAAAATGAAAGAAAATGAATGGAAAGGTCTGTAACTTTAGAGATGGGTTTTTGATCAGATGGAGTTGCCAGATGTGTTTACAAGTGCTTCGTAAGGCTGAAATTTTAAACAGGAACACATCAACCTGCAAAAATGAAGTGGAAGACCTCTTGACTCCCACCGGGCATGCCAAAACTATTAGTGAAAATTCACAGCACCCCCAAATGAGTTATGGATCTGTTTTTTTAAGGCAAAGTCATTTGGTGTGATTGCACAACATTGACCTTTCCCAAAGTGTGGGACCTTTGCAAATGGGGAAAGCTCTCCAGAGAAGGTTGGTTCCTCTTCCTAAACTACCTGCCACAAGCTATTCCAGTGCAGGCAAGCTAATCTAATCCTAATCTAACTTCCAAGGAGATAAGGAGAGAAAGAAAATTGGAAAAATAGAGCCTACACTAAAACGGTGATACACCAGAGAAATAAAATGTTGATTATCTATCAAAACTACCATGGAACAAGAAGAGGTGAGCAATGGAAAGGATGGACAAGTGCATCACAGACCAAAGATAGATTTCACACAAAAAATGTTCCAAAACTCCATGAACACAGCTCCAAAACCTACAATGAACATCCAAACATACACAAATACCTACAGTGAAGAGAGGTAAGAAGAAAACAACCAAAAAATGAGGAAGGATGGACAAGTGCATCACAAAACACATTTTTTATTGCTCCAGAAGTTTGCACAGAACATCATTTCATGGGTAAGAGGAAAAAATGCCATTACAAAGCAGGGGAGGAGGTTCAAACTCCAATTTTGACCTTGGGGAAGAAAAGGAGGGAGAGGCAGAGAAGAAGAATGAACAACCTTTTACAAAATGAGCCAAAACTAGCTTTTATCACTCGAACAGAATGAAGGAAATGAGAAAACACGAGAAAATTGATTTTAAAACTCCAACCACCAAAAGATCCATTTAATTAGCCTACAAAATGATGGGTTTCCATGAAAAATACCACATTTCATCGTACATTGCTTCATAGAGCAAGAAAGAGGCCCATACTTCATCAATTTTGGTGGTTGGGGGTCAGTTATGCAATTTTTCCCATGCCAGAGACATTTTCCCATTTTCTCCCACAAAACTCCATCAAAACTTAAAATTTAATTATCCATCATGTGGAGAATTTCACCAGATTTCCAATGATACCAAAATCACAAAAATCTGAGCTATTGTACGAAAGATACGCCCCTCTGAAGATTTAGGGCAAAAATGGCGAAATTAGGGCAAAAATCGGGTTCGTGGGCCAAAATTTGACCTTTTTCCCCTTTTCGCGAAATTTGAAATTTTTTCCAAAAATCCTCTAAGGCCCCACCACTCTGAGACACATGGCACCTTTTGATTAGCTGAGGATATGTGGCCCATTCTTGCCTTTTATCTTTTCGCAACTTTGGAAAAATTTCCTAAATCCTCCCGGAGCCCCGATTCTTTGCCAATGAATGGACATGTGGCATATTTTGATTGCTCGGCAGGGATGTGCTTATATTTTTTCCTTTGAGAAATTTTTTCAAAAAAGCCAAAAACTTTAAAGTCCTTCCGCCCCCCGCTGCTCCGTTTTGACACGTGCACATCCTGATTTGTTGCGGGCTTCAAACAATTTATTTTCCTCTGTGGGCTTTCGGGCCGAATTTTTCCTTTGAGTTTTTTTCCCAAAAGGGCTAAGTGCCAAAAATTTTCCAGCGGGTCCACCTTGGAAAATTTTCCTTGGAAAAAATGCTTCCTTACCTCAGCGGGCCTACCCAGGGAAAATTTCCCCTCCAAACTCCGCCGAGCCATAGCTCAAAAAATACAAGGAGTTAGGAGGAATTCGTTACCTTTCTAGAAAGGGGAAGAAATTATCCATTTGTTGAATCCATTTATAGAATATTTTAAGTGCTTGCAATGTGTGAAAATTGAATTTGAAGCACAAGGAAGGAAATAATGAAGGCAAGTTACCCAAAATAAGCAGGGGCTCATTTTGGATAACAGTGCACAGTAAAAGAGAGAGAGAGATGCATATGTATTACAAAGAGCTAGATGTATGTATGTGTAACAAAGAATACACACATATGACTGAATCACTGTATTAGTTCCATACACACATTGGTATATAATGATAATACTGTAAGGAGCTTCTATACTTAATAAAGATGGAAGATATTGGCTGAATATAAATGTCATTTTGTGTGTAATTGAGTAGTGCATGTTATTAATTTAATCATGATTACTATTTAAGCTTGATGAGAATAACATGCATTATAGAATGATGGATTAGTTATGAATCTATATGTTTCTTCCTTCATCATGTTAGCATCATGCTACAACAACCCTAAAGATGGACCTGATGCATTTGCGCACTTTGGGTGAGCGCTCAGTCTAGGCTGAGTGATGTGCCAGCACGACTAGGGTGTTATCTTGTAAATTCAAGGCTGCATTATTGGTTCTGTTGCTGAGACCTCCTTTTCAATTGTTTTCAGGATGGTTCGCAATGAAGACGTACCGGTTAACTCTAGCGAGTATTGAGGAATGGATACATGATCTGGAGGAAGAATATGCACAATGGTTCAATAGTGGATTTGAGTTTAACGCATGCACTTGGGTAGAACAAAATCTGTATGATAGATTATATAAGAGATTTTTCACTATCTTTCTAGTAGAACTGTACGAGTGGCTTACTGCTTATGCATCTTAGTGGAATTGGTGGTATCGCGTACTTTTCTGGACACATGAAGAATTTCAGGTGCTTTATGATGCTGATCTGATCTGGACTTGCGCAGTGGATATGTGGTTTTGTGGCATTCTAAACAGTTATATTCTAGAGTATTCAATTTCGACGTATTCTTGCCCAGAGGTAGTTGAATTCCATTTTTTGAGGTATCCAAGAGGAACATATTTGCAAGGTATTCGATTGGTGATCAAGATCTTAATGGTAACTTTGAATCTGGAAAGTAAACCGATGACTAACTAAACTTTTCCTCGCACGAGGGAAGGAACAAGTTTGGTTTAAGATGGAAGACCTAGTGGCAGAGAAATAGAGAGAGGAAAGGCGTCTTACGTATAATGAGGCGCACGATAGGGAGATAGAGAAATAACGTTCCGTTGCAGAGAGTATGTCGTTGAGGAGAGAGATGGCTCGTGAATGATTTATAGCTCATGTAGAAGACATGGAGCTAGAGCATCAGGAACTCCCCCATCTTGGAAAGCATGATAGAGATCCCTTCTTGGCCTTACAAAAAAGTGCACTAGCAGAGACTACTTGGGCTACAGGCGCGCATCTTAATCCACCTGGTGACCTAGCCTTTGCACTTGGTTTTTTAGTATCTAGTACAATAAGTAACCAACAAAGTAATTTCAGAAGTAGGAGAGTAGGAAAGTACATCATTTGTAGGACATATGGATTCAATGTCATTTGGAGGATCATTCTTAGGTGCATCATCCGCACAAAATGTGAGTGCGTAGGTAGAATATTTGGTTCACCTCTGGGAGTGGAGCTACCTCACAGACTTTAGGGGTTCAATATAGTACTACTATCGGAGCACAGGGAGTACATCTACAGGTCCTACTCTAGCTATCGGTGGAGGATCAAGAGGTATAGGTGGTTCTAGTTTAAGTGGACCTGGTGGTTTTGGAGGTAGAGGGAATACAGGAGGTTTTGGATCAGGTGGTCAAGGTCTGTAACAATGACAAATATCTATATGGAGATGTATCTTCATCTCTTGGAGTATAGAGGTATAGAGCATGTTGTTGAACATGTGCATATGTGTGAAATATTATGGTGCACTAAAGGGATCACATCTACTGAGCGAAAGGCAAGTTAATTTGCCACTACATTACAAGGGCGCGCATACAGGTGGTATAGGAATTTTGACCCTGATAAAACTTGCGTGGATTATATAGCATTGAGAGATGATTTCTTAAAAGAGTTCTATATCCCTGAGTTTGAGAAAAAGAGTATAAGTGTGCTCAAGGATATCAAGCAAGGCACTACTAAGAGTGTACGTGAGTATGATTCTCATTTTAAGACACTTCTATCTAAGCTATGTTATGATATTCATGCTAGCCAACATGCATAGTGGTTTATTAGAGGATTGATTACACCTTTTAGAAGGGAACTATCACATAAGACATACACTGATCCGCATGAAGCACTGGAAGCAGCTTTACATGCTGAGGTAGTTGGGAGCATCGACACTAGTGTTAGTCCATTTCTAGAGGCACAAATTACAGCTATGGAAAAGCAGTTAGAGAAGCAATCAGCAAATTCAGCCCATGAAATGTGCTCAGGAATTTGGTGTACAGATTGTGAAGTGGAAGGTCACACCAAGGACAGTTGCCCTCGTAGGACCTGTACGATCATTACTGTTGGAGTGTGATATTTTCCATTTAAATCATGATGCTAGTCATTGTCCCTGTTTATAGTGTGTGACAAGGAAGATTGTATCTTACTTTTGTAAGATTTATAGGTCCACAACCCATGATACTGAGGATTGTCAGCTGATTGGTCAGATTCAGGATGTTATAGACCTTGGGGTATGACAAACAAGTATATCAGATAGTTCTAAGGGTAAGAATGAGCACCAGGATCGAGATCATAATCAAACACGCTATGACATGAATGAGGGGTGTTTTGAAGGAGGTCATGGAAGGGGACGTGGATATCCTGGTGGATATGGAGGATGAGGCCATGGTGGAGGAAGAGGAGAGTTCCCTCGTGGAACAAGTTATACATGTGGATCTCCTGACCACTATAGGCACGAATTTCCTCAGAATATTACATGTTCTTTCTGCTAGAAAAACTATAGCTATGAAGAGTTCCCGGAATTATATGAGCATATGAGTAAACAACATACACAAGAAAGCAAAGGTGCCGGGATGGTTAGAATTCAACACGTGGTAGAAGATCACTAGATGCCCAAGATAGCAAAAGGACCTGCGACATTGACATTGCAGATTACTACATGCGCTAAAGCCGCAAGCCCGAGAGAGGCATTACACCAGAAGTCTACGATCACCAAGGAGGAGGTTTTGCATGTGAGGTACCCAGATCTTGCTCATCAGAAATAAGTTTACCAGGATACCATGAAAGTGCTAAGGAATCTTTAGTGTGAGATACAATACCTAAAGGAGAAAAAGTGTTAGAGGCAGTCCAACCTGATATTGATGATCTATGAGAGGTGTGCAAGATGTTGCACCAGGAGAACATTATTTCACTATTAGGAAGTTGGTTAAAAGGGAACACTCTACGCTCAAGTCTTGAGACTAGACAACAGATTCTGTATGCAAATCTTCCCCCACATAACATTGACTATGACAAAGAAATTACTTTGATTGCGGTTGTGGATGGGTGGATGTTGAGCAACATATTAATTGATACAGGTGCGGAGGTAAATGTGCTTACATTAGATGCATGGGTACAAATGGGGAGGCCTCCATTGCAGCCATCATCTAATGTGTTGTTTATGGCAAATCAGACTAAGGCCACTCCCATAGGAGTTTTGAAAGATGCATCTATAACTATACAAGGGGCCAAGTTCACTGGGGATTTTGAGGTATTAGCACTTGCAAAAGCAAACAATTTTCCATCCCTGCTTGGACGACCTTGGTGTTATGCAAATAATGCTGACTTGAGATTCAATAAGGGGTATATCGGCTTTGAAAATAAGGAGGAAAGGGTTGTGATACCTTTGAAAGATGGAAAGTCTACACCCTATGTTGAGCCTCTAAGTGAGACAGACTTAAACAAAGTTTATGTAAACGTTATTCAGGATCCAGCGGTCAATGAGCCATCAAAAGAAGGCATCCTACAGTGGGAGGATTCTCATTCTATTAGTGATACTACAAGTATTTCTTGTGACAATTGGGCTCATTGTACATATGAATTAGTCAGACGCGAGGTGAAACGTGTGGTTGCACACAAGAATGGACTTCATTCGGTTTGATGGATAGGTGGCACAATACCATGGTATACAGGGGAAGAAGATCTTCCTGTATTTTTGAAGGCCATGAAAACAAAGTGGACAGATTAAGTTAAGAGGAGGGATATGTTAGTATATACACTGCGCGGGACAAAAGTGCGCTGGTGGGTAGTCCACAGAGATAATCTTATAAACTGGGAAGAGATTAGAATAGCTTTGTCTACTAGGTTTATAAGGAACAATGCACCTACGTGAATCTACACTTATCACGGTGATGACCCTATTCAGCATCACATGATCACATTTAGCAGTGTGAGAGACTTTGGACAGTAGAACAAGAAGCATTACCATATCCACTCTGGGTGCATAGATTGTATTCTACACTACAAGGATGCCATGCGCTTGGTATGTATATGCAGAACTACATCTAGAAACTTGGAAATGTCAAGATTTGACTGTAGGAATGATCTGTACTTTTGACTACTTATCGACTAAACCTTTGGTAGACGAGGCATTAAAAGTTGTCAAGCATTTAACTATGGGAGATAGTGCAAAAGTAAAAGAACATATTCAGGAATTATTTGGTAAAGTAGAGTTTGGAGCATGTTTTGAAAAGGAAGAAAAAATAGACTCCATACTAATTGAATGCACTTGCCTTGAGAAAGAGAAAGGAAAGATGGTTTACATCATGGATGATGGGGAAGTTGAGAACCTAGATATTGAACATTCACATGGGGTGTGCGAGGGCTTGGATAATGCAGACAAGGATACATGCGCCTACCACGAACCCATGAAGACAAAGAAGGTGAATATAGTTTTGGAGCCTGAGCCTAAGGAGGCCATAATTGGAGATTACTGGCCAGACTCAGAGGTAGCAAAAATCATTGAGTTACTCAGGGATTATCAAGACATATTCCCTCTAGGATATCATGAACTTAAAGGCGTGCATGAATCACTTGGGGAAATGGAGATAAAACTTAAGGACAGTGCACACCTAGTTGGAAAGAGACCTTACAGAATGAATCCTAATTTGCACGAAAAGGTGAAAGAAGAAATTGATAAAATGTTGAAATTGGAATTATCAAGCCCCTTGATGAGTTAGAATGGGTTAGTCCAATGGTGATCAGTATCAAGAAGGACAGACGGATTAGGATATGTGTGGACTATAGGGAGCTGAATGCTGCATGCATCACAGATCCATTCTCTATGCCATTCACTGAGGAAATACTAGAAGGAGTTGTAGGGCGCAAAATATATTCCTTCACAGATGGATTTTAAGGGTATCATCAAGTTAGGATCGCTCAAGAGGATAAAGAAAAGACAACATTTACTACTGAATGGGGAAGTTTTACATATACTGTGATGCCCTTTGGATTAAAAAATGCGCCTGCCGTGTTCTCGCACATAGTTGTTCAAGCATTTAAATATTTTAGTCACAAATTCTTAGAGGTCTACCTAGATGATTGGACAGTATATGGGCTTGTGAAAGATTATTGTGACAATTTGCGCTTAATGTTTGAATGATGCAGATAATTGAGTATCTCTATTTAATGTACATGTGGATGCTTATGGTATGGCCATTGGCATTGTGTTAGCTAAACCTGGCAATTATATTATAGATCATCCAATCTATTTTGCTAGTAGGAAGCTGACTCCTCCTGAACAAAAATATACATCTACAGAGTGTGAAACTTTGTCAATGATCTATGCATTGTACAATTTTTGATAGTACTTGTGAGAAACACCGTTTGTGTTTTATACAAATCACATGGCATTGAAGTACTTAGTAAACAATCCCATCTTACAGGGGCACATATTCAGATGGGTGCTCTTATTTGAAGAGTTTGACTTCACAGTTGTGGTGAAGCTAGGGAAAAGCAATTTTGGACCAGATCATTTATCTAGAATCAATTCAAGAGAGGATGCACAGACAATTGAAGAAACAATGCCGGATGCACATTTATATAAGTTATAATGCATGCCCATGGAATTAGAAGACATTGCTATCTTTCTACGAATAGGTATGACACTAGAAGGAATGAAAGTGTTGTAAAAGAAGTAGCTTTCTATACGAGTAGCACCATTTATGTTAATTAGTGGTGACCTTTACAAGCTAGGAAAAGATGAAGTATTATGTCATTGTGTGTTAGAGCATGCGTGCAAGGATATTATGGAAGAAGCTCATGGTGGTATTGCAGGAGGCCATTATGCAGGTGATGTGACTGCCCATAAGATCTTAATTGCTGGATTATGGTGGGAGACATTGTATAGGGATTGTAAAGAATATTGTAAGGCGTGTGATCATTGTCAGCACCTAGGAAAACAAGGACAAAAAGATGAGATGCCTTTGATACCGATTACTAGTGCCGAACCGTTTGAGAAATGGGCCATTGACTTTGTAGGACCTATTTCATTAGCCCCACGCAGGACTAGATCGTGCTATATCATTACTTGCACAAATTATCTCACATGGTGGGTAGAAGCAGCACCTACGAAGGATTGTACAACAACTACAATAGCTAGGTTTATATGGGAGAATGTTCTTCCAAGATATGGATGTCCTTTAAGCTTGACAGTTGATATAGGTACATAATTTTTGAATGAGACAATCAGGATCCTATTAGATGAGTTTATGGTTGAACACCATAAAACTACACCATACCATCCTCAGGAAAATGGAATTGTTGAGGATTTCAACAAAATTTTGGGCCAGAATTTGACAAAAATATGTGATGTTAAAAGAAAGGATTGGGATGACAAAGTATCAACTATTCTTTGGGCATATAGAACAACTTACTATAGATTGAACAAAGCCACACCATTTAAATTGGTGTTTAGCGTGGAAGCTATTCTCCCTATAGAATTTATGTTACCTTCTTTGAGCGTTACGCGTGCTGGAGGTCTAGCTAATGAACAAGTTTTAGAAGAACGTATCGAAAAGATGATTCAACTGAATGAGCGTCGAGCCATAACATGATGGAGTTAGAAGCAGGAAAAGGCTAGGTAGAAGGCATGGCATGATAAAAACATAAGGGATAAGAAGTTTGAGATTGGACAAATGGTACTTCTTTATGACTCAAAGTTCTTGCGCCATACAGGAAAAATCAAAGTACATTGGTTGGGGCCGTATGGTATTAAAACCATGGAAAGTGTATAGTACTCTTAGTGTACAATCTTTAACACTTTCTCACATGAAAATAGGCTCCACAACCTAACAGTCCATGTGTCTCCTAGCCACCTCAGCAGAAACTTTCACCAGTGTATTGCTGACCTGCTCATCTGACATAACAATAGGCTTTACTGTCATGTGTCTAGCTTGAGGTGCCTTCCTCAGTCTCCTCGAAATGCATGAATCTTCGTACACATCAAATTTAGGCTCATCCATGTGTGTGTGCATCAACCATGATAGTTGCTTTCATGTGCACACAATCACCATATCCTCATCCATCAACTCCTAGCCAAATAAGTCTTTATGTGTGATCGTGCTCTCGAATCGGGTGTGGATAATTTTTCCTGTGTCCTCTACATACCCCATGGCTAGTGGAATGTGGTCTTCACTTTTCCTTCTAGGCCTTTATTGCTTAGGAACTTTAGCCTCCAAATTTAGGACTTGCATCTCCATGTCCTGAACACCTTCTGCAGTTGTCTCCTTTGGTCTTTTCTCTTCCTCTTCTTTTTCCTTTGATGCCTCAACCTTTTCTTCTATGTCCTCTGGAAGTGTAGGAGAATTAGGCATGCTCTCCTTTGACTCTTTTTCCTCCTCATTAAACTTCATCTTCCTCCTCCTTTGTGCGGTAGCCTCCTTCTGTGGAGAGAGTCTGGGTGATTTGTGCATAGTCGGTGGAGTAGCACCTTGGGTCCTTGTTCTCTTGAATACCCTTTTAAACCTATGCTCCCCTTGGAATGTATTCAAGTCCTCTTCATCCCCCTCTTGTGGCTGAGGTGGTGTAACCGTGCACTTAACTTCACCCTTACTTGTAGGATGTCTCCTACCCCTATGCTCCAAACCACCACTATCTTCACGCTCCTCCTCCTCATTCTGCACTTCAATTGGCTCTGTGGGCTTAGGCGTTGGGATGTTCTCCATCATATGTTTCCCCTTTGGTGGTGCTATAAGTGTGAACTCTCCTTCCACATATTTTTTATTCTCCATCTTTGGATTTGACTGGACATACACCAATGCTACCCCCACATCTGCTACAACCAAACTTATTGGTTTGATATTCAACACCTCAGAAATGATCCTCTTTGTATAGGTGCTTCTGCCAGGATACACATACTTCTTTCTCAATGTATGGTAGTCATAGTCTACCTTATTTGCATTGAAGATCAGTCTGCATGTTTCTGTAAATCTATGAATAGATGCTTGGAAATACCTTGCAGTAAATGCGTAAGGAAATTTACACCAAGGGCCCCAGACTCCATCCTTCATTGGGAAGCGCATAATGCAGAAATGATGATATACAAAAAACTGAACTTGTTTCCCTACCACTGCTGGTAGGTCCTTTGGGATGCACCACTCTTCCCTAAATGTCGCATGGAGCCTTTCATACCACTTCTCCACCCTTTGCTTTACTTCATCTATCATGGTCCCCTTGCATAGGTACTTGCTGAATCTTTCAGTTGGGGTCTTGTTCTCCATGGGGTATTCCCATACTTTCTCCTTTGGTCTGTCTGGTACTCCAATCTCCATGAAGACCAATGATAGTAGAACAACCTCGAAGCTGATCTTCCCTCCTGTGTGTAATTCTTTGACTATTTACTCTGTAATATAGCCTACAATGTTGTAGAGCATCCCTTCTGACATCTTACATGCCACATGTAACCACATAGTATTCACTTGTGACCACCGCTCCTGATCATTTAACTTGGTAACAAGGTGTACTGTAGCTTGTACAACTAGATAGTTATTTAATTTATCTATGTCCATTCCGCATGGACCCTTCAGGTATCCCAACTCTTGTTTGGTATTTACAATCATGGATTTATCTATAAGGTCACCTCTTATATATTCTCCTGTGGCCTTCAGACCTGTAACTGATGAGACAAGTGCAAATAAGATTCTAACTTTGCATCTTGTAAAGTAGAAGAATTCTTCGTGTACCCTACTCATGAGCCACTGATACAAGGGCTCATACTTCCTGAAATACAAAAGCTCATACAAATGATAGACCCCAATTCTATTCAAAATCTTTTCACCCGCATCATCATATATTGGCATGTCATCTGCCATGCGTTTGTTTGTTTTAGCAGTGAGCAAGGAATCAAGCTCCTTGTTATTCTCTAAAGTCCTATGATTATATTCACTCAATTTGCTCTTTCTGATGAGTGAATCCCATTCTTGGACGAAAATCACTCATTCTGGGTATCGCATCTCTGAAAAATGGCTTTTAGGCTCCATCTCTTCCTCCTCAACTACGACCTTCTTTTTTCCTTTTACTGCTACTGTAGATGCCATCTTCGGTGCCATTTTTACTTTGCCAATGTTTCCCCTTCAACTCTGTAACTCTAAAAATCAAACCCTAGCTCGATTCAATTATTCCCTAGGTGGAAACTTCGTAACCTAACTTTTTCTATCTCCTTGATTTGATCAAACCCTTCACCACCAGGGACGTAAGCTTCTTGTCACACAGATTTGGTTGTCACGCTTGATTTTAAACCCTTTGCACCTTAACGTGATCACTCGATTCTTCACACTTGGCTCTTCTCTCAAATACTCTTAGTTGCAATGGTAAAAATGAATCCACATCCCATCCTTATATAATTTTTTCAAATTTTGATGCATTTATTGCTCCTTCACCTACCAAATATCCCCTTATTAATTGAAAAAGTCTGTTCATTCCGTGCCATACATATTTGCACCCCAACTATAACCTTCTAGCACACCTTCCTATCCTTTGGTCACAGATTTTTCTTCAGCACGTGCTCCTACGCCCATGTACCTCATCATTGTACCTTCTCCTGGTAGCTAACTTGGCCTCCGCTTACCTCACGTTATACTGTTCTTTCATTCATCTCCATCCTTGGTCACTTTTGAGAAGAAATATTCTTTCGACTTAAAGCACACCCGTAGCAGCTTATTCCTTTCATCTTTCAAATCCTGAAGTCTTTTTCTTGGATACTACAACCACCCCACACAAAAAGTATGTGCAGTCCTCTATGCATAAAAATTCTCCATAAAATAATTAGCTTCAAGCACGCAAGCATGCTTATTACACAAGAACAACACCTAAATTGACAAAGCATAGTGACAATGAAGGAAATACATTAAGGAAATATAGAAATGAAAACCTAAACTAAATGGCAATATTGCCTTATTACAAAAACCAAGAAGACTTATTTATAGTAGGGCTTTAGCCTACTTCCGTTAAAGTAACTAGGTAGCCATTTTCCATCAAGCGCTTCTAGCTAGCAAGCACATGATTCAAGTATAGAAGTGATAACATACAGCCCTAACCAATGTACTTTGATTTTTCCTGGATGGCGCAAGAACTTTGAGTCATAAAGAAGTACCATTTGTCCAATCTCAAACTTCTTATCCCTTATGTTTCTATCATGCCATGCCTTCTGCCTGGCCTTTTCCTGCTTCTGAATCCATCATGTTATGGCTCAACACTCATCCAGTTAAATCATCTTTTCGATACGTTCTTCTAAAGCCTGTTCATCAGCTAGACCTCCAGTGTGTGCAATGCGCAAAGGAGGTAACATAAATTCTATAGGGAGAATAGCTTCCACACCAAACACGAACTGAAATGGTGTGGCTTTGTTCAATCTATTGTAAGTTTTTCTATATGCCCAAAGAATAGTTGATACTTTGTCATCCCAATCCTTTCTTCCAACATCACATATCTTTGTCAAATTCTGGCCCAAAATTTTGTTGAAATCTTCAGCAGTACCATTTTCCCGAAGATGGTACGGTGTAGTTTTATGGTGTGCAACCATAAACTCATCTAATAGGATCCTGATTGTCTCATTCAAAAAGTATGTACCTCTATCACTTGTCAAGCTTAAAGGACATCCATATCTTGTAAGAACATTTGCCCATATAAACCTAGCTGTTGTATAGTCCTTCGTCGGTGCTGCTTCTGCCCACAGTGTGAGATAATCTATGCAAGTAATGATATAGTGTGACCCAGTCCTACTCGGGGCTAATGAAATAGGTCCTACAAAGTCAATGGCCCATTTATCAAACGGTTCAGCACTAGTGATCAGTCTCAAAGGCATCTCATCTCTTTGTCCTAGTTTTCCTAGGCGCTGACAATGATCACACACCTTATAATATTCTTTACAATCCTTATACAATGTCTCCCACCATAATCCAACAATTAAGATCTTCCAGGCAGTTGCATCACCTGCATAATGGCCTCCTGCAATACCACCATGAGATTCTTCCATAATATCCTTGTGCTCATGCTCTAACACACAACGACGTAATTCTTCATCTTTGCCTAGCTTGTAAAGGTCACTACTAATTAACATAAATGGTGCTGTGTGTATAACAAGCTGATTCTTTTGTAATGCTTTCATTCATTCTGGTGTCATACTTGTTCATAGAAAGATAACAATGTCTTCTACTTCCATGGGCACACATTGTAACTTATATAACTGTGCATCCGACATTGTTTCTTCAATTGTTTGTGCATCCTCTCCCGAATTGATTCTAGCTAAATGATCTGGTCTAGAATTACTTTTCCCTAGCTTCACCACAACTGTGAAGTCAAACTCTTGAAATAAGAGCACCCATCTGCATATGCACCCCTGTAAGACAGGCTTGCTTACTAAGTACTTCAATGCCATGTGATATGTATAAAACACAAACGGTGTTGCTAACAAGTACTATTAAAAATTGTACAATGCATAGATCATTGAAAAAGCTTTGCACTCTATAGTTTTATAATTTTGTTCATTAGGAGTTAGCTTCCTACTAGCAAAACAGATTGGATGATCTATAATACCTTTGCCAGGTTAAGCTAACACAATGCCAATGACCATACCATAAGCATCCACATGTACATGAAATGGTTTATCCCACGAGGGAAAGTGCAAAATAGGCACGGTAGTAAGTTTCTCTTTTAATATCTCGAAGGTGCGCTGTTGCGGTTCTCCCCAATAAAATGTACCTTTCCCCTTCAGTAAATATTCCAAGGGTGCAACAATTTTGACATACCCTTTTATGAATTTTCTATAATATCCTGTATGACCTAAAAATATGTGCACCTCAATCTGACGGGTAGGCACTTCCAGGCCTAAAATGACTACAACCTTAGCTGGATCAACTAGAAAACCTTCCTTACAGATTATATGTCCCAACAGTATCCCAAATTACATAGCAAATATGCACTTCTTGATGTTCAAAGAGATACTCAATTGTCTGCATCATTCAAACATTAAGCGTAGATTGTCATAATGATCTTTCACAAGCCCATATACTGTCCAATCATCTAGGTAGACATGTAAGAAGTTGTGACTAAAATCTTTAAATGCCTGAACAACTATGCGCGAGAACACAGCAGGTGCAGTTTTCAATCCAAAGGGCATCACAATATATGTAAAACTTCCCCATTCAGTAGTAAATTATATCTTTTCTTGATCCTCCTGAGCGATCCTAACTTGATGATACCTGAAAAATTAGTTTGTGAAGGAATATATTTTGTGCCCTGCAACTCCTAGTATTTCCTCAGTGAATGGCATAGGGAATGGATCTGTGACACATGCAACATTTAGCTCCCTGTAGTCCACACATATCCTAATCCATCTATCCTTCTTGATAATAATCACCATTGGGCTAACCCATTTTGACTCATCAAGGGGCTTGATAATTCTAGATTTCAACATTTTATCAATTTCTTCTTTCACCTTTTTGTGCAAATTAGGATTCATTCTGTAAGGTCTCTTTCTAATTAGGTGTGCACCATCCTTAAGTTTTATCTTCATTTCCCCAAGTGATTCGTGCATGCCTTTAAGTTCATGATATTACTTTAGGTTGTTCAATTAGACCCACTTCAAAACTTCAAAACAATGTATTTAACTTTTTACGATTTAAATTTTTATTTTTATTGAGAAGTGTATTCAATTGGACACTAAATTATATAGATTGTCCTATCGCTGTTCATATTTCAAAGAAAACATTTAAGGGATTTATAATTCTAGTAAGCATACAACTAAACTAAATTATTATTATTTTTATTTATTTATTTTTGAAAATTAATCAAAATTACAAAACTTAAAATGAACAGTAAAACACACAACTTGAAAATGAAAGAAAGAAGTTGACTCAGTATCCTCCCAGCCTGTACCAAAATGGGAGCTTTGAAACAGGGTATGGAATATTGTAGGATGTTATAGGTGTAATGGCCTTGGTAGACATGTATGGAAAATGTAGAAGCATAGACAAGGCACATAAATTGCTTGACAAAATGCCTCAAAGAAATGTTTTCTAATGGGTAACAATGATTGCAGGCTACGTGCAAAATAGATCTGTTGAGAAGGTTTTAGAAATTTTCAAGAAAATGCAATTGGCAGATGTCATGCTAAGTTCCACAACCTTTGCGTGTTCATACTTCAATCACAAGAGCAATTGGCAGATGTCATTGTTCCACAACATTTGCTTTACTTCAGACACAAGAGCAATTCCCTCAAAACTTCATTATTAAAATACCAGGAGTGAAAATGTACCCAACAAGTAGAATAATCAATAACATAATCTATATGCAACCCCCCCTGGTAGTTGATGATCCTTATTTTATTAGACATTATGAAGACGATAAAATTATGTCCAAGTAAATAATACCAAAAGTATTACTAATAATAGCATGAATCAGACCATCACAATAGTTTCTGCATATTATCGAAGAAAATCTAATGCATAAACAAAAATCAGTAAACTATTAAATACTTGGACAATATAATTTTAGCATTAACATACCGACCTATATCCAGTGGTTACAAAATGTGGTCTGTAAACTAATGCTACAACTGGTCAAGCACAGAGATTTTTGTGGTAAATTCATTACAGAGGAGGGAGTATTTATAGCTGGAATGGGTTATAAAATTCATTACTTGCGTGTCAGATGTCATGATAAGACATGTTAGTTATTAATTTGATTGAAGTTCCTAGACATGGGTTATCAAAGTTGTTCAGCTTAAACATCACATAAGTTTATAAGGTTATGATCAACCAATGATAAATCAATCTCATAAAGTGGTAAAAAGCCTATTCAATGTTGACCAGTCAGTCTATGCAAACTAAGCTCATAAAATTTTGTTTGTTAAAAATTGGTGGATTTAATGAGTGCAAATGCATTGATAATATCTGTACATACATCCACATACACAGAGTCGGAATATACAAGTGCAGGTGAGAAGGAACCGGGAAATGGTGTCTCACTGTTGGATGCCTTTCTAACGTAAAAATCCAAGACAACATCAATACGGTCAGTGATGCATTTAACAACCTTTTTTAGGACACTGTCTGATCAAATTTATTAATTCTACTTGTGGAATTGATTAGCTAATTCATGCAATGCAATGAAGCAACTTGCAGCGAGTCCAATGGGAGAGATTCTCAACACTCGTACATTTAGTCTGTGTTTTCATATCATAGTTGAGCTTGATAAACAATTGGATATTCCTCACGGTAAGAGACCACCTGGTTTGGGTTTGATGGTATACACAAGTTATGGAATCTGGTGTTCACTGTTGTGGTACACCACATGATCTGATTAACACCTTCTCACTACTTTAATGCACCCATTTTATCTTTTTATTTTTTCACTGTTTGTGTTACATTGTTTTGTTGTGAGTTAAAATTTTAAAAAAGCATCATTACATGGATTAATAATTTATTTGATAAAACCAAAGATTAGAAAATGGGAAGGAGGTGCCAAAAATCCAAATTAGGAGCATTTCAGGGAAATAGGTGTGGATTTTTGCACTTGAGGGTACCCATGAAAAAACTAGAGAATATGCCCAAAGAGTAAAGGATATGGCATATGAGAAGAAAGTGTCATTGGGAACGTTCCTAACAACCAAATTGATAGGTTATATTACATGATTCAAAGGCCCAAAGGTGTTATATTATTATCGATCTTAAAAAAGGATCAACAATTCAACTTACAAATATATGTGAGGTTTATAAACATAATTATAATTATTATTTCTTTACTACTTGGCCCACATGTTTATGTTAGAGCTATGTAGAATATTATAGCCAACACTACTTTTATTGTGACAAATGTGAATGGCACAACAGAGCAATTAACTTTCATAGGATACACAATTAAAATCTATTTCTTCTTGGTGTCTGGCGATCCTTGGGTGAATAATTGTGTATAAGTAACAAATAAGATTTTATTTAATGATTTGAATAATATCATTAATTGTTATGCCCTTAGTCCTTGATTGTATATTGAAATATGTATATAGCCAACATGTGGCTAACATTATCTCCCAAAATGTTATATCATATTTATTTATGCTTTCATATGTTTAGTAGGCTGGCCTTAGTACTTTACATAGCATAGTTAGTAATTGGTAGATGATCATTAGATTGAGCACTTGAGTCTTATTGTATGGTTTGGATGTTGACCCCTCAAAGTGGGTAAGTAGTCATTCTAGCTGCATATTGTGATCATATCTATATATTTTGGTATTCTTTGGTGTTATATTGTTGTTGATATTAATATATATCTAAGTAATTTCATTATAAGTGGTATCAAAGCTTCAATCTCAGCTAAAATTTGGTCAAAACCCTAATTGTGAAGATTTGGCTATATATCTAAAATAGTAATGAATATTCATACAATTTTTTATCTGAAGTTGAAAAATAAGTAAAGTAAGGTCCTCTCCAAATTTTATTATTTATTGGCTTGGTTCACACAAGTTATATCAGTTTTAGGTTTTTTCATAATTTTGTACATACGCCGCATTTTTGGAAATTTTCTAAGTTTCTTATATTTTTGGAAATATTGCGATAAATATGCTAGGGTTTACTCTCTATATTTTCTGAATCAAGGTCGAAATAATTTTAAAATTGGACAATTAAATCTTGGTTAAAGGAGTTGTTCTTGAAACCCTATTTTTGTGCATCATGGGGATGCTACCTTTCTATCTATGGAATTGGAATGATTGATGCTAGGGAATGTTGGGTAGATTTTAAGAAGAATTATCTTTCATTTATATGGAAATGGTCTTGGTTTTCATTATGTATTTTTGGTTCAACATAGAGTTGAGTCTCTAAATTGAATCAAGAGATTTCATATTGTTCTTGGGAGGAAATGGAACATGTTTTCTTGGCAAGGTGAAAAAATAAAAGAGAAGACGAACAAAAATAATGAAGTTATGCAAGAAGAAGAAACAGAAAAATGATAAGGAAAATAAGTTATGGGTGATGTAGAAGGAGAGGAAGATGATCAAGTTAAATGAAAAATAGAAAATAAAAAATAGTGTAGCTCCAAAGATGGAATATTTAATATTTTAGTTTGAATATTGCATCCATAGGAAAAAGATTATAAACTAAGTTCAAGTGTATGATAAGAAGATTTATCGTTTTTTAATATTTGAAGCTCTCTAGCCTCAAAGAGAGTTTTCCACTTTCACTACGTAACACCTTTCCATCTTGGAGAATCTACCATTAGATAGAATGTTTCAGCCCAGATAGAGTTGCCTAAGTTGGATAAAGAAGGCCAAATCAGTTTGGAACAAGAGGAAATTCTTCATATATGTATTAAGAGGGTGAAGAAGAGAGTATTTACTGAGTAACTAATCAAGTGCAAGAATAAATAAAATGAATCTGCAACATGGGAGGAGGAGTATTTCATGTACCAACATCTATATCATGAACATTGATGACTATACTTATTTTAAGAAGCCTCTTGAAAATGTCAACATTGGGGAAAATAATTATTTGAAGGGGATGGGCATGTTATGCCCTTAGTCCTTGGTCATATATTGGGATATACATAACCAACATGTGGTAAACATTATCTCCCAACATTTCATATCATATTTAATTATATTTTTACATGTTTAGTAGGTCAAACCTGGTGATTTACATAGCATAGTATTATATATATATATATAGGAGTTAGTAATATATTTGTGGTAGGCTAATGATCATCAGATTGAGAACTTGAGTTTTATTGTATGGTTTGGAGGTTTCCCCCTCGAAGTGGCTAAGCCATTCTACTTGCATAGTGTGATCATATATATATATATATATATATATATATATATATAATTTGGTGTACTTTAATGTTATATTGTTGTTGATTTTAAAATATATCTATAATTTCATCGTATTAATGAATAAATATGTTCCCTCTCTGAATATTCTTGTGACATGTAAAAGGAACGATAACCAGATCATACCAAGCCAAGAACTCAGATGTTAATCAAACACCACAATCAATAAGATGAAATCAATTCACCAAAATAAATTTATCAAAACATTTGCAAACAATTGAGCAACAATATCATATATTATTATGGAACTCAATGAAATACAATGAGAATGGGGCTTTCTTATATAGGCAAGCAATAACAATCTAAGAACCAGTCAAGGTTGTAGATCAAGCCATAAATCAAGGAAATAACTAGTCATCAAAGAACTAGTCAAGACCATAGATTTAGGAAAGAACTAGACATCAAGGATCTAGTCAATACCATAGATCAAGGAAAGAACTAGTCAATACCACAGATCAAGGAAATAACTATACCTAACAATTAGATAATATCCCCTTAATATCTAAATAAATAAAAAGAAATATCCACACACATAATTGGGTGAGGATACATACGATAAATGTAAGTAAAGTACCTAGGTGAACATGAGCTAAGGTAAATACCTACTCTAAAACCCCCCTCAAGTGAAGATATGGGCCAAAATAGAAGTGGCATGTCCACAGTATGAGTCCCGACAACTAGGCCTGATGAGGTACTCATGTGCAATATATCCATGAAGAAATCTTGAACCAAAAGAAGGAAAGAATCCTTCTATAAGGAAAGAGAAAGAAGAAGATGAAGGAAGATGTTCTGATGAACACCCCCAAGAAATATTTCTGAAACCCCAAACATTCCACACAACTCAAGGTAACAAGGTGATGCAAAAGGCTTCGTAAAGATGTCTACAACTTGCTGCTGAGACAGAATGTACTCCAAGAAAAGAACCCCATTCTGAATGTGCTGACGAATGAAGTGGATGTGTATCTCAATATGCTTGGTCTGCTAGTGCTTAACTAGGTTGTGAGAAATGTGAATTGAAGTTTGGTTGTCACACCAAAGTACATTCGGTGAATCCTGTGGGAATCCAAACTCTGTCAATAACTATTGAAGCCAAAGAATCTACTGACTCGCTGTAACTGCTGCCTTGTACTCTGCCTCTGAAGATGAAAGTGTAATAGCATGTTGATTTTTGCACGCCCAAACAACTAGAGAAGAACCAATACAAAAAAATAGCCAGAAGTGGAACACCTGTCATCAATGGAAATTTCCCAATATGAATCTATATATCCAACCAACTGAGTATAACCCCTACTGTAGTGGAGGCCAAAGTGGGAAGTTCCATGTAAATAATACAAAATCCTTTTAGCAGCCTGCCAGTGACTACTATGAGGAGAATGTGAGCAAACTGAGATACAAGCCCTATTGCAAATGAAATATCAGGGTGAGTATGGTTCAATTACATGAGACTTCCAACCAAATGCTTATACAATGTAGGATCACAAAGTGGAGTGGTACATGTGGAAGTAAGAATAAACCCAAACTGAAAAGGAGATGGACTTGGCTTGCAATCAGCCATATCAAAGCACTGAAGAATATCATGGGTGTTCTTTTGCTGACTCAAATGAATCCCTGAATTTGTCTGAGAAATCTGCAAAACTAAGGAAATAATGCAATAACCCAAGATCTGTCATGACAAACTATGTAGAAAGAGCCCTCTGAACAGTGTGAATGTGGGAAGAAGAGTTGTTAGTAAGTAACAAATCATCAACATACAAGACAAGTATCACAATATCCTCACCAACATGCTGAAGATACATTGTATGATTGAAGTGGGAATGAAAAAAACTAGTAGATAGAAGAAAAGAATCAATCTTCTCATACCAATCCCAAGGGGCTTGTTTGAGACCATAGAGAGACCTTCTGAGCCTATAAACAAGAGAAGAATCTTGAACAAATCCAGCAAGTTTCTCTATGTATATTTCCTCATGTAAATCTCCATGTAAGAAGGAACTCTTCATGTTCATTTGATATACAGACCACCCTTGTGATGCAGCAATAAAAATTGTACAAGGCGTACAAAATCCATCTTGGCAACAGGTGCAAAAGTCTCAGAGTAATCAATACCTTCAACTTGTGAAAAACCCTTTGGAACAAGATGAGCCTTATAGTTGTTCAATGGAGCTATCAATTGTGCATTTGGTTCAGTATACCCACTTACACCTAACCATATTTCCTCCTTTAGAAAGAGATACCAAATCCCAAGTATGATTCTTCATCAAAGAAGAATACTCAGCTGCCATCATATCATCCCACTCATGTATCCCATGAGCCTTTGAAAAATATTGTGGACCCTCAGAAACTACCTGACACAAAAGTCCAGAACCTATAGAATGTGTGTGATGATGCCTAGCGGGTGGAAGATCTTGTATGAAAGGTGTTGCCTCAGAAACTGTAGTACGAGCCCACTTAGGCATAGTGACAACATTGGCGGGAATAGGATCATCAACAACATCTATAACCTCCTCATCAACCTCCTCAAAGAAAGGATCCTCAAGATGAGATGAAGAAGAAGGAGGCATGGAAGAAGATGAAGAATCATGAGGAGTGAAGTGCTCATCAAACTGAACATGTGTTCAAAAATGAACATCATGAGTATCAGGATCTAAAATTCAGATAAGCTCTCATGTCCTCACAATACCCTACAAAGATCAAGGGTTTTCACTTCTTATCCAAATCTTTCCTTTTCTTCTTTGGCACAAAGGCCTAAACATGGCTCCTAAAGACTTGAAAAAATGAGACATATGGCTTAGTATTGGACCAAGCTTCCTCTGGAGTTAAATGTTCAAGTGCTATGTGTGGTGTATGATTCAGAATGTAGTTAGCACAATTAACTACTTCTGCCCAGTAGATAGGTGATAAATCTCTAGAATGCATCATACAGTTAGCCATTTCCTTCAAATTTCTATTCTTCCATTCTACTAAGGCCATTTTGTTGTGGAGTATGAGGAACAAAATGCTGGTGAATAATGCCTTGAGTTGCCAAATAGTCAGAAAACTCATTGCTGAAGTACTCCCCCCATTATCAGTACGAAGGTTCTTTATGCAACTAGAAGATTGTTTCTCAACCAAAGCCTTGAAGAATTTGAAGTGTGAAAAAACATCACTTTTGTACTTGGGAAAATAAACCCAAATACGCCTCGATAAATTATCAATAAAGGTAAGTGCATACTTAGCTCCATTGAAAGAGGGGGTAGGAAAAACCATCAAGTCACTATGCACAAGCTCAAGTGGTGAAGAAGCTCTCTTAGACAAATTCTTAGGAAAAGGATCTTGGTGTTGTTTCCCTAATGCACAGCCATGAACAAACTCCCTCAAGACAAGAAACTCTAGGAAGACCATCTATCATACCATGAGTGCTCAACTCCTTCAAATATTTGTAATTGAGATGTCCAAATCTTTCATGCCAAAGCTTACTCTCTGAATTTGCATGAGAAACCAATCCTGTCCCTATAGAGGAAGTGTCATCAAAACCCTCAAAGTTATACAATCTATAACTATGATCAACAATACCTTGAGCAACAAGTGAATGAGGCTCCAACAAATTTCATACTTCTGCCCCATGTGGTGTAAAAGTCATAATTTTCCCTTGACCAATACTGACAAATTTGATATACAGAAAGAAAATTTGTAGTGATGTTAGGAACATATAGTGCATCTTGGATATTGCCACCATCAAACTGTATATCACCTTTTCCTTTTACAGAAATAAAGGAAGAATCTCCAACCTCAATTTTGGAAGTAGAACTCAAAACTAGAGAAACAAAAGACTCCTTAGAAGAAGTCATGTGATGAGAAGCACCATAATCTATAACCCAACTATCTAGCAAGTGGTGACTGAGATCTCCCAACAACATTAAGTGCTTTGCCATGTTGATTAGAAGGAGTTGGAGTGGAGATAAAAAAAAATTGTTTCTTGACTGCATCCTCTAAGGCTTGCATTCTCTTATAACACCTATGTTCTTCATGACCACTACCCCCATAAAAAGATCATGAAAGGCTAGAATTATTCTTGGATTTAGAAGACTCCTTGGGTTTAGAGTTGTTTTTCTTTGGGTTTAGGATAATTTTGAGATGGAGAAGGGGTGGATTTGGTTTTACTTTTTTAGTTTTCCCTTTCCCTTAGGATTAGATGCAACTAATGTCTTTTGAGAGGTGGAAGACTCAAGGTTAGACAATTTGGATTCTTCCCTAGTAAGTCTTTCACAAAATGTTTCTAAGTTAGGCATTTTGAATGTGTCACCTAAGGCATCCATGTTAGAGAAAAAGTAGAAGTAAAAATTTGGAATGGTCCTCTCAACTTGGATAAAATCAAGTAAACACACTCTTCATCTTTCTTATCTCTTCCACTCCCCTTCAATTGTGTCAACAAATGTTTGAACTTGGTAAGATAGTCTATAATTGTTGGAAAATATTTAGTATTAAGAGAGGTGATCTCAATTTCAAGTTGTCATGGCTCTCATATGATCCACCTTACCAAATAAATCCTCCAATTTCTCCCATATTTTGAAAGGAGAGTCACATTTTTCCAAATGAAACAAAAGACTATCACTTACATAAGTTCCTATCAAACCCATACACTCATCAATTTACACTGGTACTGAAATTTCTCATATTCTCTAGTGAACACTGGTTATTTTGAAGAAGTTAAAGCCCATAATCCTTTCCGCTTAATTATTGTTTCCATTCTTGGTTTCCATGTGTGGTAATTATGTGTTGTTAATGGCTCAACATGATCTAATTCAGAAGTAGACGCCATTCTCAAAAAATCACCAAAAGAAATGCAAGAACCAAGCAATGCAACAAGATCCCCCCAAGATTTTTGGCACTTTATAATGAGTGTGTGTTAAAATATGAAAATTTATAATTATAGTGTGATTCTCAAAATAAATATTTCCAATGGAAAGAGCACAAAAAAACAAGCACTTTTGTAAAAAAGGACACTCAAATCTGAGTTATTGATCAAAAGATACAAGTTTTACAAGTTTATGCTCTACTATTTATTTTAGTTGCCACTAAAAATAAATAAAATGCTCTTGTCTTCACCACACAAATAAAATGAAAGGGGGATGGAGTTAAGCAGTACGAATCACAAGCTTTAAGCCCTCAAAATGACCATACCATATGACCAAGGGTGTGAGGACTTTAGTGGGTGCACTTTGCAAACAAATGAGTTCTTCTAGTAAAATTATGATATTTCTGGACTGCGATGAAAACAATGACCTTCGCCGCCCAAAATAGGTAGTATGCAAGGAATTTCCCGAAATAGCAAATAGTGCACAGCAGTCCCGTAGACTCCTGCCAAAAAAGAAAATAAATACTCTAGTCAAGACACAGTTTGCTACTGCATGCTAGGAAAGAATGTTGACACCACAGAAGAAAAGATACCATGATCATGGAACTCAAAAAACCCAACAAAACCCATATAATTGATCCCCCTAGGTTTCTCTTCATATCGATGACATGAATACCCGAGACAAACCAACACATGTGTCTCTACAACAACAAAAAAGTCCAAAAAAATGGATTTCCTTCAGAAATGGTTGAGTCTTACAGTAAATACTTAGGGTTTTTCCACCTTCTAGATTCAATGGAAGGCTCTAAATTTGCATAAAAGCACATACAGCAAAAAAAATACAAGAATAAATCATCGAAGATATATAAAAAAATTGTTTGCAAAATGAAACTTATAGGCAGATGTCAAAATTAATCTCCTGATTCTGATACCATAAAAGGAATGATAATCAGATTGTATGAAGCCAAGAACTCAGATGTTAATCAAACACCACAATCAATAAGATGAAAGTAATTAACCATCATAACTTTACCAAAACCTTTGCAAACAAATGAGTAGCAATATCATATATTATTATGGAACTCAATGAAATACAATGACAATGGGTATTGCTTATATAGGCAAGGAATAACAATCTAAGAACCAATCAAGGTTGTAGATCAAGCCATAAATCAAGGAAAGAATTAGTCATCAAAGAACTAGTCAAGACCATATATTTAGGAGAGAACTAGACATCAAGGATCTAGTCAATACCATAGATCAAGGAAAGAACTATACCTAACAACTAGATAATATACCCCTAATATCTAAATAAATAAAAATAAATATCCACACACATAAATGGGTGAGGATAAATACAATAAAGGTAAATAAATTACCTAGGTGAACATGAGCTAAGGTAAATACCTACTCTAATAGATAAATAGTGTCTGGACAAGAAAAATAGAGTTCCAATAAGATCAGAGCTGTAAAGAAGAAGTAGAGTGCAAAAAATGGCTAAGTATAAGCTTTAAAGACAAAAATCAGGGAGTGGGGAAAGATTTCTATGTCCCTTTTAGAGAATAAGCAGTAAGGGATGAAAGGGAATCAAATTGCACATCACTCAACAACACTTGGCGGAAATCCAATAGTATGAGCACTTTGGCCAAAAAAGGTTGAAAGCACCTGGGGGCTAGATTAGTCATATGAAGTACATTCTAGGAATACCTATGTTCTGGGTGAATTTTCTTGTCCCCTATGTGTGTTTCCTAATTAAGGGACATCAATGTTGTTAAACTTGCACCTAATGCTAACAATTGGTGGGCATCCATACGATTGTAATCACATTTGGCTCATGACTAGCTCCAGGGGGCTAGAAATTTAGCACTGAAGAGGGTTGTATAGCAAGGATGAAATGACTTGAGGGATTCAAGGGGCTGGGTATTTTCATGTCCTAAAACATAGTAAGTGCTTTGACAAAGGTCCTAATAATTCTATTAGTACCATTGCATAACAGTATGACCTTTGTGATTTTGTTACGATCTGAGCTAGTGATGGGTAGGCTAGACAAGCATCTAGTGATTGGCGATCCAGAGGGTATCCATGTGTGACCAAAGGGATTATTGATCTAATTTGAATTTTCTTTTAATCACCTTGTCCCTTATCTTGAGGGATGAAAGGGACATAAAATTGCACCATGGCTCCTAGGAGCTGAGATGAATCCTCACTGAAATTTAACTAACTGTGAGAAGCTCACCTTGAGGGTCACTTTTGAGGGTGATAACTTGGCTCCTGATGGAATGTTTTGCAAAAATGCCTAATATTGAATTGACTTAAAATTGAATGGTATGAATCCAATAGTGTGAGTCTCAGATCTTTATTCCTACATTTAAGCCCTGAAGGTAGGTTTTGATCTGGCTCATTAGTAAGTATGGAAAAAACTAGTTATAAACCTATTACACCAAGGTGTTGTGAAAAATATGATTTCACCATACTTGTATAATTTGAATTCCCATTCTGAATATGTAATTTATTTTTCTCCTAACTTCACCCAGAGCTCTCAGGATAACTTCCCTAAATTTTAGTCAGCTCTATTGGCCTTATGCATTGCTTAGACCTGTGAACCCTATTTTTGATCAATTTAGGGGCAACCCCTCCAAATCCTTCCTAGGTATATTCAAAAATAAATTTCATGATTTTATTATACCTTCAATTCACCTTCATGTTGGATTTTTCTCATCATTCTACTCTATTTGGTTTCAAATCTTAGAAGGCCAATGGTAACCCTGTACTAACACTATCCAAAAATGTATTTTTCAACTAACTGCTAAAAACACTTAAGGGGTTGAATTGAATTTCCTAATTCACCTAAAGGATGAGTTACATCCATTGGGATCTCATGGGATTAACCATGGGTAGACCTACGGTATCTAAAGGGAAAACTTGAAACAACATTCGACAAAGGGGTATTGTTGTCATGCTAAAAAATTGTGAATTTTCCTATTGCACATTTGCATGAAGCACATGTAGAAAAACTAAATGAACCTCAACATACATTTCCATTCAGTCAGGGGGAACATGGATCCTATCATATCTCGCATTCCTATTTCATCCATCCATAATATATTGCACCTATCTTGGTTGGTTTGTACTCTAGTTTGCATTTACTTGTATAGGGTCACTTTATCACACATGCTAGTTAGATCTCTTACTATGTAATGCCTATAAATCCACATACAAATTCACATATTTTTCTATTTGTAATCATAATATCTGGTATCTTACACAAAACATGGAGCATCACCTTATACCCATCCTACATTATCACTAGGGGCATCCATGTTCATTTCTAACAGGTTCTATAGTTAATCCTTCTCTTAGTCACTACAGTTACTTGTCTTATACACACTGCATTTGACATACTAGGTTATCTTTTGGATATGCAAACATGGTGCTTCATGTGTAACATGTGTTTTGTAGATTATTTTCTTCCACGGATATCTGTTGTTTGTATTGCTTACTTTTTTTGCTATTGTATAGGGTAAGTGCTGCCCTAATGTTTTAGGTGTGAATACACAATGTTTGTTGTATGCGGCCATTTGACCTTGAATAAGTAACTAAGTGCATTAATATGGATGTCCCATGTTTACAATTTGTGCGGCTTAATTTTTCTTCTTGCATGTTTACATTAACTATATTTCTTGGTAGCTTATACACTATTTATGTAGATTATACATTGTCTTATACATGCATGCTTGTTTGTACTAACACTTGTATTTGGCTAGCCTCTTGTTTGTAAATGTGCTTTAGGTTTATACCAAGAAATTTATAAGGTATAATACATGTCCAATGTGGTCCTCTTTTAGGGTTTCATTCTCCTATAACAATGTCGCAACAAACCCAAAGAGGGGGCAGTCATTTGGGGTTTAAGATACTACAATAGCTCTTTACCAAACAGTGAGTTCAATTGGGGGAAGTCATTTGGGGTTTAGAATTATATACAAATATGCTTTACCGGTACAGTCAGTTCAATTTTCTGCCCTTGGAATTTTTGTGACAGTTAAGTTCAATTTTTCAACCCTATACAAGTTACAGTTAATTCAGTTTCCACCCTTGGCATTGACATGGGTTATCAGTAAGTGGGTTTAGATAAGTCTACAAATCCCTTAACCAGTAGAGGTTATAGGACATGGTTTCCTTAGCATTCTGGGATCATTTAGAGGCTTGGATTTCAGTGGGTAGTGCCTCCCTATACTACTTCAGCCAGTGGCTTTGGATCACCCAAAAAACTAGGTAGTTAGAGATATCTTTGCATATGATTCAAGGAAGTAGTTAAAGGTTGGAGGATGCAATAGAATTCCTTCCATACTTTTTTAGCATATGGCTTCAGAATCTCAAAAAAGGGAGAATGATATCCTCTAATACACTCTGTTTCTTGACAGGATAAGGAGCACATGTTCCATTTTTCATTAAAATAGGTTTACACAATTTTTGGTCAAGTAAATATACATGCATCTTTTACATGTGTTTTTACACATATATACATGCATATTTGACTACTTGATCGTTTTCTCCTTGTAGGTCCGTCTGTATGAGAAACAAGTAGTCAACAACAACAACAAAACTTTGCAGCAACACACACTATACTAACCATGCAGTTACATTATACACATTGGTGACTACACATGCGTTTCCTCCATAGGTTCACTCTCATAACTTTTTTATTCTTTTTCATCTTTAGTTTCCATGATCCATCATATTTTTTTCATTCCACACTTTGTCTAGTTCTTCGATGCATCTTCTACTACAATCTTCATGGACATCATGCACACATCTCTATCTACATTATGTTACCGAGCTTTCTGCTCAGTAACATAAAGTGGGGGAAAAGGTAGACACAAAATCATGCACCTTAGACATTATTTAGTCTCGGTCTCATACTACTATTCATATAGTTTTTGAGTGAATAAAGTACTAATTAACCCCCATCTTTTGGCCATTTTAATTTTCTTTCTACAATCATTTTTGACCTTCAACATATGTTCGTCTAGCCTATTTTTGTCATCTCCAATCATTTTAGCCTTGACTAGGGTGCCAATGGGTGCCCTGATCCTTTTCCCACTTTCCCACCACTTTTTGGGAAATTTCTATCCATTTGAACACTTTATCTTTCTTGTGGTCATCCTTTTTGGGGTTAGTTACAAAATTAAAAGAAGAGAACCATATAAATATAAAGTTATGAGATCATAATGAGGGACCAAGCACTAGTCACTACTATCATCCACCCAGAGTTGCATCCATCTAAGGCATATAGAACTCATTTTCATCCAGCTAGCTCCATCACAAGGCACAAGGCTGGTTCGTGTGTATCACACAAGCACAAGAGGAAATTTTATTCTATTCCACCACCATTCTATTACATTTTCTACACAGTTATTTCTCGCTACTTCATAAAGTACGATTGGCATAAGAACAACCTAGGGTATGATTGCACACACTTGCACATAGAAATACATTAGGTCTAAGATGTAGTGCAACGCTTAGTTAGTAAGTCCACCATTGTGGCAGCTGAGGATAGCTTGACCCCTTCATATGCATTTTTATTTTTTAGGGTTTGATGCTTGTTTTGGGGTATTTACAGGTCTCACCTTCATTATTGAATACTAGAGACATACCGATGAGTACAAAGAGTTACATGTGATAGACAACAATGGTTTCTCATCATCATAGGACCCTTTAGATCTAGTTTTTGGACCTTCTGCACTGACTAGGGCACCTAGAACTCAGACTAGAGCGCCCAAAGGCTCCCTGATCCTCTTCTAGGTGCCCTAGTCCATCAAAACAACTGAGATTTTTGTCTTATGAATCTCCTTAGTGGTCACATTTGTATTCTGTTTATCCATTCCATCTTGCAACGTAATCCCGATTAGCCACCAAATCATCTAAACTCTTTCCAATCCTTCTTTACACATTAGGGTTTCTATTTTTATTAGCCTAGTTACTTGACTCACTTCTTATATTTATTTATTTGTTATTTACATCATTTTAGTACTATTATTTTATGTTATTCCTAGTTAGAATAACTACCCATATTCCACATTGTAGTTAATCAAATCCAATAATATTTTTCAAGGAAAGGACCAAGTCATGTCAAGGAGGCTTGTCTACTCTTGTTGAGGGGCTTAGAACTAAAGAAGACCATTTGTGCCTAAAACCTACACATTCTCCTATTCATGAAAAGATGAGGAATTTAGGATTTTGGTACACTCAAAAAGTGATAAGGTATGGGAAATTATCTCTCCATATGATTTAAATATGAGTTTATTTAGTAGGTGTTTGAGTCTTGGAGATAGTCATTGTCCTTAGAGTTTTTGTTAGTCATGAAAGTTTGTCTCTACTTAGAATGTCATAATATTTTCTCTCATCATATTATGGTCTGATTAGTGAGTCCTTATGTCTTTGAAATGATTGATAAAAATGAAGTCAAATATATTAAGTATTTTTCTTATCCTCCTAGTTTCAGTCAAGTTCACATTTATATTGTCCATGTAAGCTATGTATCTAGATGAGTTTGAAGTCTTAATTTTATCATCTTGAGGAAATATTATGATATAGTTGAAGGAAGATGTAAGTCCCTTGAGTAAGTTTGAGCCACTGTATAAGGAGTTTTAAGTCAATCATGTTCTCAAAGTCTATGTCTGTAAATTTGTTTTTGTACACTATCCATGATGTGTATAGTTGTCCTTATTCAAATAAAAATATTGTCTCTGTCAAGATTCTAAGTTTGTGCATTAGATGCATTATGATGGGTCAGTCATGTTATCAAAGGATGTGTCATCACCAATAGTTTCTTTGCCTCTAAGTATTGAGGCCATGTTCTTGAGCAAGTCTCATGAGTTGGTTTGCTATATGAGAGAAGTCATGTAAGCCTTGAAGGTCACTGTAAAATCATGAAGGTCTATAGTTGAAAATTGAGGGTTCCAAAGTTGAAAAAGGATCTTAAAGGTGATTGGAAGAATCTACAAAGGTGCATTTGAATATTTCATGGTATTTTCAAGTATAAAAGTGGCCTAGAACGTGTTCTACCTCATGTGTTTGATAGATCAAAGGATGTTCCTTGGTTCTAAGTATGAATATTATAAGTTTGAGTTAAAAGTGCTTCAAATTATTGTGAAAATTTTGTTATATATGTTGATATACATTATGACAGAGGTTGTAGAAGCTTAAGGTTCAGTTCTTGAAGAAATATCCCTTGAAGATGTGAATGAAGGTACTTGACATTAATGAAATAGTGTGTTAGCCTCGATGATATTTTATCTATTTGGTACAATGATGGTGCATGAACTTCAGTAACTGTGAAAAATATATTTGTGTTCTTTAGTGAACATATAGAATGATACAAGTTCCCAGAGGTCTATGAAGGCTAGTAAACCAAGTAATATAAAGCATGACAAAAGGGTTTCTTCTTTACAGTGTGTTGACAACATGAAGGTATGGCTCATGATAGTCTAAGAAAGATGATGCTCATCTAGATCAAATGTTGTAAATATCTAAGGTGTATCAGAGGTCTATAGGTTTTATAGTACAATGAGTTAAAGCTTGAAACCCTCATGATATGCAAAGAAGTAGTCCATGATAGCTAAAAAGGGCATGAAAGAGTGAAAAAGGTTCAATTCACTCCAAAAAGTGTTTGATGTGGGTCTGTAGAGGTTCCTACAAGAAAAGCAAAGCATGTTTAAGATTTCAAGTGAGCTCTAGAAGATCTGTACATGTGTTGACTAGGTCTGCAAGACTATGAAAGGAGAAAAATGTTACTCTACATATTTGTATAAAGTTGGAGATTAAAAATGGAAGAGTCAAGATTTTAAAGGAGACCTAAATGCTTATCAATATGATCTAAGATGAATTATGAGGTCAAGAAAGCTATGTGGAAAATAATTTGGCACTTGAAAATCAAGTTTTCAAAAAGGGCATTACTCTTATTAGGGTTTTCTAAAGCATTTAAGTGAATGTAACAGTCTAAATAGTGTTCTCCATGCATCATATGAGTGAGTGTGTCTTATCGAGATGTAGGAACATACTCCAAAGACTTGACTATAATGAAATGGCCATGTTGTTATGACTATGTTAGATCAAAAAATGTAAATTATACCTAAAGGATTGTGTATGGTGGTTTAAGAAAAGGAAGTCTGTCTCAGTACCTTAGTAGTATGAATAGTCAAACATTGTGTAAAGTCACCTAAAAATCAATGCGAGTTCTTCTTTGACTTCATTGGTTGATAAATGATGTTTTGGAAAAAGGTAAAGTTGTCTAGCTCAAGGGAATTAGATCTTTGTGGCATCAGACCAATCTTAATATTTGGTGTGGAATACTCTAGTTTATATTGAGATGATGTTAACTCTTGAGATAAACAATTACAACTCTGTAGAGTTATTTAGAGGAAAGGGGAGGTCCACCTTGACCTAAATAAGTATATAAGATGCTATTGAGTTCCAAATTTGAATGATACAGGTTAGGAGTCTAGGTATAATGATAAAATTTTTGAGGATTATGAAAATATGGTCTCAGTGAACTCAAAAGTAGTAAATGAGATTTCACAGGTATAAAATGACATACTAAAACTATTGAGTTGTTAATAAAATGTGAAAGGAGTCTCCAA
The DNA here is from genome assembly GCA_019776745.2 of Taxus chinensis. Classification (NCBI taxonomy): domain Eukaryota; kingdom Viridiplantae; phylum Streptophyta; class Pinopsida; order Cupressales; family Taxaceae; genus Taxus; species Taxus chinensis. The sequence continues at coordinate 661,102,591 of CM034153.1, read as the reverse complement.
AGGTGTCTAGTTACCTTGAAGAATTATGTGGTGATCTAGAGGTAGGGGAATCAACTTATTATGCTCAAAAATAAAAAGAAGATTGTAAGGAGATTGTTAGGGCTTATGGAGAATGTGATTAATCATAGAAGGAATTCATCACGATATAGGAATGCAAATCTAAGTTAGAGGGATTGCAAGGTAAATCATGTCTTTTCCTTGATGTTTGAAGCAATATGATAGTATGTGGGAAAAAACTATGAATGAGTAATAAGGAACTTGAGCCTCTTGGCTACAAGTTTGGGTGACTCTTCTAAAAGAAGAATAGGGGTAAACTAGCTAGTGGTATGCTACAGTGGTTATTAAAAAAAATATGCAATTCCAGAACTGTATGGGATATTTTAAGGCCAAATAGATGTCTCTACCAAGGATGTTCAGTGTTGAAGGTTGATAGAGAACCATGTGTTTTGTAGCCAATACATCTTTGATAAGGTAAGTGTTTGAGATTGATCATGAAGTAGATGTAGTGTTGCAAGGATATGGATTAAGTGTTAAAGATTAAGATGTCATTATGCATCAAAACAATATGATACATGACTATGATATCCCAATAAGATAGGGTAAGGTTGGTTTGACCTCATTTAAGGTAAGTTAGATGAGATTGTAAAATAATTTGATGATTGATAGATGCACATAGTTATTGTACTCAGCGGGAATCAATACTTTAAATAAATTTTTTATGATGAAAAGAGTGATTGCAATCACTAAAAAGGATCTTCTAAGACAATTATGAAATGAAAGGTGGCCTAGGCTGTGTATCATGGCTCTTCAACATGAAAAATCATAGTCTATAAGCTTCAGAGGTCAAAAGGTGAGATCCTGATAGGGTAAGTTTATTTGTAAACAATGTATTGATGATCTTAGACTTTTAGAAGGATGTTCCACAACTAAATGAAGTACATAAAAGTCAAAGCATAAAATGGTAAACTACAGGTTGAGTATTAGCCTTTTGAAGTTTGATATTAAGTTTTACAAGTACTACAACCTTATGTAAGTATTTGAGTGAGTATTGGTATCAAGAATAAGGATTCAATGAGGTGTATGGATCCAAATATGTAAATGGATTCTTGTGTGTCAGACTATGTCTAGGTGTTGTTATATTAGTCTACAGGTATGTAAAAGGCTATTAAGATAAGGGAAGCTAGCTAATGGTGTGATGAAATGGTCTTGGCATTAATGTGATCCAACAAGACATTACAATGAATGATTTAGAATTCACAGCTGCAAGAAAATCATGTCTTGCACCTTACACATTGTTATCTTATGAAGAAAGGGTGAGTATTACTGTATATGGAATGGATGATTCAAATTCAAGCCATGAAAACAAGGTATGATTCAAAATTTTTGCTTGATCAGTAAGATATAGGTTGTATGGTCTCAAGGGGATAAACACGGGGGTATTTTATGTGATGTATGTGCTCCTAGAACAAGATGAAAGTTGTCATTTTTGCACTGAAGTTGTCATTCAGGGATAAGTAAAATTTCAGACAATCATGAAGTAGTTAGAGGAAAAATAGTGGTCTTAAACATGGAATAGACCTAGTATGTGATAAATGACAAGAATGAAGCCTAAGAAGAGGATTATCATCTCAGGGGGAGTTTTTTTATAGGTCCAAAGGATCATCAGATGCTGCTAAAGGAGTGAAAGTGAAGACAATTTAGTCCCAGGGGGAGCTATTTGAACAAGTAAGTCAAATTTGAGCATTATTCTCACTGTTTGGTCATTCTGTTGTCATTTATCATATTATGTCATCATAGTAGCATTTTTTATATATGGAAAAGGGGGAGAGAATCTTAGAAACATGTATTTCTGGTCATGTAGGTGTTTGTAATGTTGGCTACCATCAATGTTTCTGAATCATGGTTGTGATCAATGATAAAGGGGGAGATTGTTGGACATTGTGTGGTTATGTTGTTATTGATGTCAACCCCCATTGATAGAAAATGGTGTCATGGCTCTATGTGTCTCCATATGATGTTGTTCATATGTCAAGTATGAACGTTGTGTGGTTTGATGAATTTAGTAGTGTCTTGGTGTTTGGTTGAGTATGCAAAATCATGGTTTGAGACATTATGAGTTCGTTTGATGTTGTAATGTGGTAATATAGGGTATATGAGGTGTGTTATAGGGTGTCCTTGGGTCTGTATGAGGTCAACAAGATCATGTCATGAGTTGTCATGGTTGAGTCAAGTCATTCCAGGCTTGTTTCTAGCCCTATAACATGCACATTGAGGGAGATAAGTAAGAAAAGGAACTGACCAGTCATGTCCAAGCATGGAATAATTTTTTTGGAAGTGTACTTTAGGTGTGTGTTGAGTTTTAGTTCATAATTCATAAATATGTTGCATATTTGGGGTCCTTGGGAAGCTACAAGTGAGAAACAAACAATTTAACATAGGTAGGTCGATGTGGCTGGTGAGTTTGAGGAGTATCTGAGAAATGTGATGATAATGGAAAGGAAGAGGATGTTTTCATGAAAAATTTTAGGTCATTTTGACATGGGAATTGTAATTTATGCAAGTTTTGGAAAAATCAGGTAAGAAACATTGTATTTTTGTGACAAAAGTTGAACTTCTGATGCTCGTTGTGAAATGCATGATTTACATGGGGACTTGAGATATTTTTAATATCATGTTAGGTAAGTTATGAAGGTTTTTAAAATATAATTAGGTAATTTTATTGTCACATTTTTATGAACGATTGTTAAGAACATAAAGTGGTTTGAAACCCTAGCTAAACCCTAACTAGGAGCAACTTGCAGAAGAAGAGGTATAGTGATCTTGTTTTGATTCATTTTGAAAAAGTGATGATTTTATGTTGTATATGACTCTTCCATATTCCCATAAATGTATGATATAGCATCTGACATTTTGTGGGCCCCTCCTAAAAATGCAAGTTTCTAAAGAGCACCAGTTTGTGGCAAAGTTGTCCAAATGAGGTAATGAATAAATTACCATTTATGAAATCTGAGGATTTTTTCTTGATGTCCATAGATGTTTCAGGTTATGGTGATGCTAAAAAAGTGCAAAATGTGCCCTGTTTGTGTTGACTAATAAAAGGGTAGTTTTGGGACAGTTTGGAGTAGTCTATGGTAAAATGGGCATAACAGAAACTACAAGTGTATTTAGGAGGTGATTCAAGTTGTGTTGGAAAGAAAAATCAGGGATATTTATAGTTATATAATTTTTTCCTCATGATGATGAGATTTGTTATGGTTTACATGTAAATTTTTGGACAAGAAGATATTTGGCTATCCAGGACAGAATTGCTTTTTCTGAAGAATTGAATTGGTTGGAGCATGAGATGGATTGCGTGATGCTTTATATCACCTGAAATGTGAAGATATATTAATTTCTCATCCAATTAATCCATTTGGAGGTATTGAAAGTGTAAGGAAGGGTGTTAACCACATGATCTTTGAAAATAAAGTTTTGGGCAAAGTGATTTGGTGAAGACAAAAGTGGTTGTGGTTTGAGAATGTAATTGTTTCAAGACTTATAATTTTATTAGAAGTGTTCTATAGGTCTTTTAATTTACTTAAAGTGGTCACATGAAATAGTTTGGATGTTTTGAATTTATCTAGTGGCATAAATATGTTTTCAGGGTCTTGAAGGGTGTAGGAAACAAATATTTTGAGAAGGTAAAGAGCCTATTAAACGAAATAATTTGATTAGTTCATGAAAATTGCAACCATGTATGAAATTTAAATGTTATTTTTAGCATGCATGGTGATATTTGGGTCATGAAAAATTATGGTTTTGGTGTTAGGAGAATTTTGGCATTCTAATGCATGGGTTTTGTTGATTTTTGGTGCACAGAAGATGGGTTTTTGCAAGGCCAAACCATATGGGTCACTTGTAGCTGTTGTGAAAAAGTTATGGGAATGTTTTAATGATGCATTGCTTTAACCAAAGGTGTACGAATGACCTCCTTTGGGTTGGATGAAATAAAAATGTATACAAGTGATGTTTTGGGTTCCTTTTTGAACTAGTGCTCTTAGAGGGAAGAAGTGTGACCTAGAGGAGAGTGATTTGTAGGTATGTTTGGATATTTTGAGAGCTGAAAAATAGAATTAAAGGTTGAAGACTGATTGAAGACATGATAGCAACAGGTTAGAGTAAAGAAAAGTGAAGAAAGAGAAAAATTATGAGAGATTGAAGACCTAAGGTATGAGCTAGGGTTTGTGAGCTAAATATGTGATCTCCATCAGTTGTGGCAGCAAAAAAATTAGAGATCAAACATCTATAGGTGGATGTGTTGGTTCTTGGTCATCATAGGTGGTTTCAACCTCCTTATGGAGTGGTTGCTTCACTAAATTATGGGTTGGTGCTCCTTATAGGGTTGGTGCTCTACTAAACTAGGGGTTGGTGCTCCTTGTGGAGTTGGTGCTTCAATAAAATTATTTTATTTGTGCAATATAATCAGATTTTTAGTGGGTTGTCTTTTCCATGAGGGTTTCCCACTTACATATGGTGTTCTTATGTTGAGTACTTTGTTTCTTTCTCTTGTATTTGATGTTGTTTATCTTAATAAGCACACATGGTTATGAATGTTGCATGGAAAATATAAATTGATGAATAAATGGTTTGGTAAATGAAAGAAAAATTATTGTAGGACTAATTCACCCCCTCTCAGTCCCTTGTGCTTCCAAAAAATATTTTCCCTTGAAGCTAGGTTACCTTTCTACAAGTTGCATCAAGATAGAGGTCTATAACATCTTTTCCCCAAAGATAATGTGTGTTATCAAATTTAGAAATTTCCCTTCCTATGCAGTGAATGATACAACCTAAATATAGTTTTTAAGTTTCTCCTTTTACCCAAGTATTAGATAAAGAATAATACCCCAATGCCCCTTAAAATAATTTGTCGTTTATGTATATATATAATTCCTTTTCTTGAATTTTGACATTAGAAACACTATAAGATGACCCAAAGTGATCAATATAAGTTTATAAAAAGATAAAAAAAAGTTATGTGTAATTTTAAAATTTAATAAACAAATGAAGGGAAAAAATCACCCACAGGGGGAAAGTAACATCAAATTCTCATGTCCCTTAGTGGGCACTTATGTCTAGAAATATCCAAAGATAAACCAAGAAATGTTTAGTTTAGTAACACATTATGTGATGTCCAAAAGTAATGAGATGATTTCAGAAAAATAAAGGACAAAATAATAGAAAGGTGTTGGTATGAGTCATATTCCAAATCATCAGGTGAGTCATCTCACTTAGGTATCATAGGTGTGCGTGTCATGTAGGGGTCATCATGGGATTATCTTACACATCAAAGTGCCTGTTGCGTCATTGGGAGTTACTTCCCATTCCAGGAATGTAACTCACCCTCTCCACTCGAGTTGTGATGATTGTAGCACTAGGGGTTACAAAACACCCCCTATATGTACACCCCATCGGATCTATGATATTAGTGAGATTTTGTGGATTGTAATGAGGTTCTTCCCATTTACTAAATATGTGCATGCATGTTTTTGGTTGATTCTCACTCCTCTTGAGATCTTGTCATGTCACCATTCACACATATGTGGATGTTCACATCATCCCTCGTGATCCTTATGCCTTAGGTTTTTTCACCCTCTTTCATGGTATCAAAGTGCCAGTTGTGGATCCATGCAACTCTTTCGTATTTATGTGTTTTGCGGATTCTGAACATGATATATAGATTTCATTTGTAGCATCGTAATGGATATTCCATTCATTGTGCATTTATTACATTGATTTGGGGATTTATACCTATGTTCATTTTTTGAGTGCTCATGGTTTCTTGTTTGAGTTTGTGGTTTCAATTTTCCTAGCATTTTCAAAGTTTCAGCATCTGCACGCAAATTTGGGGTGTTTTTGCATTTCAAAAGTTATAGGTTTGAATTTTGAGTGTCATCGAGTTTCAGTGGTGAAAGGTGTTTTTCTGGCCTAACTCATCTCAGCTCACTGAGCTGGGAACCGATTTGGTCTTCTAGCTCATCGTGATCAACTCACCTTACTTGGTCTGAAAAATTTTTGCATCATTTTTTTCTTTGAAATATTTGACCACTCAGTTTTACGTTCTCCCCGGGATTATCTGTGACTTAGTGGTTGATTTTGACTCTATGGGTTTGCTTATTCGTGGTTTTGTGGTAACCTTTATATTACAACTCCATATTGAGAATTTAGCCACGGATCCTCCAAATCCTTTTCCCTTGCTGTGCATTATTAGATCAAACAAGTTCAGTATGATTCCCCTATGCTCATCTTGGCTCCTCATGCGTCAACACCTACTTAGCCCTGCTTGGAATTACCTGCATGTTCAACTTGCTCCTGAGCTCCCTGGTTGGAGTCCATTCTGGTTCAGATCCTCTATTCATTCAGACTAGTTTTACGTCACTCAACCGCTTGTTTTTTCTTGTGCTCACATCCTTCCTAGCTCCCATCACTATCAAGCTCGAGCCATTACTACCCCTACCTTGGGCTGAGCTCTCCATGTACAATGTCACTACTAGGAATCTTACTGACTAATGCAATGTTAGACCAACCATTTTTTTCCCTCTCTTAGCTTGGAATCATCTCACCTCACTACGTGGACCCTAACCCAGTGATGAATCATGATTAGATTGGTCTTCAACACATCGCACTAGCATTCAAACTCGACTGACACAATGTTACATCCTGCCTTACATTGGATCACCTCCCTGAGCCACCTTGGTCCTCCCAAATCTGACTCCATGTTTCGTTCTCTAGTGGCTCTCCAAAACTCATCACACAAATTGTTCCCGAGCCACCTCTGTCCTCATAATAGCTAACTCCCATGCACTAAACCCATTGACTCCCTGGATCAACCTTCTCTCCAGCTTTCCTCTCCACACTAGCTCGCCCTATCAAGGTAACTCAACTAGCTTGCTGAGCTACCTGATCCAATTCACCAAGCTAGCTGGCCTTGTCGCCCATTTTTTCACTCAAGAACTCTTTAGACCCCATCCCTTTAGGTCTTTCACCTTTTCCCACCATTTCATCATTGTGTAAACATTGAAGATGAGAAAATTAACAAAAAATTCATTTTTCAGGGAGGGGGAATTTTTTTTGGGGTGCTTTTACAGGGTTATTGGGCTTTTTACACCGTTTTTTTCCATCTCATCTGCTATTGTGCTCTTCTTCACCTATGTCTAGTGGATGCCTCCACCACAACCTTGTTGAAAGAGAGCCTTCTTGTTTACACTATGAGACACCTTTTTTCTCACATTGAGTAGTGTACCCTATTGTTGTTTTATGCTCTTTTGTTCCTGATTGTGTGTATTCCTTTGCTTCTGAGTAGGACTCCATTGTGGCCTCCACTCTTGCATGAATTTTCACCTGCTGTGAGGTGAGTGGTCAACTATATGACATCATATGAATACACCCAATTGTAGTCACACACTATCTAGTGCTGCAGACAGGGGTTACTACCGCTTCTCTCGGGTGTTGTATTGCTTGCAGACACATTATCAGTTGAGTTTGACGTATTGCATTCTACCAACTTTCTTATTTTGGACCTTGCAATTTTTACTTCCGCTTCCACTTCATGGAGGGTTCTCTTTCCATAAATGAGTGTCATATGATCACATTACAACCTCCACCACTTCTTCTTGGGAGAGAGAACTATTTAGCTTGGCATGCTTCTCTAGAACACTACTTCCCCTATGAGGGTCTTACACACTTCTTGCTTGGGCCAGTTCCCATACCCACTGATTCCAGTTGTCTTGAGAAATTTCTTGACACTTGAAACCATGTTATTGGTCACTTAATGTTGTCTGTCTCCAGACCTCTCCGCATTCACATGGCCGACTTAGATCCTCCCTGCTGCATCTGGAGCATCTTTCAATCCATGTTTGGAGACCCTTCGCATACTGCCACCGTCACTATTGCTGATGCTAATACAGTGGTCCCCACTTTTTCTTTGTGTCATGGTAGTTCCACTGACATATAATCACTTCATTCTTCTTTTGATGATAAGGATTATGCACCTAGTTTTGATGTCGAGAGTACTATAAAGAACTTCTCTCCTTCTCTCACCTTTCCAGAGAGTGTTGTCACCCCTCCCATCTCATTAAACATTGAGCAGTCACCTACTCAATCTCATATAGTCATTGCACCAACCTCCTTTCCACTTCTAGTGTGTGAGGCTCCTTTCACTCCTCTACCTTTATGTTCAGATGAATTATACCTGTCTGACATCGCTCTACTATTTTCCAAGACCTCTCATTGGGATGAGTATCTACCTGACCTTGGTCATCTTTTCACAGAGTCCACTTGTGATGCACTACAATTTCTTCATCCATCTTTAGGTTCTTTGGAGGAGTTCATCATCTCCATTGTTTGGAGTGCTCCTTCTGGGACTCTTATTACTTCCACTCTTCTAGAGTTCTTCTTTGATCTAATCTCTCTTATGGATCCATTTTCTATCATGGGGGTTGTCTTATTCACTTAACATCACACAAACATCCTTTTGTGTGTGTTCCCCTTCTTCATTCGCACAATTCTACGCATGTGGAATTACCTTTGGTTCATTGGTGCTCCATTGCTAGTCCTATGTCACAATTCCATTGACTAGAATCAAAGTTCTTCATGTTGCTACCTTTAGTTTCCTTCATGGAGTGGGTGGACTTCCAATATGTCATTTCTGTCCTTCCTAAGGGTAGGCACACAATTTGGTGCATGTGGATCTTCTTTATTTTAGAGGAAGAGGACCACATCATGAACACTCTTATGGGAGACATCCTAGAGTTGCAGAGTTTGGATCCGTCCATGGCATCTTTTGTGTTCCTCTCGTATCACTCTTCTCTCTTCTTTTGCCTTTCGAGAGATTTCCCTTTTGTTCATGGGTACCTTTTTAGGATTTTCAGTGGCTGGGACCCATCCTTGGCATTTTTCTTAGATTAGAGAGTGTGTTTTCTCATGTGGTGGATTTTTTTCCTACTGGTTTTTCCTTCACTTATTGAGTTCCTTTGTTGTGCATGGGTACCTCATCAGGATTTTGTGTTGGGAGCCATTTCTCTCTTTTGACTTGCCACCTCATCGTAATATATGATGAAGGGGGGTATTGGTGTGAGTCATATTCCACATCATTAGGAGAGTCATCTCACTTAGGTGACATCATAGGTCTATGTGTCATATAGGGGTCATCATGGGATTCTCTTATGCATCAATACATTAGTGTGTTAGTTGCATCATTAGGAGTTAATTCCCATTCTAGGAATGTATCTCCCCCTCTCCACTCAAGTTGTCATGATTGCAGCACTAGGGGTTACACAAGTCCCCCTATATGTACACCCCATCAGATCTATGATATTAGTAAGAGTTTGTGGATTGTAACGAGGTTCTGACCGTTTATTGAATCTTTACATGCATGTTTTCGGTTGATGATCACTCCTCTCGAGATCTCATCACGTCATCGTTCACACGTCCGTAGATGATTATGTCATCCCTCATGATCCTTGTGCATCAGGTTTTCGTACCCTCTTTCAAAAGGTAAAACAATGTCAATGTAAAGCAAAACAAATGTTATAAATGTCTAGTGTTATTTCTTAGGAATCATGCATATAATGAAATACTAGAGGCATAACATAATAGTAATAATTGCATAATTTTGTCTCTACACTTGGATATTGATCCTAATTTGGTCTTATTTGTCTAATTTTATGTATCCATCATAATTTATCATATACTTGAGGCATTTTGTTATTATCTATATCTTTGTCCCAAGATGCAGTCATTGAGAAACCCTATGCTCTATACAATTTACCGAATCAAGTCAATCTTTTATGGGCATGTCCATAGCTATGTCTCTACCCAAGGAAGGGCACAATGTTCTATTTAAAGACCCTTAAGCTTCCTAGTGTAATGCATGTGGGATAAATCCATTATATTAAAATAGATCAAAAAGATAAACCGTGAGACATATGTTATTAAAATATGTTTAAAAAGAGTGAAAACATAAATTTAACAAATGAAACATTGTTTTAATAATGTAAGTTTTAAAATTAAACAAAGTTTTAAGTTATATAAAACGTAATTTTATACACACACATAAACATAGTTTGGACTATATTAAATATGGCATATATATTATATATATATATAAACATAGTTTGGACTATACAAAACATGACATCATCTAAGGTGTTTAACTTCACTTGTATGGGAACATGTATCATGTATGATGTGTGTATAAAATTTCTTCTTAGTGGGATTAGAACTATATTTATCATGATTTATAAATATGTGATGGATATGTGAATTGGAAGAATCTCTTAGATGCTTTATTTCATACTTGAGAGATGTGATCTTAGTACTCATAGCTTGAAATTTATCTTAAAAATCATGGTGTAAATATTGAATAGAATCTAAGATATCCTTATGAAAGGTGTAATAATTACTAATAGAAGGATATGAAATAAAAATAAAACTTGAAAAGGTATGGGAAAGTGTTGTATTATCAGGAAGAATTGTTTTGTGTACTATTTTTGTGAAAGTAGCTATGCATGCTTGATGCCATTGAAGTAAATGATACACGGATACTTGAGAAATTGCAGCATGGTCCATGAGGGTAGAAAAAATTATAGAATAAAATCCAATTAGGTAGTAAATAATGGGAATCAACACGTGGATGACTGATAGTAGAAAGAACATGGGAGATAAGACCCAAAAGTGATGTTGAGAAAAAAGCAACTATAATAAAATAATATCACATTGATGTAGTGTAAAATAGATGCCCCCATATGAGTAGGAAGTATGGGTAAAGTATTTGACCAACACCTATCATCCTATGATGCTCTACGTGTGTCATGTATCATGCTCAAAATACCTTGTGAATGCATGTGCATCAAGAGTAAAGGAAGCATGTTATTTATCAAACTAAAGTGACAAATAAAATGTGTAATGCAATGTGCTAACAACTCAACCGAAATGCACATATCCTAATTTTGTAATTTTGTAAATATATGAATGTTTTTGTATTTAGAGATTATGCAGATGTTTTTTTTGTATGTTTAAAGTGCTTAACTATGTACACAAAAGAGGAGTAACATTGAAATATCCAATGAGAGCCTCGAAAGGAGGAAGATCAACTGATGAATGGGAGGAAAATTTATGCCTTGATTTTTTGGAGGGAGGTGACTTAAATGCAAGAGGCACAATATTGCTAATGAATGTAACAAAATATTAAAAGAAGTATGGAGATGTATGGGGAATGTGGAAAGTAGATGACCTTGAATTGAGACTTGTGATTAGAATATTGTGTCTTGAAGAGGTTGCAATCAATTGATATTGATTTTTATTTATACGTGAAACCCATTGTGATAGTAGAGATATGAAATAACATGTGATGACTAGGGATATGATTAGTAGGATTAGAAAACATATTGGAAATGTGACCCTTACAAAAAGTAAGTGATGGCATATATAGTGTAAGGAAACCTATTCTTGGAAAATAAGGATGGTAGATCCACATATGTACCCATGTAATTTAGAAGGGATGAGGCATTGGTGTATGTAGCCAAAAAGTGAAGATTGAGGTGACAATTAACACGCCTACTAGCAATATTATCTTACGAGTGAGAACATATTGTTGGATATATGAATAGTTTTTATGTTGAATTTTTTAGAAAAGTGACACACATGTTCTACCATAAGAACTTTTCAAGCAGATGAGGAGGTGGATTCACTAGGGTGTTAAATTATTCCTTTTGTGTAGATTTATTATCAACTTCTAGATGTTAAGTAATATGTATTCCTTGTCGTGAAATAGTGTCCTCTTCTTCATCAATAGGCTCAAAACTTTACAAATGCTCATCAGGGTGTTTATAATCTTCAAAAGAGTAGGTAGAATCAAATTCATAGTTTTCATTAGAATTGACTACCAAGAATGAATCACTACTATACATGAGATTATTTTGCATATTTCCCCTAAAAGAATTTTAGAGGAAAACATAGGATTTAGACTTTATGCTACTATTGTCTAAAATAACTCCCCTAATTATTTTGAAAACTTACATCCTCATTCTAAATCTGAAGTTCAATACTCCAGGCTGTGCACGCACTCTAGTTGTTTCCTTGCAACAATGCTTGGTTTTAGTTCTTCAGCGCACCCTTACACGCCCTTTTTACTTCTTCCTTGATCCTTATTCTTCCTTCACTCCCTCCTGCGTAGCTTCCGTGTGTTTCCACATTTCACCTTCATTCTTATATCTTTTCATTTCCCCTCCACACATAACACTTACGTGCCTACTTTCACTCCCTGGTTATTGCACACTCCTTGTGTGTACCCTCTAACTTCCCTTCTAATTTGGATAAGTCCGTGATATGCTTTCTATCACACATACCTTCCTTCCACGTCTTCCCACTTCTACACACAACCCTTTTCACGTGCCTGTATTCTACATTCTTGCACCTTGCGCATTCTTTTGAGTCAGTCATTGTGCTACTTAGCCATATGACAGAATTGAGTGTGTCACACACAACTTATCAAAGCACCCCAAATAGGTGCTGGATTCTTGAAATAAAATGTTGTACGACACGTGGTAGAAACGTCTAAATACCAAGATAGTTAGCCGATCCTATGGATCCATCAGAGTGTGCCATATGTCTTAGGTGTTCCACTTGCACTGTAGACTTCAAACCACCATAATGTATTCTACAGAGCTAGGATCTGTGCAATCTTTCTCTTGTTGGAAATATGCTGATGTGGGCTACACTCTAGGCCATTCAAGATCATATTTTGGCAGGATTTAGTAGGAAGAAAATAGGGAAATGTCACTCAGGTCATTAATGCAAACATCTAATAGACTCAACCACCAGATTTTATTAAGATATTTCCTCTTTCCTTTTTCAACAAGAAAAAAAATACATGGGGAGGCACATTTGACAGCCTTGTAGGTAGATTTGTAGGAATTTATTGCTTGTTGTTGGTGGTTGGAAATTTAAATATGAGTTTAACTCTTCTTTCTCCTCTTCTTTTATCCTTTTTCTTCTATAAATTCAAGGGAAATTTTTTAATGAAATAGATACCTATTTTTTGTAATGGAACCATGCCAAAATAGTGGCTGACTTCTCATGAGTTTCGAACCTTGAACTTGGTCTCTATAATGTATTTGCACCTTCTTCCATGAATGTGTATCCTTTAAGCAATAAAATCAAGTTTTTGTGGCTATTCTCTTCCCTAGTCTCGTGTTTTATGTGTTATTTCCTCTTTGTTCACATTTCTGGCATGTTGTGCGCATTTCCTTCTTGCATGTTCTATTTTAATGTGTTATCAATGCATGGGAAATATGGGTTTGTGTGATTTATATATGTGGCGTGCTTGTCTTCTCTCTTTCCCATGTTTTCTCTTTTTCCTTCCCCTTGTATAGAGTGATCAACCCTTTTGATGGTGCTATCACCACCCCTTTTAGCTTAGGATTTCCCTTATACATATCCTTCTAACCTTGGTCCCTTGGAATGTTAGTTTAGGATTAGGTAGCTTCATATCCATTCTTAGGAGTATTTTTAGCAGTAGAAATAGGTAGAGGAATTGGCCTTCTCTGGAGGTCTATCAAAAGTGTGCAAGGTTCCAAAACTTGGAGACAGTCCCATGTTTCCTCAAAAACCCATTTCATTGCAATCAAAGATGGGTGTAATTTAGAGCTCCAAATTTTTTTGGCACGCTTAGTGGGACAACTTTTTAAGAGCTATATATCTTTATTTCAACAAGTTTGATGTGTTCTTCTTGAGATCCAACATTTGGAGGCTTGTTTCAACACATCTGGTGACTCCCCAATGTTCATATCTTTTGGTTTCGATAGTCTGCATGGTCTGTCAGTAGAGGAGAGAAAACAAAGAAGCACATGACTATGCGCATAAGACATTGACATTAGGCGCACAAGGTATATTTTCACGGATGTGCACATGCGAGGATAGACACAGTCAAAGATAAATTTTAAGCACACACAAAATGAATAACAGTTAGCGCTTGACCTAGTAACGCACCTGGGAGAGTGCGCCATGTTAATCAATTTTCCATGTTGGTGTGTTCTTGGTAAATTTTCAGCCTTTGGAGGATATTCTAAGAACATATGATGACTCCACTAATTCAACCAACCCATTATCTCATTTGTAAACCTTTCCCTCCCTTCCTTTCATTTATTCCTTCCCTTTCGCCCTTGCATTCACCTTCATGTTCCCACTTCACTCACGGATCTTTATGGAGCTCCTCCATTTTCTCACTTTAGTTCTTCTCCCCTCCACTTGTAATGATGGGATGATATCCCAAAAATAGTCCTAATAAACTTTCCTCTTTTCCATGGAGATGGAGATTAATATCCTATTGATCATATCCAATATATAGCCAACCACTTCGCTATTCATAATTCCAATGAAGAAAATATTTGTCTCATGATTCTTGTTATGTCATTTAGAGGCAAAGTAAAAGATTGGTTCAGTAGTTTGGCTCCTTAATCCATTTCCACTTGGGATCATATGGGAGAAATATCCTATAATTGGTTAAAGGAGAATGCAGATATCATTATCCTCATGGAACACCTCAACACAATACAACACACACCAAAAAAGTATATCTTATACTTCAACATCAGGTTCACAAGGAATTGGCACATAATTCCTTAAGAATTTAAACTCTCACAAGGTATGGCATTCTTGTATTATCTAAGGTCCTTGGATGCTGATTTGGTTATATTGATCCAAGCTTTAGGAGGGAGAACTCTCCCTTAGGAATTTGAAATTTCCATATTAGCTTAGAAGAGTCTTATTCAGGCTTGAAAAATGGAACCCATTCCACTCGCAAGCACTCCCATTCCTCTTTTTCCAACTCTTCCATCTTCTTCCCCATTCCCTGTGTCTAACTATGTAATAACTCAACAAACCCTCACATATGTTTTATCCCCAACCAATTTCATCATGTTCGATGATTGTATAATTGTTCAAGAATAGTATGAATATGATTGGGAAGATAAACTTGTGAAAAGTGAACAAACGAGGGAATCTACTTCAAAAGAAGGTCAGTTAGACTTAGAGGGCACATTTTTGAAGGAAAAAAAGTCGTTTGTAGAGGAAGAACTACACACATCCCAACCTGTAAATAGTATCCTTCAAGAGGAAAGTATACATAAGGATCCCATATGTGGGATTGAGCTCCAAAGAAATGGGAAAATCACAAGGATCAACCCGTGTCCAATAAGAAATTTGGCTAGTATAGAGCAAAAAACAAAGTTTCTACCAGCTATGCTCATTTCATATCATGAGGTAGAACTTTAGCATGCCAAAGGTCAACAAAAAATAAATGAAGTATTTGTGAACTCCTTACGCGTACCCTATAACTTGTTTTCCAATTCGGCTAATTCCGTGGCATGCTTCTTGTCGTGCATGCCTTCCTTGTGTTCCCACTTCAGCACACACCCCTTTTCATGTGCTCATCTTCTGCATTCTCACGCCTTGCACATTCTTTCTCACCAATCATTGTGCTATGTGGCCATCTGAAAGAATTGAGTGTGTCACATGTAACCTATCAAAGTGTGACAAATGGGTGCTAGATCCATACAACAAACATGTGTACATGACACGTGGTAGTAACGATCAACATACCAAGACAGTTAGCCAATCCTATGGATCAATCAGAGTGTGCCACGTGTCTTGCGTGTTCTACGCTTGCACTGTAGACATTCAAAATCGCCTTAGCTTCTTACTACACGAGCTAACATCCATCCACTCTTGGTCTTGTTGGAAAGCTATGCTAATGTGGGCTACACTCTAGGCCATTTAAAAGTCATGATTTTGGTGGGATTTGGTAGGAAGAAAATAGGGAAAATGTCACTCAGGTTATTAATGTAGACATCTGAATCATGACTCAACCACCATATTTTATTTAGATCTTGCCTCTTTCCATCCTTCCACAAGAAAAATAGACATGGGGATGTGCACATTTAACAACCTTGTAGGTTGATTTGTAGGAATTTATTGCTTGTTGTTGGTGGTTGGAAATTTAAATCTAAGTTTCCCTCTTCTTTATCCTCCTCTTCTCTCATTTTTCTTATATAAATTCAAGGGAATTTCTTAATGAAATAGATACCTCTTTGTTCATAACGACACCATGCCAAAATGGTGGCCAACTTCTCATGAGTTTCAGACCTTGAACTTGGTCTCTGCAATGCATTCACACCTTCTTCCATTACTGTAGCTCACTGTGTATCCTTTAAGAAATAAAATTCAGGTTTTTATAGCTATTCTTTTCCCTAGTCTCACGTTTTATGTGTAATTACCTCTCTATGTTCACATTTCTGGTAGGATATACACATTTCTTTCTTACATGTTCTATCTTAATGTGTTGTCAATACACGGGAAAGATGGGTTTGAATGTGGTTATTTTCTATGGCACGCTTGTTTTCCCTCTCTCCCACATGTTTTCTCTTTTTCCTTCCCCTTGTGGAGAGTGATCAACCAGTTTTCTAGTGCTATCACCAGCCCTTTTAGCTTAGGATTTTCCTTATGCATCTCCTTCTAACCTTGGTCCCTTTGAAACATTAGTTTAGGATTAGGTAGTTACATATCCCTTCTTAAGAGTATTTTTAGAAGTAGAAATAGGTAGAGGAACTAGCCTTCTCTCAGAGGTCTATCTCAATTGCGTGCAAGGTCCCAAAACTTGGAAATAGTCCCATGTTTCCTAAAAAACCCAAGTTCATTCTGATCTAGGGATGGGTACAATTTTGACCTCCAAAAGTTTTTGGCATGCCTCAGTGGGACAAATTTTTAAGAGCTATACATGTTTATTTCAGCAAGCTGTGATGTGTTCTTGTTGAGATCCAACCTTTGAAGGCTTGTTTTAACACATATGGTGACTCCCCAATGTTCATATCTTCTAGTTTTGGCAGTCCGCGCACCTTGTAATTAGAGGAGAGAAAACAAAAAAGCACATGAACACGTGCACGAAAGACATTGACATCAGGAATACAAGGAAAATATTCATAGATGTGCATGTGCACACGGGGATATGTGTACTATCAAAGATAAATTTTAAGCACACGAAAAATGAACAATAGTTAATGTGCATGACTTAGTAACGTGCACATGGGAGAATGCACCACTGTTAATTCATTTGGGGAAATTTTTAGTGGTGAATTTTTGTAATCTCGCAAAAAATCGAGGATTATGGAAATTTGAATTGGTGAATATTCTGTGATTCACAGCCAACTTATTCACCAAAAAAATTCAACCGACATGTCCCTTATACTATTCATTTTTCCTAGATTTTACACATATATAAGATCTTATGAATGTAATTCACCACCATTTCGAATCATTTCATGCACATATTCACCGAAGTAAACATAAGAAACCTCTCAGCTCATCCAACTCAGAGTCGTCCAACCCTAAGCCATCCAACCCCTGAGTCATCCAACCCCTGAGCCATCCAACCCCTTAGCCATCCAACCCTTAAGTCATCCAACCAACCCCCCTAACTCATCCAACCCCTCCAACCCTTGTCCAACCCATCAACTCATCCAACCCCTTAGTCGTCTAACCCTCTCCAACCATGAGCTAACCCCTCAGCTATCCAACCCATCAGTCATCCAACCCCTCAGTCCCAACCCCTCAACCGTCCAACCCATCAGTTCATCCAACCCCTCAACCACTAACCCCTTCGTCCAACCCTTTTCTATGTCCAACCACAGAGCCATCCAATCATTACCTTTTCCATCCAACCACTACCGTCTAACCCTAAACCATCCAATCTCAGAGCCTTCGAACATAAGAGTCATCCCTAAGTAGTCATGGATACTAGAAATCAGGGTAAGAAGGTTACAAATTCAGCTAGTTCAAAAAAGGGTGCAAATACTTTTCTTGGCTATTTTGGAAAATCACAAAAAATGAAGGGGGTTTCTGCATCAGCTGAAAATATCGGTATGTGGCATGTGCTATTTACAGTTATTTAATCTTATAGTATTTAATAATTATGTTTTTCATATTGTTCTTGGAACTCTTTGTACTGTGTAAAAATTTAACTATAGATAAAATTAATACTATATATGTAACAATTTTATAGAATTATATGCAGACGTTTCAGAAATTCCTTCACAAAATAATCAATTTAAAGATATCGATGATCCATTATATGTTGAGGAAAACATTATGTCCCTTGATGACATAGAAGTACAAGAAAATTCATCGAATTCTCATGATACACCAACAGAGGAAGCTTCTACTCCAAGGTCTATTTCCAGAAAAAGGAGACATGAGAATCAAGATATTCCTGTTGAGAGCCCAGATGCAGAAGTTGAACCCCAAGAAAAAAAAGAAAAAATGTCAGAAGAAAGAGGACAAACTAGACAATTGGAAGGAAATTCCAGTTCGAATGGGCTGCAAAATATCCGTTTTATTGAACCTGTGTACACTGAAAATGGTAATGATGTTCCAACACAATGTCGATGCAAAATATGTGGTTGGAAACAGGGGAAGGATCACATGATGCAGCTCAAACTGGACACAATTGAAAAGCATTGTGGGAAAATATACATTTCCCAAAAGCAAAAGGATGGCAGCATAGTCAGAACACATAAATGGAAAGATGCAAAAGAGTGTCTACATGTCAAATACGCAGAAGAATATGAAAAGGAACAAAAACATATGAAATATGTGAATGAAAAAGGTGGGACCATAGTAGCAAGATTGAGCAAAGCTATGGAGGTAGAAATGCATGCAAAAAGTATTCAGTTTGCTACCGTATTCCATATATTGAAAAGGGGAAGACCGATGTCAGATTTCAGAGAAAATAAAATTATGTATCAGGTTATTGGTCTACAAAACGTTCCTCAATCTCATTGGTCAGATACCAGCGGCTGGGAAATTGCAAAATGTCTATCTCTGGTAGAAAAGGAGGATCTGAAACTGTGTGTTCAAAAGGCAAAGTATATTTCCCTTTCAATAGATGAGGTTACTGCAGTGGATAATACTTCATGGATTTGTATTCATGTTTACACATTTGCTAATGAAATAAGAACTCCACACCTCTTAGCAATTCATAAAATGACTGAGAATTGCAATTCTGAAAATATTTATAAATTGGTGGTCTCAAATCTGAAGGATATCGCCAGAATGGATGACTTTTCCATTGCAACAAAATTAGTTTGTGTCAGAACCGATGGTGCAGCTGTAATGCAGGGAGCCAGAAATGGTCTCTGTGTTAGACTTCAGACAACTGTTTGCTTCGTATATGGTTGTTGTCCATTGTATGGCTCACAGAATGAATCTGGCTTACAAAATTGTGAGCACATTTGAAAATGTAGCTAGAGTGGAGGAATTGATACGTGATTTGCATGCTTATTATTCTAGCAGTCCAAAGAGATTTTTAGAATTTCAGAAATTTGCAATTGGACTGACAGAGGGAAAAAATCTTCTCAAAGATGTAGATACCAGATGGATATCTATGTATGAACCTTCCTGTAGAATATTTGATGAATATCCTTCATTGACAAGATTTATGTATAAATACCACAGGGATGTAGATAAAGCTAAAGATCTATTGTGTCATCTAACAGACATAGAAACTTTACTCACACTCTGTGGTATTTTTCCCATGTTGAGGGAGCTTAATATCTTAACGAAGCATGCACAAGATCATTCTTTCTACATAACAGACTTCATAAGACTCAGAAGACGTGTGTGCTGGAGTCTAGAAAGTTTATATATTTCTGATGGGAGTTTTCAGGGTGCTGCTTTTGAAAACTGGAATGCATTGACAGATTTGAAAAATCCTAGGTGCTTCTTAAAATACAATATACATGATCATCTGTGTATAACAACACATGGAAAAGAGATTCCACTTCATACGTTCCAAAAAAGAGTTGATATGGTTGTCTCAGAAATAGAAGAAGTAAGAGTGACACAAAATTTATATGATGCAGTATTAATGGAAACCAGGAATAAGTTGAGAAAGATCTCTGAATCATTAGCTAAAGAGATCCAGGAAAGATTCAAAAATGATAAAATACTTGAAGCAATGGGAGTTGTAAATCCGCAGTTTTGGAATTTGTCTGGCGGAAAACCTTATACATCTATCAGTCCTTTATTTTTCAAAAACATGAGTGATCTAACTGACCATTTCTCTAAGACTGAAGAGATAAACAAAGTTTCTGTAGAAGGTATTTTACAAAGAAAAATACTTAGTTCCCAGTCAATGGATTTTGCTAATACTATGATACGACAAGTTCAACTTCTACAAAACCCACAGGATTATGGTGCCATCAAAAGGATTTGGAAGGATATTTGTTCCAGTAGTATTCTAAGTGAAGATTTGAGCGAGTATATTAAGTTGTATGAACTCTGTCAAACTATGATTCTGGGTTCTGTGGAAGATGAGAGGGTTTTCAGTGCACTATCCTTTTTAAAGTCAAAAGTTTGAAATAGATTGGATAGGAATCTAGAAAGTTGTCTGAGGTTGTATGTATCACGTTACTCAGTGGAGTCTTTTCCTTATGATAGAGCACTCACATTATGGAATTCACTAGTAGAAAGAAGAGGAGTTAGTAATATTCTTCCTGACCCAGGGGATGGAGACACATCCACAGATCATGCTACAGTTGATTTCCAAGACACGAATGAAAGTGTTGATCCAGGACTGTTCCAATTCACATAGATTTCATTACAATAATTTAATGTAATAAATTATAACTATTGATGTATTTCATACAGAGATTACAACTTTCAATAAATGCAATATTATATTTGTCTTTATTTGATCCATTGCCATTGGAACAATGTCACTATCATTTTCAATTCTCCCATTTGTTTTTTATATTTGGTTTTTTAAACTAAATAAGGAAATATTTGTATTTTATATCTGTTAATTGATTTATTTTACATCTGCAAGAAATCAGAAACGTAAATATTTTAAACAAACAAAATCAAGTAAATTTAAGCAACATTTACGTAAACAAAGAGACAAAAACATCATTTGTATTATGTAGAAATCAAATAACAATATATAGTTACAATTCCAATTTCCAAAGTACTCTTGAAATCGTTCTCTCATGTGGCAGATTACTTTATGAAGAAAAGTACAAATTCATAAAGCATTGTCAGCCAATACAATTCCAAAAAGGGGGTTGTCAATACATTTCAAAGCTTCCAGACAAGTTCTGTCATATAAGGACACATTACGAGGTCATCCTCTTTTCTACCTATGATTCTGAATCATAGTTGTCCTTACGTCTGCCACACAGAATAAAAACAAAAAAATGGCTTGGCCACTATCTTTTAATTCCTACGCCAGTGTCAGAATTGTGACAACACACCTGTCACATGGTGAACTTAACTAACATATTGAATTTTTTATGTAGCAGGAGAAGCTTGATCTTTTTCTTGCGTAAGAGGTGGAGGAATCTGTTGTGTCTGTAAAGAGCTATCTGCTATAACTCCTGATGCCTGCAAATCTCATGTTGCGGTATTGATATTTTCAAGAATATTCTGCTCCTCCCTCGCTACATCTCCTGCTGACAAAAGTGTTGCATCTGCGTCTGTCTTTTCCTTCAGTAAGACTTCTGGATCCATCTTATGCTCCTTGATTATCCTTCTCAATGTATTATTTTGTTTATTTATTACTATGAGTTTTTCCTTCAACTGTACAAATGAATTCAGGATTTTGTGGGCATTCTTTAAATGTGCTTCAAATACAACTTGCTTCTTTCTTTAAATTTTCATATTTTTCCTGCAAAACAGAAATATAAAATTTTTAGTCTATTAGATAAGTTAAAAATATATATTGCAGTGCTTATAATATTAGGATTTTGCATGTAAAACTTAAAGCCCACTCACCACAACTTTTTCTTTTTCTGCATTTGCTATTAAAACATTTGTCTTGTCTTTAGCCCATTTGTTGTAGTAAGCATGTGCTTCAGCATTCAGATTCTCCAACCTGTTTAACATTATGTCTATAATTTCATCATTGTAATTATTAGTATATGAAATTGTCCCTGACTGAGCTTTGTTTAGAAAAACGTCCTGCCTTGTCGGTTGGCTCTCTACGACAAGTGAACAATGAATGCCTTTGAGTGTGATTATGGTATCTTGTATTTATTTCTTTTATCAAAATTTTAGCTCTCCTCTCCCAAGACCACACCAAATCCACATCAAACATTACAACCTCTTGAATTATTTCCCCCATACTATATGATATCATATTTTCTAATATAAAATGTGTCTTTTCATCATCTGTTTGTGGAGCGTTTCTTGGAGGAGGAGAGAGTCACTGTCTTGTACTTCATGCACATTTTATTGTGGTTGTGGTTGAGGTGGAGTAGATTGAATCATATCATGGGTGTCAAAATAGTTACCCTTGTCAGCATCACCAGTATCAAATCCCAAATACTCCTCGTCAAGGGTGATGTTGTTGAAAATGTTGTGAGGTCGTTACACTTAAAACACCACCTAGTGAGAGTCCAGGAAATTATGTGGTTGCAGGATGAACTGTTCCAGCTGATTCTACAGGAAACCTTATATTCTTGCCTGAAGATATTCTTTTTGTTTAGACTGTACATGTTGGTGGTATTGGTGGCCTCCTTGCAAGTGGAATGTGCTCAGAAGCCATATTACCTGCAAGAAGCAAACAACAAATTGTTAGAAAATTATCATTATACGGTTAGGCCTTGTAAATTCTAAAAAATAGTAACAAAATAAAACATGCTAAATATTAAATATTACAATTTACCTTGCATGTTTGGAGACGCAAACGTGACATTTCGATCTTGACCGTCAAAATGAGTTTGATCATCATCACCAGTTTCAGTAGTTTCTGAATACAATAAATGTAGAAAAGAACAGTAGAAATATTAAAATACAGTACTACCTACATAATCTATATTAGTTGTTTGAATTAGTTAATTATATAAAAATAAAACTTCATACCTGTAGTTAAATGTGATGGTAGACGTGATGCACATAGCGACCCCCTAGGTCACTTTTGACGAGGAGCTCTTACTGGTGTTGATTCTGTTGAATCCATGTCAGAATCAACAGAGACCTCTGCAGGGGCTTTACCTCGAGCAATTACCTCCTTATGAGATGTTGCAGCTATAATTCTTCTCTGCAAAATAAAATCTTACAATTATTATTTTATTGAAAAATATTGAATTTGAAATCGTTATAACAAGAAAACTGTAAAAGTAACAATTACCTGTTGTTCTTCAAGACTGAGACCAATCATTTTATCATTAATTGTAGTTGGAATTTTAGCTTGCTGAAATTCATAGAATGCTTCATGATAGAAAGAAAGAATATAATTGCAACAAGAGAATACAGTCTTGGATTTATCATATTGATTGGCATTGCGGGCATGGGAGACATCTATTTTTATTCGGTTGGACAAATATGTGCACCAATCAAATTGTTGACCTGCTAGTGTCCACAATAAATATTGAACTGCCCAATATGGAATGTCTGCAGATCTTCCCTGTAATACAATCCTATGGCCTGAAAAAGTGATGCAACTGCAAGAAAGAATTGGTTTGTAATACCTTGTAGAAGAAGGCCTCTTGATGAACGATTAAGAGGAGCTGCAATAACAGAAAAAATGTTAGAGGCTTGGGTGGTCGACTAAATGTTAAGAGAAAAAGAATTTGAAAATAATAAACTTACCATCAACCTGCACATTGTAATGAGACTCCAAAAACTTTTTTGTCTTCGTCTGTAAGGACAACCTTTGTAGTAACGGGTGGCTTATTTTTGAATGGTAACCCAGTTAACCGATGTACGTCTGTGGGCTCAATTGTGAAAGAAATTTGACGACGTCTCAGATGCACGAGGAGAATGGAAAATTTTCCATCATTCTCATTGTAAGAGGTGAGAAGGTAATCAAGGACTGAAGTATCAGTATCGAATTGGGGCATGTCCACAAGCCCGGTAAATTCTGATTTTTTGAGCCAATCCTTTTGTGCATTTTTACTTTCAGTAGGGCTACAATCTGTGGGCACATGAGGTTTTTGTATTGGAATTTGGGTGTAGGAGTAGATGTGGTGCTTGCCATTGTTGAAATTTGGGAGAACTTTGAAAATTGGAGAGCTCAGAGCACTGAAATTTTCATAGAAAAGTGAAGAAATGAACCTTGTAGGGGTATTTATAGGGGTCTGAATGGTTCAAAGGACACGTGGCAGAAAAATATTGGCTAGCCATGGTGGCCACCCAACCCATAATTAATGACCAACCCACTCCAACACTTAGCCAATCTAACCCATCAACCCATAACCCATCCAACCCTTAGCCATCCAACCCCTCAACCATCCAACCCACCCATCCAACCCTTAGCCATCCAACCCCTTAACCATCCAACCCACCCGTCCCAATCTAACCTTACCCATCCAACCCTTAGCCATCCAACCCCTTAGTCATCCAACCCCTTAGCCGTCCAACCCCACCCATCCAACCCTTAGCCGTCCAACCCCTCAACCATCCAACCCACCTATCCAACCCTTAGTCATCCAACCCCTCACCCATCCAACCCCTTAACCTGTCCAACCCACCCATCCAACCCCTTACCGTCCAACCCCTCCAACCCTTATCATCCAACCCACCCATCCAACCCTTAGCCATCCAACCCCTCAACCGTCCAACCCTTAACCGACCCAACCCACCCACCCAACCCACCATCTGACTAACCCAACCTGACCAACCTGCATGCTAACCTGCCTAACCTACTTTGCGAAACCAGGGAAAATTTCTCTCTGTGAAATCACCTTTGCCATGAAACATTTTTTCATAAATTCGCCAACGATTTGAAAGTCAATTTTTGAGATTCGCCACAATTTCTAAACTAATTTTTAGAGGGGTCTTCTTAAAAGTGTCTTTGACTTATTTTATATGTTTTGGTAGACTTAAGAAATAAACCATGTAGTTTTTTGTACATTTTTCAGATTTTATGCAGATTGTTGGAATTTTTGGAGACAGATGCTGATGTGGGTTACACTCTAGGTCATTCAAAATCAGATTTTGTGGGATTTTTTTTTAGGTGGAAAGTAGGGAAATGTTACTCAAGTCATTAATGCAAACATCTATTCAACTCAACCACAAGATTTTATTCAGATATTTCCTCTTTCCTTCTTCCACAAGAAAACCAGACATGGGGAGGCACATTTTATAGCCATACAGGCAGCTATGTAGGAATTTACTGCTTACTGTTGGTGGTTGGAAATTTGAATCCGAGTTTCCCTCTTCTTCTCCTCCTCTTCTCTCATTTTTTTTCTATAAATTCAAGGGCATTTCTTATTGAAATGGATCCCTCTTTGTTGTAATGACACCATGCCAAAATGGTGGCCTCCTTCTCACGAGTTTCATGCCTTAAACTTGGTGTCTGTAATGTATTCGTGCCTTTTCCCATGAATGTAGCTCACTGTGTATCCTTTGAGAATTAAAATCATGTTTTTATGGCTATTCTATACCCTAGTCTCATGTTTTATGTGTTATTGCCTCTCTGTTCATGTTTCTAGCAAGTTGTGTGCATTTCATGCTTGCAGGTTCTATTTTCATGTGTTTTCAATGCATGGAAAAGTTGGGTTTGTGTGGTTTTTATTTATGGTGTGATTTTCTTCCTTCTCTCCACATTTTCTTTCTTTCCTTCCCCTTTTGGAGAGTGATCAACACTTTTTCTGGTGCTATCACCACTCCTTTTTTCTTAGGATTTCCCTTATGTATCTCTTTTTAACCTTGGTCCCTTAGAATGTTAGTTTATGATTAGGTAGATGCATTTACATTCTTAGGAGTAGTTTTAGCAGTAGAAATAGGTAGAGGAACCAACCTTGTCTGAAGATATTTCTCAAGTGCACAAGGTCCCACAACTTGGAGACAGTCCCATGTTGCCCAAAAAACCCAGTTCATTCTGATCTAGGATGGATGCAATTTTGAGCTTCAATAGTTCCTACGGATGTAGAGATCCACATATCATCATCATCATTGATATTTTTATTGAGATAATTCCATGCATACATAATAGATTCCACCTTACTTGTAACTAGTGTAGAATCATTTATATTTTTATTGTAATTGAAATCGATGTGGATTAGAATCTAGATCTCAAGTTACTATGAATGAGTAGAGATATCTATAGAATCTGCTATTGTGCTACCCATGGATAGGGATTGTGGTGCCTCTAATTACTATGAGGTGGTGTGTAATTTTTCATGCTCAAAAAATATTTTGATCATTTTGGTTTCACGATAGTAAGAGATAAATCACTTAACGAAAGTGGCTCTACCAAAGGGGATATTACATTCTTATCCTCTACATGATTAGATGATTCTTATTGTAATGATGTATAATTTAGTATCGTAGTATGCTTATCAGATATAACTATTGTAATTTTTGGTTTTCATTAACTTTATGAACTTGGGATGATTGCATAGGATAATGTTGTGTATCAAATGATATAAATTCCTTATCCTTGAGTTGGCTACATTTTTGTAAAGAATAACAATCATTGTCACGATGTCCATCAATTCTATGATAATTATAAATTAGTTGACCTTTGACTTTTATAACGTGATAAAAAGGGTAGTAATGATTAGATATCAAAGTGAATAATTTTTTATTGAGTACCTCAGATAAAATATCATGTTTTCAAACATGCTTTTCAAACCGAAGAGGTGTTTTTCATAGTGTTAGGATTTTAACTTCACTTATACTGGGAACATGTATACTTTATGATGTGAGTATAACATTAATTTTAGTGGGGATTAGAACTAGATTTATAATGATCTGTATGTATGTATATATATATATATATATATATATATGATGGATATGGGAATTGGATGAATCTTTTAGATTCTTTATCTCATACTTGAGAGATGTGATATTAGTACTCATAGATTGAAATTTATCTTTAAAATCACGGTGTAAATCTTGAATAGAATCTAAGATAGCATAATGAAATGTGTAATAATTACTAATAGAAGGATATGAAATAAAAATCAAAATTGAATTCAGATGGGAAAAGTGTTGTATTATCAGGAAGCAATGTTTCATGTACTAGTTTTATGAAAGTATCTATACATGTTTGATGTCGTTGAAGTAAACGATATAAGGAGACATGAGAAATTGTAGCATGGTACATGAGGGTATAAAAAGGATAGAATAAACTCTAATTAGGTAGTAAACAATGAGAATTAACATGTGGATGACTGACATTGGAAAGAACATGGGAGATAAGACCCAAAAGTGATGTTGAGAAAAAAGTGACCATCGTCAAATTAATGGAACAACTATATGTTAAAAATAGATTTTGAATTTATGAAACCAAGACAAATAATTTATGATCTTATTATTTGGAAGAAAAACATGCAAGATTTTTTTTCCAAAAGTGTAAATTTTTCTAATTATGCCCTAATTACTAAAATTAGCAAATTTGAAAATTTGAAAAGTGTAGTAAAAATTACGGAAAAAAAAAGAGGTTTTCGTTTAATGTTTAAAAATTAATACTAAATTCCAATTAATTTGAAAGTCAAGTTGTTATGCCTGAGATATGCAATGAAAGGTTAATTGGCAATTCAAAGCCCTAAAAATAGACCCAAATGATAGAACTAACCATGAGACCCTAGGGAAAAATTTTAAAAATTAGTTTGTGGTCAGGAAAGATGATGAAATATGAATTCAAACCATAGAAAATTTTATGGATCTAAAACAATGTAGGAAGGATAAAGCCTAGGGAAACTAGGGTTCAATTAGGAGGCAGGTTCACCAAAATATTTACACACTTTTTCAATTAAGACAATTTTAATCTAAGATATTTTGTGAATTAAATTTATACTAAGTGGATGTAGGGTTATATAAAAATATATATTATAATTAATTAAATTCCAACATTTAGTATACAATATCATAATAACATTGTAAATACTTGCAACATAAGATATGGACTTCAAAACATAAGAGGATGAGTGTATTTAGCTGTTGTAGATGTGTTGGTTGTCAAATAGGACTTTACGAAGAGCAACAGTCAAGGGACAAGAAGTCCCTCCTCTTTAATGGGAGAGGTTCCCTTATTCAGAAACGAACCTATTTACAAATATACAAAACATGATTTTTTGGTTGAACTTGGATATTACGAAAGTGTTTTTCTATAAAGATCATCAATTACAAAAGGACTGAGGAATGAGAGTACAAGAATGAGCAGAAAGGCAACACTCAGAATTATAGATAACAGAGTAATTCTTTATATATATTTGTAAATAGGTTCATTTTCTGAATAAGGGAACCTCTCCCATTAAAGAGGAGGGACTTCTTGTCCCCTGACTGTTGCCCTTTGTAAAGTCCTATTTGACGACCAACAGTTTTTGGCGACTCCGCTAGGGAAAATCATATTCCAGTTCTGTAATTTTTGATCATCCTTTGATCTGGTGACTCCATGTTTTACTCGAGGGAGAAGGGTCCTTGGTATTGAAGATTCTCAGTTTTAGTTTTTAGAGCAGTAGGGGTTTTCCTTTCCCTTCAACAAGAAATAGAAAGAATCGTTCGACAAGCACTCCACCTATTCAAGATAGGATCCCTTCAGGTGGTATTCCTTCAGAATCAATCAATCCTAATCTTCAAGCTTTGGTTCTTGCTGGTGTTGCAATTCCTCTCCAAGCCATTTTTCCAAGAATGGCGGTACCATTGCCCTAGGGTCATCGTGTCGGGCCCCTTGCCCTTCCTTAGCCTTTGCATGAGTTACCCAGAGGTAACTGGAAGAAATTCCCTAAATTCAAAGGCGATGGTAAAGTGCATCCTGATGAACACATCACAGCCTTCATAGTTGCATGTGGAGTTCTGGGAGTTGAACATGAAGACGTCTCCATGAGACTGTTCGTTGAAACTTTACAAGATAATACTGCTGATTGGTTCTATCACCTTCCGGCTAGTGCTATCACTAGCTGGGACACAATGAGAACTGGGTTTGAAAACCGTTTCAAACTAGCAGAAGATGTGCATGCCTTGCTAGCTCAAATCTCTCAGATAAAGAAAGATTCACAAGAGCCCATGAGAGAATTTGTGGCCCGATTCAACAGGTTGATTAATAAAATTCCACCAAATACTCGACCTATTGATCAAATCCAAAAATGTTTCTTCCTAAATGCCCAATCGCCTAAAGTTAGTTATGCACTAAGAAGGGCTAATCTCGCAACATTGGTTGAGGATCAAACTCTTGCTGTTAGTGTCGAAGATGATTTAATCATGTCAGGGAAGTTGAGGAGAGACCCTTCCAAATCTAAGTCTGCTTCTTCCTCCTCTTCCACTCCTGGACCTAATACTGATCCATTGGTTCAAAAAATTGTGAATGATCTCATTGCCATAAAGAAACAATTGGCTCAACATGCTCCCTATGCAGACGTTCCAAGGAGGAATTTTCAGCCCATAAATCGTTTTCCTGCTTCTCAAACAAGATTAGCGCTTGAAGGACCTCCTGTTAAAGTTCCTGTCAATGCAACCTGTGAAGTTGAGGAACCAGATGATGAAGAAGATAATGAAGCTTGCGAGGAGTTTGTGGAAGAAGTTGATGATGAAGCAGATGAACTTGAGGGATCTTGAGTTAATTTCTTCACCACTGAGGGCATTGATGATGGAGATGATTATGATGAAGTAGTAGCAGACATGAATAGCGAATCATACGCTGTCATGACTCGAGAGCAGACAAATTAGAGGGAGAAAGTGGCGCAGCCCACCAAGAAATCTAAGGAGCAGCCGACAACTGTCCCCGTAATTGCAAAAAGAGGGTCTCCTATCTCCGTTTCATCTACACCAAAGGTGAGTCCTGTCAATTCTGCTACTAAAGTGTCTTCTTTTTCCCCTAAAATTGATAAACCTAGGATCTCAAGTGATGATAGCCCATCCACTTTTGGGTCTTTTGATATTATTGACCACCTGAAAAAGACTAAGGTTCAAATCTCAGAGGCTGAGTATTATCAAACCCATCCCAAAGATTTTGCTAAAATGATTCACTTTGTCAATTCCCATTCTAAAACCACCTCTAAAGGCCTTTTACCCACTCCTTCTTCTGCACCACAGCCTAGTCTGGTAGCCGCTGTCACCTCACCCCGTGACAAAATCAAACCATTTTATGTAACACTTCTTATAGCTGGCCATAGGCTTAGTAATTGCGTCATAGACTCAGGAGCATCAGACAATGTGATGCTTGCTAAAGTAGCTCATGCCTTAGGCTTGACCCTCACACACACTTATGGATCTTGCTACTCTATGGAGAGTAAAGAAGTGCCCCTGGTCAGAAGAATTAAAGATGCACAAGTGGCTTTCACTGCTTTGCCTGAGAAGAGAGTTTTGGCTACTATCTTATTAGCAGATATTCCTCCTTCATATGGGATGTTGCTAAGCAGAAACTTCTGTAAGGATGTGGGTGGAGAAATTCAAATGGATTGGTCACATGCACTCATACCTGTTAATGGACAAATGAAGAAGTTGCTGCCTGAGAAGCAGTATGAGTATATTGTACAAAAAACGGATGATCCTAAAGCACAAATACTCTATGAAGATATGGGGAATGGAAACTACATGATTATGTCCCCTGATGAAATCCAACTCCCCAAAGTGTAACCTAAAGATCCTAATGGTGTTTGGATTTTAGAGTTTGATGGAAGTTGTTCCTCAGTTGGTTTTGGAGCTGGTGTCTTGCTGGTGTCACCTGAAGGAAGCCTTCATCCTTTTTCATTCAAGTTGCAGTTTGAAAATACTAATAATACAGCAGAGTATGAGGCTCTCATTCTTGGACTACAAGCAGAAAAAGAAGAAGGTGTGAAGAATCTTCTAGCTCGTGGTGATGCGAAATTGATTGTAAAGCAAGTTAGAAACCTTTTCCAGGTAAAAAATGGAAGACTAAAACATTACAGGAATCAGGTTTGGGATTCCATTGAATTCCTTGATGCTTTCTCCATCGAAGCAATACCTAGAGAGAAGAACACCAGGGCTGCTTCACTAGCAGTCTTAGGGTCACTACTGATTCCTCATCCTGACTTCTCTCAAGATAAGTTCACCATTGAGATGATCCATCGACCTAGTGTACCTGATAATACAAGTAACTGGCAAGTTTTTAATGATGATCAGCACTTGCTTTCTTTCTTAGAACTCAAGGATAATTTTGAACAGCTTGTACTTTGAAGGAAGTGATAACTTGCCTCGTGAAAGTGTGTCCCTTTGACAAAGCAGTCACCCAAGGAGAAGAAACGGATCAAGATGGATGCATCCAACTCAAGGGAAAACAAGATTCCTAAAGGATTGGTGAGTTTAGAGGAACTGTTTGATAAACACGACAGGTATGTAAAGTCTAGAGCTTCTGCTAGACCTTAACAATCAGCTGAGTATGACAAAATTAATATTGGGAGTTCTACTGATCCTAAGCTCGTGAAGCATCGGAAAATGTTGCACAGCAAATGAAAGGAGGAAAGCAATTGATCTTTTAAAGAGGTATAAGGATGTTCTTGCTTACTCTTATGAGGATTTAAAAGCTTTCCCAACCAAAATATATGTAGCATTTTATTTCCTCTCAAACATGGAATTAAGCCTTTTAAGTAGAAATAGAGGCAATACAATCCCAAAATAGCTGACACCATCTTTCAAGAAATACAGAAGATGTTGAAGGCCAAAATCATTTTTCCCATTCACCATTCAACATGGATTGCCAATATTGTGCCTGTTAGGAAGAAAAATGGTGAGATCCGCATCTGTGTTGATTTTAGGAATCTGAATCAGGATTCCTTGAAAGATAATTATCCTTTGCCTATGATGGATCAGGTCTTGCAAGTAGTAACAAGATCTAAAATGTTATCTATGCTTGATGGATTCTTGGGATATAATCAGGTAGAAGTTAAATACTACAGATCAACACAAAATAGCTTTCACTACTCCTTGGGGTACCTTTGCTTACAAAAGAATGCCTTTTGGGCTCATTAATGCTGGTGCCACTTTTCAGAGAGCTATGGATGTGGCCTTTGGAAGTTTGAAAGGGAAGTGTATTGTCATATATCTTTGATGACTTGACTGTGTATTCTAAAATAAGGGCGGATCATTTTGACCACCTGGAGACAGTTTTGCTAAGATGTAGAGAACATGGGATCTCTTTGAATCCTAAAAAATCTGTCTTTTGTGTCACAGAGGGGAAATTATTAGGGCACATCATCTCCAAAGATGGTATTAAGATTGATCCTGAGCTAGTTCAAGCTATCCAGCAAATTCCTCTCCCAACCAGCAAAAAGGGCGTGCACTCTTTCTTTGGTAAGATCAATTTTTTAAGAAGGTTTATCCATTATTTTGCAGAGTTAACTTTGAATATTTCCCAAATGTTGAAAGGCAAACAAATGTTTGGTTGGTCTCCTGAAGGAAAATAATCCTTTGAAGGTATTAAAAGAGCCATTGCTAAAACTCCTGTTTTA
Source organism: Taxus chinensis (assembly GCA_019776745.2). NCBI lineage: Eukaryota > Viridiplantae > Streptophyta > Pinopsida > Cupressales > Taxaceae > Taxus > Taxus chinensis. Next base: position 661,070,147 of record CM034153.1, on the reverse strand, counting down.
GCATGTCCTGATTTCAACAAAGATTTTATTATCTATTGCTATGCCACAGATAATACCTTGGTTGCTGTTTTGACTCAAGAAGATTCTAATGAGCACGAACTCCCAACTGCATTCATGAGCTATATTATGAAAGATCATGAGTTAAAATACACCATGATGGAAAAACATGCTTTTGCAGTGGTTAAAGCTGTCAAGCAGTTTCGTTTTTACATTCTCAACTCTCATTCCATGGTGTTGGTTCCAGATACAACTATTTAAGTCAATTCTCACACAACAGGAATTTGGATCCAAGAGAGGGAACTGGGTTGCTAAGGTCCAAGAATATGATATTGACATCAAACCAACCAAGCTCGTCCGTGGAAAAGGCCTTTGTGAGTTCATTGCTGAAGGAGCTAGACATGAGTTACTGGAGGATAAAGTTGGCCTTCCTACCGGTCTGTTTCTTAGCTCAGTTGATGAATGGTATGCTGATATCACTCATTTTCTCACCTATGGAGAATGCTCCTCTCATATAACTACCAAATAAAAGAGGACTATTAAACTAAGGTCAGTGCAATATGTGTTGTGGGAAAACGCCTTGTTTAAACATGGGTTAGATGGAAGGTTTTTGAAATGTGTGGACAAGGAACAACAGAAAAAGTTGCTCTCAGCTTTTCATGATCAGGCATGTGGAGGGCACTATTCATCAATGGTCACTGCTCATAAGATACTTCGTGGAGGATATTATTAGCCTACCCTTGTTCAGAGATGCATCCAAGTGGGATTGATAAATGTGAGGCTTGACAGACTTTCGTGGGTAGACCTAAATTGGGCCTCTTTGCCTCTTAGGCCAGTTGTAATTGAGGAACCTTTTCAGCAGTGGGGTTTGGACTTCATTGGAACACTTAATCCCTCTTCTAGTGCTGGTCATACTCATGTATTAACTGCCACGGATTATTTCACCAAATGGGTAGAAGCCATTCCGGTAAAGAGTACTACTTCTGAAGTGGTGTGCAGCTTCATCAAAGAGAACATCTTGGTAAGGTATGGTGTACCTAACAAGATTGTGACAGATAATGCTTAGAATTTTTCTTCAACCGAGATAATGGATTTTTGCTATGGGTATGGCATCTCTTTGGCTCACTCCTCATATTACTATCCTCAGGGAAACGGACAAGCAGAATCCACTAATAAAAATTTGGTGACTATTATAAGGAAATTAGTCAATGAGTCTCAACGAAACTGGCACAAGAAGCTCTATGATGCTCTTTAGGTAGATAGGATTACACCAAAGAGAGCTATTGAAATGTCTCCTTTTCAAGTGGTATATGGAGTAGAAGCTCAATTGCCAGTAACAGTGGAGCTACTAGCCTTGCATCTAATGAAGGTCATTAAAGATACCAGTTTCAGTGATGCTTTGGATAAGAGAATTATGTACCTTCACAAATTGAATGAGAACAGATTGGAGGTTGCTGATAGGATATCTATTCACCAGCAGAAGGTAAAGGTCCTGTTTGATAAGAAAGCCAGGTTCAGAGATTTCCAAGTTGGAGACACTGTTTTGTTATGGGATAAAAGGCATGAACATCGTGGCAGCCATGGCAAGTTTGATTCCCTTTGGCTCGGACCTTTCAAGATTAGACACTTTGCTAGTAAGAATTATTTTTACCTTGATTACATGGATGGTTCTCCTCTCCCACTTCCTTATAGTGGGCAGTACCTGAAATTGTTCAAGTCATAGGTGATTAGGGAGTCCCTTTGTATACTCTGTATAGCGTTTTGTTTTTCTTTCCTTTTTGTTTTGGTGTGTTGTCCTTTGTATTGGTTTGCTTTTTGACTCCGTGGCCCAATGGATAAGGTACTGGTCTGCTTCCCCGAGTTTGTCTAAGTTCTTACCTTGTCTCATTCCTTGAATTTATGCCAAGTCATCCCCAGAAGGAGCCAGCTGTTGTCCACTCAAAATTCCCCTACTCTTAAGAAAGTGAAAATTTAAAATTTTGAGTTTAAGTGTCTTCTCTATTGTACTGATAATGTTAAAAGTCGAGAAATTGAGAGAATCTACATTTTTGGGTCATTTTGTGTGTTTTTCGGGCCTGTCGGACATTTTTGTCCCACGTATCCCAAGTTCAATTGGGCCCTCTGTTCCTCGATTGTCCGGTTTCCCCGAAGTTTGTCTTTTTTGGGCCCTTCGGAACTTTTTGTCCCAAATGTCCCAAGTTTTCCTGGACAAGTTGTTCTATTTTTGGCCGAATCACCCGAACCGCGTACCTCGCGCATTCGCGTCCCAAATGTCCCAAGTTCACCTGGACCCGTTGTCACATTTTTGTCCGATCCGGCCGAGTCGCGTACTTCGCGCACTTTTGTCCCGCATGTCCCAAAAAGTATTTGCGCATCTTTTCCCCGCTTCGCCCGAATCGGCCGAGCCGCATGCTTCGCGCATTTGCGTACCTCATGCCCCAAATGAACCAAGTGCCATTCGTGCTAATTTTCCCCACTCTACCTGAATATCTTGCTTATTCAAATTGGTAGGTATGTATTAAATGCGCATTCATTACCTTTCTCTCTCTTAATTGGCTATATAATGAGTGAACCCCCTATGCATTTTTCACATTGCTTCCATGCTATCCTTTGCTCGAACCCTTGCAATATAAATTCCTGCGCGCGTATCCCTTCCCTCTGTAATTCCTTCCCGAGTCTAGATTACGGCTCTGCCCTCCGAATTACTATCAACATGAAGATCAAATTTCAGGGACAGGAACAAATCTCACCACTAGAGTCTGTCGTTCCCAATATCGGGGACAGTGAAGCTCGCCATCTTGACTTTGGCGATTTTTGGTCGAGGATGGTAGATGCAAACCCTACACCAATGGCACAGATGATTCACGACAATGGCCTGGCTTTCGCTGGAGGTTTCCCAATCTCGGTGTAATGTGCTGATACAGCGCTTTCATGCGGAGCTCATTTCGACCCTGATTCGAGCGAATTGACCAACGTACACGGGGAACTCATCGCCAAACTTGACACTGCCGCCATTAGTACTGCACTGAGGATTCCAGAAATGGATAATGCCATAGTTGTTTCTCAGAATCAAGCACAGGCCCTGTTCAACCAAGACAGCGACAACTACAAGGCGCAGGTGGTGAAGTCCTAGCTAAAGAACCCTAAGAAGGGAGCATCTCGTCTATCCAAGACTCTTTTCTGGGCAGATTTCAATGAAGAATTATCAGATTTTATAATCCTACCGGCTCGGGTTATGGGCTTACCCTCTACTAATGAATTCCATTTCTGGATGTGCCCGCTCATCAACATGGTGTGCAAGGGAACTCAAAATATCAACTGGGTAGAAATCATCAGCATGAACTTAGTAGAGCAGTTGTCCAATGTACAGCAAACGAAGAAATTCTACATGACTTCGTACCTGATGTATACTCTGGCGGCATCAAGGTAATGGTTTGATTTTTCTTACATTGATGCCCACAAGGATGATCCTGTATATGCCTACTACCCGCAGTTCACCCTAGAAACCAGCAATCGTAATTTCCCAAGGGTAAATGATGCTTTCACCATGTACGTGGTCAGGCTTCTTGAAGGTGACACTGCTAGAAGATTTTCTGACAAAGCCATGAGCCTGATATCGCACTACGGTGCCTATTTTATCCAATTCAGAAAATTCTCCTATATCAGGCTTGCTGGCTATGAGAGCACCCCTCTGAGGCTTCCCATGTTCTGTAGTGATAAGATGGCTTTGATAGAAGTATGCAAGCAGTTAGACAAATTACACAGAACCTGCAGAGACAAGAAGATTACTGGTTTGCACTTTCCCATCTCTTTGGGAAACTACACTTGTAAAATAGCCCTGGACGCACAGAATATAGAAAGAGCCCTGGCTCCCATCACTATCCATTTCTTTAAGCCAAGAAATTGCTTCAACTTGAAGAAGTTCATTGAGTAGAATATCAAGATAATCTATCATCATAAGGCAGATACAGAAGACTATTGGGCTGACTGTGCCGATGACTTTGAGGCTAGAAGGAGGCATTACGGCAGGTTCTCTCTGCAATTGATCCAAGAACTCGGCTTGTACCAGGTTCCTGAAGGACTCCAGGACGACAACTCTGATCTATACTCATATGACTATGACAATGTGGTTAAGCACACTCCCTTGAAGGACTTGGATTGGTTCAAGAAAGAGAAAGATGATCTGGCCGAGATCCTGGCTCCCGTCTTAGTCAGGACTAAGGTCTGGTTTGATAAGAAAGTCCAAGAGCTTAGGAGGCACTCAGGAGAATCCTCCTCTAAGGATGTTTCAACATCAAGGAGGGAAGCATCAACTCCAATATCAGACACACTTGTGCAAACCCCTCCTACCTCATCAATGCAAGGACCTACAGTTTCTACTCCTTCTTCATCCACCCAAGTATACCAGAAGAAATTCAAAGAGGTTCAGAAGGAGCCTGTGGAAAAATATCCTCAGAGAAAGCAGGTAGAAATACCTTTGGGATCAGAGAACATTATTGTTCTCAGTGAAAGTGAAGAGAGTGAAGTGCCAACTCCTCTAAGTGCTCCTGAAGCTCCAACAGATAAAGATAAGGAAGTCCAGAGCACTGAACTTCCAAGTGCTATTGATTCCTCTGCAGCAGTTGTCTCAAGCGCCCCACTCACGTCTCAACTTGAGACAACAACTGTGCAAACCTTGAGCGTCATGAGCTCTCTGTCTCTTGGTCCTCTTGCCCCTCATGCTGCTTCCTCTTCCTATTTTACATGGGTGCAACCTTTTGTCGACAGTAGAAAGAGGAAATCTTCCTCTCGGAGCTCAGGGCCAAATTTTGATGCTGTGGCAGCCTTGTTAGGCACTACTCCTTCTCGCGCCAAAAAATCCAGAATCACCTCCAGGATAGTGTCTGATGCTCAGGGTCAGCAATTCCTGGAGATTGCTAAGCCTACAGTAAATAAATCAGAGCAGGACTTACAGGCATCTGATCTAGAACTCTCAAGGATTCCTATGGGAGAGTCTACCCCTGAAGGTGATATCCACAACCTCCAAGAAACGGTCACAAGAGTCATTGGGAGGGTAGAGAAAGGGCAACAAACTATTGAACAGTTGGAGGAACAAGCCCAGATTCTCACAAGTTTTATCAAATCTCTTTTGTTTAAGGAAAAAGTTTTGGACCCTACCCCATTGACTACCCTTCCGCCACCTGTAATTTTGAGCCAAGATGAAGTACAGAATATCAAAGACATGCACAAGTATTCTGTCTATGGCAGAGCTATGGAGGCCATGGTGGAAGATATGCTTGTTGCAGGATTGAACTTCATCGATGAAGCTTTCAAACTCCACGGAAAGGTGAACAACTTGCAACAGAAGTTCTCCTCCACTATCGGGATCATAGATAAAGAGCTCAAACTCTGGAGCTGTTGCATAGTAGACCTTCATCTCATGGGACAGACAGATGAGAACATTTTATTAGCGAATAAGGTTTTTGATGATGCAAAAGATAATCTGTCAAAGTCCTAGGTTTACAGCGTGGAGTGGAAGATCAAAGTCTTGGAGGAGGCTTTGGGAGAACTGAAGAATAGCTGGCAGAAGGGTGAGGCTTTCAAGACACTGGTTGTATCTACTTTCAAAGATATACATTGTCATCTTCAGGATGAAACTTCTAGTGTGCCTCTTTCCCTGCAAGAAATCAAAGCTCAATTCAAAGCTTTTGTTAAAAATAATCTATTCAAGGGAAAGCTCCATTTCCAAAGAGAAAATGAAGGAGATCTGCTCTCTTCAATCTACCATTGAAGAAGCAAATAAAGGCTATCATACTCATGTCGAGTTTGATAAGGAAATGGAGAAGTGCCTCAGATTTTGGACTCAGTCTACAACCAACACGTCAGTCCCCCATGGTAGAGACATAGCCAAGGCATTGAAGAGATTCAAGCAGTGGATTTTGAAGTCGGTGGGTCCCTCCCAATCATAACCACCTGTCTTCTTCTCCTTATTCTTCTCTTCTCTTCCAATTCTTTTTCTCGAATTCATTGTAATAAGTTGAGGTATTGCGATTGGCAATCCTTAACTAATCTTTAGTTAAAAAAAGTGGTTACCAAGAGTAACTGATTTGTAAGCTATATAATGGCCATTCCATGCCATTTTAAAAGGAGGAAGAACTTGGCTTATTTTTCTAAAAGTGTAAATAGATCATAAAGAAATCAATACAGAAGGGCTTTTCATTATTTGTCTATCTGATCTCTTTTATCCCCAAGCTTTTCATTTAATTTTGTGAAGATCATTTGTCTGTGTTATGTTAAGAAACTTTGTGTTCTGGAAGATGTTATTTACAGAACTTTGTGTCTTTAAATTCCATCTTATTTATATGATACAAATTATCTTGTTTCAATTCACTGTAACTTCGCATACATAAAGAATTACTCTATTATCTATAATTTTGAGTGTTGCCTTTCTGCTCATTCTTGTACTCTCATTCCTCAGTCCTTTTGTAATTGATGATCTTTATAGAAAACACTTTCGTAATATCCAAGTTCAACCAGAAAATCATGTTTTGTATATTTGTAAATAGGTTCGTTTCTGAATAAGGGAACCTCTCCCATTAAAGAGGAGGGACTTCTTGTCCCCTGACTGTTGCTCTTTGTAAAGTCCTATTTGACGACCAACAAGATGATTTTGGTAAGTTTTGGGAATTTCTAATGATGGATCAAGGAGATTTGAACCTAAAGGAGCTTCGAAAATGAAACCATTACTACAAACTATCTTGGGGTAGAACCGTACAAATATTCCTAGTCCATACCATCTGGTCTTGGATCTTCTCTATTTTTTCTCAACAAATTTATGTGATGGTAAATGCCTAGATTTTTCTATCATTGTCAAAACCTAGTTTTCAATCATGAATTGATTCTCTTTGAACATATTAAACATCATTTCAAACCATATCAATGAATGAAGAGTCATGAAAAAAACATTAGCTAGGTTATAGGCACCACCTATGTTGACACTACTCCGAAGACGCCCCAAACTAAATGTCATTCTTCACCTAGATTGTTATATCTAGATATCTCAAATAGATTTGGAAACTTCTTTGGCAATAATTCCTTTAACTTTTGATATTTCTAAAATACTTGGATGAGGGATGTTTGAGTTATTGAAAATGAGAGAGGATGTTTTCTTGACTTGGTAAAAATATTCAAACTTGACGTGGGTGCTTCCCTAATGACTGTAGATGTGCTATTGCAATATTTAGGGAGCTCTTAGTACCTTTTGTAAGTGTAGGAAGTGAGTGTATTAATGCATTACCATATGATCTACCAGGTTAGCAAATGAGGTAACATTTATGTGCTTATATAGGGCTCCATAGATGATTTATCTAATACAAGCCAACCTGAAAGATATGAATTTCAAAGAAAATTTAGAAGACACATCGGTCCAATACCGTACAAGTCAACCAAGATAGGATATAAAATTTTGACCAAAATGCATGGCCCTTCCTCGGGTAGAAAATATGCCAAATGATGTTTGGGACTTGTTGTTTAGTGTTTTATTATGGTTTTTTTGCATTGTGATCAATTTATTAACATGTTTGTGTGCAAGGATAAATAAAATAAATAAGAGACCTCAGAAAGTGCTTAGTGGGAATGGAGATATGGTATTATCATAAGAAAAGTGAATTTCAAATCAAGTGTTGTCAAATTTTTAGTTGCCAAATTTGAGTGTATATAAGAACCAAAAATTTCATTAAAAGAAAAATAGGAAAAAGAAGAGCCAAACATAGATTAAAGAATTTTATAAAAACCATAAAGCAGGAAAATATTCGAATACACATGATATTATATGAAAAAAAACATGAGATAAGTTGATATTTTTAATTAAAAATGCATGGAGGCTATATGAAATAGATATTTAGACATTTGTATGGAAGAACTAAACTTAGAATAGAGAATTTTTTTATTTAGAACAAGATCCAAAAATGATCAGGGGGAGAAGAGTTTTATATAAAAAGTACTGACATATTAGAATAGGGGTGGGTGAGTTAAAAGGAGAGGTGTTTTTGACGGTATGTGTATGACAAGAACAAATGTGTCTAGACACCATGCACTCCTATGATTTATTCAACTACGGTATTTGAGGAAACGCGTGAAGGACTCACCAAGAACAACACACAAATGAATAGAATTAAAGGAGGTACAAGGACCGCTATGATTGCATAACCCAAGGGAAGTAACCCTTACACTAGGAAAAACTAATGTTTCCAAGGCCTTAGGTTGATGAAGAAGAAGGAACCCTATGGAGGTATCGACACTATGGGGAGTAATGATAAATAAATGAATACTATAGAGATTATGCTAACCTAAGAAAAACATGTAACATGATGTAAATAACTAAAAAGCAATATGATAACCTAACATGTCCACAAAATACTAAGCTAACATAAAAAGTTTAGCAAATGTAGAAACTTATCTATACAAAATGATAAAATGAGTTAGAGCACCTATCTATTGGGTGGAGGTTGTTGATGCATTTATCTCCCAAAGTTTTAGAAGGAGAAGGGAAAATAATACATTCCTAGCTCACTATAGATGGCCCAAAAGTACAAGCAAACCAATCCAAGAAATAAGTATCTCCAAGCCAAGAGTCAAGATGGAAGAAAAATAAAAGCTGAGTGAGCAGCTGCAAGTTGATGCAAGAGAGAAAACCTAATGGTGAGTTCCTTTTTGCATTTATATTATTTTCTTATCTGTAAATGAGAGTTGGGGTATTTATACCGATGCCATCGCCTGTGGGTGAAGGTGTCGGAAGGGCATTTGAATTTTCACCGACGCAATTACCCACAGGACATCGTGTTGACAAGGAAGGAAAAAGTAAAGGGAAATGTGCTTAGAGAAATGAGAAGAAAGGATAACGCAAAAAGAAAGAAATGGGGTCATGAGAAAGCAATATGTCAAAAGAATGTGAAGAAAAATAAGAGGAATATGAGCAAAATAAATACATAAATGGGATTAAAATCTATTCTCTCTCCATGTATTATCCCTAATCAAATGATTACCTGAATAACCATACCCCTATCCTAGAATTAGCCCCTTAAGGAACTTGTTCTAGAGATAGATGCATTAGTGACCTCTAACTTGAAAAGAGAAATTGTTAGTAACAAGTATGAAAATAGAAAGTGTAAAAATTTAGGTGTATACATATTCCCCAGCTGTTGATTTCCACATGTTGCAATAGAAAATCATGGGGTAGTCAATGAAAAGAACGATACATAACACAAAAACTAAAAGTGGTGCTAAAAGTAAAGAAAGGAATAACTAAAATGAAATATACCCACCAATGCGTACCTAATAATATCAAGTTTTCTTACCACGTATGGGCACAATCCATGATGCTATAACCCTGGACAATAAAGACTGAAATGAAACACTAGAGGATCATCAGTAAAATAAGACATAAATCACCTAGCTAGGGGCCCATTGGATGGATTTCATGGATTTGGAATTTGGAGGTAAAGGATTGAAGAGTTTCAAGGCCAAGCGATGGGTGACAACACTGAAAAGTGAAAAAAAAAATAGTATGGTAAAAGCTACATAGAAGAATTGTCATAAAACCTGAAGGTGTACATAAAGATAACATGGATGATTAGCCCCAAAGGGTGAATAACAATGCTGAAAAGTAAAAAAACCATGAGGTAGATGCTATAAGAATAAGAGAGATAAGTAAATCCAAGCAAGACTATGAGCCTAAGCAAGGATGCATAAGACCTCAGAAATCCCATAGGAAAATCCAAGGTGAAAAGAAGTGAAGATAGGCGGAATCAAGACCATGAAATTCCAATGGTAGGAGATGTCAAGAAAAAAGAATACATGATAGGCATAATCAAGACCGCAACATTCTAATGGCAGGAGATGTCAGGGAAAAAGAGAGATGAATGATCATAGTATATTGGTGATAATGTCATCAAATTGATACAAAATATGACTTTGGTCATAGTAAAAAGAGTTTATTTTTCATGTAGGGGAATAACCAAGAGTTTTGGTGAAGTCTAACGAGATGATATATGTGCAAGGTTGACCATTCGTGGTGAGATTGGTATGCACAAAAAAAATATCACACTGATGGTGGATGATTTCCTCTGATTTATGCAATGTGGGGCTCTACCTCAAAGAGGGAGGAAGGATAATGTTCATAAATAGTAGGGCTATCATGAGATGCCCACGATGATGAGACTACATACACATGATTTTGAGGGGAGGGACTTGGCTAGGTAGTTGGGAAAATGCTTCAAGAGGATCCCGGTCATCATGAATGAGCTATGTAGTGGGATGAGAGTTTTGGGAATCCCTAAGAAGATAGCCTAAAGAAACAGGTTGAGTTAGGGATACTTTAGAAACTACATTTTTTTAGTCTCTATGATATTGGGCCTGTAAGTTCCATTTTGATAGGGGCCGATAGTATATGTAGCAATGATATTAGACACCATCGACCCTGAAGGATAATTTCCATAAGGGACGATGTTGTTTTTCATTAGGAAAGATTCCCTAGACACCATCGGCCATGTAGGAAAGTTTCCATAGGGGCCAATGGCATCTGAGAGAGAGAGATATTTATGTATTGAGAAGCTTAATTCTGATACACAAAATGACACAGAGGAGTTCTTATGAATTTTTTATAAGACATGTAAATGGTATTGGTTTCAATTCTAGAAGAACTCATTTGAACCAAGGAATGTTGATAATGTGAAGGATATATGGTGCCCACGATATTTTTCATGGGGCTTATATGATGATGATTCTAATAGTTGGAACAATATCTTTCTAAGAACTGGTAACATTCATTTTGGACATTTACTGATACCTTACTTTGGATTGGTGATGGAGGAATATGATTCTCATGCACACCTATCAATGGGGGAGGTATATGAGAAGGTGTGGTAAGCACCACATTTCAAGATATTAAGTCTAACATCTGATTATGTATCTGAATGATGCTAGATGAGGTGGTATCTTGAGATAAGGCCATATGTTCTAGGAGTTTGATTATCACTATGTTAATCTCTATAAAAGAGGAGTGATCTTTAGAGGCGGGTCCTTATTTTAGACTATTATGCTCATTAGTGGGAGTTTTAGAGGACTTGTTTAGATCAGTTTTGCAGGGATAATCTTGATCATGACTAATCACTTCTTGATTAGAATGAGGCGTAGTTGTTTACAAGGTGTTGAAAAGTATCCTTCAAAAACCTCCATCTTGATTAGGTGCAAGATATTCATTGTCATTGAGATTTTTAATGATGGATATGAGATCTATATGTTCAGTCTTAACCACATTACACTCAGCTGAGTAACCTTTTTCTGAGTGATCAGAAGGACAAGGTGAGGACAATATAGTATCACTGGAAAATATTAGGATAACTATGGTGATTATAATTTGTCTGATGAGAGTTGTAACACTTAGATGAGTGAAGAGGAAATGCAGGCATGAATGAACAACCCATTAAGAAGTTCAGGGGATTGAAGTGAGACAAAAAGAGTATGAAAGGAGACATTGACACAAACTAGAAATTGAAAACAGATCTCTAGAAAATTGATATTTACATGCAATCAGTCATGCACACATTTTACACAGGGGATGATGGAGTTGGGAGAGGAAAATTCTTAAAACAAATGTAATCGCCAGTGCATAGGTTTTTCTCAGGGGCCGATGGAGTTAGGAATGGAACTAGACCGAGACAGAAAAGATCTTCCTTGTACATAAATTAAACATGGGACGATGGTGTTTGGGATAGGCTTAGATAACACAGACAAGATCGACCCTATACAAAAGGAAACATGGGACGATGACATCTGGGGAAAATAATTTTTAGGGTTTTTGGGAATTTTACAAACTTAAAAAGGACTAAAATGGAAATTGGGTGCTTTTAACGAGCTGTGCTTGATCAAAAATTACAAAATAAGGTTCACGTCGGGTTTACCAAGGATGTATGACATGAAAAAATGTGTCTAGACACCTTGCACTCTTATCATCCATTTAAAAAAGGTATCTGAGGCAACGAGTGAAGGAAACACCAAGACTAACACACAAACGAATAGAGTTAAAGGGGTTACAAGGATTGATATGATTACATACCCCATGGGAAGTAACCCTTACACTAAGACAAACTAAGGTTTCCAAGGCCTTAGGTTGAAGAAGAGGAAGGAACCCTATGGAGGTATTGACACTATGGGGGGTAATGATAAATAAAGAAAGCATACAAAGATTATTCTAACCTAAGGAAAACATATAACATGAAGTAAAGAACTGAAATGTAATATGCTAACCTAGCATGTTCAAAAAATACTAAGCTAACACAAAACATTTATCGAATGTAGGAAATATTCTATATAAAATGAAAAAGTGAGTTAGAGCACTTACCTGTTGGGGCATTCGTTGATGCATCTATATCCCAAAGGACCATACATGAAGAGATAATAAATTTCATGTGGAGAAGGGGAAATAATCCTATCCTAGCTCACTATATATGACCAAAAAGTGCAAGAAAACCAATCCAAGAAATAAGTATCTCCAATCTAGGAGTTAAGATGTAAGAAATATAGAAGCAGAGCAAGTAGGTGTAAGTTGATGCAAGAGAGAAAAGATAATGGCGATTTCCTTTGTAAAATTATGTGATTGTCTTATGTGCAAATGAGATTTGGGGTATTTATACCGATTCCATCGCCCCTGGGTAAAAGTGTTGGTAGGGCATTTGAATTTTCACCGACGCAATTTCTTGTGGGTGGTGGCATCAGAAAGGGAGTAAAAATCAAAGGAAGATATGCAAAGAGACATGATAAGCAAGGATAATGCAAAACAAAAGAAACGGGGTCATGAGAAAGAAATATGTTGGAAGAATGTGAAGAAAAATAAGAGGAATCTAAGAAAAATAAATACATAAATGGGACCAAAAGCTATTCTATCTCCATGTATTATCCATAACCCAATGGCTATGTGAATAACTATACCCCTATCACAGAATGAGTCCCTTAAGGAACCCATTCTAGATATAGATGCATTAACAACCTCTAACCTGAAAAGAGAAATTGTTAGTAACATGTATGAAAATAGAAAGTGTAAAAATTTAGGTGTATATAGTACGAGGAGCCCAAAATCACCCCACATACTCCATATTTTTTTCACTTATAAGAAACTTCAATTTTGGACAAGGATCAAGTCTCAGAGCAACCATGTCCTCACCATTTTTGGTTAGCGATTGTTGAGATGTCATAACAACCATATCACATTCACATACTTGCATATTGCATGAGAAATCTTTGATTATCACCGAATAATTTCTTGAATTCTTTCCTTTTCAAATTTATATTGAGTAATTATAAGAAATGCATATGGACAAATCTATTTAAATTTAGAGAGTAACCTCAATCTATTTATCCATACATTTTGAGACTATTATGTTTAACCACATTTGAGAAACTATCAAACCAAGATGAATAAAATTCAACCCAACCATTAAGTTAGGCATTTGGCTAAATAAAGTGATTCTTGTTGTTAGGAAATTAAAAAAAAATGATCCATATCTGATTTTTTGATCTTGATTTATCATGCCAGATAAACCCGATATAGCTAAAATTTTGATAGATCATTCATTATATATTTTTCTATACATTCTTTAATTGTTTCTCAAACCTAGTTTATGGAAACAAAATTATGACTATTTATTTGAAATATTTTATTTAAATTTCATACTTAGTCACAAATAGAAAAACCAATTTGAACCTTATTTTCAAATCTCAATATCTCCTTGTAGATAAACCATATGGAGCTGAAATTTGATAACTCATTCATTAAATATTTATCTACAAACTCTTTAAATATTATTTGAACTTAGTTTATTGAAATTGAGTTACAACTAATTCTAGATTTTTTTTTTTTGTAATTTGAGTTATGTTCCCTATTCTTTTTATATATTTTTCTTATCATAGAGAAATAGAACAATAAAATTAAATATAATTATTTCATAAAGGGAGTTACAGCCATGATGTGGATTTAAACAAGAAGCGTGAATATATAACCATATTATGAAGATTAAATGTAAAGTATGATACTTAAACCAAGAAATGAGCCAGTAAATGATGAAACCTTATGACCATTGAAGAAAATTAATATTATGTGAACCAACGATACGTCATTGATATATTTGGAATTATGATTAAAACAATAAACATTGAACTCGTTATGAAGTTGTTATGAGTCAAAAAAGAATTATGAACTTATGTTCATATACCTAAAAATAGTATGCTTTTATACTCATATTATGTATGAGAAGATAATGATTGTATCTATATTATTATTCATTTTAACCTATTAAGAAGTATTATCCACTTGGAAGCTATAATAAAAGAATAATAAATATTTAATATAAGAAATATTATATTTGAACATGGTAAAACCTCAATAAATGCTCATCCTTTATATTTAGGTTCCAATCTTGGGACCTTTAGGTTATAAAATCCGGTGATTTATAACTAAATCATATGAATTTTCATTTCATAATTATCCAATTTCCATCAAGACTTAAATCAAGATAGTTTGAGCCTTTATAATGTTTAATTTTCAAGTTACTCAGTTGCAACATATTCCTAGACCTCATTCAATATTTTAAGCTGCATTATTATCTCTGTGAGGTATAAATGTCTTCATACATTGTTCACAAGAATTTTCCATTTAATTATTTTTTTATGTATTTTAATCCAAATAAATCTTATATTCTCATATTATTTAACTCATTGTACTTGCCTCATAAATATCCTTCAATTTTCACCATTTTCCATTAGTTCATCCAAATCATGAATATTTGTTCTCATTTGTATGATATTATGCATCTTGCATAATCAATTCACATTTCTATGACAACTATATTCCATATTCCAAACATATTTCAAGTTTAGAGCATATCAGTTATATCGTCACAAAACATAACAATTATATGGTTCACATCATTATCATTTAGTTAGGTATGTGTATATAACTTCTTAATTAAAATGTATAGTCCTCCTTTTGTTATAGGCTATGTTTATAAGTTTTCCATGTCTCTTTTCAATCATGGTCAAGATTTGTAGGGTTGACATGTTCCAATCTTGTTTATAGGTTTATCCATCGTAATAATCATATTTTACGTGGTTTCCCAAATTTGATAATACTTCTCAAACACAATCTCCTTCATTGTTCTCATGAAAGTTTTGTACAAGTTAAACATCCATTTTCCCTTTTATGGTTTAATATGTTTTCATAATTATTGTCTAACCCTTGAGATTCCCATGATGTTATAAAATTAATTATTCCTTTAGGTTGAAAGCATATAAGTGCGTCCCACTTTTTTACATTTTTGGTACCTTTATAAACATGAGCTTTAAGCTTCATTGAAATTGTAGAGGCAATTGCCACAAAACTGTACACATTCATGAAACACCATGAACTAACGAAATGTTGTGTTTAGAGTGTAGAATGCATGTAAGTTTTTAATTTAATTTTTTGATCTTTCTCTTGTTTTTGTTCAAATTTTGTTTCTTATTTTATGGTAGAGAGACAAAAAGTCAACGTCATGTTTTGTAGTTAAAAATTATTTTTTCACCATGAAATTTTAGATATATGTTCTAGAGTTGAATATTGAGTCAGTGACTAATATTCATATGTTTTGATTTGTATATTTTTAATTAATTTTTTTGTGAAGATATTTCAAGATTTAGGAATGTATATATGTTTATAACAATATATTTTCATATTTATATCGCAATTGATTTTTTTTTCCGTAAGTAAGAAGAAGGATTCAAAAAATAGTAAAAATTATTTTTCCCAAAAATTTTGGACATATTTTACTATTTTTCTTATTGTGTTGAATGTGTACTACTGATTTTCTTAAAATATCATAAATTGGCAATAATAAAAAAAATAGTAAAACATATTCTCAAATACCAAAAATTATATTTTTAGATAGGTAATAAAAAATGTATTTTGTGTTAAATTTTTGTAATTTTATTCATTCTTTAACCCTAATTATGTGGCACCTAAGTGGCACAATTTGGCATAAAATTATCCTCCAAATGAATTTGGCGCCAAAATGTGCCACATAAGGGGGTTCACGCGAAGGGGGGTTCGCGTGAAGGGGGTTCACATGAACCACCCCTTCGCTCGAACCCCCATAAACCCTAAATCTTCCGCCCAAAACTATATAAATATCTATATATAACTCTTTGGCGCCAAAATTGTTTGAATTCAAAGTGTTTACGCGAAGGGGTGTTCGCGCGAACCCCCATTCGCACGAACTAGTTTCTTTGTCCTACGTGGCAGTTCAGGTGAAGGGGGTAATCACGCGAAAGATGTGTTGTTCATTATGAACAATATCGTATATTCCGATCCCGCCCAAATTCTTACTCACGTTTTTGGGACAACAAAGTGGGACACAATCATTGTGCTTTGAGTTTATGAAAGAATATTATAAATTCTAGTGTTTGGATACATGTTGTTAGTGTCCTAGGAGGGTATGGAAAATCCTATTTTAGAGATTAGAAAAGCATTTCCAAACTTAAATCCAACATATTCTTAATGTCACCTTGTTTAAATAGAGCCAAATATATTTGCAAAAATTCTAGAAAAGCTAAGTGCGCTGTGTATAGTCCTATGTTTTACTATATTTTTAACATGTGCTTAAATTTAGATAGCAATCATTATCCGTGCAGATTTACTATATGTTCACGATAGTGTAGGTGTCATGTTTAATAAATATAAATAACAAGCATATATATCCTTTCTAGATTTCAAATCTACAAGAGCATAGGTTTTAGAATCCACCCTTCTAATTTTTAGGAAAAATCAAAGATTATTTAGTAGAAGGATGCTTAAGAGATTGTTGACATAACCTTCCCAACCCACAGGGTTTGATATGTTCTTGAGACCCTTGAAATATTATAGGGTTTCTATGTTGCTATGTATGGATATTACATCTGCACATTAATAAGCCATTATCTTAGGGCCTAATTCAACTGTATTTCCAATAAATACTAGCATAAAAATTGTGCTTGAAAACTTTAGGCTTGAGAGTTAGAGGATATCCTCCCTCCCCCATATAGGTTTATATGAGAACATATATCCAGAAATAAGATTCATTTACGATGGTATCACTGCAAATTTTGAATCTATTTTTGACAATGCATTCTAGTCACTCTATTTAAGAATAGGATGCAAATGTGCAATATATAGCTAAAATAGGATGGAAAATCTAAATCTCCTAGTTCATACACTAAGTTATGAGTTATTTCAGTCAACCAGTCACCCACACATCTCGTAAATTTAAAAATCAGGTTAGGACACAATCCTATTTCCTAACTATTAGAGCTTGATGCATAAGCACAGGAGGAAGACCATACAATAGTGAAGAATATGTTAGTTTATTTAATGTTATCTAACCCTATAGTTATAAGAATATTCTAGGGATTATAGAATAATAGTATGCAATTGTATCCTGTTTATTAAAACATAGGATGGAAAAACCCAGATCTCCTAGTTCACATTAAATTATGAGTTATTCTCAACCACTCACCCACACAACTCATATAATTCACTAAGATTATGTGTAGGACCCAATGTTTTCTTTAATGATTTAGAACTCAATGATAAAATAAATGAGGAAATCACTATCAATGTGATGCTAGAATTTAATTATTTAATATGAAATGTAATTTTAGGAATATTTAGGGTTTCTAGAAAAAAGGGTGCAATTTTAGGGTTATATAGAAAATAGGATGGAAAACCTAGAACACCTAGTTCAACCCTCAATAATGAGTTATTTCTCAACCACTCACCCACACAACTCGTCAAAGGTTAATAAGCAATAGGGACCAAAAATCATAAGATCACTACAAAGAAATATGAAAAAAAAATTTAGTGGGGAGAGACTACACAGGTTAGCATGTATATTGTTTAAAGTCATCCAAGTACTTAAATCAAAAAATGATCTTAATGTATAGGACTTTGATGAAATGTCGATGATCTTACGAATTTTCAAGAATTCCTTACTCTTGAATGAATGGTTGTGTAATAGAAAATTGACATAGAATGATTTTATATAGATGGAGATGAAAAGGTCATGAATTTTTGTAATTAGTGGAAGGGTTACTTTGTCATGGGGATCCTCAACCTACATCTATTACTGCTTACATAGATTCCTTACCTATGGGGAAACATATTGGTCATTCAAGAAAAGACTTGTATCTATTGTAGTTACTACCACTATTCTATCCATCACCCGTTGTCCACATGCGTGAACTCTTACATACCTTCACCTATTGCACACTCCATTAAGTAGAATGTTCATGAATCTACATGCTACAATATTACACTTAGAACATGGTGTGCTCTAAGTACACTCATGCTATGAATTACCATACACTTTACTTCATTATCCACTAGCACTTCAAGGTGGCTTCCTATCCTTTTTCTATGTGGTTTCATTGTCACTCCTAAGAATTCCAATTTATTATGGTAAAGGATATCCCAGAACAACATATTTTTCTCCTCTTACGCAATATGTCTTAATTATGCCTATTCAATAATAATATCCTTGTCAAGTTATTACCTACGAAGTATCAAAGGATTATTCCCTACAACAATCTCCATGATCTATCTCTATTCAATTTGTTAGGGCATTCAATCCATTGGTTGATTAACAGTTACTAACACTACTTTTCAATCTATATGTTGGTGAGAAAGTACCTTCATTACTCAGATTTCAAACCTACTTAAGAAAGAATCATAATGATAATGTTAGTGCCTATGTGTAAATGATACAAGATAATGCTTACTACGATGATATGATTTCACTTGCGGATACTGAGATTCACATGATATATTCATTTACAGTTTACTTGATCCTATTATAAGAATATATCATGTTTTCAAACTTTTGGTGAATTATTTCATACTGTAAAAGGACTAACTAGTTCAAGCTTATAAAAATTAATAAGCTTTTTAATTATATATCAAATGTATACCATCTATTCCTAGTAACTTAAGTTTTTAGGATAAACACCATGTGTTTGAATATAAATATAATGAAAATGACAATGAAAAAATAATAATCATTGATGTTATATCTCCACTAACTAAGTGTTAGAAATTTGTGTTATCATTGATGTTATTAGGTTTCATTGATGTCAAAAGTAGTAAGGACCATGAAATTTGATTGGTAGTGTTAGTCATTCTTGTCATGTTGAGTTGCTTCATGAGGCGACATGGGGTTTTGAGGTATCTTAAGTAGGTATGGTGGCTTGTAGTGACTTGTAGAGGTATTGCAGTGTTGCGGTTATGTCATGAAACATGTTAAAGGTCCTTGTAGGTGTGTAAATGTGATAATGTCATGAGGTGGTCAACATTGATGGTGCAAGCATGTTCAAGATGCTTAGTTAGGAGGCCTAGTCAGCAAGATGAGGTATGTCATGATGGTTCATAGACATGTATGAGCTGATTATGCATTATGAGAGCATAAGGATGAAGTTTAGAGACACTAAAAAGTGTCTCAGAATGCAAGCATATGGATTTGAACATGTTTTTTAGGTCTACACTAGACCTATTCATAAGCCCTAGTTGGCCAAATGAAGTGAGCAGAGATGATACCAACATGGATATGGAAAGGTGAGATTTGGGAAAGGTGTAGTAGGTTATTCCAATCGATTGAGTGAATTTTTAAGTATTGGTTTGTAAGAATACGAAATAAATATGGATTTTTCCCTTACCGAGTTCCTAGAAGTGAGAAATAGAGCTCAAGATGGTTTGTTTGATACTCGTTGGCATGTGTGAAGTCTGCATGGGAGTCTAGTCTCTTCATGGTAGTTGGGGAATGGTACTAGATAAATGTTTGTAGATTCAGAAACAGGGACGGAAGCCTGTGTAATTTTATTAATCTCAATCAAATAAAAAATTACATAGGCTGCAATATTTATAGATATTGCACAGCCAAATACATCCGGGAGAATAAGTTGCATAGGTACAACCAAGTGCCAGAATAAACAAGCTTCCAACAACACCCGGGAAGCAACAATTACATAAAAACAAATATATTGTTGAAAACAATATAACAATATGTATAAAGACAAATATGGTTGATTAACCATATAACAAAATAACAAGTATTATTTAATTAATTAAATAATTTAAACTATGCAGAATTAATATTAGGATAATAATATTTAATCCTAACATTCCCCCCCTTAATTGTGCATTGTCTGAAGAGATGAGGAGAGAAATGCTCTGAACAACTCAAACTTGTCACGTGCAAGTGACTTTGTGAAAATATCTGCTCATTGTTCAGCCGTTGGACAAAACTGAAGATGGATGTTGTGCTTCAACACATGTTCGCGTATGAAATGAACCTGAACTTCAATGTGCTTTGTTCTCTCGTGAAAAACTGGATTGCGAACAAGTTTGAGAACACCTTCATTGTCAACATACATGGTGGTCGGTTTGTCCTGTGGTATTCCAAGTCCTTCCAGTATGCGACGTAGCCAAATCACTTCACAGACAGCTTCTCCTGCAGAACGATACTTGGCTTCTATGGAAGAGCGAGAAACAAAGTGTTGTTTCTTACTTCCCCATGATATTGGTCCAGATCCCATAAAGAATACAAATCCAGAAGTGGATTTTCTATCATCAATGTTACCTGCATGATCTGAATCCGAATATCCAGTCAAGAAGAAGTTTTCATTCTTCTTGTATTCTAGACCAAGATCCACTGATCCTTTGAGATATCTCAAAATGCGCTTTACTGCTTTCCAATGACAAATTTTGGGTTCCTGCATGAACCTGGATAGATAGCTCACTACAAAGCTGATATCTGGTCTAGTGTAGGTCAGGTAAATGAGACTCCCAATCAGCTACCGATAGAGAGTGGCACTTACCTCAGGAGATGGATCTGAACGAGATAACTGTAATCTGTTCTCCATAGGTGTAGCAATTGGTGTGCAATCCATCATCCTAAAATTCTTGAGCGTTGTCTTGGTATATTTCATTTGAGAAACAAAGATATGATTCTCTTTCTGCCATACTTCTAGTCCAAGACAGTAGTGCATAAACCCGAGATCTGTCATGTCGAATGATCGCTTAAGATCTTTCTTTGTTTCATCAATCATCTTCACTGAACTGCCAGTGATGACTAGATCATCGACATAAACTACAACAATCACCATCTCCCCCCCTTGCTTTTTGAGGTAGAGATTGGGATCGTATGGATTTTTGACGAATCCATGTTGTACGAGATGCTCATCAATCTTGATGTACCATGCCCGGGGTGCCTGTTTGAGTCCATACAGAGATTTCCTGAGTCTGCATACCTTTTCTTCTTGACCAGGTACAACATATCCCTCAGGTTGAGTCATGTAGACTTCTTCTTGTAAATCTCCATTCAGGAAGGCACTTTTTACGTCCATTTGGTGAACTTTCCAACCAAACTGTGCAGCTAGAGCAAAGATCATTCTGATTGTTTTGATCTTAGCTGTGGGAGAAAATGTCTCCTCATAGTCAATGCCTTCTTTCTGTGTGTACCCCTTTGCTACAAGTCTTGCTTTGCACTTGTCCACTGTCCCATCTGCTTTGTACTTAGTTTTGAATATCCATCTGCAACCAATGGGTTTCTTCCCTGGTGGAAGATCAACAAGCTGCCAAGTGTTATTCTTCATCACTGATTGATATTCAGAATTCATGGCATCTTTCCAAGCCTTTGACTGTAGGGCTTCCTGGACTGTAGAGGGCTCATCTGATTCAATAACTCTACTCATCAAGGAAAAGTTAACTTCTTCTCTTGCTTTACTGCGAGTCCGTGGTCCAGGGGTGGATGTATCCGGTGGAGCATCTAGTCTTGCATCTCATAATGTATTTGTACACCATTTAGGCATACGTTGACCTGTTCCCATGGGTTGTGGTTCTATCTGATCAACACCATCATCCCCATCATCACTTTCATCTTCTGAGGGAACATTAGCTTCAATTTTTACAACTGGTGAAAAATCTACATCTTGCGAGTCCAAAGGAGGAGTCTCTGCTTCCTTCTTCTCGAAAAACTCAACATCTCTGCTTGTGTAGACTTTTCTGGTCTTAGGATCCATCAGTCTGTACCCAAGAGTCTCTTCATTGTATCCAATGAAGATGAGATTTTGTGACTTCATGTCCAATTTCTTTCTATTCTGTTTGGGTATGTGCATGCTGGCTTTGCACCCGAATACTCTGAGGTGTGCAATGGATGGTTTCCTTTTTGACCATGCTTCTTGTGGTGTAATTCCATCAAGAGCAGTTGTGGGCGCTCTGTTTAACAAATACACTGTTGTTTTTGCTGCTTCTGCCCAAAATGTCTTTGCAAGTTCGGAATCATCGATCATGCATCGCACCATTTCCATGATAGTACAATTTCTTCTCTCAACAACACCATTTTGTTGCAGTGTGTGTGGAGGAGGCATTTGTCGATGAATCCCGTGAGTTTGTAGGTAGTCTCTGAACTCATCACTGGTGAATTCCCCCCCTCGATCTGAGTGGAGAGTTCTGATGTGACGACCAGATTCTTTCTCAACTGCCACTTTGAACTTTTTAAATGTTTCAAAGGCTTCACTTTTCTTGCGAAGACAAAAAATCCACATTTTGCATGAATAGTCGTCAACACAAAGCATGAAGTACTGGAACCCTGAATGACTTGGCTGCATTGGACCGCACAGATCGGTATGAACCAGGTCAAGTTTACCATGAGCTTGAAAAGTACTCTTTTGGAAGGAAACTCTGTGTTGTTTTCCTGCTAAGCAGTGGGGACACTTGTCTGTATCCTTCTAAAGAGATGGTAGCCCATGTACCATATTACACCGGTGAAGTGTTTCGAGATATTTGAAACTTACATGACCAAATCTCTGATGCCACAACTGGGCTGAGGTGGAGTTTTTAGCCATAAGTGCTTGATCATTTTTGTGAATGAAATCAAGTTGAAACATTCATCCCACATTTGAGGCTTTTGCAATTATTTTCGAGCCTCTGGATTTATCTCGAATCAAACACATTTTCTTGCCAGATCGACTATCAAAGTCAATTTTTAGGTTGTGATCTAGGAGTTAACTGACCGCAAGAAGGTTCTTTGTCAACCCAGGGACATATAGAACATCTGATAGTCTGCATTTGCGTGAACCAAGGGGGTAGAGAAATGTTTCCAATCCCCTGAACTGTATATGAAGAATCATCTCCCAACGAAACATGATTTTTCGATGGCGTGTCCCTCATTGAAATAAACCAGTCTCTATGGCCGGTCATGTGTCGAGTGGCTCCCGAATCAACATACCAGACGTCACTAGATGACGTGGATGGTTCACTTGATTGAGCAGTGAACAAGAAGTCTTCATTGTCTGACTGTTCTTGTTGCTCAGCAATATTACCTTGCTGGTGGGGTCTTCTTTTCCAGTTCCCCTTTTTCTGCCCGTGATAGTTGTTTGAATGTCCCTTGTAGGTTTGTTGTTTTTGTGGTCCAGAATTTCTTGATGAACCTTTCTTATATGTGTTAAACCAACATTCTTGCAAGTCATGTCCTCTTTTGCAAATGGGACATCGCTTCTTCTGTTGATTGTCCCCTTGATACTGATTTTGATGTGGGGATTTCTGATAGGATTTAGGTTTTCCTTTACCTTTTCCTTTCCATTTTTGATGTGAAGACAGTGCCTGCTCCTCTTCATCATCCTTGTTGTGCATTGCTTCCTCTTGTTGCAGTAGGTTTACTAGCTTTTCAAAACTAATTGTCGTATTTGACAAGTTTAGAGTTGTGACAAAAATGCGGTAAGAAGAGGGGGAGAGCTCTCAGAACAATGGGAATGAGAGATTCATCTTTGACCTCTTCTCCTAGGGCTAGAAGTGAAGCCCTCAACTCTGCAACTCTTCTTAGGAAGGCTTCAATTTTCTCATTCTGTTTGAATTTCAATTGTATGTAACTGACTCTGCAAATTGAGTATGACATTCTTGTTCTTGGCCTCATATATTATGCTCAGCTTATCCCAAACTTCTTTTGCTGATGTGGCATCTCGAATGTGAGCTTGCACATCGTCGGATACTCCAAACAAGATGATGAGTTTTGCTTTCTGATCTGCTCTATCAAATTGTCGTTGTTGTGTTGCATCAGTTGGTGATCTGGTTAGAGTACCAGTCACAACAGGCCAGATTTCTTCAAACTCAAGCTGTGTCTTGATTTTTGTCTTCCAAGCAGCATAGTTGCTTCCTCTAAGCAATTGTGAATCCGGAAGAAAAAATTTGGGGGCATTGGTGCCCATTTTGCAGAGATCACTGACAGGGGTTGGCTCTTATCACTCCAGGTATTAGGTCTCCCAAATCTATATACCGTCAGTCCGATATACCGAACCTTTCTATATACGCACCCTTCCGATATACCCGTCGGTACGTGGAAGAAGCTCACCCTTTCTATATACCCAGCGGTACGTGAAAGAGGCGTTAACGTACGTGAAAGAATTCAATACGTGGGGTACCAAGACAGTACTGATGGGGTCTGTGCGATTATTGACACCGGCTCAAAGAAATATCCTCATACGCGGCGCGTAACTTCGCTATTATACTCAGATTAATTTCTTAGTCCGGATTTATGTCTTGCAATCGTTCACAGACGGATGGGATGGTTCATAGTGTGTGCACTGTGACCTTATTACTCCCCGTCGATTTATAGGGACGATGGCCCAGACGACATTGTTGCAGCTATATTTAGGCATTAAGTGCAGTAGTAGTCGTGACGGCTTTACCCGTAAGCGCTTCCCAGAGGCACTGTATATACCGAATGCTGCGAATGAGATCTAGGATCTCGTGAGTGTTACAGAACCAATTTTACTATTTTTTATTACAATTCTACCAGATTCTGAGCAGTTACAAAGTTTTGCAGTTGACTATGGCAACCTGCAAATTAGTACAATTTGCAGTACAATTTGAATAACAGGCAAAAAAATTCAGTTTCGGGGTCCTGGTGGCCTCCTGAGTCCAATACGACCCAAAATGCTAAAAATTACAAAAAAATAGCTAAAAATGCAATTTTTAGATGGGTCTCCTTTTGCAAAAAATGTCCAAAATGAAAAACCAGGCCGAATGTGAGAAAAAAAAAATTTACCCTAAATTAGGGATTTCTTCGCTAAATTTAGTTATAACTAAATTCAAAAAATTTGCTAAATTTAGCAGTTCCGCCAAAAATTCTGCCAAATGTAAAATGTGAAGTTGGGGGTGGGATTAGAACCATGCACCTCTCACTTCTAAGGCTTTCCCTCTATCCAACTTGGCCACTTAAGGGTGCTTGATGTAGAAATGAGCAAACTTGTATTTAAAGTATATGAAAAAATGACTTACCTTAGAAAAGGCGACCTGGATGAAGGATCCACGTGGGCAGCAGCTGGGTGAGAGGCATTTTTAGGTTATTTTTTAGCTTAAAATCTGGATCTTGAAGCATCTACAGCACTTTATCTCCTTTGGCCGCCACTTTTACCCTATTTCTCACCATTTTTTTCATATTTTTGCTTGCTTGGTCGCTGTTTTCTTGTGCAGGTCGCTTGGATGGAGGATTTGGCGCTGGCATTGCTGTTTTTCTTTGTTTGGGCCGCTGGTTCCTTGCTTTGGGTGCCTATTTTGATTTCTGTTGTATTCTATGCTATTCTTTTGTATTCTTTGCTTTTGTATTGATTTGATTTGCTTTCCTTTTGCAGGCTTTGGCGTGGAGGATTGGCTGAAGGCGCCTCTTTTTTCTTTGTGTAGGCTGAGGAGTATGTGGCTGCTCTTTTTTTTTTTTTTTTTTGGAATACACTTCCAGTGTGCAGGCCGCTTCTCTCTTCTCTTTGCTATGCCATTGTGCTTTTTTTTTTAATTTGATTGTCTCTTTGTGCAGGTGCGTGGAAGACTAATCTCAGGTCCAGCGGGGGTTTCCACGCCTCCTTCAACTGCTGCCCTTCTCTGATCTGCTCCTATATGGAGTCCTTCTTCACACAGCCTCCAAATATAGCAAGAAATCCTCCAAAACCAGATATACCTCTAAATGTAGAGGTTGGATAAAAAAACAGAGACTAAAAACATCTCTAATATTAGAGATAAAACCCCAAATGGGGAGAAAAATAATAATAATTTTTTTTTTTATAAATTTTGAATACCTGCTGCAAATTTTTCCTGGTGCTGAGTGCACCAGTGCAAAAAAAAATTTACGTTCCAAACACCTGGAACTGAACAGGAGGTTGTTGGTTTGCAGGGGGTTATGGGAAGCTGCAGGAGGCAACACTGGCTCTCCTTCTGGTGCAGATTACTTCTCCACGAATTCTCCTTCTTCTGCAACCTTCTCCAACCTTGCCAGGAGCTTCAATTCGCTCTGGTACCAAATGTAGATTGAGAAACAGGGACGGAATCCTGTGTAATTTTATTAATCTCAATCAACTAAAAAATTACAGTGAATAGGCTGCAATATTTATAGATATTGCACAGCCAAATACATCCGGGAGAATAAGTTGCACAGGTGCAACCAAGTGCCAGAATAAACAAGCTTCCAATAACACCCGGGAAGCAACAATTACATAAAAACAAATATATTGTTGAAAACAATATAACAGTATGTATAAAGACAAATATGGTTGATTAACCATATAACAAAATAACAAGTATTATTTAATTAATTAAATAATTTAAACTATGCAGAATTAATATTAGGATAATAATATTTAATCCTAACAATGTTCTAGGCATTAGTTTGTGGATTAAGGGGAAAATATTTATGAACAATCATTAAGACGCTGAGGCACGGTCTAAAACCCTCCTTAAACTCTAGTTATGTAGCGGTGGAAAATATCTTGTTTAAATTAACCCAAAATGAATTGGTTGACATATTTTGATGATTGGAGGTTGTAGAGGTTTCATCCATATTTCTCTAGGTGGAAGTTAGGTGTTATGAAAGTGAGTGGACCCCATAAAAAATTACAAGTTGCTGAAGAAGTTGATATATCTCCCAAGTTTTTCATTGGAACAAATGAAGAAATGGATTTTTGAGGAAGGATGAAAGATATAATACATGTCCATGGTGGTTTTAGATCAAGTTTGAGCCCTTAGGATTTCTATTGAAATCATTCTTGCAAGACTAGTTATAGGGCAATTTTTGGCAATTCTGGTGGTCTTGGTTGCAGAGGTATTTTGATGGTGTTTCAGTCTAAGTGAAGGTGTTCTAAGAATTTTGTGATGACCACGAGATCATGATATTTCCATATATTTTTCACACTTGCATGGTTTATGTGATTTGATGAGGGTTTGAGCTTCATATTTGAGGATTGGTTTTGTAGGTCACATACCTAATAAGGAGAGTTGTTCCAGATGGTGGTGTCATTACATCAGATGATGATGTAGATGTGTATAAGCTTATTTGAGGTTTCTAGAAGACTTAAAAAATGTCTAAGTAGTTTAAGAGGTTTGGTGAAGGTCTTGTTGGCCCGAGTAGAATCTATTTTAGCGAGAGGGTAGTTTGAGTGTATTAGGTCTTTATAAGCCTTAATGGAGGAATGTGGTCATTGTATACCATTTCCAAACTAAGTGGTATTTTATATGATGTTATCATGATGTGTTTAATTTTTTTTATGTTATATTCCCCATGATGTCCAACTTAGATGTATTTGAGGTTTGTGTCCTGTATATAAGCTAGTTATTGGGCTTATTTGGTGTGGTTGGGTGAGTATGAAAAAGTGTGAGCAAGAGTGAAAAGTATAGTCTAGAGAGGGAAAAGAGTGTGTCATGGTGTGCGATAGGGAGTTCTTCTATTGGAGAGGTAGTTCATTAGAACTAATCATATTAGAGGAGAAGTTCTTGAGTGAGTTAGTAAGGAAGGCAAATTTGGAGAAGATATAAGGAAAAAAAGATTAATACGTGTCATCATCACTTTTTGGTACAAAATTCCAAAGGTGATAAAAAAATTTACATGGCTAAGTTGGTGTTGATTCATCTATGGGGTTGGTGCCTCCATGTAGGGTTTGTGCTCTACTAAATCTGGGGGTTGGTGCTCATTGTGGTATTGGTGCCTCACTAAAACTAGGGGTTGGTGCTCCTTGTTGGGTTGGTGCCCAACTAAATTTGATTCATTATTGTAATAAAGCTTTGTTTCAGTGGGTTCTATTCCCTATAAGGGGTCCCACTTTTATATGGTGTTCATTTGTTCTTGTGTTCTCATTTTCTCGTCTATGGTTATGTTTCTTAAGAATGCATGCTTAATGGTTAAGTCGAATTGAATGGTTGATAGACATAAATGTTTAAGTGAAGTAAAGTTTTAAGGTCTCGCTGATTCACCCCACCTAGTGAGTGTGCTTCCAACACTAAGCTTAAATTATAATCCCCCTAGGTGGACATTCACATGTCCACCTTCACCATTGCATGTTGTATTTAAGTGATTACTTGAGTATAACCTTTTGTCTCATCCTCTATGCATGGATGTTGATGTGATTTACTCTTAATATATACTATTTGATGATAATACATATTTTGATTATTGCTAGTGTATTATCCATTCTAAAAATTATTTCTTCAAGCTAAAACATTTCATTCAGGATCTCATCGATAATCAAACTATTGAATTTGACACCAATCAAGTGGAGTCTGGGCCACCATTAAATGAGAATGAAAATCTTAAAATATGTAATTAACCATTACATCAAACTACAACAAAGATATAATGCACTAGATTGTTGTTCATCACGTGTATAATACAAACCTTCATCCTATTCCTTATAATAAACTATTCAATGCCATTATTGGAACTATAACTACTTTTCCACTTCTATGACCTACTATAACATTGGATGATAATGAAGTTGTGGATGATGTTTTGTAGATATAAATACACTATGTATTTGAGTTTATATTAATAAATAACCTATCTTCAATGTTAAGGTTTCTAATGGATCCTATGAAACCTTATGTACTATGACATTGCTTAAATATTTTCGTTAATATGAGAAACATTTACATCCCAATTCTCGAGCTATTTTTGGATATATTAGACATATTATGTTACCCCTTTGAGTAGGGGTAACTATTATATCTAGGGTTAAGTTTACCTCTAATGTTTGTATTTAAACAATAATTTTCTTGAACATGTTTCCTCTTCCTTTCCTTTTAAAATAGAAAATGATGAAATTGAATGATTTTCTACTTATTCTCATGATGAAATTAAATGAAATAGATTCGAGGGGAATTTTCTATAATTGGGAAATTTGTGATCATTTAGTGTCGTAATAAGGGTTCATGTAATTTATAATTTTCCTCATCTAGTTTTTTATTTTTTGAACATGTATTGTTCAAAATTAAATATTTTGTAATCGTATTAAACTAGAATCTAGAGAAGCATTCATGAATGGTGTAATCATGTATTAATTTTTTTACAAATTTTGGTGTTATGGACACATGTGATGTAAAATAGGAAGGACCCCCCCTCTCTTAAAGCATATGCTGATTTAATAACAAAATTTATGAAATTGCTTCCTAAGAAAAATTTGAAACACTTGGTGAAGATGGATTACAACAAGTTAAAAGAATGTTCCCAACAAGAACCACCATCAATAAGGGAAACAATTATATAGTGAATTTGTTAATTTGAGTACAATTTCTAGAGGAAATTTGTTGGTTTCATTCTTGAATCATGTTGATATGGTAACAAGTTTTGGGTGTTGATTTTAGACGGGGAAATTCACAACAATTAGAACAAGATTTTGTTGTGAACATGTCTAAAAATTAAGTTCAATGGGTACAAAACTAGGTTTTCTAATAAGAGTGTTTCTTGCAGAGCAATATTAACTTCACTTGTAAGTGAAGATACAACAAAGAATCACCATATTAGTGTTACTACTCAAGCCTTGGGTGTTTCTAGAAAAATTATAAATAAGTATACGAAGAGGGGGAAGACATTTTATGATTCTAATGTGGAAGAAAATAGAGCACTAATGTGTAGAAATTCACATTCTAATAAAATTGAGAATAATATTGTGAAGGTAATTTTTTATTTTTGGAGTGAGAGGACTCATGCTTCTCCAAATGTGAGGGATATTTTGAAACATATGATATGTCACAATGAGTATGAAGAATATCAAAAGAATTGGCTAAAAATAGCTCAACATGAGATGTACATGAGGTTTAAATAAGAACATCCACATATTAAGATTGGGAAATGAATGTTTGAGAGTTTGAAGCCTTGGTATGTGTGAGTAGATAAAGTCCTTGAAACATGTTATTACTGCTATCATGTTGAGTTTTATTCTCACGATCAGGTACAAAAAATATATTTACATATTTAAGTGTGATTTCATTTATAGGTTTATTAGAACTGATTGAATTTTTATTTAAGATGTGATTTAATTTATGTAATCAATATATATGTTTTTTAGGTGTATAAAAAGTTACAAGAAGCATCAAATGGTCAAGAAATATTTCCCCTATACGTTTGAGTGTATTCATAGATCTTCAATTATTTGCAGTATATCTGGTGACAATGTTTATGGTACTATGGATTGCATTAAAGGTGTTTGTGACAAGTGTGGGAACTTGAAAAGATTTACAGAAACATATAAAGACTTAGACACAGTTCAAATGGTGACTTGTAAGAGGTGATCATTTTAAAGAAAATTTAATTAATTTTAAATTTGCATTCATTTTATTTTTATTTTTATGTTTATTGCACATGAATATTACAAGTTCTATTATGTAACAATCTTGGAGTTTAAAATACATAAAATACTCAACAAGATTCGGAAAGAATGAAACGAGGTTGGACTTGGTAGAAGAGGAAATCCCCGTTGCAACATTCATGAATGATTTCCAAAGTTTGATGAATCCTTACATAAAAAATAATCACTATGTAAAGTGGTAGGCTACATAATTTAAGACCAATATAGAAACATTCCCTCTTGGTTTCATATTGTCAGTGGTTGATTTTTTTGAGAACTATTCATTTTCTCATCAAAAGGAGATTCAGACACAATTTTATCATACTAATCAGGTTTCCATCATGGTTAATGTATTTTATAGGCATGAAAAAA
This sequence comes from Taxus chinensis, assembly GCA_019776745.2. Classification (NCBI taxonomy): domain Eukaryota; kingdom Viridiplantae; phylum Streptophyta; class Pinopsida; order Cupressales; family Taxaceae; genus Taxus; species Taxus chinensis. The sequence goes on along the minus strand of CM034153.1, from coordinate 661,039,085 downwards.
TGGATTTGGATGGTGTTGAAAGTACATATGAGAAATGATTGATTAAGCAGGATTTTCCACTTCTATATTAGTGATGATAATGAACATGACACCCACTTCATACACCATTGTTTTCAGTTATTTTTCTAATATCTTAGTCAATGAGGAGTACAATTTGATCAACATTTTATTTCATTTTATGGTTGCACATCACACTTAAAATCCTCTCACCCCTTCTTTGCACTTAGTTGCTATCAACATTATCTCAAAATACCTCATTGTGGAATTTTTTGAGAGTGGTCATGGGAAGGGGTAACATGATGGTGCAAGTGCATACATCAAACATGATCTAAAGAAACAAATATTTTATTATGAGGGATACCAATTTATTGATTCCCACACTATTGTTTAATGGTGCAGGAAACACTATGTAGTTCATGAAATATATTATTATAAATAAATATATCGTTCCCGAAAAATATGTTGTTATAGCTTGATTCATGTGCTCAATTGTAAGATGTTGAACTATATAAAAGAAAACCAAAAATGACTTAACCTAAATATATTATCATGTCTATCAACTTTCATGAAAATAATTTAATAGTATGACCATTGGTTTACTCAAAAATATAAGTAGGTACAACAGTTAAACCAAAAGAACCTTAGTTTTACTATCAGAATATTGACTATGTCTAAGTACTAAATACATTTAAATTTGAAAATATATTCCTTAAAGGGTAGCTTGTAAGGATTTTATGCCAATTATAGAAGATGTTTTATGGCCTTAATTTATTAAATTTAGTAAAATAAATCCAATGTATAAGGATATAAAATTGCATTATAATTTTTCATTTTCTTATACTTAAATATATTTATTGATAAATATAACATGTCTCTTTTGCATGTTTTTATATTTAAAACATCACGCTTGAAATATGAATATGAATAGAATATAATATGACTCCCAAAGAATAATTTATGAGGAAAAGAACATAGAATATCACTCTCAAAAAAATCAAATTAATGAGCAATGTCATTTTTTAAGGAAAATTGTGAAGGAGAATATGTTAAATCTAGAAAAATTTGACACATAAGTTATAGTAGATTCATTTTCAAAGGTGGTGTCTGATGATAAGTTTACTTGGTATGTGGAATAAATGGAAGAAAAACATTATTCCATTATGATCCTAGTATAAGGTACATGGCTTATCTATATAATGTAAAGGTGGAGGCTATGAGGAATATAATCTCTTTTAATCAAGGTTGTGAGAGTAAATCTAGTATCTTTCAACCCATTCCTTATATTTTCTAACATTGGTAATCTATGAATATTAAGACATGATCTAGGGAAAGTAACCTAATATTTAAGATTTTACAACCTAAATCATTTATCCCATGTTATTGTCCTACATTCAATCAATTAATGTTCTATTGGTACTTTTAAAGCTATTAGTAATGGATAAATAATCTTGAAACTAAATGTAAATGTGGCCCTCAAAATATTATAGTGATGTCTTCTTAATGGAATATTTTCTTTATTTTATTTCTCACTTTGGCATAAATATTTGACAAATTTCTTGCTATGAATTAAAACTTATCCTCCTCCTATATGTTATGCTCTTTTATCTTTGAAAAATGCATTTAAATGCACATCAATTTAGTTCAAATATTCTATTTTCAACCCATCATACACTTGAGGCCAATAAATTTTCCATTATGTTGCCTATTTTTCCTTCGTAGACTTGAATAGAGGATACAAAGGAATAAAAAATATCCTCAAATTTCCTATCAGATAGAAATGAGAACATTAAATGGATAAAAAACCTATGAAGTATCCTACAATTTCTTGATTGAAGATGAAAAATATAGATAATATTATTATTTTTATTTGTAAAAGGTCTTTGAATACGAGTTTAAAGGCTAGAAGTAACACATCAGTAACATGAACACACTTGAACAAAATGACATACAAATATATGTTTTAAAATGAAAACATGTTGAAATAATATGAAAATTCTAATTTCAAGGTGGTTAAAAGGAAATAAAGAATTGAAAATGTTTTGAAGAAGAGGTAACATATTAAAATATGTAGGTACAAACAATGTTACTTGGAATAGATAATTACATGAGAAAATTATTATTATTTTCATTTACATTACAAATAAATTTATGGTGGTTGTGTGGATGTGTTTTCCTAGTATATATATATATATATATATATATATATCATATAATAATACGGGGTTATATAAATCTCATTTATTGGTTGGATTATCCAATATTTCAATATATATTGTTCTATTAAACATAAATAAAAAAATTACATTAGTCACTTCAAATTCAAATGGTAAGGAGATTGATAAAATATAGAGGAATTATGAAGTTACTTGGATTTGATTGAATTGAAGGCCCTAATTGATTTCCATATGGGAGATTTATGTATAGTCAGAGAAATCAGCTAGGGAGATGAAGGACAAATGATATTTTCTAGATTCGAAACATGTCCTGAGTGATGTCTCGAAGGAGGAAAAATAATGCTTCCTCTTCCACTATATTGATAAGTTAGTAATTATGTATGGAATGTTAAACATGCTCCTCAGACAAAAATTGGTTTCATTAAGTACATTTGAGTATTTTTTCACATAATAATTATTCCTCTTCCATTATAGTGATAAGTTACTAATTGTCTAAGGAATGTTAGACATGTCTCTCAGACAACAATTGGTGTCATTAAGTACCTTCGAGTATATTTGCACATGATATTTAGTTGAGGTAGTATTAATATATTTCTTTATAATTGAGAAAATTTTGTTGAGGTATTTGATAAGAAATGACAATTCAATTATACAAAATAATTTTGTACATAAGTATTTATATAAGACATTAAATTTAAGTAGTTTCTATTATGATGTAATAGAAACTTGAAAATTATGTATTCTTAAATATCAATAATGATAATTTTTTGATTGAATATAATTTAAGATATGCTAGTGTAGAATTCAAATGATAATAATGAAGTGTATGTATTTAAAGGATGTAGTGAGGAGATAATATTTCCCACCAACTTACAATTATTGCAAAAATTAAAACCACAATATTAGTGAAAGTACATTTTGAACTAAACGGTTTTCATCTATATAAGGATTGGGCTTAGAAACACGTTGTATGTAATTGGAAATAGTTAGAAAAAGTTACAATTTTGATAAACTTGTGTATTAAGTTAGAGTTTAGGCTTACAAATAATAAAAGAATTCTATTGTATGATTTTCTATAAACTAGTTTATAGTCCCCACTTTGAAGGGGAATTAGAAAGGGAATTTGATCCATTTGAATTAGAAATATATTTGAATGAACATAAAAATGGATTGAATGTTTCTTATTTCTTAATTTGCATATAGCTATTATTATGAAATGGAGATGAAAAAATGTACTTATTCAAGTTATGAGTTTTGCATTGTAGACTAAATGTACTTTATAGCGATAATGATTAATGATATCTAAACTTATCATTACTAATAGTTAAACATATAATAATTAAGGTAGTAATGTTCCTTTCCCCAAGTGAGTCTTGGATACAATACAGTCGATATTTTTTATTGAAGCCCGTTGATATATTTTTAACATCAACAGAAATGATGTTTTCAGACCAGAATTCCCGTTCACAGTATGGTGATAATAATTTTATAAATTCCTGACAAGCCACCTTGCAGGTTGACAGTTTTCATGCTGAACCTGAATACCATCTTCCTATTGTAGGTTTTTTTTATCACATATAACAGGTCCTCCATGTCTAAAATAAGTAAATAACTCTTATCGCTACATGCAAGGAAGTAAAAAAAATTAATTTCATCGTCCGCATATCAATTATAGCCAATTGAAATTTAAAAAAATCTTACAAATAACAGTTACCGATTGAGATTGTGGCTTCGATTACAACCACCTTTACACGTTGCTGAATCTGTTGATGCAAGAGTTATTTCAAATAAAAATCCATCAATTCATAATCTATTTCTTGCTAATAAAATTGTCAACATAATGTATTTGAAATAAACATTTTACAATTCATAATTGATTTCATGTTGTGGCAAAACAAATCTTAAATGGATAAACATAGTGGGTTCTACGGTGATATGCTAAGTATAATATCAATTTTTCTCTTTCTTATAATTCAAAATTTTGTGGCCGCTAGGCCTATGCTTATATTCGTCGAACCACCCTTTGGTGGAAAATAGTCCTCAACTATTGATGAGGATTTGCGACTGCTAGGTTATGCCATCATTGACCAAACTACACTTAGTTGGACAACAGTTAATGAGGCTAGCTAATTGTTTCTTTCTATACGTACGAGCTGGATCAAGCCATATGTAGTTCTATTTATGATGATGTTGAAGCAAAAACAATGTTAATTCAATGTAAGTAGTCAGTATGCAGTAGTGAATCAGTGAAACATTGTAGACAATATGCAATTGTAAATCAATGAGATATTGATGAATGCAAGGTTTTTTTAGTCTAACTATTATGGTATTGAACGTGGATGCATAGAGTCTGCGAAGCTCTATACTTCATTTGAAATTGTTATCATAGCTAACAAATGTATTTCCTTAAACTTTTTCTTCTACTGTATGCCAAGCATATAAACTAATGTCTACTAGTTATCGTTTAATATAAATTTGTGGGCCTTATAAATGATTTTTTTAAAATACACATGGCTAACATACCAGGCTGTGAGTGTGTATTCATGTTGGATACCTTTGCGCCCTCTATGGTGACATTCTTTGGTTGATGGTTGTCTGCATAATCATTTATTGTTTTATAAATTTATGGGGCATATTAGTGGTTTTGTTTGGAAATTCACACAATTAACATACCTAGAATTAATGGCGTATTCAAGGTCGTTGTGTCCAAATCCTCCACATTTTTCATCTAAATTGTAAAAAACATAATTTTGTTAAAAATTTTGAAAGCCATGGCAATTGAAAATATTTAGCATAAGTATTTATAAAATGATTGAAGGTAAATCACCATGTTGAATTGGTTGTGTAGTGTCAAGGTGAAAGGGTTGTACATACGCTTTTTATATCTTTATGGTTGTCTGCATAAACAATAAACATATAAGTAACATATATAGGTTAAAGGGAAATTAAAAAAATTCACTTGTTGAAGTTGTCTTCGGCGGCGATCCTTTCTTCATATGAGAATATTAATGTTTCAAAAACATTTCTTGACTATGTGTCTTAATGATAAAAGCAACAAATAGTTTAGAATCCATCAATACACAGAGTGTGACACTGGCATAGTAAAGCACTAGTACTACAGAATTTTTTAAACAACATTGAGTGAACATCTCAGCCCAGAAATCATATGATATTTTGCAAGGAAAGGATGGATGTTTCCTTGTAGGCCAATTTTACTTGCAGTTATCAATTTTTGTGGTAGTTTCTCCATTCCTCTAGTGACCTCTTCTCTATAATCGTCGTTATTGTCGCAGTTGTGCACACCAAATATTGTGTACATAAGACATAAACTTTTGAATATCATGTTGCTATCATAGAGTCTGTAGTATCCATCTAGAATTGATACTCCACTATCATTTAACCTTTTCCATGTATTTTTTTACCGTGTCACTTAAAATTTTTGAATAACTAGTTGGTATTAGAACAATAATAATATAATCCAATACATTGGCTCTGATAACTATATTAGAATCTCCATTATTACATCAGAAGACATATCACTGACCAAATTGTAAAAATTAGCGATCACACATTCAACATTGAAAGGGATTAGTTGAAGGACTTGTTGATTAAGTGGATAGAATCAGGAATGGATATGCACATTTACAAGAAAAATTCTCTGTGTCCGTCCATCCTTGCTGGTATATTTCCTTCCAGGTAACATCACATAGTTTGTTCCTAATATTATTTGAGCCTTGATGGGAAGAACTTCTTCCACCTCATGGGTCTTTTTTTTTGTTTTTCCATTTTCTCCCCAATTTGGCAATCAGATTTCCTTTTTCCAATTTTCTCTTCACTCAACAGTACAGACAATTGGCGGCAGTGTGATTCATGTAATTTAAATTTTTCAATTACATTGACTCACTGCAGGTAGTCAATACAATATTATCTGGATTCTTATTTCTTAAATAATGAAGAATTTTTTATTCTCATTTTTTTGCTTCCTTTTATTCTCTGGTAGTAAGAATCAAATGTCTCTACTATTGCACTTGCCTCAATAAACCCAGTTGATATAGTATTCATTTTCAATCCATGTAATTTTGATTTAAATGGGTCTATCTACAATTTAGTCAAATATGTTTTCCTCAACATAATAAACAACTTGGCATGTTTTGGAGATGAAAGAAAACCTTTTCTATGCAAAAAAATTAAAAATAGAAGATGTTTTGTCGTTTCTATACAATTTTTTGAATATTGTAAATATACCATTTGTAATGTCTTCTGCATTTGAACAACCAGTTTTGTCATAATCTATTAGAATCCCCAAATTCCAACCATATTTTTTAACATGAATATGGTCCGTTGTTTATGGAGGCATGCATTTTCCATTTCCTAAATAAAGAAACATCCAACGCCATATCCAGAATAAGACACTTTTTTGTTTTCAAATTCAAAGTGTTCCACGTGGACACGCAAGTGTCCCCAAATCAATAAATTTTGAGGATAGAACAATACCAACTTCCTCGTGATTTTCATCTATAAAAAAACAACCACAAGTCAATGTGGTAGTTTTCAAGGGAATGGATTTCCACAAACCATTCCTCATCTCGTTTCTTCTAAAAAATATCACCTATGATGAATGGAATTGTTCTGAATGGAGTGGTGAACAATGGAAGACATTTTACCTGTAATTAGAGTAAAACACAGTAATAATGAAGTCATTTCAAAACTTTAAAGTGTTTTTCTCACATTATCTGATAAGGACTTTAAATACTTACCCTAGCGGACACCAACCTCTAGAGTTCTTTACTATTTACCATAAGAGAGTAATTAACTTAATGGTTAGGGCCTGCTAGGCTTTGATAGGGCATCCTATGTATCACTCAACTGGTTATAGTAACTGATATTTTGTGGATCAAATCAATAATAACACAATTTTTTAAAACTCTGAAATCGAATTATGATGCATTGAAAGATACCAAACCATTTGCACTTTTTGAAAGGATTACATATGAGTCAGACAAGCTATATAATTATATAGATATCATGATATGAACATTACAAAATATATGCTTTAGTGGAAAATAGACTTCTAGTCAACACATAAAAGAACAACGTAAATCATTTTTTAGACATTTACACCTATTGATTGGAAAATCATATTTCGAAGAGAGTGTTTGAGAAACAAATCACAATACCAGACTTTGTGGTTTCTCGGAATATTTTTTAGAAGTCACTGTGTTTTATGTATATATCAGTCATAATGTAGTAGTAAAGGATTAAACCCCTGTAACAAGACTAAGGAAGATGTTTAAAGTATAGCGGTCGAAAGATATAATGTTTAGTAATTTTGAGGAGAGTATTTGAGAAACAAATCACATTAATAGAGGTAGTGATAGCTCATCAAATTTTGTTACATAAGACAATGTGAAATATATGTATATCGGACATACTGTATTCATTAAGTTTAAATGTCTATCACTAGTCTAAGTACATTATTTTAAGTGTAACGATTGGTGGGAAATTCCACAAAAAGCTATAAAAAACTAATGAGAATCATTACACTTTTCCTAAACATAAGTATGGCCATCGTCACAGTATTTGTTTTCGTGGAAATAATGATTTCTGTAATGTCATGGTGGGTTATACCTATTTGAGAAAAGATTTGATTATTAACAATGTTTAATGAGTACCACAAAAACAAGGGTCTATTATCTCTTACTCTGACTATAAGTTAGATTTACAATACTAATTGAAGAAATTTATTTCAAATTGTTCGAATTTATGTTATCGCATTTAGAGTTCCAGTCTTCTTAGGTTGCAACATTTAACTATTCGATATGTTATATTGATTGAGGGTACAAAGCACTAAGAATTCAAAAATAGTGATAAAATAACAAATCACGACCCTAGCTTAGCCGAAGCTGGGGTCCTACCATTTCATCATTGTATAAACATTGTAGATGGGAAAATCTAATAAAAATTTCATTTTTCACTAGGGAGGGGGCATTTATTTTCAGGGTGCTATCATATGGGATAGAGTATCCTTTTCAGAAACAAGTGCCTACTGTATAGGGTCCTCGATTGGGGTTTCTGGGACATTTTTATGGCTCGTTGCATTATAGTGCTCTTTTTCACCTATGGCTGGTGGATGAGTCATCCATCGGCTATGGGAATAATTTGACCTTACTCTATTGTGTTGTGAGATGCCATTACTTCTCGACACTGACGACAGTTTTGTACGCTAGTTTCAACTTACTTTCTTATTGTGCAAAATTGCGATAAAATAATAAATCGTGTTCCTTTGCTGAGCTGACTGAGAGGCTCCAACCATTGCAGTCCACTTTTAAGCAACTTTATCTACCTAAAACTTCGATCGCTGAGTGGTTTCAACTATCCGATGTCATAATGATCATCATGTTGGCTGGAATGTACCTAGTGGAGACACACTATCTATGTATTGTAGTACCATAGAGAGGGTTATCCAACTGTTACGTAATGACTCATCAGGTGTTGTATTGTCTTGCAGATGCATTATTCACATGAGATCTGATGTCTTGCAAATTCTGGTGACCCTTAAGAATTCTTGTGCACCTTGCACTTCTTTCTAGCTACATCAACGGATGACGCTCTCTTCAACTATTTGATAATGTCACAGGATCACGATAAAATACAACCTCTTGTCAATTCTTCATTGAAGAGATCATGAACTTATTTAGTATTCACAAGACGTGCTTCTATGGAACACTTACTTCGTCCATGAGGGTCATTTCACACTTATTTAAAAATAGCCATAAAATAAAAAATCAGTTCTCTAGTTAAGCGGCCACTAATCATCTACCTTTACCTCTTGAGGAATTTCTCAACACTATCTTGACCATGTTTTAATGTTATCAATTAACATGGCGTTCCTCCTCCAGATACATGGTTTACAATTTCTTGTGGTAGATTCAGATCTTCGCCACCGCATCTAGAGCATCTTTTAGTCACTGCTATAAAGACCCTTCACCTGCTGCCACTACAAACGCTCATTATTGATCATGCTCATAACTTCCATTCACTCTCTACACTCGTGTTCTATTAGATACCCCTTCTCTAAGACAAATCATGATCATTTCCCCTTAGTGGCTCGCTATCACTGGTACCTTGATCTCATCTAATTATACGACACTCTCTATGACACTTTTGGATCTATAGCCATTGAGTCCCATGTTGTTCTCATGACCTATGGTCTTCAGCTAATAGCTCTTTGTCAGTAGTCCTATCTAACAAAATGCTTAGTTCTCGCTAAGCTTGTTTACTTCATGAATTTCAGAAACTGCATATCAAACTCACTTGGATTAAAAGTCTCTTCTAATGACAAGGGTCATGCACCTAGTTCTGATGTACGAGAGTAGCTATAGAGGTCACTTAGGCTCCTACCTTTCAACTCTTCTCATTAGAAACACTGTCTGTCAAGTTGTCCCATCTCATCAGACATTACAATGTAGTTCACCTTGAGATACATGCTTCATACCTAATCATTTCACCATCCTTTCCTATCCAACAAAATTCTTAGTGCTCGTGAGGCCCATTTCACTCCTCTTCCTTCATTAGATGACATATCATACCCTAGGCTCGACATTGCTCTTCTCTTTGAAAATGAGGCCCCTCATTTAGACGAGTATCTATCCCGACATTGGTTAGTATTTTCGTTGAGCTCGTACTTTTGATGCACTACAGGATCCTCATATTTCTAAACAGTATCTTTGGATGATTTCAATCGCTAACTCTGTTGTATAGGAGTTCCCCTTCTACGACATGGTTATCAACTTCCACTATTTCTAGAGACATTTCATTGATCCACTCTTGATTGTGGATCGCCTTCTCTGCTTGCGGGGGTTGTACTTGTTGCATTCAAATAACATATCGAAATCCTTTCTATGGGATTTAACGTCTTCTTCACTCTGAAAATATCCCTATAATAACAAATCGTGGCGTATACCTTTGTATTCCAGTAGGAGCTCACTTGCTATACCTATGTCACATTTCCATGGACCAGACTTATCTGTAAAGTTGTGGATTAATAGGCTTCAATTTCCTAGTTGCGGAGTGGGATACAAGGTTTTCAACACATCATTTCACATTGTCCTTCCTAAGGGAAGGCACGTAGTTCGGGTTGGCACCCGCTAAGCTCCTTTACTTATAGTCATAGAGGACCTATGAGACCACTAGGCATCAAACACTCTTCTAGGATATTTCCTAGAAATATCCATGGAGAGTTCAACATGCTATCCATAAATCAGTCTTTTGTGTTCCTCTCATCTCCCTCTTCTTGATCTCAAATATCTTCCTTCCAACTTGCCATTTCCCACATTTTATATATGGGTACCTTAATTTAGGCTTGTATATGGCCAGGGCCCATCCTTGGAATATTTATTAGATTAGAGAGTGTATTTTTTTCTTGTGGTGGATGTTTTCCTCACTGGATTTTCCTCAGTACTTGGGATCTCTTTGTTGTGCATGGCTACCTCATCAAGATTTTGTGTCGGGACCCATTTCTCATTTTAAAATTTCCACCTCATCCCAAGTAACAATGACGGGGGGTGTTGATATGTGTCACCATTCCACATCATCAGGTGATTCATCTCAACATCCAGAACAACTGAGATCGTCTGGTCTAGAGACGAATAGTGGACTGTAGAGGAAGTACATAATTATGGAAGACCCTCTAAAAATGCTCTTACGCATCTAAGTGAACAGTCAGTGTGACATTATAGATGGAGTTCATTGCTCCAGTTGAACTTTTCTATTCTTGTAATGTCCAACCCCCTATCAACTTGAGTTGTCATGATTGCAACAATAGATATTATTTCTTGGAACAATTCGAGGCTTATATGTACACCATTTCCAATATATGAGAATAGAGTCAAGGAGTTTTGTGACTCTAGTAATCCTAGTATTCTTCCAGTTTACTGCAAGAAACTTTACATGTACCTTAAGACACTTGATGATCACTACTTCTAAAGAATATCTTTGGGACACCATTTTTTACACATCCATGGATGTTCACATCGTCCCTCATGGATCCTCATGTTGGACTGGGCTACTCTTTGGGATAAAAGACAACTTTCAATATTGATGGTTATCTAATGCATATTTTTATTTGTTTTACAGGAGACACATATTGGTGCGTTTGATAATAATGATGACAATGGGATCCATTCTACAACATTGATGCCCCCTGGATACGGTTAGTGGTAGAAGGAAGCTTTGGGCTGACCTTAAAGCTTTTAGAAACCAAAATTGTTCTACTAACTGGCTTATTATGGGGGATTTCAACTCTCCACTAAACCCAGGTGAAAATTTTGGAGGTACCTCCAGCTTTTCTATTGGTATGGAGGATTTTGCTGATTTTATAGCTGAACATAACCTCTTAGATGTGGATCTTCATGGGAATAAATTCACTTGGAATAATAGAAGGTTGGGAAAAGAGTTTATTCAGGTGAGATTGGATAGGGCACTAATTTCAGCAAGCTATATTCTCAGTCAAGACTTCCACCTCTCTTCCTTGCCCAGAGTTGGATCGGATCATAATCTGATTGCTTTAAATCTTCTCAATTGGACTAAACCCACCAGAAGCTCATTCAAATTTGAAAAGATGTGGATGGAGCATGAAAATATATATGACAAGATAACAGAATGGTGGGGATGGAATGGCGAAGGCACTGCTCAATTTAGATTGGTCCAAAAGCTCAAAAATGTCAAAAATCAAGTCAAAATCACCCTGGAACAAAAGCATTTTTGGTAATATTTTTGAGAATAAAAAAAAGTTAAAGCAAAAACTTTAGGAGCTGGAATTAAAAATGGATGCTATGGGGAGATCGGCTAAAGACAAAGGTAATGAAAAAAATATTCTTTCAGAGTTGCATATGATCTGCAGTAGAGAGGAATCTTTATGAAGACTTAAATCTAGAGCTATTTGGCTTAAAGAGGGAGACAGAAATATGAAGTTCTTTCATATGACCACTTTGAAGCACAGAGCCTGTAATAGGATCTTAGAAGTTTCTAAAAACAGTGGAAATATCATAAAAGATCCCAATAGCATCAAGAAAGAAGCGCTTGATTTTTATAAAAAACTTCTTGAGGAGAGGAATATCAACAACTCTGAAGCTATTTCTTTTATGTTGGAGGCCATTCCCCAAAATAAAATTGAGGAACAGAAATTTAGAAGTATCACCAAAGCGGTCACGCTTGAAGAGCTACAAAAAGTTGTTTTTGCTTTAGAGGGTGACAAGGCTCCTGGTCCGGATGGGTTTTCCATAAATTTTTTCCAGAAATTTTGGGAAATCTGTTCGAAGGATCTTCTCAGAGCGGTGAATGAGTTCTATAGAATGGGAAATATCTTAAAAGAGCTCAATAACACTCACATTGTGTTGGCCCCAAAAAAGATGGATGCTAAAGATTTCAAGGACTTCAGACCTATCAGCCTTGTGAATGCCATCTATAGAATTTTTACCAAAATTATTGCTACTAGGCTCCAGCTCATTTTGAATGAACTTATCTCAAGGCAGCAGAGTGGCTTCATCAAAGGCAGGATTATACAAGATGGAGTGATTATGGTTCATGAGACCATACATTCTATGGAAAATAATAAAAAGGAAAGTATGGTCCTCAAGCTTGATATGAATAAAGATTTTGACAAGGTTTCTTGGGTTTTCCTTGACAAAGTCTTAACAAAATTTGGGTTTCCGGAAAAATTTAGAAGAATTATTAAGGCTTATATCTCTATGGCCAGATTTTCTGTGGTTGTTAATGGTGAGCCTGTGGGTTTTTTCACTAGCAGCAAAGGACTTAGACAAGGGGACCCTATCTCCCCCTTACTCTTCATTCTCTTGGCTGACAGCCTTAGTAGAACAATTGGTAAAGCGGTGAATAACGGGCTTTTAAATGGCTCTAAGCCCACTTCCATCAGTCAAGTTGTTTCCCATCAGCAATTTGTAGATGACACTATCCTTCTTCTTCTAGCATCTGTCATTGAAGCTAAGGCTACCAAGGCCTTACTGCAGCTCTATGAATTTGCTTCTGGGTAGGAGATCAATTATGACAAAAAGCACCATCTTCTTCTTCAACACTCCTGAGGAAAGACAGCTTAAAATTGCTAAAATCCTGGGTTGTAAAATAAGTGAGCTTCCAGCCACTTACCTGGGGCTTCCTCTCGGCACTAGGAAAGTCTCTTGCAAGGTGTGGGATGATTTATTGGAGAGATTCCAAAAAAAAAAAATGGCTGGTTGGAAAGGAGCCATTTTATCTAGTGCTGGTAAGTGCCTGCTCATTAAAAGTACTCTTCAAAATCTGCCAATTTATATCATGTCACTCTACAAGATCCCCTCTTCTTTCAAGGATAAGATTGAAAGGATTCAAAAAAAAAAATTATGGCAAGGCATGGAAGAGAAATTCAAATTTCACTTAGTGGCTTGGGATAAGGTTTGCACCCCGAAGTTTATGGGAGGTCTGGGTATAAAAGATATTGAGAAAATGAATGAGGCCCTCATTGCTAAAATGGGCTGGAGAATGCTGACTGAGAAACAACCCTGGATAGATTTAATTAAAGCAAAATATTTAAATCATCAATCTGTGTACTCTTTTCTGCAAGATGAACAGCTCCCCTATGGTTCCATTTTTTGGAATAATCTGGTCAAAAGCAGAAATTTCATCAAGCAGGGCAGTAAATGGAAAGTGGGGGATGGTAGGGACATAAACTTCTGGGAGGATAATTGGTTTAATGGCAATCTCATGGAGAGTTTTGGGAAGGCCAAGGACAGTCTTATAAACAAGTATGGCATTAAAATCAAGGACTATATTGAGGAAAATGGTACCAGAAAGAAGTGGAAAAAACTTACTGTGGAGAGAAATGATCTGAAGCAAATTACTTCCTCCCTTCAAGATCAGTTAGATCTTATTCCATTAAGCCAGCTGGATTCCAAGGATGAGCTGGTATGGAATAACTCCAATGATGGGAATTACTCTGTCAAAACTAGATATAATAACTTCTTCCATAGTAATCAAACAGAGTTCAATTGGAACAGGATTTGGATGTCTGAATTAACTCCCAAAATAAATTTTTTCCTTTGGCTGGCCATCAGAGGCAGGATTCTTACCACTGACAATCTGATGAGAAGAGGATTTCTTATCCCTAATAGGTGCCATCTTTGTAAGAAAGATTCTGAGGATATCAGCCACCTGTTCATACAATGTGAGTATGCCACTAGAATATGGAGTTTTTCCCTTTCTAAATTTGAAGCTCTCTGGGTGTTGCCGAAGGATCTCAATCAGCTATGGACTCAATGGAACCCACCCTTTAGGCATTGTATTGTTAAAAGGATCTGGAAGCTGGTTATCCCTCATTTAATCTGGAGAATATGGAAGGATAGAAATGATATTATATTCAGAAATAAGAAACAAAACTACAAACTTAGTATTGGTAAAATTTCTAATGGTATCAAAGAGAATATTGCTGGATTTAAACCCCCCAAGAACAAGAGATATCCAGAGAATGAAGAATACATTCTATCCAATTGGCAGATTGGATCTGTTAATAGTTGGAGCAATCCCAGGAATAGCATTGATAGATCCTTGATTAAATGGCATCCTCCTGAGCTAAATTGGTATAAGTTGAACTTTGATGGGGCTTCTAAGGGAAACCCTGGGATTGCGGCAGGGGGAGGAGCGATACGGGATCACAAAGGCAATCTGATTGCTGCGTATGCTGGTAAAATGGGAATTCAAACCAATCATTTTGCCGAAGCATTATCTGCTCTATGGGGCCTGAGAATTTCCCAGACACAAACTATTCAGAACCTCATTATTGAAGGGGACTCCCTGAATATCATTAATCTTCTTAAACAGTGCTCATCTCCAAGTTGGAGCATCAAGGATTTTATTGCAGAGTCCATAAGTATTAGTCATACTTTCAGTAACATCAGGATCATGCATACTTACAGGGAGGGTAATAAATTGGTGGATGCACTGGCTAATTATGGAATTAATGTTAACCTTACAGTTTGGGATAATAATAGCATCCCTAAACAGCTTCAAAACAACATTCAGGCGGATCTCCATACGCAAGCAATATCTAGAAATGAGTTATGATTTTTGGGTGTGGATCAACATCAAAAATACTCCCACACGTGTTGACTTAAAGTTTTTGGTTTATGAAAATCATGTCTAATAATCATGATAGTGTGAATCATATGGGGAATTCCAAGTGGAGTTACACGGTTTTGAAAATCATGCATGCGGGCTGCATTGCGACTGTTAAAAGATGGATTCAAAGCTCCACGGAAACCGAAGGCGGCAGTAAAGTGATTGATGACAGGGAGCGGGCTATTCCCACATGTGATTTTCCAGGCTCAGATCAGCAGACACGCAGCCGATCGTGGGAAAAGCAACGGCTCTTATTTCCAATATTGTGCGGATTACTATAGCAAAAAGTGGACTGGCTTTAGCGATCAGTTAGGAATTTGTTGCAAACAGTTCAGAGCAGAGAAGATGGGGGGTCCTCCTTGTCAAATTGAGCCTAGTGTGGACCCAGACTGGAAAGATAATATTGAGCTGTGGAGCATTCTTAGCAAGGGTGGCATAACAAACTTCATGGAAAAGGTCCAGGGACATGATCAGAGCATCTCGGTGCATTTTGCGAAGGATTGGAAGGAGAGGACAGTGGAATATGGGGGGCAGAAGATCTTAGTCAATGAAGAACTTATTGCTGAAGCGACCGGCCTTGGTTTGGAGGGCTTCCGTTTCTTCAACAAAAGGGTCGATAGAGAGGTTGAAGAGAGAAGATTTGTGGAGGGAGCTGAGAAGCTGACCTATGTTACAGCGGGCCTACTTGTTAGCTCGATCCCTCCACCATATGATGAAGTTACCCGCATGATGATACGGTTCATATCCTTGGAAGGAAGGTTTGTCACTGTTCCTGCTAAACACCTTATTTTTCTTAACCACTTCCATAGGGATCGTTTGGTTTGTTTCCCCCATTACTTGCTGAACTCTCTTGAGCGCTCCATTCTGGAGTTTCAAAAGCATTCCCAGTGGTTCCTTTACACCAAGGGCTCATTTTGTTGCTGCACAAATGCTGCCTTCTCAAATTTCCTGGTCTCCCTTCCTCCCCTAGCTCGATTCCCCCTCTGCCGGGTTCTGCTGCTGCCAGCCCTGTTTCTCCTTTCTCTGCCCCTGCCACCGTTGCTGTCACCCCCCTGCCGGCCGTCCAGGCTTCTTCTCCCATTCCCCCTACTGCTGATCCCACCCCCCACTTAGCCTCTTCCTCACACAGACCGGTTACCAGGGCTTCCAGAAAACTTAACCTTGAGGCTCTTGCTGTGGAGAAGGGTTCTCATGAATTTGAAATTGCACATGACCTCCTGAATATCAGCAGTGCCAGTCCCCGGGATGTGCATTTGGAAAGCTCCTCAAAAATACTGGAAGCCTTAGAGGCTGATATGAAACTGTTGAAGGATGAAGTTAAGAACTTGGCAAAACAGAAAGGTAAGAGGAAGAAGGAGGAGGAGGAGGAAATTGACAGCAGCCAAATTGATGATATCTACAAGAAACTGCACTCCTTAGACTCCCGTTTAGGGAAGGCCAAAACTCGACATGATTACAACATGGCCATATTCAGGGCGATTGAGGAGTTCATTGAGCAACATGTCAAAAGTGTCTCCAACCTCAGCGGAGTTCCGGCAACACTTTGGGGTAATGATAAGGAAAGCAAGAAGGCCATTGAGCAGCTGGATTATAATGACGCTGCCCACATGACTACTTTGGGTATGTTCAAGTCCTGGAAGAATATCAAAACCAACATAGACAAAGCTGCAAAAAAGTAGTTGTAGATGCTTTTGTTGTTCTTGTATGTTCTTTTGCTATTTTTTTGCGGTCCCTTTACTGCTTGTTTGCAGTAATTTTGTTGTTTTGTCTTGTCTAGGTAGCTATTTTTTGGCTACTTTGAACTTCATTGTCACATTTGGATTCTGATCCTTTTCTCTCTGGTTCTCATTCTTATCCTGGCTTCTAGGCCATCTTTTGTAATCAAGGGTATAGTTGTTACCACATAAAAAGTTATGTGCTCTTCACAATTTATAAAATATTACGTAAAACCTAGAGTACATATTTATGGGTAAAATTCGACCATGCACAAATTTGTATTAGACAAACCGATCTACAATTATTGCATGCACTCTAGATATCTAGGCACAAAAAATACAAAATTCATGTAGA
Organism: Taxus chinensis; assembly: GCA_019776745.2. Taxonomy (NCBI): domain Eukaryota; kingdom Viridiplantae; phylum Streptophyta; class Pinopsida; order Cupressales; family Taxaceae; genus Taxus; species Taxus chinensis. The sequence continues at coordinate 661,021,677 of CM034153.1, read as the reverse complement.
TATTTAATTTTATGTTATTCTCTTAGGAGGCATTATGACAACAAATATACTCTGAATAAAATTGTGCGGATTCTCTTAGAGCTCCATGCTTCTCTAGATGGAGTGGCCATTCAATATTCCTGAAAACATGACCATACAGTCACAGAAATATTTCTTTTGGAAAGGGTTTTATGGAGATTTCTAGAAAAGCATGTACAGTAAAATTATTTATTGTGGGCAATATGATAAGGGTGAACTCTGTAAGCCTCCTTTGAATTTTCATGACAGTCTATCTATTCCTAGTGATTGGCATGGGAAGAGGTTTCTATGGATTTCTATCATCATGACTCCGAAAAATATGAAGGGAAAATTACAAGTTACTGGTGGTGTAGATAGACTCACCAAGCTATGATCATTTTTGTGCCTTGTCACATCCATTTACATGAAAGTATAGTGGTAATAGATTTTATGGATAGAGTTAACGAAAGATATATGTAATCACTTTTCAAGATCTAGTAGTCAATGCTCTGTGATCCTAACTATTTACTAGCAATTTCTGCAATTCTAGTTTATTCTCATGTTTGAGTACTTCAGTTGGATCACAGTTCATCATGTCATTCCTGCAATATGATGTATAAGGATATTGATAGGTAGTTGCATAGTCACCTTCTTTAAAGGATATTTATGATGCTTTGCTTCAGATTAACCAATAGATATGGGTTAAATGTTGCCACCACTTGTAGAATGGTGGTATAGAAACTGTCATTTCATGCTTAATCCACAATGTCCCCATTTTTGGAATTATATGGTAATCGCTCTAGACATTTATCACTTCAAATTTAAGGCGTCTAAAAAATTACTTAAAAGCTATAAAACCATATTAAGAATTCAATTGTATGATAATTATTTCCAATTATATACCTGTTACCATGTAATGAACAAAACCAAATGTAATGTCCTTCAACAAGTTTTTTATGTTTTGTAACATTGGAAGTCATAAACACATTATATATGTGTTAATATTATTAAATATAATTTAATTGCTATATATTTAATAATTAATATATTTTTCCTATTGCACTCATTAATCTATGCCCAAAATTCACATATATTTGAGGCAAATACCATGATATAATTCTTTGTTTCGACAACCTATTTACTTAACCTGGCATTTTATTTGGAATTCCATACACAATATATCTATGTTTTATCATTTTATTTTTCAATATCTCTTATATGAGTATACTCTACCATGGGAGAAGTTTGTCTACTCTAGTGTCTACTAGGGTAGAATTCTTATTTGAAAAGGAAACATTCATTTACCTTGGCCCCTCACGAATCATATTGTTTTTTATATAAGGCAACACAGTTTTTTTTTGATCCTAAATGATCGATTTTGATCTTTAAATGCTGTATATTCATAGGAAGATGAACAATTTAGATATATACAACATCCTCATTATGAACATGATATATTTTATCTTTAGGAATAGGTTAGTGGTCAGTTAATATGCAACCTTGATTCTAAACGTATATTTATGTTTCCATTGTATAAATTCCGAATTTATTTGTTATCACTTACAAATTTTCAATATGATTTCATCCTATATGAATACACTCGACATGAAAAAATTAGCTTACACTAGCACCCACTGGCATAATAAATATTATCTAGAGCTTCATTTACCTTAGTCAACAGCAGGTTTTTTATATAGGTAACACAGTTTTAGGTGCTACGACCGCTTTTTCTTGTTTGTCTCATGTTATATACGTAAAGATTAACAATTTAGATCATATAAGTGTTACAAGATTCATTATGAACATGATATATTTTCCTTTAAGCCTAATAGAATCTTAGACGATCTGCTAGGGTACAACAAGTAGATATGCATCGTACTTAAAATATTTGTTATATAACTTCTCGGTCACTAGTCTAAGTCTATACATATACCATTCATACATCACATAAAGATCACCAACATTCTAGGTCACTTTATATTTATAGGGGAGGGGCATGATATACCCTTAATCCTAGGTAATATATCACCATTTATATAAACTCGTGTATGAATACACTCTATCATGAAAAATATTTCCTACTCTAGCGATCTCTAGGCTATACTTCTTATTTAGAGGCAGTCTTCGTTTATCTTGGCAGACTCACAGGATAAGTGGGTATTTTGTTATAGGAAACACACTTTTTTTGGGTTTAATCGATCACTTTGTTATTTATCTTGTGATAAATATGTAATAGATTAACAATTAAATTGGGTAACACTATCTTCATTATAAAAATAATACATTTACTATTAAGAATTCGATTAGCGGTCACTAGGCTTCATTGAGTATATCATTTCATATCAAAAAACTTGTTGTAAATCTTAATAGTTCATACATCCACTATCATTAAAAACAAATACATAATATTAATACCTTACAAGTTTGAGCTAAGCGGGTCATAAATTACTTCCATAATATAATATTTCCATCTTAGTTGGCGTTATAATTTATCAAGCTACAAAATAATATTTTTACAACATCGTCCATCTAGCTTATGACACAACATAATGTTTGTGATCTTAGAAGTCTTTAGGTTTTAGTAAAATAAAGTAAGATATTACAAGTTTATCATCTAGATAGGTTACGTCCCTAAACATAATAATATGATCTTAGTGAATACCTGGATTTATCAAATGTAGTATGCAACATAGTTTGAGCTTAGCGGCCGCTAGGTATTTAAGAAATATATTATATCGACATAAATTAGTCACTAGCATTTAACAAACTAAAGATAGACATATTGAGTTTAGTTTCTACTAGGTTTTTTTTCAACAAAACATCAACAAATGATAGTGTAATCTTTCAAATATGCAAACAAAGATATCACCAAGTATAAATTATCGTTGAACTATATTGTATCATTTTAGAGATTTTAAATTAAGATATTTCGAAGCGTAGTGATCTTCTAGGTTATACTACCACATAATCATTAGTGCCTATCGGACATGGTTAGGATTTAATAAGCTTAGCGGGTGCTATATTATTAGAAATCAATACAACATTATTAGGGTATTCAATTTGCTATGGTTTAACAACTTCAAATATGATATTTTAAAATTTACAATATTTAGCAGAGGTCACTGGGTTGTCGTCAAAATATAATATTTGGATGTTAGTAGTCACTGTGATTTCACAAATTATAATCAACATAGTTTGATGCTTAGCGATCCTATTAGGTATTTAAACAATATATTATTTAAATTATATCAACATAGTCTGGGCTTAACGATCACTTTAGGTATTTAAACAATATAATATTTTGAAATGAAAAAGTAACTACTAGTTAACTAAGTCTTCAAACAATAGATCTTCATGAGGAACCATCCATCGATAACTCTTCCAGCAGTGGACTACCATGATGATTACAAACAACTTATCATACTAAATATATGGAAAATGAATGGGGAAGAGATTGTAATCATCTTTACTTCACCCACAAATACTTCCATATATCTATATACTTCGCTATACAGATAACCCTTCCGGCCCTTAATGCAAAAAGTAAAGAAAAATGCATTCATCAAATATTACTGGACTTTCTATCTCTCTCCTTCACATCTCATTGATGATCTTGACATTGAGTTCCCTTTACTCTTGATCAGGAGGAGGAACTAATCCACACAACATTCCCACATTTTAACACTAGTCACATTGGGGAGTGTCTATACCTTAATTTTTCACAACCACCTCTAGATCCACATGCAATCTTGACTACATCCCCCACAGTAAGGCATGAACATGATACTGAAGGTCTAACTAGAAACCTCTTGCAACTTCTCATGATATTTATGAAAGATAAAATGAACCCAAAGACTTGGATAATATGTCCTAGGGTATCCCTCAATGTTGGGTCAACTCTTGCCACTATGTATAAAATGGCATTCCTCTGCCCTTTGTATTGGTGTGTGTCAAGCATTAGCATCATTGCACATGATCTCACAAAACCATCGCCATGTACCTCTTCTTCTTTGAAATGCTCTACGATCGATTAGAACATCTCAAGAGCTCAATTCCACATAGCTTATGTTCTAGAAATTTCCAATCCATCGAAGACCCCTAAATGAATTCCCCAATACCCTTTCCTATCATTTCTCTCCCTCTTCTGCTAGGACCGAACTCCATGCTACCTAAGAAACCACTAACACATTATCACCTGTCATAGAGAGACATGAAGCACATGACCAAAAATAAAAATAGGAAAGGGGTTGTGAAATTTCTAGCCGGATTGGAGATATATAAAACACATCTATGATGGTACCAAAGATCATCAATTGGATATCCTAATCAATAATATCATACTTCACATTAAAAATATTAAATTCTCTTACATCACGTGTGCGTATAACCATTAATTGATCTCTTCTATCACATGAATGAAATGTATCAATGTAATTAAAGCCAGCACATGCCATATTCTCTTATCGTCACCAAAAAAGGTTACGCCTAAAAATAATCTAACAATTTTGATTAAAATATTATAATTTACTATATTTGACAAAGTAAAGTAAGCTGTTTTGACTTTCTGATCTATATGGTAATCAACCACATAACTTTCGAGAACTGTATAAAAATCAAGATCTGTATAAATTAGTTGATTTATTATATGACCTCTAAATTAATATATTTCGAGACTAGTACCTGCTAGGTTATGCCAGCATGTAAACTTTGTAGCCTATCGGTGGTTAGTATTTAATACATCAAATTAATATATTTTGAACCTAGCAACAACTAGGTTATGCCACAATATAATATTTGGATCTTAGCATTATCTAGGTTTCGTAACAAAATAAATTAAGCTACACTATAATCTTAGCATCTGGTAGGTTATGCCAAAACAAAATATTTGTATCTTAATGTTCACTAGAATATAGAAAATTTGAATCAACATAGATCAATCTTATTGGTTGCTTGGTACTTAATAATATAATATTTCTAGGCTAAAAAGTAACTAGTGTTTAACAAACAAAAGAAAGACATTTTGCCATCCAATGTCCTCTAGGTTGTGCATAAACATAACATAACAAATTATATTGTAAACTTAGAAGTCGCTAGATTTTAACAAATTAAATAATGTTGTTTTGAGCTTATCAACCTCTAAGTTAATCAAAAACATTAAATTTGAGAGATCTTTATAGCAATCAAGACCAATATAAATTAGTTGAAATTTTTTGTATGTATTTAAGAATTGGAATTAAGATGTTTCGAGACTTAGCACCCTCTAGGTTATGCCATCACATAGTATTTGGAGACTACCAGTGGTTTAAGATATTTTGAGCTTAACAACTGCTAGCTTATGCCACAACATATTATTTGGAGATTGTATTCGTAAGGGTTCAATAATTCATAGTTACAATATTTTACAACAATTAAAAATTATAAGAAAATATTTTGAACTTAGCTAGACACTAGTTTAAACAATGACATAATATATGGAGCTTAGGATCAATAGGATACCGCATATTAAATTAACATGTATTTTGAACTAAGCGGAGACTAAGTACTTCCATAAAATATTATTTTGAGCTATAGTGGTTGCTATAATTTAATAAGTTATTGAATGGTATTTTGAGCTTAGCATTCACTCACTAGGTTTTAAAGAAAAGACCAATAAGATATTATTAGCTTAGCTTTTGGTGGGTTACACCAAAAACATAATATTTGGATCTTAATGGTCACTAGGATTCAGTAAATTTAAATCAACATAGTTTGATCTTAGCGGACCACTAGGTACATAAACAATATATTATTTCGAGCTCAAAATAGACTTACATTTAACATAACAAGAGAAATTTTTTTTTGAGCTACATGACTGACTAGGTTATGCCACAAACATGTTATTTGGAGATTTCATCACTAGGGGTTTAATAATACATAATTAATATATTTTACAACGTCTAAAAAAATTAGAGGAATATATTTATAACTTAGCCACAACATAAAAATTGGATCTTACTAGTCTCTAGGTTTCAAGAAAAGAAAGTATGAAATTATAAGCTTAGCGTTTGGTAGGTTACACCAAAACATAATATTTAGATCTTGATGGTCACTTGGATTTAGCGAATTTGAATAAACATATATCGAGCTTAGCTGCCACTAGGTACTTAATAATATAATATTTTAAAAAGTCATTAGTATGTAACAAACAAAAGAAATAAATTTTGTAGTCCAATGTCCTCTAGGTTATACTTAAACATAACCTAAAAAAATTATATTGTAAACTTAAAAGTTGTTAGGTTTTTAACAAATTAAATTACGTGGTTTTGAGTTTTAGTAACCTCTAAGTTAATCAAGGACATTAACTTTAGAGATATTTATAACAATCAATAATAGTATCAATTAGAAGAATTTTGGTATGAATTTAAGATTTTGAATTAACATATTTCAAGCTTAGCATCTGCTAGGTTATGCCACCACATAATATTTGGAGACTATCGGTGGTTTAAGCTATTTTGATCTTAGCAGTCTGCTAGCTTATGCCACAACTGTTGATGATTATCTTTGCAGATGAATCACCAAAGTCATGGGAAATACTAGAGATGTGGGACTTGGCCCCTAAGATAACCTCCAGATTTTATAGAAGTTGGTTCTTCTCTGCTTTGGGTTGAGATAAGGGGTTAGAGAGAAATAAAACAATAAATAAATCCTATCTAAGGTGATGCACTGAGACTTTACTAAAAAGCACAGATATTATTGAAATAGCTACTAGATTAATTGAAGATAGCTTTCAGCATGATCAACTATTCCAGAGATATCTCAAATTATCAAAGGCCGAATGAAACTAAAACATAACCATGAGTGAATGAATAGATTTATGTAAAATATCTAAGGGTGTGTAGCATGATAGATATTTAAACATTCATCTAAAACTGAATAAAAGTAAACAGGAAGAGATAAAGGACATGGAAGATTGCAAATGTTTAGTGCACAGAACAAGAACTCTTATTAATAGAGAAAAAAGTACATAAGGCCAAAATGGCATAGATTACAATATTCCTTTACAACAGAGCCTTGCTAAGGCTAGTTAACACAATAGACTGAACCTAAATTACTCTTGTGGAGCTCTGGAACTTCTTTTCTATATTTTCCTCTATTCTCTCCTCTCAGTTTAGCACAAGAACATTCTTATATAGACCCCGTGGCTCTTGCTTCAATGTGCCTCCATTAATATTTCCACCACCACATTTAGTTCTTACCTACGAGATCTTTGAACTTTGGAGCATATCTCAACTACATGTTTTGGGACCTGAGATTGCATTCAATCCACTGACCTCGAGCCCTTTGCTTCTTTAATTGGTTCTTTCGATGGTGGTGGTTTCCTTTACTTGACACATGTGGAGACTTCACACTTATTTGGGGCCTTTCCATTTCTCTCTCCTTTTAAACTTGCACCTAGATTAACACGTGGAGGCCTGTGCACTCCTCCGCTTTATCTTTTGACTTTTCAACCCACTTGGGGCTGCTTAGCCACACTTTAGCCACGTGGAGGATCCTCGCTGCTCAAAGGTTCCCGATGCTTTATTCCTTCTCCAAAATGTGCCAAAGGGATGCATGTGGATACCCTCCACATTCAGTTCCATACTTAGGAAAAAATAGTCCCGAAAAAAATACAAAAGAACTTGAAAGGAAAAGGGGTTGGGGTGAAAAAATGGTAGCATTAATAGAAGAGCCCTGAAATAATGTAGAAATCCTTCTACAGTTATGGCGAATCACCAAGGGACTCTTTTCCAGCCATGGAAGAATCTGATAATCCTTCCACAAAATTCAAAATTTCAAAATGTGGCTCAAAGAGATGCATCACTCAAAGTTACTTCAAAGAAGCTTGGTACCTGACCCATTCAGCCTCTGTCAGGTAAGTCCTTCATTGTAGAGCCTGAAAGGATCTATCTAGCTCAATAATCTCCTTGTGAGAGAATGTTTGGAGATCTTGCACCATTGTGTGTAAATGGAAACTCCAGTTTTACAATCAGGTTCAGAATGGCCTCCACTTCAACAACACTAGAATCATCTTTTAAAGACTGAAAGATAATCTTATCCTATTACTTAGCTGTAAGTAGCTGCTGAATTTGGTCCTCTGATAGGATGGTAGATTCATTGGGAAAGGGAGAGGGGAAGCCTAATTGAACTAACTCTTTGATGCACTGCTTCCTCTCTTTGATCCCTAGCTGGAGTTGAGTCAGGAGATTCTGGCACTTGATAGCTGCCTTGTTACAACTCAGAATCTCACTAATCTTTGTCCATGACCATCCTGTCCATAATTTTAGCCCCTTGCAGGGTGGCATCTGAAGAGTCATAAAGCTTCTGAACCAACATTTTTGATTCAGGGACCTTGGCTGATATGGTGTTGTTGATGGTTGAGGCTGAGGACTCTACGTTGGCGCACATAGCTTTGCACATCAGATATGAATCTGAGTGTGGGCCCTAGGTATGTTTCCTTAGTGGAAATTCTCTTACATGAGGTATATAATCCCTACACCAACATGATGATTCCCCCTTTCTAGGGCTGTTGAGTGAGCTTCCAAGTTAAATCCTTGACCGCATCCTCTGATGCCTTGCACTTTTTTTGCAAGCTTCCCTTCTCATCCTCTGAGGTACGTAGCTTCGCTTGGAGCAAGTGACCTCTACTTTCTTGGAATCAACCTCCTGTTAAAGGAGCTTCTTCTCCTGATCAAGTGAACTAGTGCATCCTTGGATGTTGCAAGTTTAGCTTCTAACATTGTGGTCCTTGCTTGAGAAGTTGTAAGAGATTCCTTTGATGCCACCTCTTTTAACTCCTTGTGGAGTTTCTCTATTTCTTTGTCTCTTACCCTTGATTTCAGCATTGAGGTGGATACAGTGCTTTTTCTATAGGAGGCTAGCCTCCACTTTCTTCAGCTTATTTTGAGTTTGAGATAATCTGTGGTGACCATGAAATTGTTTCACTCATCAACTTCAACCTTATCCTGAGGCCAAAACTGAGTTAGGTCCACCACAACAACATTGATGGAGTAATCATCCAAATGCATTTGCTCCATGGGATTTTGGACATTGGGGACCATCTGGGTGATGGTCAGGGAGCTCTGCTGATGGTCATATAATGACCGCATTACCTCATTTCTCCTGCTTTCATCTCTTTTTTTATTCTTCCTCTCCTTCCTTCTATCTCAGGCCACTTTGGTCCATCTCAGCTTGATTCAAAAATCAGAGGAGGAAGGGACTATCCCACCTGTAAATGGGAATCCTAGTGACAGGACGTAAGGGATTGTAACTATTTGTGGGGATGGGAAGTCATAAGAGCCAAAGAAGGGCCCATCATAACTCAGGGAGAGAATGTGGGAATGGTGGATGGTGGTGGAAGAAGAGAAGAGCTGGGAGGAAGAAGAGTCTAGGTTGGAGTGATCAGAGTGGGAGCACCCCCAGATGGAGAAGTGAAAGGTGGAAGATGGAGATGGATGAATGGGAGGAGGAGAAGGGGTAGAGAAGAAGAAGAGACTCAACAAATTTTAACATTTTCTTGGAGGGATCTGAGGGCTAGTGACTCCAATGATGGTTGCAGAGGGTGAGACTATTGGTTGGGCCAAAGTGAGACCCTGGGACTATTCCCAGCACTGGTTGAGCTACTGACCCCTCACCCTGAGGGCCTGACACTTTTTTGAATCATGGGCATGTGGCCTGCAAGGATCCTACTGAGGAGATGGAAGGAGGGGCCCGGTGGCATTTTTTGTCTAGAAGGGCCAAGGGACTCCAATCGTATACCATGTGAATTGTTCTCCTTAGGTGACTACTGCTTCCTCCTTGTCTATATCAGACCCATGCTCAATGTCCTAAATTTCTTCCCACTACTCATCAGTGGGCATGACCTCAAAATTAAGGGTCATTTTCCCAATTTCTTTCCTATATTTCCAATAGGCCTCAATTTTTCCAAGCATCCAGTCCTTCTTCTGTAGGGCTCCCTCAAACCCTTATTCATAGTAACAGTTGGGGTCATATTTGTACATACACTAGATGAAAAGACTCCCATAATGGGATCAATATCCTTCAGCTCAACATAATTTTCAGGAGTGTCTTCCTTGGGAGACCTCTTATGTTTAAAAAAAAATCTGTGTTCATGGTGGCAAGAGTCTGAGACTCTATTTTGGGATAGGATGTCAACCATCCACCCATTCGGGTCATATCTCCATGTGTCTTGGATGAAGGAAAAGCCATAGGAAGCTAAATTCTATGTGAGAAGATGTTCCACCTTGCATTTGATGATGGTAATCCCTCCCTTTCTCAAAGGGAGGTCAAATAATGCTTTCTTCTTCTAATCGGAGCCAAACTCTACATCGAGAATCACCAGCTTCCTAGTTACCTCCAAAGAAACCACTCACTCTATGAGAATTCTTGGAAGCATGAAGGATTCATCTCAAAATCCATGTAACCAAATCATTGAATATTGTGCCCCAAAAATAGTCACAGGGATGTAGGGGGTTCCACCAGGATGGCTCAGAACTGAAGTCATTCATTCTGTTATTGACCTCCTTTGGGTCAAACTCAGGTAGAAGGGGCACAAAAAAATAGTTGGAAAATTCATATGCATCTGAGAGCGGGATAACACATGAGTCCATGTAGATACCATGATGATGTTTTGGGGGTCCACCTCCATGTCCCACAATGTTAGGTTCATAAATTGGCTAAGGAGCTGGGAGTTCTAGTACAAAATGAGGTGGAATAAATAGGAAGAATACCTGAAGGTGGCATTAACAGGGAACATGGCCAACTGCTCACAAATAGAGTTTGCAATGACCTTGACAAAGTCAAACCGATACGTCATGTTCCTTCTTCATGGATCTCATCCAGAAAAGGTTTGCAAATTGCCATTCATGGATGTTTCTATCTGAGTCTTGGCTGAAAATGAATGCCAACATGGAGCAGGCATCCTGAGAATCTTACCAAGAACATCTTCAGGGGATTGGGAATCCTGGTGTCCTAGAACTGCTTGAATCATCTTGTCATAACTCCTTGTTGATGAATGTGGTTTTTTTTTGGCATTGAGCCCAGATGTTTTGGAGCTTGGGTAATATTATAGAAGTTGGTCATTTTTTCATAGGGAAGGGCCAACATATCCCTGATGGTCTTTGGTGTAATCACCACCTGTATGTTTTCCCTTTATGATGTTGGAGTCAGGGTCAAAACAATGCACACACATCTGTATGAGCTAGGATACAGGTGCACGAGAGGCACCATATATTGTGCAAGTGTGGTGGTCCAAATCCTGGAGCCAAAAGACTCAGAATCCCCCAAATTTAGGAATCTGGGCATGGGTTGCCTCCCTTCAGAGCCTTTGGTTTCTTGGTGAGAATGGGATCAAAGACTCCATCTGTGAAATCCATTACCATGGAAGCATCACTGAGTTATGTCCCTTATCAGGGAATCTCATCCTTGGGTGAAGAGAGTGATGTGGAAAAGGTCTCCCTACATAGGATTTTGGTTGTGGTAAGGAACCAAATGTTACCATGATTGCTCTAGATTTACTGAAAGCTCTGATTTTTTTAACTAGGGACTCAGGAACTTGAACAAGAGACTCTTAGCATTTATAATGAGGCTTTCGTATGCTCAAATCTTGCCTTAAATAGACTCCTCAACTCATGTGAAGTAATGGCTCGTGCATACCTTGGGTCACATCATATAACAAATACTTTGGTTGTATGACCCTTAGCGTCAAATTCTACATGTTTCCCAAGAGATTTTTCATTAATTCTATGATCCTTCTCATTAATTATTCCAAAAAATAGTTGGATCATTTACTTCAGGGAAACATAGGAAGATACACTTCCTCAAAAATCCAAAAAGGGGAAAAAGGGTCTCCGCTAGAGACACATGTCCAAAGACACTTATTTGAAGGGGCGAGACCACAAAAATGAGGAAAAAACAAAGAAAGAGGGGACTATACATATGATACAAAATTTTACAATGTTAAAACCTTAATAGAAAGGCTTAAGGTGGATCCCATTCACCAGAATTACCAAGAGGTTCACCTTCCATAGTTTCAAGATTTTGAAAGCATTGTGTTGTTTACATGCACTGATTTTGAATGGTCCATTCCATAGAGGGTCAAATTTCCCATGATTTCTAGGCTTGGCAGCCCTCCCATCCCATTTCAGAACTAAAGTGTCAACTCAAAAATCGGGCTCAAAAGTCTTATGATCAAACCAAGTCTTGACAACCTGTTGACGGTTGATCATGGATTCATGGGTTGTCTCCCATTTTTCTTGAAGCTCCATCAGCTCTATGAGTCTTACTTACATCTCTCCATGTTCCTCGATATCAATTTGTTTCAATAATTGCAATGTTGGGACTTCCACAGTGATGGGCATTACGACGCTTTTACCATAGACCAATTCATATGGTGAGGATTTCAAGATTTTCTTGGGTGTGATTCGATCATCCCATAAGGTCATCTTGACATGCTCATGCCACAATCTCTTATGTTCATCCCCATCCTCTTTATGAGTTTGATCAGATTTTTTGGTTGGTGGATTCCACAAAACTGTTACCCTGTGGGTAGTAGTTGGAGGATGTCTTCAAATAGATTCCATGCCTCACTGTGAAAATTTAGACACTTTGGCCCCCAAAAATCCTTAGCATTATCTAATATGATCATGTGGGGGGGTCCAAAGCATGTGGTGATATCTCAGAGGAGCTCCAGGATCATATTCTCAGTGGCTTCCTTCAGCGAACTACCTCCGTCCATCAAGTGAAGTAATCAGTGGCAGTGAGAATCCACTTGTGACCCACTTGAAACTAGGTTAACCATTCTGATGAATTCTAGACCCCATTGTGTGAATGGTTCTTCAACTAAGATAGGGTTAAGGGGAAGTGTGAAATTTCTCCAGAAGCCCATGTAGAATTGGAAATTTTACACTTTCTCACCATTGCATAGTAATCCAAAACAAGCTAGGCCAAAAGTATCCTACCTGTAGGACCTTTATGGTGGTGGTTTTGGTGGAGAAGTGGCCTCCCAAGCTCCATGATGTAACTCATGTAAGACCTTTTGGCCTCCTCCTTTTCTAGGCATCTAAGTAGGATCCCATCAAAGTTCCTTTTGAAAAGGAAATTATCAATAATGATAAATTCAGATCCCTGGTCTATGTAATATCTTTTATTTTTGAGAGGAAGGTGGCTTGGATACTCACCCATCTGCATGAAATGCATCCTATCCGATACCTAGTTTTTGGATTCATTTTCTTGGATATGGAGCACCATCTCAGGTTCTTCATTCGTTGGGACTATTGGATCTTGTGTGAGATACTGACACATACCTCTTCCTCATACCAACTTTGTGGGATTTATCTCAATGTCATATTCTAGGATCTTAGTGATCTAGTTGGCCCTTTTATCAGTTATCTCACCCTCTGTGATGTATTCTTTGACACTGGAGTGTGCCACCATGACCGTGATCTTGCTATTGGTAACGAGGTGTCTGAATTTCTTCAAACCTTTGACAATGGCATAAGCCTATTTCTCCACAAAGTTTTACCTTGTCTCATAATCATGGAGAGTTTTTGAAAAGAAAGTAACTAGATGCTCCTCTTCTCATGACTCTCCTTTCTATGTCAACATGGATGCTACATTATGCTCACTCCCATATACATACATGATGAAATCCTTGGAGAAGTTTGGGTTGCGTAGCACTGGTGTAGATGTAATTTTCCTTTTTGACCTCCTCAAAGGCTTGATGACCTTCAGTGGTCCATTTGAAGTTTAGATTATTTTTCAGCATCAGTGTGATTAGGCAGATCATTCCAGAAAAATCTGAAATGAATCTGCTGACAAAGTTAATCTTTCCTAGGAAATATTGTACTGCCTTCTTGTTGACATAGGTAGAGACAATTCCAGAATGGCCCTGACTCTTTCTGGATCAATTGAGATCCCATATTTTGAGATAATGTGTCCCAGGATTTTTCCTTGCAACACTCCAAAAACACACTTCTTTAGATTCAGAGAGATTCTGAATTCCTGACACTTCTTGAATATAACTTCTAGGGCATCGAAATGATCTTCCACTGTTTTGGTAAACACTGTGAGGTCATCCAAAGTATATTAGGATTACCTTGTTAATCATCTCTCCAAATGTGGCATCCATGGCTCTTTGAAAAGTAGACCCAACATTGGTGAGTCCGAATGACATCTTTGCATATGCAAAGGTTCCCCACTTTGTTGTAAAAGTGGTCTTATGTTGGTCTTCCTCTACGAGCCATATTTGGTTGTAGCCTCGAAAACCATCAAGCAAAGAGAAAGCTTTCTGAACCTACTACTGTTTGTAGTATCTACTTCTCCATGGAAGGTAAGGGGTAGTGATCTTTAAGGGATACCTTATTCAGATCTCTGAAATCCACACAGAGTCTGATTTCACCATTTTTCTTCCTTACCGGTACCAGATTAGACACCCATGTGGAGTGCTTGATTGGGAAGATTATCCTAGCCTCCAGGAGCTTCCTGAGCTCTTCAGCCATGAGAGATTCTATTTTTGGATTCACAGGCCTCTACTTCTGATGCACAGGTTTAGTCCCCTCTTCTAGGTCAATAGTATGTTGGATGATATCCTTATTATAACCATGTAGGTCATCATAAGTCCAAGCTATTACCTTATCATACTTATGGCATAGAGCCACAAGTATTTCTCTTTCTTTCTAGGTGACTAACTTCCCAACCTTTAGCTTCTTCCCATTGGCCACTTCTAGCTCGACATAATCTTCCTTGACCACCACAAACTTCCTCCTATATGTATTAGCATCATCGAAATCAAAAATACTTTCCAACGTTATTAGTCCCTTTGGAAGTTTGTTTGTTTTGAGCTGGATGACTTGATCTTTGTATGCTTCTTCAATTCTGGGTTGGAGTTGGTCTATAAACTCTTCAGATTTTTGTAAGAAGAGAAAAATATTTTTGTCACTTTCAAAAACCTACCAATGATCCACATTATCAGGTATAGATGGGTGAATGATCAACCTCACCACTTCTTTTTTTGTTATCAGATCCTGGGTTGGGTCAAATTTTGATCCGATCTAGGCCATTCTATCTTCTTCTATGTTTTGATCCCAAGGGATAACCTTAATGTTAAAGGCCTCAAAATCTTCAATAAGATCCCATACTCTGTGATGATAGGACCTCATCCTTGGATTTTTCATAGCATGACATGTTTCTAACTTGCGTCACTACTAACTCAAAGTCCCCAAATACCATTCTCAGTTGTTGTATGCCCTCTTTTGCATGCCAATGTCAAACCATGCACTAAAGCCTCATACTCTACTTCGTTACTGGTGTAAGTGAAGTGGAAGAAAAACACCTGGAGTATCTTCCTTCCACTTGGTGAAGATAGGCATATTCCGGCTCCTGAGCCATTTCTGCTTCTAGCTCCATCAAAGTGTAGAGTCCATATTTGGGAATCCTTTGTGGGATTATTTTCACTTTTACTATCCTCCCTCGTAACTTTTGGAATAGTGGGATTCTCATCAAAAATGACATAAGTACCTAACCCAGTGGAATCAAATTTTCTGAAGGGGTCTCCAGGTGACAGGTCAACCAAATAGTTTCCACTTTGATGGTCACCTTCATCTATATATGACTTCTTCTTCTCAGGTGATCATGGCATGTGAGGCTTCAAAACCTGAGGCTACTTGATCCGTTATATGTTCCTCTGTGAGGGGATCTGATAGTACCTTCATTTTGGATCCATACTTAGTCTGCAGGATCAGATGAGACCAATCCAGGGACATGTAGCCTCCAATATTAATAGTGAAATCATGGGATAGACACAGTCTGAAGACTAGTGGAACATCAATCACCACTATATCCTGTGGAATGGTTATGTTTGGGTAGGAATAGAGCTGCAATGGGAGACCTCTAATAACACCAATGGTTTGAACTGATTTCCCATCTAGTTGCATGAGCTCCTCTCCTTAAGGGCTCATATTTGATTCCCAAGGCATCCAATTGCTTTGGGCATAACCGTAGTGCTTGCACCTAGAGTCTATCATGGAGTTATGTAGTAATTTATTACCAATTATAAGAGTCATGAAGAAGGGTTGGGGTCTTGGTTTACCTACCCCTTCCTTCTGGTTCATTAGTACTGACTCCATTTGAGCTTGAGTTTTTTGAGTTTCTCTTTCCCTTTCTTGGTTGTAGTTGGGCAGCCATTAGATTTCAACACTTCTTGAAGCAATTCCTTTTGTTCCAGAATGCCCAAGATATCCCACAAGGATACATTGGTTGGTGCCCTTTTAAGTTTCTCAAATACATTCATTAGCCCAAGTAGTTGTGTTTTGGATATTTGTTGGTATTTCACTTCTCATCTACTTGATGGAAGGTACCTTGATTCTGAGTAGCTTTTAGAGTCTCTTGTCTAGCTGTGGGTGGAGGGGTGGTGGATGTTGGAGATTCCTTCCTTGCTCCATTCATTGTGCTGACGGATAAGGGATTGTAGCTTCTATCATCCACCTTTTGGAGTGAGTGTTTTAATATGATTATACCAGATCAGAAGTAGATAATTCATTTGTGAATACAAATTCTTCTCCTTCGATCCAAGAGAAAAGTGCATGTTCAGGCGCAATCTCCACCTCTTGTTTCTAGGGACATCCCTTGTATTTACTTGACAAAGGCCACATTTTGAACTCCCTGGGGACTGGTAAGGTCTGAAAGCATTGACCTTGTATCCCTCCATCACTCTTTTCTCTACTACCTTTTGTTGTAGATTCCCTTGGGGGAAATCCTTTGGCATATGGGGGTATTGCAAGGAAAACACCAAGCATTGGGGTCTTCCACCAAATTATTTTGTCCTAGAATCATTTCTCTCCCATTATTGGGTGGGAGGGTCTGGAGTGGTTTCGGGACTAGGATAATTTTGGTTAGATGGCTACATCAGTGGATGGTCTCTAAGATTTTGATATTGCGGAGGGTAAGTGGGTCTACCCCCTTGATAGCCTTGATAATTTTGTCTTGGGTACGTGCCTTGAATCCTCTTAAGATTGACTATCTCATTAGAGAAGTTCTTAAGGATGTTTTTTACTTCCTCCATTTCTGAAGAAAAATATGATGATGCTGCAGTATGAGAAGGCAAGAGTGGTGGCTCCTTGGGAATATGGGTAGTTATATATGGATGCCAGAGCTTGGGCAGAACTTGAGGTTTGTGCCTAAGGAAGAGGAGTTATCTCAGGATATACTGGAAAAGGATCTTTGGGGGAATCTTCCCATAATCTATCAAGTTATTCTCATCTTGGAGTGCGATATCATATTCTTGTGGAAAAGAATCTCCTCCTAATGACTGAATCATCATGAAATATCTGAGTTTAGGGACTTTAGATAAAATCCAATAGCCATACATGCAGGTGGTTTGGCTAGAACTAGAATCCTTTGCCATGTCTTGTGGAATCTGGTATTGAAATCAGTCATAGGCTCTTGTGGAGCTTTCTTGATATTGATAAGTTGTTATAGGAGAAAATATCTATCACCCTTCTCATTGAATCTTGTGAAAAATATGTTTCCTAATTGATCTCAGGTACCAATAGAGTTAGGATTCAAAGATCTATACTAGTCAAGATATTTTCCTTTAAAGGAAGAAACTAGTAACCTTAAGGCAACATCCTTCTCTGTGATGTAATGTACCATGCATATCTCCACAACATCCTGAAGATGTTCTTATAAGGTCTTGAAATATTCACCTCTAAATTTAGGCAGTGCCTTTAGCGCATTGGCTGGAATGGGATTCCATGTTGTTGGAGCCACTGGCAAGATGAGTGGACTTCCCTGATTCTATGAGAAAAACTATCTCTAGGAGTATGTTGGGCCATTTTGATGGGTCTGAGAACTCTAGTGGATTGTAAGAAGGGCCTACTAGGTGGCAGGTGTTGATAGAGTTTGGTTTGGAGGAGATGGAGATATTTGAATCTATCTACCTCTTTTGCCTCTCCTGGGGACAACTTTAGGTATTCAAATGCATGCCTTCTTCTCTTGTTCTCAACCTTGTTTGAATCCTTCTCATGAACTAGAGAGGATTAAACCACCAATACTACTAAAACTAGTAGATATTCAAAATGGATTCACAAGATGTGTAGTTACAGAGCCTCCAAAGGCTAGAAATTTCTATGTCACACACCAAACCTAACAATATTTGAAGTTTAAGCTTTCAATGCTTGTCCCACTGGGTGTGCTAGGAAAAATGTTGACGATTATATTTGCAGATGAACCACCAAAGTCATGGGAAATCTTAGAGATGTGGGACTTGGCCCCTAAGATAACCTCCATATTTTATAGAAGCTGGTTCTTCTCTAATTTTGGTTGAGATAAGGGGTTAGAGAGAGAATAAAACAGTAAATAAATCCTAACTAAGGTGATGCACCGAGACTTTACTAAAAATCACATAGATATTATTGAAATAACTAATATATTAATTGAAGAACATTCAAGCATGATCAACTATTCCAGAGATATCTCAAATTATCAAAGGTTGAATGAGACTATAACATAACATGAGTGAATGAATATATTTATGTAAAAGATCTAGGGGCATGTAGTATGATAGATATTTAAACATTCATCTAAAACGGAATAAAAGTAAATAGGAAAAGATGAAGGACACAGAAGATTATGAACGTTTAGTGCACAGAGACAAGAACTCTTATTAATAGAGAAAATGGTACATAAGACCAAAAATGGCACAGATTACTAGTATTCTTTTACAACAAATCCTTTCTAAGCCTAGTTTACACAATAGACTAAACCTAAATTCTCCTGTGGAGGCTCTTAGAAATTCGTTTCTATATATTTTGTCTTTCTTCCTCCCTTGTCTACTGGCACAAGAACATTATTTTATAGACCTCTTTAGCTCTTTCTCCAACGTACCTGCAATCAAGATTTCCACTATCCGCATTTAGTTCTTACCTACAAGATCTTTGAATTTTGAAAAATATCTCAACTACATGCTTTGGGACCTGAAATCACATTCAATCCACCAGACCTCAAACCCTTTACTTCTTTGATTTGTCTTGTCGACAGTGGTGGCTTATTTACTTGACACGTGAAGGATTTCACGCTTATTTGGGGCATTTCCTTTTCTCTCTCCTCTTAAACATGTGCCTAGATGATATGTGGAGGCCTGTGCGCTCCTCAACTTTATCTTTGACTTTTCAACCCATCTGGGGATGCTTGGTTAGCACTTTAGCCATGTGGAGGATTCTCGCTGCTCTGAAGACTCCTCGATGCTTTGTGCCTTCTCCAAAATACGCACGAAGGAGACACGTGGATATCCTCCATGATTAGTTCCAAACTTAGGAAAAAATAGTCCCGAAAAAATACAAAATAAATTCGAAAGGAATAAGGGATCAGGGTGAAAAAATGGAGCATTAATATAAGAGCCCTGAAATAATGTAGAAATACTTCTACATAAACAATGACATAATATATGGAGCTTACGATTGATAGGATTAAATAAATTAAATTATCATATTTTGAACTAAGCAGAGACTAGGTACTTCCATAATATATTATTTCGAGCTTAGTGGTTGTTATCATTTAACAAGTTACTGAATGATATTTCGAGCTTAGCATCTGCTAGCTTATTACACAACATAATATTTGGAGCTTAGCGCTCACTGGTTTTAAACAAAAGAAATAAGACATTATTAGCTTAGCTGTCGGTGGGTAACGCCAAAACATAATATTTGGATCTTAATTGTCACTGGGGATTTAGAAAATTTTAATCAACATAGTTTGAGATTAGGTACTTAAACAATATATTATTTCGAGATCAAAAGATAACATTTAACAAATAAAAGAAAGATATTTTGAGCTATATAGCCGCTATGTTATGCCACAACATGTTATTTGGATATTTCATCACTAGGGTTTAATAATTCATAATCAAGATATTTTACATCATTTAACAAATTAGATGAAGATATTTATAACTTTTCTAGTACTAATCCCATAATATAATATTTTGAGCTTAGTTTTCACCATGTAACACCCTGAATTGTTGTTACTTTCTCCTTTGCATTCAAGTGTTGATATGTGATTTTCCCATATGAGGATATGTTCATTTGGTTTTGGGAAGTCATGCTTGATTTGGTTATGTATTTTCTGCTCTTAAGATATTTGATTGAACTGGAACATGCTTGGATTCATTTTCTTTCATTCCTCGCATATGAGTGCAATCTGATTTCTGGGAGATTGTAGACTTATCTATCTCTATGACTCATTCTTGGATTAATTGCATTGATCCAAGGAATGTTTTAATTATATTCGGGATGAACAATTATGTATTGACATTTCATGAATTATTAAGTCTGACTGAACTTAGAATATGTAAGTTCTTTTAAACCTCCTTCATATGAAAATATTTCCGTAGTGGAAAGTTTTGTTGGATTATGGAAATTAATCCTGGTAGGTCATTGCAATCGGAATTTGGTTTTAGTCATTTTGGCACCGGAAAGAACCTGGACCTTAATTCAGGAAAGATATGTAAGTTTCCCATCTAAAGCTATTTTATTTGATTCAAATCCAGAATCTGATCTGGGAACGTAGTGTTCTGTTTGAATTCTGGATGATGATTTTAGCCTATCTATGTGGACCTAAGATAGAATTTGAAAGGTTATTAGTTTTTAAATCCAAACTATAACCTATAGCTGCAAAGGTTAGTTAATCTAACCTCATCCTAAACTATGTACTTGATATTACCTAAGGGTTATCTAAACCTAATACTAAGGTGAGTTACTAATGTTATATCCTAAGGTGTTAAAATTAAATTTACCTATGATCTAACCTAAGTCACTAACCTAACCTAAACTAGTGCTATGAAAGGGAACCTAAGGGGTCGCAAGTTTTGGGCAGCAGTTTCTATGGCATTTAAGGTAGGGATAAAGGATGAGAGGACAAGGATTACTGCCAAGGTTAGCGGAGGTTAATTTGGTAAGTGGGGACTTACGTGGCAGCATCTCTAAAAATGGAAACTCTTTTTTATATAAACATGGAGCTTGCCAACTTTGGCGGGTGGTGGCAATGGAAAACAGGCAGGAGAAATGAATTTAATGCAATTTAATTACATGGGTTCTCGAGCCTGGACCACTTAGAGAGACATGCAAAAGGAATTTTGTTTGGTTGTTTCTTGTTTTATGCTTTCCGTTTTTCGCTCTGCATGAGCACTAGTTTTTTGAACCAGTAGTTTACTCTTCGTTGCATGGCAATTTTGAAAGTTTCAAATCTACTTCCATGTCATGGGGAATATTTAAGGCATGGAGGAAGCAATATTTTGTTGTTTAATCTTTTGTGGAAAAGAAGAGAAAGGGCGAACTCATCCAGATGCCTTCTTCAACTTTTAAGTGACACTATCAGGCATAATAGGCCCTAACTGTTAAAATCTTGCTTTCCTTTAAATGTTTTCATAAAAAGAACTCTATTCTGATGATATATGTGCATTTTTGGCTTGGCTTGGTAACAATGATTTGTGGGTTTTGTGTAAACTTGGGTTATGGGTTGAACGTGGAAAATTTGGGTTCTGAATGAAACTTGTTTTCATTATTCTTTTGTTCCTTTGCTATGGATTAAACTTGGAGTTCTTTATCCGGTTGGAAATGTCGCATTACCTTTCTTCGCTGTGTATTTGTAGCTAAGTGAATTGTACCAGGCTTCGTAGGGTTTTTCTTGGTGATGAAATCGGTGAATGTGTTCGATTTCTTAAGATCCTTATTGTTGTTAACGATCTGGTTGTACACGTTGATCTGGGTTTTTTTGGTGAGCAGT
This sequence comes from Taxus chinensis, assembly GCA_019776745.2. Classification (NCBI taxonomy): domain Eukaryota; kingdom Viridiplantae; phylum Streptophyta; class Pinopsida; order Cupressales; family Taxaceae; genus Taxus; species Taxus chinensis. The sequence continues at coordinate 660,999,888 of CM034153.1, read as the reverse complement.
TGTGTTTTCATACCCATTTGGGTAAACCACTAGCGACTGCTGTAAGCTCTTATCTGTTTGATTTATTAGATTAAAAACTTGTTCCATGGAAGGAAACATTTTAAAAGACTACATGTTTTTAATGTTATGGTAATCTCTTACTGCTTCAGCTATGAATGGAGTAATAGATTGTTTGCTTCACCATGAGAAACTCTTACTATAATAAGTTTCATGTTCAAGGAAATTGGTAAATGATTTCGTGGATGGGTTGTGGTATACTTTGTAAAACTTGACTATCACAAGCTACGTGTTTTGGAATTATTGAATGATTTAAACCTGTATCTCCTCTTGTGAAGGGGTTTGATTGCTTTTTAAATTTGTAGGTACTGCGAGAATACATTTTATGGTTTAGTTGTTTATTTTTAAGGTAACCATTAATGTTAGCAATACAAGTTTATACCGAAATATTAGTCGTAGAATGGATTTCGTGTTCTTCTTGCGAATTCTTGGTTGATCTTGGAAAAGTTGTAATAAGAAATTGTGTTTATCAATTCTAGGTTTTTAAACATACTTAGAAATTGGCATTAGAGTTGAAATAGGTTGAAGTATATGGAAGACCTATTTTTAATATGACTGTTATTATATATTTATTATAATGGTTTGGACATTTCGACCTTGGGTGTTTTTGAAAATAGGATTTGAATACGTTTATAAATACTAAATATTCAATCTTGTTTAGTGTATTATAATGAAATGGCACTGGATGATGAATCAGTCCAGCTAGATTAGTATTGGATTACTATGTAATCAAATGAAAACGTTAAGTTAACCTAACTTGATTTAAATCTCGAATGGTTCGAGCATATGAAGGAAAGTAGCCTATTTCCTTGTGATCGGGTTTATATCAAGTTCGATAGGTTGTAATGTTTTATGTTAAATGTTAATATTGGTTTCATTGGATGTATAGTGGTAGATCCTGTAGGGATCTAAGGGTAATTCTATTTGGTGGCTCTACCCGAACTGAACTGTTAAATGTACTTAAGTGCTAGAAACAAATTCTTCTTCCTTGATTAGATTTATTTAATGGTTATAATTTCTTGGAAATTGGATTTAGTTCTAAAACTTGGTTACAACAGTGTTTTGGTCACCTCTGTTTTATCTCTGAGTTGAAAAGGAAAGTTGGGAAGGGGTTTTAAAAGAAAGAAATTTATATTAAATCTCTTCTTGAATGTTAATATACTCTTTCTTAGAATTATTTAAGGAACTCAATCAATAAAGTTATGGGATGACAGTTTATTATATTAAGATGAAAGGAACATTAGGATTTGGGGATCCTAACCTGGAAGACTCCTTTCATTTTACAGTAGTGTTAAGATCTTGTGTTAACCTTACTGTCTGTTACCCTATTTGCAAAGTAATTCAGTATTATTGCCTTGCATACTTGTCATGGATTGAAAATCAAGTACAATAAGATGAAGGATAGATTGGCAAGAGAACTTGCAAGTGGCAATAATCCATTCCTTCTGTTTAAATTACTTTTGTATAAACCTGTTGGGATGAATACTTCAAGTGGTTTAGTTTTAAGTAAAAGGTGAGCAAATCATGATATACATTGTTTTAGCTTTTTTGGATATTAGGTGCATACTAAACAAATTGTTCCTTCTCACTTTCTTACAAGAAATGAGATGATTCATCTGAAATAGATTAAGTTGAAATTACGTCTGTAACTTAAGTATGATATGAAGTTGTATTATAATTGATAGGAGGAAAACTCAGAGTGTATTATGATTTTGGATTGTAAAGGTAATTGTTGGAATCAATTATACTTTAAGATTATGACAAGTAAAATAGAATATTCTTTCTGTACATTTTGTCTTAACAGTGTACTCAGACTCTTTATATTGACTTCACTTTAAGCTAGAAAGTATGAAGTAATTGATGTCATTATAACAGGGTTGTTTAATGGAAACAATTAGTGGAATGCAATTGTTTTAACGATTAGTGCTTATCATGTTGAGTTCATTGAACTGACCCGTGCTAGCAATTTTTACAGATGGACTTCGTAAGTGGTAAAGGAAGGAAAATTCTGATATGATGCATTGACTGTTCTAAATTGGTTCTTATGAAGAATTCTGATTTGATTTCTAAACTGTATTGTGAAAAGAAAAGTTATCTCTTTTGTTTGAAGGATATTGTCTTAAAGTATGCCGAAGTGCATAAGTTGTAATTACATGGGTTTGGAAATGAATGAAATAGTGAGAAATTACTTATGTGGTTTGTGTAACTTATCTTGTTGGGATGATCTTCTTATTATCTATATGAATGAGTGTGTATTCTTATTGTTATTATACAATGGAATATAGATGAATTTCTTAAGTAAGCCATAGCTATTTATGTGGCTGAATACTACATTCATGATTAGTGATTCTTTATAACTTATGATTGTGATTAAAAATTGTAAATAAGATCACTACATTTAAAGGAACACTGGGAGTGGGTTATGCCCTAAAATGTAACTACAAGAAGAAGAGGACTTTCCTCTCTTGTAATGCACTAATTATAAAAGGAATATATGGTTATAAACCATTAAGACTTAACAGTACTAAGTCTGATATGTCTTAGCCTATTAGGATAATACATTTCCTTCATTGGATAAGTTATTTTTAAATAATGAAACTTAAATTGTTGTTGTCCTATTTTTTGGATAAAAGGTTGTTAGGTTCCAACCAAAAACCAAGAAGCAACCTTAAGTTAATTAAGACCCTTTTGTAAAGCTAAACCCTAATTACAAAAATGCAACTTAAAGAGTGTTGGACTCGGGGTTAGGGAAGGTTGCCTAAATATGTAGTTCTGTAACCCAAATATAACTTAACATAAGTAAATTATTGGAGGTATGTACATCTTTTCGAGCCTGTTTCATAGGATGTTGACACACGTCAATTTCAAGGTTGTACCTTTGAGAATATTAGGATCTTCTCGAGGATACAACAATGCAGATGACATGTGGCAACACCCTTCTGCATTGATCGTTAAGATTTACACACCTGGAACTTGATTAAGATTTCTCTCCAGGACTGGTTAGGACCATAAATAGGTTATGAGGAAGCCCTTTGAGACTCAGGGTACCTTGGCACACGGGGTTAACTTCAGTTGACCCAGTATGCCAATTTAGCCTTAGTCTTTAAGAGCCTCTTCATATCATGGACTATGATGTTAATCTAAACTAGAGTGAAACCTTAGAACAAGGGGACTGACAGAAGTCAGTATAAGACGTTCTATATAAAAATAGAGTGGGGTGAAGGATGTATTCCGGATTGATGAGTATACCGTCAAGGAATAAGTAATACGAACAATATGTTATAAATCTTTGGCCAAAGTATCGCAAGCTACTGATTGCATTGTCCTACGTCACCTAGTCTAAGGAGTGTGATGCCGATGAATATTGGTAACAATTATTCAGATAGGTTCCTTGGGCAGATCACTCAGAACCTGGAATAGGGTGAGAGAACCATGAATATGAAGTATTTAGTAGAAAACTCCAAGCTCAATGTTACACATGAATAGATCGGTAGTTTACCGAGTCATGGAATGAATAGATCGGTGGTACACCGAGTCATTACAGCTACATATGGTTATTTGTGATAAGAATGATTGTTATGGGATGTGTGTTCTAAATTATGTATTTAGAACAGAGAACATTAATCATGCAAAAAAAACAAATTCCTTGTTTCTAAAGTATTAAAATGGGAATGTTACACACCAGCACCAAACTAGAAAGAGAATTTTACTTTGATATTAGGCAACTGTACATTATGCCACGCCATAAATTTTTGGATCTTAGTGGTCATCATATTTTATCAAAATAAAGTAGGATATTGTGATCTAAGAAGCCACTAGGTTATATCAAGACATAATATTTGGAGCATAGCGATCTTAAGGATGTAAGAAAACACATTAAGATATTAGGAGCTTAGCTGTGGCTACGATATGCCAAAACATAAAACTATTTGGAATTAGAGTAAAAGTGTGTTTTTCCAAATGATCTGAATACATGTACAAAAAATCCCTCTCGGCCAGATATTACAATGAAACAAGAAGAGAACAATCATGCATGCAGAAAAAAAACAAAAAACCAAAAAATCCCAAACCAAAAAAAGCTAAATTACATTTTACGGATATTTATAAAAGTAGTTGCTTCATCCGTACCATTAGTAGTAGGGCTTCCTTAAACCAGAACGTCCACTAACTTAATGTGTTCCAAGAAATCTTCATTTTTTTTCATCTAGGTCATGTTCGTGTGACTTTTTCATTCCTTGATATAAGATACCGAGTGTAAGATAATCTTCAATGGCCTCGTGCCAGTTAGGCAAGATCTTCTCTAAATGTTCATGGTGTTTCAAAGCTGTAGTGGGGGAGCCCATTTTCTCCAACAGAGGAGAAACGAGGTAAACAGAGGATATATCTCACAACACAACAGCAATTTCAGATTCCATGCTAACTTCCATGTAAAATGGAGGGCGGTAACCGCACATGCTTCTCTGAACAGGTAGGTTGAGTCGGGTGTAGCCATGACAATGTCCAGGGAGACGAGAGGAGAAGCCAGAGAAGTTTTGGCAAGAGGTAGAGAGGAAGTATATGTTGGGTCTAATAGTAGTTCAGAGACCTTAAGAGAGTGGTCTGAGGGGTCCAAAGGGTTAAGAGATGCCAGAGAAAATGAGGGAACGAAAAGAACAAAAGAACATAGAGAGCCCACCAAACCACTTTGGCTAATGATCATGATGTCTGAATCAGAGTAGGGAGGGAGACGAAGGTGGAGTCGATGGAAAGAGGGAATTGGTTATGGAAGTGGAGGGAAGACACAATGTTTCTTTCCTGGCTTAGAGGGGAAGCATGAGATTTCTTATTGGGAAGCTTCCATTTTAAAGAGAAAATACAGAAGGCCTTGGTGGAGGAAGGGACCTTCCTCTTCTCTAGCCAGTTTAAGGGACTTCTCAAGTGATTGAGACAAAAAATCTACAAAATTTACGTTCCTATCATGTCGAAGATGCACCAAAAGAAAAAGTTTACCTTCCTAGCGTGAAGTACATCCTCAATTGCTCAACAACCCTATCCCAAGGTTGTGGAAGTGAGTCCCATTTATAGCCTGAGTGATAAATTCTCATATTTTCACCAAGATATAGGAACTCATCCATCTCCTCCTGTAACAAGAATTTAAAATAAATGTGTCCCTCCACAGGGAGCCCAGTTGCAACCATAATGGACATTGTCGAAATATGAAATTTAGTCTTTCCCACTTTGACTCTTCCTTTCTTCATGGTTGCTAGCACACTACAGGTAACTCGGATAGAGTGACCAGATAGTCTTTTCATAATGACGTAACACCACCATAATGCAAAATATTCCATACTACTTGGTCATCCTTGACCTCTTCACAGGAAGAAGGCTCATTGTGTTTGTTGGTGCCACCCATAGTGAACAGGGATATTGTGACATTGATTGCCAAAGGCCTGATATAGATGATGCTTAAATACTGATGTCGAGAACCTTCATTCCAATCTTCAACTCATGTCTCCAAGCTTTCTAATTTAATTTTTCCTAATTAGTAATAGTAATTAATTGCTTTTGTCCATCAAACAAACGCATTCTATGAATGTCATAAATACCCAAAAAATCCATAAATGTCATATCCTCTTGTCACCGCTAAAAAGAGGTTATGCCTCAACATAACCTAAATAACTTTATTTTAATAATCATAGTTAATGTTTGGGCAACCGCAACATTAATTAATTAATGTTCTTGTGATTACTGCACTTAGTGGAGGCTGTAGGTTTGAATGTTAGTGATATTAAATGTATTTAGTTAAATATATATTATAAACACAGAATCTGCAAACAAAATGGAGCAAGGTGAAATAACTAACATTGCTAGACATGATTTCATATTGTATAGATTATTATACAACACATCAGAAAGTAATTGTTAGTGCAAATTCACAGCACCCCCAAAATGAGTTATGGATATGCTTTTCTAAGGCAAAGTCATTTGGTGTGATTACACAACATTGAGCTTTCCCAAAGTGTGGGACCTTTGCAAATGGGGAAAGCTCTCTAGAAGGTGGTTCCTCTTCCTAAACTACCTGACCACAAGCTATTCCAGTGCAGGAAAGCTAATCTAACCTAATCTAACTTCCAAGGAGACAAGGAGAGGAAGAAAACAAGGAAAAACAGAGCCTACACTAAAACGATGATACACCAGAGAAGGAAAGTGTTGATTATCTATCAAAACTGTCATGGAACAAGAAGAGGTGAGCAATGGAAAGGATGGACAAGTGCATCACAGACCAAAGATGGATTTCACACAAAAAATGTTCCAAAACTTCCATGAACATAGCTACAAAACCTGCAATGAACATCCAAACATGCACAAATACCATGTAATGAAGAGAGGTAAGGAAAACAACAAAGAAAACGAGCCAAGGATGGACAAATGCATCACAAAACATGTTTTTATATTGCTCAGAATTTACACAGTGCATCATTTCACAGGTAAGAGGCAAAAATGCCATTACAGAGTAGGGGAGGAGGTTCAAACTCCATTTTTGACCCTAGGGAAGAAAAGAAGGGAGAGGCAAAGAAGAAGGATGAACAAACTTTTTTAAAATGAGCCAAAACTGGCTTTTATCGCTCAAACAAAATGAAGGAAATGAGAAGACGCAGGCAAATTTGATTTTAAAACTCCAACCATGAACAAGATCCATTTAATAGCCTATAAAATGATGGGTTTCCATGAAAAATCCCATACTTCATCATACATGGCTTCGCAGAGCAAGAAAGAAAGGCCATACTTCATTAATTTTGGTGGTTGGGGTCGTTTTCTAATTTTTCCATGCCAGAGACGTTTTCCCATTTTTCTCCTACAAAAATCCATCAAAATTTAAAATTGAATTTTCCATCATGTAGAGGATTTCACAGCTTTTCATTGATACCAAAATCATGAAAATCTGAGCTCTGGATCAAAAGATATGGCCCTCTGAAGATTTAGGGCAAACAGGTAAAAAACAAAGTTAGGGCAAAAATTAGGTTGGCGGGCCAAAACTTGAAATTTTTCCCTTTTCGCAAAATTGGGAAATTTTCCCAAAAATCTCCATGGCCCCACCACTCTGATGACACATGGTGCTTCCTGATTGGTCTGCAGCCTTCAAAATAACATTCTGCCTCTTTTTCCCTCGCAAAGGGAAAATTTTCCCAAGGTCCCCAGCCAACCCGACCTTGCTGCTGACATGGATACGTGGCCTCCTTTGATTAGTCACGGAGATGTGGTCTAATTTTTCACCTTTGCACTTTTATGGTTTTGGACAAAAATCCAAAAATCCTTCCGACCCCCACTCCCGCTGCTGACTTGGACATGTGGCGCATTATGATTGGTGCGGGGCCTTAACTAATTTTTCTCCATTTTCTCCTTTGCGGGCTTGCGGGCCGATTTTGGACTTTGAGTTTTTTAGCCAAAGAGGCTAAGTGTCAACAATTTCTCCCTGGCCCCGTGAGTCCGCTTCCTTCCTTCATCGGGCCTGTGAGCCAAAATTTGTGTTTGTACCCTTTGAACCCCAAAAGGGCTAAGTGCCAGAAGTCCTCTCCGAGCCTCTGCCAGCCCACCAATTTTCCTTGGCAGAATTTCTTTCCGGCTCCGTTGGCTCGAGATTGCCTTAGGGAAAATTTCCTCCTCCAAACTCCGTGGAGCCATAACTCAAAAAATACAAGGAGTTAGGAGGACTTCCTTACCTTTCTGGAAAGGTGGAAAAATTATCTATCTGATGAAATCATACCCAGAAAATTTTGAGTGGTTGAAGTGTGTGAAAAATCCATTTTAAGTACTAGTAAAGGAAAAGGAGGAAGCTAGTTAACCAAAATAAGCATGGGCTTATTTTGGATAACAATTTGGCGACTCAGAGGGGTCATCTGCCTGCTAGATGAATGATCAGTGGCCTTTGAAGCATCCATTGGGCATGGAGTCAAGCCTGATAACCAACTCTGATATGAACTATGAAAATATGACCTCTGAGCCACTTGGAAACCCACTGAAACTTGGAGTTGATCTTCACCAAAATCCACTGAATGCACTGTGCAAGAGAAACCAAAACAACACCAAACAACTATGTACAAAATTGGAAATCATACATACCCCAAGTGGGATATGCAGAGTGTGCAAAAGCACTTATTCTGCTGAAAACAAACCTACCTACACTACTCTAACTAGAAGCAAAGGAGAAGCTCAAACAAACCCTGCAACTGGTTGTGCAAAATAGCTTCCTTTCTTCAAAATTGGTAGCCATGCAAATGATTTGGCATTGAATCATGGCTGGTTGTATGAGTGAAAAAATGACAAGAATCTAGTCCTCCACCCAAATCATCAAGGTGTCAATGAAAACAAATCAAATACCTCTTTTAGTTACTCTGCATTTAGATTGTAGAGGTATTGCAGTTGATCCTTGGTACTTTGCATATCATCCTCATGCTTAGAAGCAAGCATGACTGGTTTTGGCTTCTCCCTTAGCTCCAATGAAGCCAAGTACCTGATTGGGCATGGTCTGATCCTTTGGATATGCCCATTTATCTGAAATTAAACTCCAAAAATGGAGTCTTCTTGTGGACCTTCCTTGGGTGAATGGTGTGGAAGAATGATGAACTTCCTCTGCTCTTTCTCTTCTTCCTCCAATGAAGAACATGGAAGATTTAAATCTTCCAAACTTGATTCCAAAGAGCTGCTATAAAATGTAGGCTGTTGTAAATGAATGCTCTCCTTCATGGTAGCAGGTTCTTGTGTTTGGAAGATGGATGATGAAGGAGAAAACAATGTGATTTCAACTGGTTCCTCTCCATCAAAATAGTCCTCCAAATCTGACAGATAAACTGCCTCCTTGTTGTCCTGCTGCAAATGCTCAACCTCTTCCATGGTGTTCTTTTGATCTAAAACTTGATCACCATGGTTATCTTCATTCTCAAAGATGAAGTTTGAAAGATCAAACTGCTTCTTCAACATTGGAGCTTGAAGAGAATGAAGTAGAAGGAAGAACTAAAGGTTCTTCTATAGCTTGTTTGTGTTCAAAGCTTTTGGATCTACACTTTTCTCCTCCACAGCTGGAATGTACTCCTCTTCTTTTAGATTTGGAGCAGCTTCTCCTTCCTCTGCTGCTTGAAGACCATCTTGCTCTTGATTGAACTCTTCCTCTAGCATGAATTTTTTCAAGTCAAACTCTCCAATCTGTTGTTCTAGAGGACAAGTTGGGACTGCAAGATCTTCTTTTAGAGCTTTCCTCCATCATGGATTCATTAACCAAAATCAGGCCCTTCGAATGAAAGCAAGAAATTATCAATGATGCCTTCTTCTTCTGCTACTATAAACTTTGATTTGGTTTCACCCATTTGCTCCTTTCCAATGGGACTTTGAGTATGATTTTCCTTCTTCTTCATGGCTGATTGTGCAACTTGAATTGGACCAACATTTTCTTCAAGTAGAGTGCCAACATGGACACTACATTCTGAGTAACTTGATGACTAATCTTCTTGCTTCTCTACTGCTATAAAATCAGCCTTGTCCACCACTTGTTCTTCAACCTTTACCTCCTCTGTAGGCTTAACCAGCAAGGGGATCTTTGTTATCCCAAACCTAAGAGCCAAGGTCACTAAGTTTTGTTCATTTCTTCTTCTGTTGGCTTCCACTTCTTGTTGTCCTTGACTGATTTTTGAAAATTATTCTTCTTCCCCACATGGAATTGGGAAGGCAAGAGGAGGAAATAGGTTGGGGTTCAACCAATTTTGCAATTGTTTGTGGTGGGGAGGGAGGTGGAACTTCTTGTTTCTTTGGAGGGGATGACTGTTTGGAAGGGAAAAGGGTCGGAGGAAGAACTGAGATGGGATGGAAGACTAGGGGATGAAGAAATGGAAATAGCTTTTGGACAATAGCATGGGAGAGTTTAAAACTTGACACTGCAAAATGAGATAAAACAGATTGGGAAAGAGGAAAAGAAAAAGCATGAGATGGTGTGCTTACCCATTGACAAGGTTGCTGAATACTCCTCTCATACACCTCTATTCCCTTAGTCCACTTGTGCAAGCAATGGGGCAACATCTCAACCATGAAGTCAAGCTTCTCTTGAGGGCTGTAGTGTCTTGGAAAAGGGCCAACCCATGGACAAGGTGCCCTACAACCAATTCTAAAATGCCTTTCATTTGAGTTGTTGCTCTTGATTGCACCATGTTTCTCCATTTTTTGGATCTTCTCCAACAGATCAACATCTTACATTTGACTTTCTTCATAATCTGTGCATACCCTTACTCTTGAAAAGCTTCATAGCCAAACTGATTTTGGGATTTGCTCATATGGGTAAACATGTTGATTTTGAATTTGATCAAAATGTTGATTTGGAGGATTTGGAAAACATGTTGGAGGTGGGAAACATTGTTGCTGCTGTAAAAATGCAAATTCCATGGGGAAAATGAAGTCATGATTGCACAACTTCATGGAATGAAAGAAGAATGAAGAGATGGAATGAAAAGTGAAATGGAAAATGAATGGAAAGAAGGTCTGCAACTTTAGAGATGGGTTGCTGATTAGATGGAGTCGCCAGATGTGTTTGCAAGTGCCTCAAAAGGCTGAAATTTTAAACAGGAACACATCAACCTACAAAAAATGAAGTGGAAGACCTCTTGGTCCCACCGGGTGTGCCAAAACTATTAGTGCAAATTCACAGCACCCCCAAATGAGTTATGGATCTACTTTTCTAAGGCAAAGTCATTTGGTGTGATTGCACAACATTGAGCTTTCCCAAAGTGTGGGACCTTTGCAAATGGGGAAAGATCTCCAGAGAAGGCTGGTTCCTCTTCCTAAACTACCTGCCACAAGCTATTCCAGTGCAGGCAAACTAATCTAACCTAATCTAACTTCCAAGGAGACAAGGAGAGGAAGAAAACAAGGAAAAATAAAGCCTACACTAAAACAGTGATACACCAGAGAAGGAAAGTGTTGATTATCTATCAAAACTGCCATGGAACAAGAAGAGGTGAGCAATGGAAAGGATGGACAAGTGCATCACAGACCAAAGATGGATTTCACACAAAAAATGTTCCAAAACTCCATGAACACAGCTCCAAAACCTGCAATGAACATCCAAACATGCACAAATACCCTGTAATGAAGAGAGGTAAGGAAAACAACAAAGAAAATGAGCCAAGGATGGACAAATGCATCACAAAACACATTTTTTATTGCTCAAAATTTACACAGTGCATCATTTCACGGGTAAGAGGAAAAAATTCCATTACAGAGCAGGGGAGGAGGTTCAAACTCCATTTTTGACCCTGGGGAAGAAAAGAAAGGGAGAGGCAGAGAAGAAGGATGAACAACCTTTTTACAAATGAGCCAAAACTGGCTTTTATCGCTCGAACAGAATGAAGGAAATGAGAAAACACGGGAAAATTTGATTTTAAAACTCCAACCACCGACAAGATCCATTTAATTAGCCTACAAAATGATGAATTTCCATGAAAAATCCCATACTTCATTGCACATTTGCTTTGCAGAGCAAGAAAGAGGCCCATACTTCATTAATTTTGGTGGTTGGGGTCATTTCTTGCAATTTTTCCATGCCAGAGATGTTTTCCCATTTTTCTCCTACAAAACTTCCATCAAAATTTAAAATTGAAGTGTCCATCATGTAGAGGATTTCAACATCTTTCCATTGATACCAAAATCATGAAAATCTGAGCTCTAGATTCGAAAGGATATGGCCCTCTGAAGATTTTAGGGCAAAACAGGGCAAAAACGAAAGTTGGAGTCAGCGGGCCAAAACTTGAACTTTTTCCCTTTTCACAAAATTGGAAAATCCCAAAAATCTCTGTGGCCTCTGCCACTCCGAGACACGTGGCACTTCTTGATTGGTCCGCGGCCTTCAAAATAACATTCTGCCCCTTTTTCCTGCCTGGGAAAAATTTTCCCAAGGTCCCCCGCCGACCCCGACCTTCGTCATCGCTGATGTGGACACGTGGCACCTCCTGATTGGTGTGGAAGATGCGATCCAACTTTTCACCTTTGCACTTTTATGTTTTTGGCAAAAAAACCAAAAATCCTTCTGACCCCCCAACTCTCACTAGCTGACTTGGACACGTGGCACATTATGATTAGTGCGGGGCCTTAACCAATTTATTTCTCCATTTTCTCCTTTGTGGGCTTGTGGGCCGAAATTTTGGACCTTTGAGTTTTTTAGCCAAAGAGGCTAAGTGTCAACAATTTCTCCCTGGCTCCACGAGTCCGCTTCCTTCCTTCATCGGGCCCACGGGCCAAATATTTCCTTTGTGCCCCTTTGACCCAAAAGGGCTAGAAGTTCCTTGCAACTCTGCCATTTCCTCATCATTTCTTACCTCCGCTCCGGGCCTGCCTAGGGAAAATTTCCCCTCCAAACTCTGCCGAGCCATAACTCAAAAAATACAAGGAGTTATGAGGACTTCTTTACCTTTCTGGAAAGGTGGAAAAATTCTCTATCTGATGAAGTCATACCCAGAAAATTTTGAGTTGCTGAAGCATGCAAAAAATCCATTTTAAGTACTAGCAAAGGAAAAGGAGGAGGAGTTAACCAAAATAAGCATGGGATTATTTTGGATAACAATAATATCTTATTGGAATTTATTGATTGACACATCTATTTGTTACATTTAGGTTCTCCAAGGTTGTTCATGCTACACAAGGAAATGAAGAGGGTAAGCACAGAGATGTTGCAAGGAGCACAAGTAACACTTCTGATGGGCATTTGTTTGTGAGATTTGGTGAGGTGATTTCACAAAACATTGTTTGACTGTAATGAGATGGGGACAGTGTTGTTTCAAAAAAAAATCATCCCCACGAATCCTCTTTATCCCAAGGTCTGAATTTCTCAACAGAGAGCAGTGTGTGTAGTTAAGACAAAAATAAATGTAAATGTACATTCAATTACAGGTACATGACAAGAATAATATGATTATTGGGTTTGTGTTCTCTTATAAGTATATGACAAGAATAATATGCTTTTTCATGTTGACATGAACAAGTTACTGAATGACATTTTGAACTTAGCGTCCACTACCTTAGCGGGCAAATGTAATTGAAGAATATAATATTTCAAGCTAAAGAGTCAATATCATTTAATAAGCTAAAGAAAGGCATATTGAGTTTAGTTTTCATTAATATCTCTAATGTTAATCTTGTGATGAACTTCCACCTGGTTAGATGATTGAATTGATATAACAAAAAAAAGGTATAATAGTTTGGGATTGAAGTGAAATTTGTAACCTACTTTTTAACTTTGTTACTACTCGAATAGAAGTGTGACTAGCCTCATGGATGTTAAAAGTTATTCTTATTGGAAAGATTGAAAGATTTTTTAATTACTACAAAATTCCTTTTTTGTTGTAATTATAATATGTTGTTATTTGAATGAAAAATATTGACCATGTTTCTATAATAGTTTGATGTATTTCAAACGTCCTAGATCAATGGAGATCAATGACTACAATGCTTAAGTATAACATCTGACATATCAATTATTGGACCAAAAATATGCATTTTCAAAACATATGTTGTCTTGCAAAGGATTTCTGGAGGAAAAATTGGACTAAAGATTTATTCCCTAAGGTCAATAAGTTGAATTCTTCCTGCCTTAACTGGTATTGAATTGTAAATATTAGAGGAAAAAAATTGTAATTGTTTGAAAGATTGGTTAATTACTAAAAAAAATGTTGTACTTATAATATTTAATAAACCTTGTTAATATTAAAAATTTTAACGACATTTTAAAATCAACAAGACAGAGTGGTAAGTTCATGCGTCAAGGTTGGGAGATGTGCTTGTTGTGTGATTTTTTGAAAATATTTCTATAATTTTTTGCATTACGTGCTTTACATTGCTAAGAATAACCAGTTTCAAATTTTGATAGAAAGTAGAATGTACCAATACTTAATGTATAAATTATGAACATACCGTATGCCGACATCCACAGAATGCTAAAAAATATAATGCCCCTATGTAATGATATTGAATATATAAAATATGTATATATTGCAAGTATCCAATTTAAATGTTGCACATATTATAAATACCCACGTTAAAATTCAGATAGAAAACAAAAAAAAAAAATATTATGCATCAAATATATAATTCTTTGCAAAAACTTAGAGCGATATAGAATCATCTTATGCTTGAAAATATTACAACAATATATGTGGCATTTTGAAATATATAATATGTTGGATTTTTTGTTTGGAATATTTATTAGTGCTCACATTAATTATTTGTATGAGTTTACGATATTATAAATTTGTTATGTTACTAAGTTGTTACATGATTAGTGGTGGTTGAAACCACTCACGTAATTAGCTTATGTAGTTGTAAATATTATTGTAAGATCTCTTTATATATAGGATATTAGATTCATATAAATTTGGTTCTAAACTATGATGTATAGAGTGTCATAATACAATGATTAATATTATTATGTGTTCTTAATCACTAATGTTTATTGTGTAACCTGTGAATATGATTTCAATGAGTAGAATGAAGATTTTTTTGTTTAAATCTCTACAACTCTGTCCATATTCCATGATTTGGTATAGAGAAAAATGAAATCATGAGAATTATTTGGGGAAATTCATTGATATTCATGGTTTCCCATACATGTAATACTTTATTATCATTGTTCTTTAAATCTTCATTTTAGGTAGATTGATATAGTTCATTGTATGGTATTCACATTGAAGTATATAAAAATTTGGAAGGTGTAGAAGAGTGAAGTTCTGACTGATTGAGATATGTTCCACATCAAGAGCATTTGATTCCCATATTGAAATTCAAAGTTGGATGTATTTGGTAAATGAGGGATGTGTTTGTAGTCTCAGAGTTTTCTGAGATCTACATTTACCTGTCCGAGAGTAGCACTCAACACAATTTTGAACTAGATTGATGTCAACCGATATTTTTGCATAACGATGAAAAGTGGAAGAGAGAAACGTGTTTGAAGAAGTTAAGGGCGTAAATCACAAAAAATTGTAGCTACGCATGTATATTTTCCTTTTCAGCAGGAAAACACATGAAAAGAAGATCATACACCTACAATCTCAACAGATCTACTAGACTCAACCTTATTTACACCTCAGATTTTCTATATCTATGCATCATAGCTCTAAGCATTTTCTTGCACGCACATGCATTAGAGAGATGTGTTTCAATCATATTGCCATGAGGCAGAATACTTGCATAACGTCTTCTATATTTCCACGAAGAGATATCTGAATATGATCATGCCATATTCTCTAAAATTTGGGTTATTGGCATTATATTACACTCTCAACCACATATGTTCTTCTCTGGCACATATTCTCATCTTGTAGGGACATGTCCACTAGCATTGGATCCACTTCATACAATTCTTCATGTGACGGCTGGTACTTATACTTTGACCAATTAGACTGGGTGCTTCTATCTAAATCTACCTCCATCGGTGTTCCCTTTTCCTCGAACCTTATGAGGGTGCAGTTCATCCAAGATCACCAGTTATGGTATTTAAGAGTTGTTTAGTTTTTGTGTCTCTCATATTTTGTGAAAATATAGAGTCCGAGTTGAAGTGGTAGGATTAGGGTTCTGCATGCTGAGAGTAGAGAGTTTATCTACAGTGGGAGAGTTTATAGAGCCTAGCTGTTTGGCAGGCTTTAAATATGACTTCGCTCAACTCTAGTCTAGTTATTTCAACTACAATGGAGAGCGGTGATTCTGCAAAAAATGGCTCTGGGGAAACTCCCTCGCAAGTTTGTGCCAAAAGTATTCCATGAGGTAATGATCCTTCCCCTGATATTGTTTTACCACTTTCAAAATTTGATTCCGCATGTAAATGGTTTGAATAATTCTGCTTAATAGGGTATTTTGTTGGAAGGACTCCCTTTGAAAGTCTGCTTAAATCATGGGTCCAAACTGATTGGACGACGCATGGTATTAAACTGGAATCTATCCAGAACCTAACCTGTGGTTTTTTTTTCCTTCATTTTTCTAATCCTAGTCATGCTTCCCTTATCTTACATAAGCAGCAAACCTGGTATGTAAGAAGCTCCCTTTTGGTTTTGTCTCCCTAGACTAGGGACTTTGTAGTCTCTGACTAGATGGCTCTTAAGGTCCCCATTTGGGTTGAGTTCCCAGGGCTTCCTATGTCTTGCTAGCATTTTTTAGAGTGTATTGCTACCACCCTCTGCCATGTTATTTACACAGAGCCTAACAGGTTTTTTGCAGCTCGTCCGCAGAAGAGGATTTGCATAGAAATGGATCTTTCGAAGGACTTGAAAGAGTCCATTGCCATCCAGGTTGGTGATGTGTATTTCACTCAGAAGGTGGTATACATCAATCTTCCGAATACTTGTTTCCAATGTCAATATTTTGAGCATAAAATTTGGAACTGTCCCTTGTTGGCCACTCGCCGAGCCACTTCAAAGTCACTTGGCAATCCTCTACCTCAACCTAAAGAGGAGGGCTGACACACAATGGGTGATTGAAGAGCCAACAAGAACAAAGCCACTTATGTCGGGCCTTTGCAACCTGGTTCAGATATTCAAGCCAAGAAGACATTTCCAAATGCCTCCAACTCAGCTACAAAGTAACCTTCAAATACCAAGTTGCCTCTAGTTCATACGAAGGTTATGGCTAGAAGTATGGTTGGTTCTTCAAGAAAATTGGCTCCTTTGGCCTCAAACACTTAGCCTACACTTTTGTAGAAAGAGAGTGGTATTCAATCGTTACTAGTTTCTAACAAAGTGGTTTAACCATGAAAGCAAGCGGTTCGGCGTTCTCGCAGCCCTCCTCGCAAGTACGAGGAGGGGGATTAGAGCCCTAATAACTGACGGGATACTTAACTATCTAATTTCTTTACAGTTAACTAGCAATGGTTTTTGCAAAACAGTTTTGGGGCCCTTGATGGTTTCAGTGAGCTAGAATCATAAATGCATTTGGAAAATGTTTCCTCATGAATTGCTACTCATGGAATGTTCGGGGTCTCACAGACTCCACTCGTAAATACATAGTGCGATATTTTAGGAAAAGCTTCCCGGGTATAGATATTCTATGTTTACAGGAAATAAAAGTTACAGGTTTTTTGCTTGATTTTGTCACCAAGACTATTTGGCCAGACAGTTTAGCTTTCCTTAGCAACCATGCAATTGGCAGAGGTGGAATGATCACATTTATTTCTCTAAAGTGGTGGCTGCATTATGTCAATCATGGATGTGACCCTGACAACTACATTCTCTGGGTGCTATTCAATATTAAAAATATCTCCTTTGGGATTATTAATGTTTATGCACCCAATGACATGTCAGAATGGACGTCACTTTGGCGGTGGGTGGCTGACGACCTTCTAAGTGCACACTGGTTAATCAATGGGGATTTTAATATGGTTGAGCATCCCAAAGATAAAATGGGCCTTCTACTCATGAGATGGCTAGCTGGTGAAAGGGAATCTTGGTTTTACATGCGTAATAAATTTGGGTTTTATGACCCTAATTATTTACGTCACACTAGCACGCTGCCATGGTACACTTGGTCTAGTCTTAGAAATGGCCAAGATCAAGTTTTTAAAAGGCTATATCATGCCATGATCTCGTTACAACCTTTCTTTAAATTTTCTAGCTGTTACTCTCTTCTGGTGGAAGCTTTATCGACCATTGTTCTTTCCGACCACATTCTGATTCAGTTCTGGATTGAATGGAATTTTCAACTGCCAAAAATTAAAAAGACACCGTTTTATTTAAATACTGCTTTACTGCATCATGACCCAACTTTGGTGCACATCTACCAAATTTGGAACCTTGCACCTCGTCCTCTTGGTAAGGTGGGTTGGATAAGTTGGGCGAAAGATGCTATAATTCGGCTCAATAAATTCCTCTAGATTTATGGTGTTTAGCTTGCTAAGTTCCAGCAGCGGGCCTATTCCACCACCTCCACTGAGCTGAGTCGTTCGACAGTGGCGCTCAAACAAGCTCCTTTCAATGTTTCTCTATAACTCCAAGTGGAAAAATTGCGGCAGAAAATCCACATTGCTGATGACTACATAGCTCAAGGTGCTCAGATTAAGGCTTAGCTCCACTTGCTTAAAATTGGAGACCCTAACACCAAATATTTTTACTAGTGGCTCAAGACCAAGCACATGAACTAGCAAATTTCTGTTATTTTCTATGTTGGTGTTTAGATTTCAGACACTCCTTAGATGGTCCAAGCCTTTGTTAAGCACTATGTTCAGGTTTTCAAAGCACAGGATGAGTCTCCTAAGTGAAAATTTGTACTCGTTGAATGCCTCTCAGTAGTTCCTTGCAAGATTTCACCTGCTCACAGAGTTATCTGTGACAAATTGCTTACTTTAGAGGACTTATATGAATTTTTTTCCCTTATGGACAATGATAAAAATCCTAGAATTGATGGATTCCCTTGCGAGTTTTAAAATGCCCTTTAGGACATGGTAGGCTATGATTTGCTGCAAGTCTACCTCGAGGCTCTCCACTTAGGGTCCCTCGGTGCCCTTATTAATAGGGGTCACATAAAGATCATCCCTAAAGTAGGTGGCCCAGAGCTCATTTGCAATTGGCAGCTGATTAACTTGCTTAATGTTTCATAGAAAATCATAGCTAAGGCTTTAGCTCTTTGGCTTCAACCCATTTTACCCATTATCGTCAGTCCTGAGCAGACTAGTTTCATACAAAGCAGGTACATTCTGGATAATATTTTGGCTATCTAAGAAGGTATGTAGTGGGTAAGAACCTCTAAACAACTAGCCATTTTTGTCAAAATTGACTTTGAAAAAGTCTATGACAGGATTGAATGGTAGTTCATTATTGTGATGATTGAAGTGCTGGGCTTCGATTTAGTTTTCATCGCCTCTATCAAAATGCTTTTTTCAGATATCATGGCCTCTTTATCTGTTAATGGTCATACTTCCGAGTAGTTTGGGATTTTTCATTCTATCAGACAAGGTTTTCCTTTAGCACCTACTCTTTATGTGCTAGCCACTAAAGGTTTTGGTTTCCTCCTTTCCCATGCTCATGGTCAAGGGCTTGTGAAGGGTATTTAACTCCATTATGTGACTCCCCTTTAGCTTGTCAATGGGCATTTGCAGATGAATCCTTCCTCATGCTCTTGGAGGAGGAAGCGAATATCAACAATGCCATGCAATGTTTGGATACATATTGTTTAGGTTCAGGTTCTAGTATCCAATGGAGAAAAACCCAGTGCTTCAGGTAATCTTTTCTCCCTAAATCTAGTTGGCTAAATCATTTTGACTAGAAGTATATCTAGCATGGAGAAATTTTTAAATTTGTGGGCATTCCCTTTGCTTTCATGCTTCTCCCAGTCAACTTTGGCAATATGTTATTGACAGGGTTTCCCGTAAATTGGAGTACTGGATTACTAAACCTCTTTCACTTGTAGGAAAATTTCAGATTTTCTCCAAGATATTGGCAGCCACACATGTTTATTATTCTTCTTGCTGGGTTCTGGATAAAGCCTCTTACAAGAAAATAGCGAAAATCCTCAAAGATTTCCTTTGGGTTAGCTCGGACCTTGGAAAAGGCTTTCACAGAGTTTCCTGGGAGTATTGTTGTCTCTCTAGGGATTCTGGAGGTCTTGGTCTAACTGACATTGGCCGCTAGAGGTTTTCTCTTGCAAACAAGTGGATTATTTGGGCCTGCACTAACAACGAAGCTTAGAAAGTCTTGATTCACAACTGTATTTATCAAGGCTCCCCACATAGGGCGTAAAACTTGACAAGGGCTATATTTTCATAGCCTGCTCCTTATCAAAGCCCCAGTTAAGATTGTGAGCACTTTCGTTGTCAAAAGCATATGGAAATCTTGGGAGTTGCTCAAACCCTTTTTAATCTGGGAAGGGGATCGATTCAAAAATGGGCTATCCATTAATGACCAGAACATTTGGTGGTCTCCTCTCATCAATTTTCATGATGTTTCACTTGCCCAAGTGTTATGGGTTCATACTCTTAAGCTATGTCGATGAGGCTTATGTACTCTTAAAGACATCTTTTGCAGGCAGACCAAATTACTTTTCACTTCGCCTCAAGCTAAAACCAAGTTTCAACTTGCTTCTGTTGATAGAGACTCTTATTAGGAATTTCTTGATTCCATTCCTACCGAGATGCTTCACAAAGTTGGTGTCATCTCTCTCAGGCCTTGGTGGAAGGATTTCAAATGGTTTCCATATACCCCTTTTTTAAATTACTCCCCAAGCAAAGGTTATGCTCTACTCACCCTCAGGTTTCCGATGGTAGCTTTGCTAAGCTCTAGATAGTCCATCAATTCTAGATGGTCATCCTGGGAAGCTAGATTTCATACCATATGGAAGGCCATCATTCAGCCCAAGTTAGCTTGTTTTGCTTGGTATCTACTTTATCAAGGTCTTCCTCTTAGGCATATATTAGCTCATTACGGGATAGTTTCTCAACTATGCCCTTTTTGTGGGTACATTGAGATGCTCATACATCTGTTCTGGTACTGCCCAAAAGCTCAAGCTATTTGGGCTTGGATCCACAATTTCTTTCGGTTGTTTAGACCAACTCAATTTCATTGGCAACATACTTTGTTGGGGGATTCTATTTCCATTCCCCATGATTTTGCACAAGTGTGGCATACTTTCAGAGTGGAGATCCTTGTTTTTATATGAAAAGAACAGAATTCTATTGTTTTGTCTAATTCTGTAGTTTCTCGTATTCTTTCACATTATGATAAGGCCATGTTTATCTCGAATGTGTTCTTACAGATCCAGGACTAGTCCCGTAAGGTGGAGCTGGAGGTGCGGCACCTTCAGACCCTTCTCGATCATTGGGCCAGTGCTCCTTGCACTGTGGCACAAGAACCTCCTACCTCCCCTTCTGGGAGTGTTCGTCCAAGAGGGTGTCATGTCTATGGCCTGTCGGTAGACCAAGCACATCGTCATCGCTCTCCCAAGTGGTAGCCCAAGAAACGGCGTAGCCCTGTTAATCGCGGTGGTTAGGGTTCCCCTCACTGTTCTACGCAGTACAGTGGCTAGGGTTCCCACCACCACTCCCCGCCTCCTATGCAGAGGGATGGGTGGGACTCTGGAAAAGTTCCTAGGTTGGCTCTTGCTATTTCTCCTATCCAGAATGAAGACAAAGATGAAAAATTTGCTTCAGGTGGGCCGCCCCTTCCGGATGGCAAAGATCTTCCTGGTAGTAAGTTGGAGGATAAGGGGTCACCACCACCCCTTGACCCTATGTTTGTTGCTGCTACCTATTTTTTTGTATGTTTTTATGGCATTGTTGTTAAGTTCATTGTTGCCCCTTGGGCTTGATACTTTAGTATCCTAGCCATCACGACTAGTTTGATCGTGGGTTGTACCCTTTACCACCCATATTTTATGTAAATAGGATGCAATACTTTATATTAAGTAATATAGACTATTTCATCAAAATAATAATATAGAGTCTTTGCAAATACCTTTGACCCATTTTTTAAGTCAATTTGTTATGTTCAATAGTGTATTGTCTAAGGTCCCAATTTTTTATATTAAATTTATACCGAGTATAAAGTGGAGTAGTTATTAGAAATAGTCCTAGTGTTACTCAAGAAGGTTTTTTTATAACATCTTAAGTTGTAATTTTGTTGTCCTTAGTCATTAGTAGGTCTTATGTCCAAAAATCATTATCATTTTATTCACTGTGTCTCAAATATGTTTTTATAATTTTTAAGAGTCCCATCAAAAGTAATCAAATAGTTTGACTGTCAAATTTAAGAGTCAATTGTCGCCTATTATGTTGTTACAGTATCTTCTTGTGTTGTTTGAAAATTGTGTTGTCTAGTATCATCAAAATTTGTATTGTTTAGAGTCAAAGTCTTAAAAAAATTAAAAATTAAAAAAATAATTGCCTTACGAACGCATTTTTGGTGTTACCCAACATCCAGAAAATAATTTTTTTCACATTGGGGGGAGAAAAAATAAACCCAATGTGGAAAATATTGAGCTTCCAACTCAAATCCAACTGAGCTAGCAACATGATACTAGAGGATGGAGGCACATGAGGATGGAGGACAAGCAACGTCTTCTCGCTAGCCGCAAGCAACATGGCCGCAAAATGAGGTTGTGGCATAAGTTTTTTTAGTTCAGTGTTTGATTTCTAGTTGTGTGCAGTATTTCAGTGTTCCATATTTTAATAAGTGGAAATTTCACGTTGTAGGGCGGAACATGATATCAATGTTCCATTTCCATTCAATTTTTTTATTCAATTTGGTGAGCAGTTTTTCCTATGTTAATTCTCTGATGTGAAGATATTGAGGAAAGATGAGAGCACAGAGGAAAAAGTGGCATCAGGATTCTTGAAGAGGATGAGGAGGGGCTTATACCTAAGACAGGAGTTCCTTTTTGTGGACAGGGGCCCATTTTTGTCAAACAAGGGTTTGTATAGTTAACAGGGGTTCATTTCAGATGAACAAGGGTTCATACCAAGGTTGTTGGTCAGCCTTTTCAAAACCATAGAAGAACCAAGATCATCAGCATGCACGGGCGGCAAGCTAGAGAAGAAGTGTGATTTTTTTCTCTCATGTTCGCACTAAGGGGGGAATGTTAGGAATATTTATTAGCGCTCACATTAATTATTTGTATGAGTTTACGATATTATAAATTTGTTATGTTACTAAGTTGTTACATGATTAGTGGTGGTTGAAACCACTCACGTAATTAGCTCATGTAGTTGTAAATATTGTTGTAAGATCTACTTATTTATAGGATATTAGATTCCTATAAATTTGGTTCTAAACTATGATGTATAAAGTTTCGTAATACAATGAATAATATTATTGTGTGTTGTTAATCTCTTATGTTTATTGTGTAACCTATGAATATGATTTCAATGAGTAGAACACATATATTTTGTGTTTAAATCTCTAAAACTCTAGATTACAAATATAAATAATTTTTGAAGATATAAATAAGTTTTGTAGATTAATAAATTATTTAAATAAAATATAAACATTAAAATTTTGAAAAGCTATAGAATTTTTTTTTATTTTAATTGGTGGATTAAGGAGAAATTATTTGTTTGAATGAAAGGAATATAATTCCTGTAGGAGGCATGAGCTAATAATATAAGATGTTTTGAGCTTAGCACCCGCTAAGCTAGCCTAATAGTTCCGCAATATAATATTTTGACCTTATGGATGGCTAGCATTTAACAAGTCAAATATTAATATTGTTAGCTTAGCAGTTGTTAGCTTATGCGACACCATACTAATTGGATATTATCGATTGATAGGATTTAACATAATAAATTAAGATATTGTCATCATAGAATCTGATAGGTTATGCCACGACAACATATTTCAATGTACACCTACTATGTCTATTTTTTTTAAAAGGGTGAAAATGGGGGTTTTGAAAGGACCCGCATCCTTTTACAAAAAAGGCCCTTAAGGCAGAATATGGCATTGAAGCATAGAAGAGAGAAATCCCGTAGGCAACAAAAGACAAAAAGCCAGATAGGCACGACCCAAACATAGAAAATTTACATTTTGTGAATAGTTTCAAGGATAGATGTTGCTTCCACAGTAGCAACAATGGTGTTTCTATTAAATATAATAATCAACATCTTAGAGTTTTCTTGTTCCTTGAATTCTTATTTCACAAATCTATATTCATTGTTTTGTTCTCCAAAATCTGTTTGGTTTTCCTACTCTTGCATTACCATATTTTTTCGCAAATAGGTCATTTTAATCCAACACCAACACATTGAGTGGAAACTCATTCTTAACATGAATATCTTCTAGGATATTGCATTGACAATGCCAACGATGTCGAAGCCATTGCATTTTGGTGAGTATGTGTAGTAGAGGACTATTTGTGGACAATAATAAGGCCAAAAAAATAATATTGATTTTATCAAGTACACATGCTCATCAATTCCTGAGCACCACCATGACCATAAATCGATTCCGATATTCACTTTTTTTGCACAAATTGAGCCACCATCCATACCACCAGGCTTATTTTTCAAAACACAGTAGAACGAGTTCTTGGAAGGTGTTCTGGGTTTTTTAAAAAATTGCAAATATTCCTCTCATGTTTCTTCGGATCAATCTGCATCATTTATCTATCAAGATGTGCTCCATTCCATCCTTCTTTCACTTCTCTAACAAATCTTTACTATATTTCAAAATTATTTATTTGATAAACAAAACTACCTTCTAAAAAATATTGAATAACAAACTTGCTTCCGTTTAATTATCTAAAAAAACCCAGATGGATATAAGCCCTAATCAGCTATGGAAAATTTTAGATTAACATAATTTTGTAATTTTGGAGGGGTTGAAGGTGAGAGCACATACCTATTTTTGGCACGGAAATAAAATCAATACGTTTCTAGAAATTGAGCACAAAATTTTCGACGCTTGCCCTTGTGAGATTTTTCTATAGATGAATAAGCTTATGCATTGATGAAGAGAATAGAAAGGAAAATGTTAAAAATATAAACTCAAAAATTGTCTATTTATAGTGATATGTAACTGACAAATCCAACTGCCAATTTCATTGGCTCGTGAATTTATGAGGGCACGCGTATGATTTTACATTGTTTTATATTAAATGGCTAATTGATGGCTGACAACATTTACATGCTCCAAAAGGCGCACATATTTCGAATGGCACATGTACTTTTAAATGGTGAATTTTACATAGCTCGTTTTAATGGCTAATTAATGTTGAGGCAACTGCAACATTAATCAACATTTTTCCTTACAAAATGGTTATTATTAATACCACATTTGATATTGTAAATAATTTAAGTAAGAATTTAATATTATAATTTTTGTACTGTAAATAAAATCCCTTATATAATTTGGGTAAAATAAAGCCCTTAATTCTTGTGCTTGCAATTCGACCTCTACCTTCAAATTCTGAAATTCTAAAGTATTGATAGGCCACACTTTCACGGTTTGTATTCATACTAAAAATCAAAATCAAATGATCTTTTACCCTCTTGTTCCACACGAGATTTTTGTTCTCATTGAGCTCATCTTTACATCGATATATATTAAAAACAATAAAATTTATACAAAATAATTGGTATAAATAAACATTGTTTTGTATTTTTGAAAGGTAGTGTTGAAAAATTAACATTACCCAAAAATGGTTTGACTGGGGCCCATCCCCATATCTATATATAGGGCGCTCTCCACCTAGTATAATGCTAATAATAGCTAATATTTCCAAAATAATATGCCTTTCGTTCAATGAAAAATAGAAAACAATATCAAAAATTCTAGTAGCTAATGTTGAAGCAATTACTTTTGAATTCTTTGGAACTCTACCATAATGAATAATAGTTTGAATTCATTTATCTAGTTCGATGTGAAGGATGTGTATGTACTTATCAATACTGTAAAGTTTATGATGAAGGAAATAAAATTTAATATTTAATAAATATTTAACTCCCTCAATTGTTTTCAATTGAAATAAGTAATGACTCACCTAGAGTTATTGCACTTAGCTGTGCGAATCAAGACTCACACTTATTTGTGTGAATCAAGACTCACACTTAACTGTGCGAATCAAGACCCACACTTATCTGTGCGAATCAAGACTCACACTTAGAAGTGAGAGTCGAGACTGGCACTTAGAAGTGAGAGTCGAAACTGGCACTAAGAAGTGTGAGTAAAGACTCACACTTTGAATTACGAGTACTCTCACTTAAAAATGTGAGTAAAGAGAAGTGCGACTCGAGGCTCGCAATTAGACATGTGACCAATTGCACTTGTAAGTTCTATCACTCACACTTATACACTACTTTCAAAATTTATAAAAGACAATTACATATTTTTTTAACTATGCTTAATATATACGAATTTTTTTTTTATATAATATAAAAATTGACGGTCACCTTTTAAGCATGCGAGTTACACGTGTCAGTTCTATAAAATATTTGAAATTATGTTACGTCTAAAATCACGAAAAACGTCTAAACACCCATCAAATTTAACACCATTCGAGTCACATGTGTCAATTCTGTGAAATATTTGAAAGTATGTTACGTCTAAAATCACGAAAAACGTCTAAACGACTATCAAATTTAACAATATTCAAGTCATACGTGAAATTTCTATGAAATATTTGAATGTATATTATGTCTAAAATATAAAAAAACTTCTATACAACCATCAAATTTAACACCAATCAAGGATGTTCATGGATAGGATTTTCAACGTCAACGTTTATTGCTTTGCATAAGGCATGCATAAAGAGTCGTATATGTATGATGATATTAATATTGATATGTGGCATAAATGATAAAAATCACCTACACACTATCTTGAAGTTAACGGATTCTTGGATTATGTAATTTAGCAACTTCTGGGCTTATGGAGGATAGCAGTTGTGAGGCTTTATAAGATAGCGATTGTTTGGCTTATGTGGGGGATTCAAATAATAACAAAATAGAAATCCTAAAATAGTGAAGATAAAATCCAAATATTAGGATTTATATATTGGATTACAAGAGTGGTGAAATTGGAATCCAATATTAGTCAAATTGGAATCTAATAATAGTGAGATTAGAATCCAATAATAGTGAAATTAGAACTAGAATAAGTCCAATAATGATAATATTGGAATCCAATATTGCTACTAATGGATGAACCGATAATATTAATAATAGAATCCAGTATAGACAAAAATGAAATCTAGCATACGCACAAAACTGGAGATGGATTTCTTCCAATACTTTAAATAATGGAGTCTACAATTCACTAGAATATGTCCCGATTTAGTGAAATAAGCGTTATAACATGATATTAAAATATGAGTGAAATTCAAAAACATTTTCAAATAATCGAATATATTGTAAAATTAAATTGATTACCTATATATATGTATGTGGGGAGACGCTAGGAATATCTACAATATGTGTAGATCTCTGCCAAATAGATCCATACAAAAAAAATAATTCAAATGTAAGTAGCTGATAAACAATTTTTTTGAATAAAACATTAATCACAAATTACAATTTAGATTTTATCATCTAAAACAATCTCTCTCTCTCTCTCTCTCTCTCTCTCTCTCTCTCTCACTCTCTCTCTCTCATCTCTCTCTCTCTCCTCTCTCCTCACACACACACACACACACACACACATCTATACCTCAGTTGAGTGTGTCTAACGATCCATGTGGCCACCAATAAGAATTGTCGCTATGTCCACAACATCAACTAGTGCAAACAAAGATGATGCCAATGAACCAAGAGTCATGGTGTCAAGATTAATTGATGCACCATGACTTGGCTCATTCAGAAGCTGTTTATATGTCATATATGGATCATACGATTTGGGTTGGGAAGCACCATAATGCTCACCGCTGTACCCTACAGACGAAGCCTACACACACAGGTACACTTTGAATATTCCATGTCAGCACTTGATTATATATAACTATTTAAAGACTTGTAATGTAAAGTAATTTTGAAACAAAATATTAATTAAAATTAGTGTTCTCTCAAAACAGGGCTGTCCAAAATTGTTCGATTTTTATTTTATTTTGTCAAAATTGTCCACAAAAGTTAATTTTAAGGATAATCACCTCATAATTGAACGGTCATCTTCAATTGTCTTGTATTGGTCATTATCATCGAAGAGATGAATTTCATAAGTTTACATTCTTCAGTCAAGTTTTAACCCCATATTTTGAAAATATCATTGAATTTACCTTGATTGGCATAATCCATCTTTTATAGATGTGACCGGATGAAGGTTATGAATGCTTATTTTGAAAATCTCTTTGATGATGCAAGCCAAGGATTCTCAAGAGCAATAAGAAAAAAGAAACTGTTTTTGTTTGAATATTGTGATCGAGGCGTTTTGTAAACCATGCTCGTGTTGGAAATATCAAGGAGGTTGCTTTAGTTATGAAATTCTTGTATGAAGAGGATATATTGGAGGAAGAGATTATTTATGAATGGTTTGATACAGTCTCTGCAGTTCACTAAAACTTATAAAGAGACTCCATGAAAAATGTCAATAAAATATATGTTACGAGAATGTGAATCGAGAAATTCGCCCTTGACCGACACCTAAGGAAGTGTTCCTTAGTTCCAAAATTATAGGAATCTCCGCCTGATCTGACATACATTTGATAGTATCAGTTAAGTCGTCCATGTGGAAAACTAACGGAACGATTCTGAATTTCCATGTGTTCGCCATTTTCCCGATGCGGCCGATATGGAAGAAGAATTTGTGGCACGAAAGATTTTATCTCAGACATCATTTGAAAGGGGAGTCAAGAACATTTAGTACAATGCCAGTTATTCAATTGCTAGATCTGTTAGTCGTGTCATCTGATGCAACTGTTCTCCCCACTGAATATGGTGGATTAAGACTGTCTTTTGGAATGCACCATTTGAAGATAGTGGAGTTCATTGCAGTTTTATTGGGGAATGGAAATGAAGTTTCTTGTCAGGGCCAACAACACTTACACATGGTAGATCTCCACCAAGGACTGGTTAAATAAATATGGCATCAATTTTTTTGATATGAAGATATGGACCCAAATATTTGTGAACGAATTCGTCTTCGTTGGAGTGGTAACCAGATACATGTTATAGTTGGCACTGTGGCGTTTGGCATTTGTTTGCACGCGAACTGTTTAATAAAATGCCTCAATAAATTATTGAAGGAAATTATAACTGGTTTATTCATGCGGATAAGGAAGGATATTTTTGCAAAGATTGAGGCCATATTTACCTCTTCCATTGCTCTAGAGACAAGCTCCATGACAAGAAACAATCCAATCTGCAGGACAGGACGGTCTTCTCCTACTTATTCGAGATACTATGGACTATGCCTACATGATGAACCATATAAAGTACGTGAGCTGTAGATGCATGTGAATTGCTTAACAAAATGTCTTAATGAAATCTTGGCCAGATGGCACGGATCTCGTCTTCAAAGAAATTTAAATGTTTGGAGGAGTATTCATCTCCAAACAGGAATCCTTTGGTTGAACTTCATTTTGACGAGAGTAAGATTGTAGGGTTTGTTGGAGGGGACATTTGCATTTGGAAACATTCAATGTGTATATTGCATGTGTTATGTTGACCCAGAAGCAGCTGTTGGATGCGAGGATGGAACGGTTTGCATTTTTTATATGCATAGTAGTCTAAGCTCTCCTATATATTTAGGCAACATGGCGGTGTATTGACTTGCCTATTCATGGTTGATGAACTGTTTTTGATCATTGGTTCTTCCCTCATAATCCTATCTATTTCTGACATAGCTTCTGGGCAAAAAATAGCTTCTCTTCAACAGTCTACTGCATCCACAGGTATAAGTTGTCTTTGGGTAAACCCAGGATCGGTTCAAGTTTTTTCAAGAACATCATCGGGTTATGCATATAGTTGGGATCTTAGAAGCCCACAAGCCACTATGAGAGATGCGAGTTAAGTCCCAATGTGGTATATTCTATTCATTCTCTAGCAATAGATTCATCAACACTTGTGTTAGGTGGTATAGATGGTGTCGTATGAATAATCGATGATAAAAGTGGAGAAACCCTTTCAAGCTACGTGCCAGCTGTCAAAATGACCACTATCTTTGGTGGGTTAATTGCCAAGCAGGGATCAAATTTCAAGGCTAGTCAAAATTTTATCTTGAAGGGCTCATTTTTAAGTAGCCCTTCAATGATGAAAAGCAATTTAAAAATTTACACTTCATATGACAAAAGCAAATTTAGTACATACACGTCCTAAAAGTTAAAGAACCTTTTCTTATTAAGGTATGTGATTATATGAAAGTATAAAATATTTTGGTCCATCATGGTTCATGGTACTATGACTACAATAATTATAGGAAACATGCATGACACATTAAATTCAAAACCCTTTTCAAATAACTCAAGTGTTTTCCATGCGAAAAGAGTTAATAATAAATATACCAATTCATACCAAATGTGTTACGTCTAAGAAGAGTAATTCCACTTAAAATCTAACATAATACATGTCCTTAAAATATGTGATTTAAAGGGTATATGCACATTCGCGATATTTATGGGAGTATTGCCCCAAAACAAACTTCAACGTTAAATTCCTCTTACCAGGTATTGGAATTGTAATAAATATTTGCAAATACAATTTGACTTTAGTGAAAATGTAATAAACAAAACATTATATACATTATTCACAGATAGACTTTATTCGTCCTATAACTAATAAAGTACAAGTTTGCATATTCAAAGAGGCCCATAAACCTTACAAAATATATGCTCATTGCAAAAGAGGCTTTAAATATTTCATATAATTCCACACATCATATGATAGCATTCCAATCTACCTCATTTAGAGCATGAGGTGCACAAAGAGAGAGAAACATTAATTTATCAAATGAATTGAAAGAAAGCTTTAGATATATCATCATTTTTTATCTTGTGTAAGTTTTGAGAAACCCCTCTTTTCATATACTGTTGTGCATGCTTATTATTAATAAGAATAAATTGTCATACTCGTATCAAAGATGGGAACCATTGAAACAATTCAGGTTCACCCCCACATTTATCCCATGCTCCAAACATTTGGTTTTTTGGATATGATTTTATATACTAATACAAACAAACCCATCCATCTCACCCTGAACAATTTAATATTTGTCAACAAAAGATGTAAGTTCACGACACTAAAATTTCTCATATAAACATGTTTTTGTCCATATTTTCATGTTTGTTGATCTCTATCATTCATTTCCTCGTAATAATTACAAGGAATAAAAAACTTAGAAACATTAAAGATAGGTAAATTTGTGAACCTTGACATCTAGAGAATCAATTACATTCACTATAAAATATTTTCCCTAATGCAATACAATTATCTACTGTTCCTTGATCTTTGTTACTTCAGGCAATCTCTCAAATCTCAATACATGTATATGAATCATAAATATTTTATTTAAAAAATCAATATTTCCTCCTTGTGTCTCTACTTTAGAATAAGATGATATAAGTACAATACATACCAAAAATATAGCCTGATTTGAAATATCTTATGAAGCATGTCAATTATAACTATCTAAAGAAATGTTAATGGACAGTAATGTCAACATGATCCTCCTAGAAATTTTTTGTTCATCTTATTTAACTCAGTAAGAACATCTGCAAGTAAATTGGATGCTAAACTGCTAGTTGATTTTTTTTTTCCAAATCATACATTTTTTTCTTTTCTAACTCCCATTCTTTCAATAGAGTAGACATGACCTTACACAGAGTCTTTTCATGATGTTTTCTCTACAGAGAAAGTTAATTTGATGGATTTGTAACATGTATTCAACCTAAAAAATTTGAAACGAGTCTGATTAGCTCTGTTAATGCTTCATGTCATTTTAGCAATATTTCCCAAGTCACATGAATAAACTTTGTTTATAAATTTATCAATAAATTGTAACTCTGGAAAATAAGAAGAAGCATCATTTGTTGTCAATGCTTCTCGGTGAGCTACACAATGAATATCTAGTAAATGAGGAGCATTTCAACAAAGCTTAGTAGATAAACTTCACGAATACCCCTCATTGCAAAAACCCCATTAGATCTAAATTCCACTAGCTTCATCAAGGATAATCCCATCTCTTCTAAAAGAGTAATCACAGCATCATACATAGATTGATATGTACCATCCTTTATTTGAAGGAGGGGTATGAATTTTGTTACACATTGACCTCTCCCTTCATTAGTCAAATATGTAATATAAACTATCAAATGTTGGTCCATAGTCAAATCAGTGCTTTCATCAACTAAAATTGAATAAAATGGACTACGAACAATCTCATCTATTAACTTTTTCCAATATACCTCTTTAACATCTTGTAGAAACTCTTTTCTCAAAAGTAGTATTTGTATATGCTAAGTATTCATCTGTTAGAGGCATGTGTGAAGTTCCCTTGTACCTGTTCAAATCACAAATTGGGTTATAGAGTTCTAAAGGCAAATCATGGGTGGCAACAAAATATATATTTTCAATCACTGATATGATTCTCTCATTTTTAGCATCTACCATGAGCTCTACATGTTTGGTTATTGGAATACTAGTTTGTTTAGATTCCCCTTCTAAATGTTGTGAAGAAAATTTATGAGGCTCTGATTTTGCATGGGTAATTAGACCACTGACTTGAAGGGTGGTGGTACTTCCATCTTTGGCAAATGGAGTATCTCTCTTATATTTTACGCACCAAGAACACTTTATCCTTTTAATTCCATTGTAATCTTTTATAGCATAAGCCCACGGAAATATGGTTTTCCATTTGGACTTGAATGTTCTTTTACGTTTCTTTGATACATGTTCCTCTTCTAGAAGTTCTGCTCCATTTGATTCATGTTCTTCATGTGGATTAACAACAAAGTCTTCATTTTGGGAATGAATTTTTTGATGTGAACGTTGAGGGAAACCAAATGCAACAGCAAGTGATAATTGTTTTTTATCCTTCTTAGGACGACCAATAGAAGCCATTTTCTCACAATTATACCTATTCATAGAAATAATTATAAATAAATATCAAGAATATTAAATATACAATTTATAAAAATAATCCATAGAAGGAAGACTTGATCTAATTATGATGTAGTTGATCAACATGCACTGTGGAAATGTGGCCAATGCACTATGAGAAGGGAGTTGAAACCACACAATAATCGATTATTAAGGAGTCATACCTATCACTAATTTCCAAAATATACAACCACAATCACTCTTCAACTAACACTAGAATATATCCCAATCTTAACCCATATGAGTTGTTCTCATATTCATTATTTTCTCACTCACAATATTATATTATTCTAAATAGTATAATTACACACAGATGAAAACTAAAAATCCATAAAATGTATATGTTGTAAGCATTAACCATTGTATATTAACATCAACTTACTAGTTACAAAAAATATCGTGAATGCATCAATTTCAAAATTTAGAAGGACCAATTCATTGGGCTTGCAAAAAAAAAAATTGATTGAATAATGTTTTTTTTAAAAAAAATTGGTAAATCAAAGAAAATGGTCACACTATATTCTTATATATAGTATGATTTGTTTAATAAGAGGTTGAGAGAGAGAAACGGAGGAGATATGTTAATCTTAGGAAGAATAAACAAAAATAGTGATATGAAATAAACAAAATTTTAGTGGATATTTTTTCTATGTAAAGTATGAAATTCAACAACATTTCAAATAATGTATGCCCAACCATTTGTTATTGGGAAAATGAGAAATTCTTGTCACTGATGTATTGAGATTTGTTTTCAATATGGCATACTTGGAGTATTAGAATTCTCAGTCATGTTGTAGATTTCCGTGGGAATGTTACGCACAAAATTTAGTTGAGTGATTTCATGTGCAAAGGAAGATGCCATATCATATTCCATGAATATCTATTTAGATTATTTGTTTATTCCCAAGAAGATAGTATGAATGCGGGGCTTTGTAAGAGGTTGTTGAAAAGGAGTTTTCAGTCATGTATTACCTATATATCCTTTTAGGTGTTTTACCTTCCTAAGGTTTGGAAAAGTTGGAGAAGATAAAAATCAACCATGAATATTTACATCCTTGATTGGAGAAGGAGAGACTAACCTTAACTATAGTTCCACTTACAACTTTCGTTCTGTCCCATGCCCTTTCTCCTCCTTTTCGCGTCTAGAATTTGGTTTAGGCTGTAGGCTTGTAGCGGCTCAAGATCTAGTGATCTATGAGATTTTCATTTGATTGTTTAAGAATTTTTACATAGACTGCTATTAAATGGACTTCCACTGCTAGGCTGCCAGTGGTTCAAGAAGTAAATGGAGTGGGAGTCAGATGCGAGGAGTTAGGACACCTCACAGCCTACAGGTCACAGTCACACCACTACCGTTACCCGTATTTAATAAAACTAACTACTAGGTAAGTTTTCAAGTGTCAACTGCCAGGTTTTCTTTCTAATTTCTACATGCCTGTAAATTCATAGAATATTTCTTGCATTAACATGCATTATTTGACCAAACCCTTCTTTTGACATTTTCATTAATAAACTAAACTTATAAAATGTCATTTAAATTTAATTTTTTGCATTTTTTTTTTACAGGGGTTTTTCACGCAACACTTCTCTGACAGGTTTGAGAACCTGGGACGGGCTTGGACGGGTTCAATTTTGATCCATGTTGCCAAGTGTGGTGTAGTAAAGTTAGTTCCCCCTAGATAGGATACCGAAGGATATACAAAATCCTATTACATGTGTTGTTGTGGGATTGGACAAGATAGTTACCACCCCATAATGATCAGAATATCATGATATGGAACTTTGAATATGCAAAAAATCAGATAAGAGTTTGTGTACCAATATCCAGGTAGAAAGGAATCAATAATTTAGAATCCATTTCACCTTACAATCTTGGAAAAATTAAGAGAACAATTCTAACTCATGTCAATAATTTTGTGTACAAGTTTAGTAAACTTGAGAACTGAGGTTAGGAGTAGGCTGAGTTGAAAGTAGTTTAATAACTACTTTTGGAAGCATAATGCCTATAAAAGGCTTGGTTGTAATTGAAAGTCCTCTCTCTCCTCTTAGAATTTTTAAGAACTCTTTGTATTTGCCTCTGTTGGGGAATGTTGATGTAACTTTGTGTACACAAATTTTCCTCTCAAATATAATGTTTTCCTACTTATACATTAATGCTTCTCAATTGTAAACTTTGTTATCATATTTATAATTGAATGATATCATTGAT
This sequence comes from Taxus chinensis, assembly GCA_019776745.2. Taxonomy (NCBI): domain Eukaryota; kingdom Viridiplantae; phylum Streptophyta; class Pinopsida; order Cupressales; family Taxaceae; genus Taxus; species Taxus chinensis. Next base: position 660,965,119 of record CM034153.1, on the reverse strand, counting down.
GTTGATCCTTTATAGTGTGATTGATGCCTAGGTGATCAGAATTTGTGATGATTGTCAGGGTACGTGGAATTTATGCCATATCAACATATTCTGAAGGAGATAAAGACTTTGTGCTTTTCAGTTTCACATTCATTGTTGTATGCCTGTGTGCCATATAGAGAATTTCCCCCTTTTTTTACTTCTCTACTTGTAATCTACACTTCTCTTTCTTATCTTTCCAACTTTGTAAGTATGGTGATCTTGTACGAACAAGAAGAAACCGTGTGTCCTTGATAGATAGATTTGCATAACTTTATGTCCCAATTTTATTGGTCTTTCCAGATGCTTACATTATTGCATTCTTCCCTTCTTTTTCTCTTCATTCCTCTTTCCCCTATGTCTTTCCCTTTCCCAATTTTTCTTCCCTTTTGTGCTTTTTTGGTCAAAAGCACCCAAAAATAAAACCCATCATACGAGGGGACCACCCCTCTCAAAAGTAGAGGAACTTCACCTCGTTGAAAGGTGAATTTCCCTAACTGTTACTGGTCTTTATGTGCTTCCATTGGGAATATTTAGTGACACAAAATCTAACCAAAAATTAGGTTTTAATTTTCACACATCAGAAAAAAAATAGTGTTGAAACATATGGTGTCACAAAAACAACATCAGGTGGTCCAATTGTACCAACTATGGAACTATATTCCTTAGCATGAACAGAAGATGTGCTACCCCTGAGCAGTGCTCTACTCCAAATAACCTAATACCCCCTAATAATGGAATGTCATGGTCTAATGCAATCACCCCATAAAGCTGCAATATGTTGGCAGACACGATGCATACTAGCCGACGCAACTGCATTACATCTGCAACTGCGTAACATCTGCAACTGCATCGACCTCAATAGGTGATATTACATTTGCACAAGAATATAACTCACTATGTGCTTGACTGCTACTGTCATTAGGATAATGAGTACGACATATGTGAAGGAATTGTCCTACACAGTCAAAAGATATAAGTTTGGTCTCACTAGCAATGCTCTTAAGACCCTCTATTGCCCCCTCATAGGCACTTTGAATAAGAGGTGCAACACAATCCTGAAAGCTGCCTGAGAAAGGTCGTGGCCTCTCCACACATTGTCTCACATCAACAACAGAAGGAGCTCGTTAGAAGGGGATTGCCTAAAAAACCCCTGTAATACATAGATTTGATTACTTGTATTAATTTTATATTACTATGTGCATGTTTTGTGCAATCAAGTGTAGGAATTACGAAATTGAGAGGCATCAATTTTTTTTCCTGGGTGTGTTAAGTGATTTAGAATTCTAGTTATTTTTTTTCTGATGTGTTTTTCCAGTCTCTCAGAGGGGGTCACTACTTTTATATAATTTGGTTTTCAGGAGGTGAAAATTTAATACAATAAGCTACAACAAATATTTCAAGATTGTGTGATTCGTGTTAACGAATCTATTGCAAATTTGGTGTTTTTCATAAATTATATCTACAAGCCTTAATTTGTGAAATTTTTAATGATTTATTTACATTTCCATAAGTTCAATTTTTTTATCAGGGATATGTTCTTCAAATATTCAAGTATTAAAATATAAATTTATTCTGCAATCATTCAGTAAAATTTTAAAATCAAATTCTACTATGTTTAGCCTCAACATGAAAGGTGCACACAATTTAGAGGCTATGGAAAAAATCCATACACACCATCAAAAAATCCTTGTTAAGATGAATAAGAGTTAGGATTAGGTGGGACTTCAAACATGATGTTTATTTCATTGAATCAGAAAGTGCACCAAAGTGAGTATAGTGTGCACAACATACATGATGAGATGACCAAAAATCAATCACTGATTAGATGAGCTCGATAAAACACTTAATCAATTGTTAAATTTTTAAATGAATGTGAAAATTAAGCCATATGTTACTAATGACCAAGTGAACAACCAATGATAATTAAGGAACCATGGATTGTAGACCCCAAACTTCATGGACTATAGACCAAAGACAGTTGGAAGACACCATGCATGATAATGCATAGGAACAAGAGGATTTTCACAATGGGAGATCTGAAGGAGAAGGATAGAAAAATATTTATTAGGTTTATATGAGGCTATAAATGGTGATTTTTAGACTTGTGTGTGGAGACACAACCATGGATAAGATGAGAAAAATTGAGGCTATCTTCTACTCAAAAATGTTAGAGGATGAAAATGTGATAATGTTTAAGAAGTTGAAGGGAATTAAAAAATATTTTTTTGAGATGGTTGGAGGATGTTACAATGAAGATAATGCATTTTTAGTGTTGAATATTTGTTTACCACAAATATTGGAAAATGAAGGTGACAGTGAAACCATAGATGATTTAGGGGGAGGATCCCAAAATTATATTATATGAAAGTTGACATCTGGAAAATTATAATTGATGATAATGATGCCAAATGTCTAAATATAAATTGAGAGATGAAAATTCCATCACATATTTTATGAGTTAAAAAATGAATCTGAAAATTTGCTAAGGGATAATACACATATTGATATTGTGAAAAATAAGGTTGTGAGGTTAAACATGTAGATTAGAGAGGGGAGGCCTAGGTTTTAAATGGTGGTCATGAGGAAAATATAGAAACATTGGATGAGTTAGGAATAGATATATAACACATCATACAAGAAAATACTCATGTGAAATTGATTGAGGAGGAACTGTGAGAAAAGTTGGAAGAATCGAATAAGAAATTTGTATTAAAACTTGAATTCCTACATAAGAAATTGATGAGTTTTGGGTTGGTAGTGGAAATACTATAACAAAAGGATGAATTTATAGATTTTGGGTGTATAAATGAGTAGGATACATTGCAATAAATAAAGACTCACACATTTTCTAATGAATTTTTACACAAAAATCAAGTGATGGTCAACATCTAGGAGAATTTTGGTTTGATGGGGAGAATCATGTTATGTGCCTAGCCTATATCTTGTACAGATATATGTGTAGGTTTGCTTATAAATTATATAACATTTATATTTACATTCATTATTTAGTTGTTCCTTAAGGAAAACCTAATTATATGAAGAGATACAACCATATTTAATTTCACTTTCCACCAAATGGTATATACGAGAATAAGTTTTATCTTAACAATTCGCTACATTTTGTTAGTGTAGGATATTATTTTCCTCGTATTTATTAACCTAAAATAAATCCTCACCCTTGGTGACTCATCTTTCTTAGGTGTATTGAGCATCATAAGAGTTGCTATGACATTTCTTACATGTCATAGTGTGTCATATGAGTTACATTCCCATTATGGAGTGTAACTCCCCTTCATATTCTGGGAATATTCTCATGGAGGAGTTACATCACACTCCTATTCATACACACCACTTGAGCTATTAAGAGGTTCATAATTTGGCACCATTCTTGTTTTTGTGAGTTAATTTCATATTGCATTACTTGTTAGTTCATTCTTGGAATTCATGTAACTACATGTTTGCAAGCATTCTTTATTAGAGATTCTAGTGGAAATTCCGATATGGTATCAGATAAATGCTAGTAAAACTTTTGTCCATTTTCATTAGTTGTGGTATTATTCAAGTTTTTAAATATGAAAAGTTTATGTTCAAATTTGGTTAATTTCACTATTGAGGGTCTACAAAAATTCTGGGGTGTTTCGAAAAGGCAACCAAAAAAAATTAGGGGTTTTTTGAGGATTTTTCAAGATCTGGGTTGTTCCTTGCATTTTTTATCCATTTGCATTTATTTCGGGCTTTTCAAGATGTTTGAGAAGTGAAAAAATCCAACTTAGTGTATTTTAGGATTTTCAAAGTACTTGACAAGTGAAAAAATATGACTCAGTGTATTTTGATTTTTCAAGCCTTTGGTGCACATTGCAAAAATTGCAACTTGCAGTCAAACCCTCAACCCATGGTTAACGGCCAATGTATTTTAGGTTTTTAGGCCTTTGGTTCATGATGACACAACTTGTAACTTGTAGTCAAACCCATGACCCCTAGTCAATGCAATAAGTTTTAGGTTCCGACACATGCTCAACAAGCTTTGGGTTTGAACATATGCTCAACAAAATTCAGGTTCCAACATGTTGCAGCTCAAAATTTCATCCTGGATTTGATTATGAATGACCAAGAATTATGAGGCAACATGGGACTATCTATCCATTGTGGGACCTGCGAACTGAGACAAACGTCCAGAGAAGGACGAATTCCTCTACCTAATCCTAATGATAAATTACTCCTAGGAATTGAAATGAAAGTATCTAAACTCTATTATATCATTCAAATGGACTAGAGTGAGAAGGAGATGCAAAAAATAGAAATCCTAAACTATAGAGGTGATAGGACCATAGAAAGGGTGGAGACACTCTCAGGTGAGTGGGAATGGGAGAAAATGATAAAGGAGAGGGGAGACTTGAGTGCCACAGTCCAAAATAACATTCAAAACATCAATTTTATGGAGCACAACACACTTTAGAACCTGTAAGGAGAATAAGAAATGCACAAAACACCTGCAGATGTAATTAAAAGGCAAGGAAAATGCAATAGAAACAAACAAGGGAAAATTAGAGCCACAAAACATGTATTTTATTGTTATACGTATGCACAGTTCATTATATTAAAGGAGAAGAAGCAAGGATCACCATGCAATATGTCCAAACATGAGGCCTGCAACTCACAAGTGTTCTAGAACCAGATTGATAGAGTTCCATTACAATGAATATCCCCCCTCTCAAAAATGAGAAGTTTACAATATATAGAACAGGTGAGAAAGAGAGAAGAGATAAGAATCCCAAAAAAAAATCTTTACCCACCAACAACATTCATTAACTCACTAGAAAACAGCATGGGAGACCTGCAAAACTCCTTTCCCCAATGTCCTTTCCTTGTGGAAGAAGAAAATGACGATACTGCATTAAATTCATGCTCCTAGGCAAACTAGAAGTGTTCTCTTTATCCTGGACTTTTTTTTTCCTTTTTTGCCCACCTACTTTCACCTAACTCAAGATTTTTTAATTCTATGGTGAAGAGGATGAAGAGAAATTTCCAAAAGTCCAATTTTATTTTTAAAAAAAGATCTATGAGTCGAAAGTTATTACCATTCAGATTTATGGGGTGCAATTGCTCGGGTTTCTAAGCTCACATTACTTTAAGCTTCGTTAAGATCAATTCCCGCACCACTTCTTTACATTTTCCTTTGACTCAAAATTTTGAAATTACTTGACTTAGAGAAACGAATCCTAATTACTTTGCAGTAGTGTCGGGTCATACTTCCACAATACCTTCTATCATTCCATGTTATGTGTTGTTTGGTGGGTACTTGACTTTGGAATTTCACGGCCTTAGATCTACAGTGCCTTAATATGTCTCTTCTTTGCAATGAGAATACCATGCACCAACGCCTCATACTCTGCCACATTATTGGAGCATGCAAATTGCAATATACGCGCGAAAAATAATTTCTCATCTTTAGGAGAGATGAGAACAACACCCGCACCCGTGTTGTTTCTTCTTCTGGATCCATCAAAGTATAGCTTCGACAGACCTAAGCTTTATTCATTTGACTTAACCACACGTGGAAGCACAACTTCTTTTTCAATGATGCAATAGGTTCTTAGCCCAATTTCAAGGGCTTTAAGATCCTCAGCATATAGATCAAACTTGCGGTGCCTTTCCACCCATTCACTTAGTACTAAATCAGGTATAAAAGGGGGAACATGATGCTCTTCGAAAACTGAAGCTTGTTCTTCTTGGATTAGGAAATTGGTTTAGAGAGGGGATGGGTCATATGACTCAACATGATAGGAAAATATTGGCTCATATTGTATGGTAAACTGGGTACCATACCTTGTTTTGAGTAACATATGTGACCAATCAGAAGACAAGTAACCACCCACTTTAGCAGTAAAATCTTTTGATAGACACAAGGCAAACAGGGGAGGTAGGTCAATGATTGACACATCTTTAGTTATTGTAAGACTTAGACATGCATGGAGGGTTAACTCAAGATCCTTTATAACTCATAGAGTGGTGACAGTTGAACCATCACGTTGCAGGACTCCTTTGGATAAAGGGTTATACTTAAGACCTAGGACATCAACAATTTTGTTAGGCATGACAGAAGTACTAGCGCCTAACTCAATCATGTAATTATGCACAAGGTATTTACATATGATCACATACATGTAAAAGGGTGGGGTTTTGACAACCTTATTTGCTTCTTCTATGCTTGACAGATATTGACAACAGAGTGCGGTTTTTGGACAACTAGATTAGCGTGCGAAAGTTGGGCCAGAGCTTCATGCAACAAGTTGCGCTGAGATGGAATGGCCAGGGCATCCCACATTGTGACATTCACATTTTTTTTCTTCATCTGATCCACAATCTTGAATGGGAGGCCCATTGACTTGTGCATTTGGGGCACAACAACATCTTTTCTTAATTGTTCAGGCGTAGAGGTAGGGGACTTAGCTTGTGCAGAGGCTTAACCAAAGGAGTAGTGTGCGCTACTTGTGTTGGAGCATTATGTGGAACCTCGCATCTAGGAATTTGTGCGCCACTACTTTTGGATGCCTTAGTTGCATCTATTCTCTTTTGAGGATTGGCATGTGTGACAGGAACTAAAGGTTGCACGCCCGAATCAAGCATTCTTTTCTTATACCTTATGTTAACAACAACCTGGGCGCGTGGTCCATTTCCCTCATCTACAGCTTGATTAATTACACAGAAGTCTTATGCGCCAAAGAACATAAGGTTGGCCTCAAGAGGAACTTCTTATTTTTTATTTATTCTCAGACTCGCTTTCTCTTCTGGAAGGTTCACAATTGGAAGTAGCATGGATCATGTAAGCCTGTGCGCGCACAACATTGGTGCATTGATATTGATTGTGAGGCATGTTGTAAGGAAATCACCATTCTGACTCTTGAGCCATGTTGTTCTGCACTTGAGCTAGTGCTTGGCTTGCGTTGGACGCTAGAAGAGGTTGCGCTAGAGGAATAACTTGCAATGGCAAGTGCGCATTAGCATGACATCTATCATTTTTTTGGTTCTTCCCATATATCTGGTTTGCATAGTGGTTCTACCATGGATGATTTTTTTAGTTATTCCCTTGATTAGTATTGTTTTTAAAGGCTTGCATCTGCTGACTCTCTAAAGATACAACTTTATTATACAAGTTCCTAATCAGGACCTTCATTTCTTCATCCTCCTTCTATTGCACAGGAGAATATGATGTGGCTGCAACAGGTTGAGTGCTCTACTCAGGAAGGGGTGAAACAAAAGGTTGGGATTCGTGAGGCATCTCTAGGAATAAGGGCACAGGAGGCCTAGGAGCTAACTTTCTCTCCTGGATGAGGCTATTCTTTGCCCTTATTGCAATGTTATAATTTGCAGGAAAGGTCCTACCCCCATGGATTGAATCATGACTGAGATGTCACTATTCAAAGCCCTTAGATAATATAAGAAAGCATGTTGAGCTATAGGCCTTACCACTTGAGGGATTTTTCCCAAGTCTTCTAAAATCTGATATTGAACTCATTCATTTGTTCATTGGGTGCCCTCTTTTTTGTATTCATTTGCTTCACCAGTGATAGGTGATCTGAATTGTCTTCAAAATGGTTGCATAGAGTTGTCCTAAGCTCATCCTAGGTGGTAATAGGTGCAAGTCTCAAACTTTTGTACCACTGGAGTGCTTTTCCCTTGAATGAAGTCACAAGGATCTTGACCGCTACATCATCATGTGTCATCAAATAGATGGAGCACACATTGGCTACATCCTAGATGTGTTCAACAGGGGTGACTTGATTATCACCGGTAAAGTATGGAATACTCTTGAGTGCGGTTGTTGCTATATCATGTTGTGCATTCAGAACAAGAGGACTTCCGCCAATGAAGTTAGAAAAGTTCGGTAGAGGAGGAGGTGGTTATAGTGTCATGGTATCATGCGCAGGTTTACTGAGAGGAGAAGTGGAAAGTGCACAGTGCGCTGGAGATGGAGATACGCATGTGGGAGTTCTGCTACATGTTATTCTCGAAGATAGTTGGAGGTACTTGAAATATGCTTCAATTGTTGTGCTTTGTCTGGTATGCACTCTTCTCATGAAAGGCACTCAGGACTGCTAAAAATAGTAGATCTAGAAGTATTGGGAGTCGCCAGATGTGTTGAAATAAACCTCCAAAGGTTGAAATTCACCAAGTCACACACCAGAACTTAGTAATAATGAAATTTAAGCTTTCGATGTTTGTTCCACCAAGCGTGCCAGAAACTGTTGGAGCTCAAACTTTCCCCCGTCTCAGATCAAGTTGAACTGAGTTGTTAAGGAAACAATGGGATTGTCTCCAAGTTGTGGGACCTTGCACGCTTGAGACAGACCTTTGGAGAAGGCCGGTTCCTCTACCTATTTATATTGCTATTGCTACTCCTAATGCTGAAATGGAAATCCTAAGCTAAACAAGTCAAGGGACCAGGGATAGAAGGATATGCAAAAAGGGAAAACTAAACTAAAGATGGTGATAGCACTAGAAAGAAGGGGGATGAATACGATTAGCTTTGAGCGAAAATGAGGGAAAATGCACAATGGAAGGCTAGACAAGCGTAACACAAACCAGAACGTAGCTGAACAAGCATCTTCATGAGACACAATCAGAAAAAGAGATGCAAGGGATGTGAGATAGCACAACAAGCACTCAATGTAAAAGAGAGGCAAGGAAGGAAGAATAAAAAACAGGTTAAGGTAGAGAATAACAACAAATCAATGCTTCTATTTCTTACAGGAATGCACAGTCCATTACAATGGCATCTGAGGCCGATATCCACATGCAAAGACCAAATATAAAGGTTTACAACTCAAAAACGCAAGGCAATTCCTATACGAACTGAAAAATATCCAACCCTTGTCAATGATAAATGCTCTTAAATTTATAGATGAATCGATGAGAGAAGAGGAGGGAAAATCTGATTTGAAAACTCAACCACCAACAACCAACAATGAATGCCTGCAAATCCATCAGCAAATCTATCAAATGCACTACCCCATGTCTGTTTGGCGTGTAGGAGAAGGAAGGAAGGAGGCGTGGAAACCCCTTACACTCAAGCATAAACCAATGCATCCATCATTTCAAGTAATCAAAATGAAAGAGTAGAGAGAGATAGAGATAGGGAGAGAGAGAGAGAGAGGGAGGGAGGGAGGGAGAGGGATATAGAGAGAGAGAGGGAGAGAGAATATTTATTCACAATTCACACTTCCACATTCATCAACATTTCACCTTTTTCTAGAGAAAGAGTAAGGAAGAGAGAGAAATACTAGGAGACATTTTCTTTTCTATTCACAATATTATAACCATTTACATTCCATATCCATTTTCATTTCAAATTCATCAGCATTTTCAATCCATTACCATTTTCAGGACCAACCACAATTTCATAGTTATATCTAGAGAGAGAAAGGGAAGAGAGAGAAAACATCATAAATTTCAAAATAAATTCATACAAATTAATGTATTTAATCATACCCTACACAATACTATGGTGATCATATAAAAAGGCTTTCTCGAGTAATTATTATTCAAATGGGAGTCTCAGAAAGATTTCTAGCTAAAGTTACAATTTGCAAAAATTGACCAAATGGCTAAAATGGGTACAATCTAGGTCTCGAAAACACTTATTTTAAGTGAACAAGCAAAAAAAAATTAATTCCCACTAACTCCCCTATATACGGAGAATTCATTGGATTTGATGGAAGTTGATTACAATGAACATGGATCAAGTTGCAAACGTGATTTTTGGGTCGATTGCCATAAACACTTCAAACACTCTTGGTGTATAATGAACAGTGTTCCCTAAAACCTACTTGCAAAACTAACTTTTGAAAGTGTTTTCGCAGAACTTAGATTTGGTTTCAATTCTCCTATTGTTGTTCTAGAGGTAGGTGGGGGTGGTTTTCAGTTGTCCCAATCGAAGCGGTAACCATAAGTCAAAACCGATCGTGTTTTCCTAAAACAGGAACGTCATCACAAGTGACTAAAATGCTAAATGGGCTTCGAAACTCATCTTGTCAAGGAATAAAATTGATTTCTTCAACTTGTTTAAGGGCCTTCGTGGTGTACTGGGTTTACAGGGATCATGTTAGAGGTTTTTCTTGGCGGTAACAGTTTGGTTTGGTGATCCTTATGCACAATTTTTTAGTTCAAATTTCTAAGTTTTGAAAGTTTCTGACAGTGTAAAGCTTTTTATCTATTATTCTAGTTGCATTCTCTACTATTCAAAATATTTAAAATCAGAAAGCAAGAATGATGAAATGCAGAATTTAGTGCAAACGAAAGGGAGATCCATACTTGTTTTCTAACGTGTGCTGGAGGCTTCCCTTGGGGATTTTTGCCATGTATTTTGATTACCGACTTGCATTCTCTTGAAAGTTTTTCGAAGGCCATTCCCAAAAAAAACTTATTTTATGCTTACTCAGCGATCTTGGCATTCCATGAAACCACGTTTTTTCAAACGCATTTTTTCGAATAGTTCATGCTTCCACATTTTGCAAACTACAACATCTACCATAAGCGGGAGTTTTTGCAACTTCGGGGAGCAATGCAAATAGCGCGGAACCCTAATGGAGGTTCTTCGGCAGGGCAGGGCGTCGCTCATGGTTCCAGTTCAGACCATCGGGATGGCGATCGCGGGAATGGTGGTTGCGGTCAGGGGAAAGAAATTTCAGCGACAAACAAGGGGTCTGTGTCCCCGCGCCCCCCCACCCCCTCTCCCCCGGAGGTAGAAAAGACTTGATAGTCATGCGGTATTTTCTTTCCCCGAGTCAAGAGGACAGGCTCGCATGGTTAAAGCTTATGGACGCCAAGGGACTGTTAATATCTAATCGAGCGCCCCCGAAACCCTCAGCTCGGGTTGTCACTCCAATAGTGCTAATAAAGAGATAACCCAGGGTTTCGAAATGATAGAAAAAATTCGGTTCCTTTGGCTAAGGGCGCTGCTACTGAAAGAAATATTTGTGGGTGAGCTGAATCCATTAAGACAGTAGCGCCCAATGTTTCTTCCTTTAAAGAAGCAATTTAGCAAAAAGCTCCCCAGTCCTTTCGTTTCGGCCGCCCTACATCGTGGATCTGGGCTAAAGAGGCTCTTCTCTTGAATGTGGAGAATTCGAAGGTATTGGATCATCAACAATCCCTGTCCCAGCTTGCAGTCATTGGAAGATTCAATGGTATGTGGTCATCTTCACCTGCTCTTTCACTTTGGATTTCCGAAAACTGGTCTGACAATTGCGAAGTCTCCTTCTACTCCAAGGGTTTCTTTGTGGCACAATTTAACGAGGCAGCAGAGTACAAAAATACTTAGCGAAAGGTCCTTGGTTCTGGGATAACGTGGGATTATTTCTCATGCCTAAGTTCCCAGAACTCGATCCATTGCATTTTTGACCTGTGCTTGAGGATATCGGTAATGCGTTGGGAAATTTTTTAAAGGTGGATCAAGCTGGGAGGTTGCGGGACTTTCGCACTTATGCAAGATTTTGCACAGAGATAGACTAAAGCAAGGGGTTGCCTGATAATATTATATTGCAATTGGGGAACTGCCAACATGTCCAAATCCTAGACTACGAAAATACAGCCTTCAGATGTCGTTTATGTCAAGCTCCATGTCATTTGCAAGCAGATTGTGAGCAAAATAAGAAGAATCAACGAAGAAAGAGTCCGTCGAACAAAGGAGGCTAGAACAATCATTTTTAGAGTATGGTTCGAAAAGTAGATCATAAAGTGGTTTCTGGTGAGGTTCAGCGAGCAAATTCCGGAAACAGTCCCAAGGGACCGGTTAACATGGCCCCCTCAAACAGGGCAGTAGAAAAAGGGACAATAGTAGGTGGCGTGAAGAGGGGTCATGAGTTTGACAAATCAGAAAAAATCTGACTCAGACAATGAACTCAATATGGACCCCTCCAACGATCTCACTACCACGTTGGTGGTAGTTTCTGATCAATACAAATGGTATGAGGTCAGAAAGAAAAAGGGCAAGAAGGGGAGATGCAAATTTGCTCGATTTCTACTCTTCGCATGATGAGCGGTAGCTGTTAGGAGTCTCTCTTGCCTCTTCTTTGTTAGTTTGGTTTTGTTTTCGTTTGTCGAACTTGATTAGTTGCTTCTTTTGTTTTTTGTAACTCGGTTCATAACTCCGGTCAAAAGTGTTTATCTATTAAAAAAAACATCTAACATAAACTTGTTTTAAAGAAAGCTCTCTTTCCACCACACGATAAGAATATGGCGACAAGGGTGAATAGATCTGTTAGGCGCCCCTTTCAACAAACCCATTATGTGTAAATATAGTAATCATTGCAGTCCGTGAGACCCTATTTCTTTTCCACATACCTTGTCTAAACATTCAACTTTTCCCTAAAAACATATGTAAAAGTTTGTCAAGTGCAGAAGCTTGGTATATTCCTGTAAAGTGTATCACCAAATGAAAGAACGAGATAGATTAGCATGGAGTACAATTAATGCACCATGCAAAAGACAGGTATTCTCACACTCGCCACAGCTTTAATTGGCATGTCAAGGATAAAGTTTAGGGTCTCCTCAAGATAGATACGCAGCCAGGAAGACCCACACAGCAGCCCACCCAGAATAGAAATCCACTAAACCACCACATGTTTAATTTGTCATTATGGCTATAAGTTGTAGAGTTTCCCTGAGATAGCTAGGAAGGACACGTGATGGTCCTTAAACAACAAAACACCCCCACCACTCGAGCATTTTCAAAACCCACCCATTGAACCTATGCACCTACTAGTGAATAACACAAAAATGAAGCTTACAGAGTGTATAAAATACTCGAAGGGACTTCAGGGCCAAATTAAAGGTTGGGAGCACCCTAGGCAATAGTTTGAGTGGACGCCCTCCTCACAAATTTAGTTAATATATTTTTACCCATAAAGTAAATAAATAAAATATGTTTATATTCTTTTATTTTTAAATTTACATCATGGTTATAATACAATAATAATAATAAATTATTAATAAATTATCACATAAGGATGAAAAATATTTCGTGGGTGGAAAACATTAATCGTAGCGGATGCTCAAAATGCAAAAAAAATCAATATTTTATACAAGGCTTCTTACAAATCTGATTTAGCCATATCAAGTAGGTGACAGTAATTCTATCCTGAAATAAAGCACCATTTCTTTGCAAAGAAACAAAAATGTTTATGTAGCTCCCATGGTTTTGTGAAGAGTCATATTTGGACCAAGCCTACGAATTCCTCCATAACAAAATAATAGAAAATTTTCCCAAAAAATTAAGAAAAGGAAATAAAATACTTTTTTCCTTCAAGTATACTCACCTCTACTAGATACACCAGTGACATTATAAAAAATACATTAACCTTTTTCTAGAACAAACTACACACCTACATAATCTGGAGCTACATTAGAGAATGGGTAACAATACCAACAAAATCACATGTGCTTATAAATATGTGATTTTTTTTTTACTTGCAAAAATATTACAATTTTGTTTTATGGGTATGCGTGAAATTTATGTAACTATACAATAATATCTATAAATGAGTTGATCAATATTAAATCTTCAGATAAATTATTTTTAAGTTTAAGTTCTAAAATTAATCAACGAAAAGAAAAAAATTAGATTCAGGCGCCCCCCTGACTGTTGGCGCCCTAGGCAACTGCCTAATTTGCCTAAGGCTTAATCCCCCTCTGAGGGACTTCGTGTAGAGAGATCTCCACTCCATTATGCTTCGTTGGACGTCCATAACATGTTCAAAAGCTCCTATTTCGCACAGGCAGAGAGCATGTTGGAAAATGTGAACTGTTTGGATTGCATTGGTGAAACAGCGGCTCTGCTTCGTGAGGATGCCCATGTCCTACTCCAAAGCTCCCATTTTGGAACAGACAGGGAGTACGTTGGCTAAGTGTGGATGGATCATGTGGATTTATCAGGAAGAAAACGCATAGTAGAATTAAAATAAGAAAACCTTAGGCAACAGGTTCTAGTTTTAACTTTATTTCTTTTGGCTTTTCCGCTCGTTCTGGCCCCAGTTTTTTAATATAATGTGCAGTTCCAATAGTAAATCATATGGTTTACTTAAACTTTTGTCACCCTAGATGTAATTTTCTTTGGCTGACCACTTCTATTTCCAAATAATAGTGATTGTCTTGATATGAATGTCTTACATGTTCCAAACCTGTTAATTAGCGTAGAAGCGAGCAGGTTAACAAAAGAGGATATAGTAGCAGAAGTGTTAAAATTGAAGAGGAATGGACATATTAAATAGTTTCTATTTAATTTTTATATAAAAATAATAATTGACAATAAGGGATTTAGAATAACTTATGGCCTGAGGCCTCTCTGAACTTTAGACATAAACATATATATACAGACAACGTTGTGCAAGTCAATTATATATATATATATATATATATATATATATATATATATATATATATATATCGAGTAGAAGTTATTTATAAAAACCCCACAAATTCTCTTTTAAAAAAAGGATTTAGTTTAAAATTTTATATTCTATTTAAAATTAGATTACTAAATATGGCTAGTAATTACCTTGCACGGGTTTTAAAATTAAAACAGGTTAGATGAGGTGGGGTGTATATAATGGGGAAATATGTACCACTTCGGTGACTAATGGATTGGAGACTTCAATTCACACCTCTTTCCATAACTTAGATTTCAGATAAATTTGTCAATTGAAACTTTGATTTTAATTATATACCACAAGTGAAAGTTAGAATATCGACTCTTATTATATAATATAGCAAATGTTTACATATTCATGTGGATTATAAGGTAGTATAGGTCTTATATTTATCTTTATCAGAAAAACATGCCAATATGTTCACTCTTAATGTAAACAAGAATTGTGCAACTAATGTAATATGTTTTACAACTACCACGAAATATATAACTATTGTGTGTGTTTTACGTCATAGGGGAAACCATAAGATGTATGGTCAACCTAGGAACTATGACACATGGTCATGCATTTTGAGAACCAGCTAAGTTATGAATAAAGGGATCATGAAAGTGGACAAGAGTACAAAGTTAACATATCCACTTAGAAATAGAAAAGAGGCAATCAATAGGTTATAACTAAAGATTAAGAATATCGTTACTTGAGTCTAAAGGACCATATCTGGGAAGTAAAGGATACACATATATTACTTCTATGGTGTATCAACCAAATGAAATAAGGAAACATTTCAACCTCATGGGGAGCTATGGTGGGCTCCCTAACTCTAGATAACAGAGTAAAACCCATGAACACCCATGAGGATTGGTACTACTAGCACTGATCACGGGATGTTAGAATCATCGAAGATAATAAAACTAAAATAGTAGCCTCAAAACATTAACTCGAATGGGTGGTATAGGACACTCAGAAGGATTGATGTTGTTTGAGTTATAACAAAAATTGACCAATTGTAGCTTAGGGATTAAGATGTCTATTGTATAATTGTCAGTTGAGAATAGAGTATATGAGAGACGTGTTAAGATTAGGGGTGATAATACAAAGGTGATAGATAACCTAGTGCATAGAATCACACATGTCAACTGCTAGGAGGGGCCAAAAGGTAGGTTGTGGATTGACACATGGGCTACCCTGTTGGATAATCACTTTAGATTATTCATGCTCTAGCATTCGATGGATTTCGGGGATTAGGTGGGTACTTACGGATTTTCGTAGACTTTTGGCTAAAATCAAAATCATCAGGTTATGATTTTAGGATGTATATTATTTCTACCCCATTGATGTCTACTAGTTGATCTGGTAACTACTTACAAATGAGACTTTCTTTCCTCATTGATTATCACATCTTCCTTCTCATGAGGGGTAGGGCCACTCTCAAGTATTGAGAGGTGTGTGGGGATCTGTATGGCTCGTGGTTGGAGGTAAATTACTCTGATGATTCTCTTTCTCTCATTGTAGTTGGACAACAAAACAATCATCTACAACCCTTGTAATGGAATTGTATGGTAAAAATCATTTCATTGCATTTCTATTGAGATTTATGTAAATGTTACAAGAATGGAATTTATAAACTTTGTTACTTGATATTTTTTGTTTACGTTGTATAAACTATTAAAAGATTTTATATTTTTATTGTTTATGAAAGATGGCCTTTTTAGGTAGTTCATGTCTAAATGGTGAAAACCCTTAGATCATAATCATTAATGGTTAAGTAAATGGTAACTAATATAGTGCATTTATATTTTATGGATGTTGAACATGTAGTAGTATAGCACTAGCAAACAAGATTAAACATTGTAGTTAAAATTTGTGTGATGGATTTGCATTATCTAGCGTAACGAAAATAGATTGGCGAGGAATAAATTATTAACTTTATTTATAAGATCGACACATGAATCATGCTTGATTATATATATGGTGGCATTGAATTAGAATTGTAAATTCACTTGCTTAGAATTAAACGAAATGCTCATGTATAAATGGATGATTAAATAATGAAAACTCACTCAAAATTCACATATGGTGATTATACATTCAGCTCACATGTTTCAAGTAGAGGCCTACTATACTAGATAATGAGATATTTATTGTGTTATTTAAGTTGAAATGGACTTGAATAATTGTAAGCTAATATTGACATTGTATACCCTTTAAAGTGCATGAATTTTAAGTAGGTTTAGGAAAGCATGAGTATCATTTCCTTCCTAACTCGAAGGGGTGATTGTGGATTTCATTTTTATGATGTTGTAAGTCAAAAAGAAAATTTAAAGACGTGTTTTTATGGTCATAAGCTTAAGGGGAACATTACAATATGGAGCTGGCTTGGGAAGGCCTTGATTCGCAGAACTATTGTGTTCAAGCAGGAATTGTCCAATTGGAGAGGAATAAGTATCTCCCAAAAAATCTTCCATGGTAAAGTGGGATTACCGAAAAGTTAGTTGTAGATGATTTTAATACGGGATCAATCAAGCAACATGTTTACATATGGTTCTATGGCATCTAGATTAAAGATTCAAAGGACGGAAGAGGAACTACATACATGACCAACCATGTAGGAGATTATACATAGGCCGATGGCATATGGAAATAATTTTTATGATTATATTGCATCGGTCGTGCAGCAAAGTTCTATACAAGGGCCGATGGTGTTTGAAATGGAAAGAAAAATAAAAAGGAGTGAATATGACCTAGTTTGAGATAAAGTGAGATTCATGTTGGGTTCAACAAAGTGTATAATGGGTAAAAGAGAGGTTCCCAGATGGGATCTTGAATGTATGGATCCAATCTGAGAGCAGTCACATTGTGCAGATACAAAGGTGCTCAAGGAGTTTCAAATTCATAAATCTAGAGGATATTAGTCTTATCCCTAGGATAACTATAGGTTTCCAAAGCCTACAACTAAGATAAAGACATGTATACTACTAGGATTATAAACTAGGAAGGAGAACAACTGAGGGGTGGTTAAATCCAAGAGGCCCGTACTAATAATAAGGCAAATCAATATATCAAAGCAAACCTACATTGACTCTAATTTATATCAATGAATGACCAATAAAAACTAATACATACATACAAAATGAAATACTAAAGAGAGTTGGAAATACTTATATGTATTGTGTAGAACCACTAATTTATAATCCTCACCACAACTAACAACATTAACATAGAATCACTATGGGTGGAGAAGGAGAAAGGTCAATAAGAATATCTTCATTCCTAACTCACTATGTGACCCAAATGCAAAAAAGGAAAGCTTCAAGACTCCAAATTCAGCTAAAAAGTGTGAAATAGTGCTATTAAGAGTAGATCATACGTAATTTATATGAAAAAAAAAATCAAGTGATTTATTGGTAAACTAACAAGAAAATATAGGGGTATTTATAGCATACATGATCACTCATGAGCGATGGCGTTAACTATGGAAAAATTGAAGAAAGTGTCATCGCCCATATGTAATGACATTAGCCTTGGGAGAAACCCTAAGGGAATAAGCTGAAAATAAGAGGAACGGAGACCAGAATGTGAATGCGGTAAGTGTGAAGGTCTAGAGTGACCAAAGCAGGCATAATAGTGTGCAATAAGAGGAAGCAAGCGGACATGATGGGATAAGTAGACATAATGAGTGTAAAGTGTGAGCAAAGGGAAGAAACGAGGCAAGGATATGGTGACAAGCTAATAGTGACATCTCTTAAATGTTTTGGTCTATCCCACATGACCAAGTCCAATCATACCCCAATCCTGAAAATCCCTTTAAGAAACCCACTCAAGAGGATAATGCATCAGCATCCCCTACACAAAATAAATGGTTAGCAAGCATCATAAACATGGTGTATACATTGTGTGTTCTATTTTTTAGCCCTATATTTTCCTTTATTGCTTGCTTATGAGTAATTATCATGACATGTTGTGTATATAGAGGATCCTATAATCATCACTTTTGTGTCATTTACATGTGATTGATCGCCTTTATGTTTCTTGATGATATTTCTTGCTATGATGTTTCCATTTATTTACCATGTGGTTTTACATGATTATGTTTTATTATAATATGTGATAGAATATTTTTTATGTATGTTGGTGAAATAATTTGTCGCACTACATATTATTGGTTTTCACCAATGGACATGGGGTTAAGCCCCTCCTTCTTGTGTATGGGGGGGCGGCTCCTATTATTGAATGTAAACTACCTAAAATTGTGGGGTGATTGTTAGGTTGGGGGGTCATGTAGGAATAATCCACTAAACCTATGGCAAAATTCTTGTATGGTGTACAAGGGAGGAATTTACAGTGAAGGGAGGTAAATAGTAGTTGGAAAAATAAGGAGATGAAGGGTTAATGTTGTGATTAGGCATATATAATTCACATACATCAACCAAAGTAGGTCCACATTCAATTACAAGAACACAATAATGTAAGCAATCAACAATAGTAACAAACTATAGACACAAATTTCTACAGATTCACTAATCAAATACACAAAGTTTCATCTTGGTTATGCAAGATCACCATGCTTACAAAGTTGGAGAGTAGAGAGAGATAGAGTAGAGGAATATAAGCATAGAAATAGAAGAAATGCAACTTTTATTGCTTTATGTAGTAGTGGTACAAATCTCAACAACTTACAACACTCAACGATTTCCAACCCTTTGGAATGAAGAGAGCATTACAATTTATATCCAAAGCCAATGTATTTTTGTAATCCCATGTGACTTTTCAAATTAAAGTGCAATCCTCAATAAAGAAATAGAATTTTAAGTGACTTAAGTCATTTTTTACAAAATCTTCTCCTCAACAAAGAAATGGAATTCTAGAGAGAGAAAGAGAGGAGAAGCTCCAATGTCAAATGAAGAAATATGAAGAAACATTGATCATAAAGAATATCCACTCCTATGATGAATCGATGGAATGCTCCAATGTAATGATGAACTCTTGATCCTTGACCTCTTCTACACGATGAGAATCCTCCTAAAATGATGAACTTTTGTAGCTCTGTAAGAAGGCATAGAGAATAAGTGAGAAGCACCCAATGAATGGACCACTGAGATAAATTAATAATTCCCTCTTTCTCTTGAACCAACCTTCTAATCCATGAAACACTTCCATGTCTTTCTAACCCTCTCGCACATGATGAGAACTTCAAACAATTGCCCACACAAAATATGAGGATCCTTCTACCTGGGAAACACAGTGACTAATGAAATGTGTGGCCCAACACCTTCTAACTCTGAGATATGTGAAGGTAGGAAGTTGAATGAAGGATGCTTCCATTTTTTATCAACTCATCCTATGATATGAGAAACATACTGAGGCCAAAATCCACTTCGAGATCAAAAATAGTAACTGAGAGGGCTTCTGTTGTGCCTAAGTACAACTCAACTTTCAATACTTTTCAAACATGAATCTATTCACATCACTCCCATGAGGAAATATCCTGAGATGATCACAATATAGTGACAGGTGGAGATTTTCAGGTATTTCCAAATTTGGCATGTTCACTCTAAGAAAACTTATGTTTACCACATCCGAATATGCGGAAATTTGCTTGAAAACTAAGAAATTGACCTCTGCGAATATTGAAACCAGTGAGACATGAAGAGGAGGAACATGTGTGACCATTTTGAGCTCATTTTTATCATTTACTATTTTTAGTGAGTCACACATGGGTGTCAATTTCTTAGCAATTTTACCATTTTTGAGTGTTTTGATCTTGGAGGAGTGAATTGAGGCACTAGAAGCCAATTGTTTCTCAAACTTACTATTTTTAGTAGGATATCATGGTATATACTTATAAAAAATATAAATTGGTCTTTCAGGTGTCAGATTGGAATGAAATCAATTTCAGAAGTTTCCATTTTGCATTTCAAGGCTTTGCTCCAATTTTCAAGCAATTTGCTCATTGAGTTTCCGTAGATCTGAGAAAAAGTTATTTTGGCTTGAAATTTCAAATAGATGTAAAAAATGGCTAAGTGCATCAATGAGGGAAATTAAGCATCCCAAAGGTGTTTTCATGAGGAATCTACAGTCAAGATCGTGTGGCAAACAGAGTTGGGATTTGTAAGTTATTAGTAAAACAAGATTTTGATGTTTAGGGCACAAAAGGAATTTTTTGGTGTTTGAACATAGTGAACCAAATTTTAAAAATTATTTATTGGATGCAAAGGAGTTACTTTATGTTTTTAAGTTCATGTTTTATGATTTTGAGTTGTGGTGAGCATGGGTGAGTGAATTTATATGGTGGAAGTGGGAGAGAAATAGTGCACATGGGAAAATGAAGGGATGAAGGAGAGGGCGGTGGAGAATGGAGTACTCTTTGCACTTAGGTGCCCTTTTTGGGTGTAATTTCATCTCAAAAATGTGCCTTGAGTGCATGGAGGGAGGAAAAATGAACCATGGGGATGGGGGATGGAGAAAACATGACATGTTATTGGTCAGGAAAATTCTAAGTGTTGGTAAAATGTAGACTTAACACGCATGGAAATGCACACACACAGGGAAAGGATAGCGTGCAAGAGGGCACGTGTAGATATGAAACATGGATGTGTGTGGGGGTCGCACACACAGAGGTAAAAGAACAATGATTTAGCCACTTTTTGAGCCAAGGATGAAAATAGGAAAAGCAAGGTTTGAGTGCCGACTAAGCAAAGGATAAAAGAAAGATGACATGTTGGCCAAATAAGGGCTTGTTATCTCAATTTTGAGTTTACGCAAAAAAAATTAGATAACCCTAAGAAATTTTTGAGCTGGTTTTCTAAAAATTACCTTTCAGAGAGATAATCGGGTTTTCGAGTTTCACAAGCAAGACGACATGTGTTTTGGATGCTTCATGTCGTGTGTTCCCCGAAACCCGAAACCCGCATCAAGTAAGGCGAGTCAGGTTTGCGGATCTTTCGAGCATCGGAACATGCCTTCGTCAAAACATGCTTCATGTCGCATGTCTTCTGATCCCTGAAGCCTGATTTGCCCCTTTGTTTCGGGTTTCCGGGGCTATCAAACATCATGCTTCATGTCGATTGTTTTCCCGCAACCCAAAACCCGAATTACTCTAAAAACCTTTGTGTCGGGTTTCCGGATATCCCAAGCATGCTGACATGGCATTAATGCCGAGTTGTTGAGTAGTTGACATGTGTCAATTGAAGTGTATTAAATGTGAATTTTCTTATATATATTCGGATTTCCACGTCATTTTTACCAGACGTACTTTTTACCTCGTGGATTTTCGCGCATGCATCTTCGACCCCGAAACCCGAAACTTGCCTCTGTGCCCGATTGCATTGCTCGTTTTTTATCATTCCTTGTCCTGGTTGAAGGTATTTTTCTTCATTATTTTTTGTGGATTAATTGTGTAAGGAATTATTCCAAGTTTCTTATCAGGGTTGTTTTGGGGTTTTTATCTTTTCCATTTTGGGGGTTGTTTTCTAAAATCAGGTTTATGTTTTAGGGTTTTCCCCCTTTGGAATTAGCGCTTTGTTTTATCCCTCAGAATGTTGTTATAATTAAAAATATGTTTTGGATATAAATGGTGAAGGAAACCCGCATGTTTCAACTCAACAATTACCCTATTCCCTCTTCTCGAGTTTCGCAGTGTGCTTTGCAGTGTTCAAAACCACAGTATATCGGAAAAGCTTAGTGTCAGGTTTTCCGAACTCTCCGGAATTCTCCTCAGTGTCTGGTTTTCTGAACTCTCCAGCATTCTCCTCAGTGTTAGGTTTTCTGAACTCTCCGGCATCCTTTTCAGTGTGTCGGGTTTTTCGCAGTGTTCAACATCTCCTGATCTCCGACACTCTCCTCCTTCGAAATTCCTCATGTTAGACCCTGGTCCATCACAAGAAAAGACTGAAAAGTTAGGGAGGATGAAATACAAATTCAGGAAGGTGGAGTCTCCATCCTATATTGACTGTAATTTCGACATCTAAGATACAGAGCTCAGAAACGTAGACATGGAGGATTTCTGGAATAGGGTCAAGAGCCCTTCTCAAACTCCATGGATGAAATCAATAGTCGGCAGTGGCCTACCTCTTGCGGTAGGATTCCCTATGTCTGCTCAGTGCCCCGAGTTCATCTTGGCCTGTGCTTTGAATTATGACTCTACTTCTCGTTCTGTGAAAAACCAGGCGGGAGAAGTTGTAATCAAATTGGATGGAGGTTACTTTGATGAGCTTCTCAAGTTGCCTAATTTTGAGGAATATGGAGATATGGATCTCAAGTCAGCCCAAAAAGCTTGGGATAATGATCAGGAGGATTGCATTAAGCACGTGAATAAGAAGTTTCTAATCAAATCCAAACCGGTTGTTTCCAAGTTCCCAAGACTTGTTCCCAGAAGTGATTTCATTCAGGAAATCAACGATATCATTACTCTGTTGAGTCAGGTTTTTGGTTTCCCCGAATCAAATGTTTTCCAAAGATGGATGTACCAGCTCATGATCACTATTAAGAAGAATCAACAGGGAATTGATTGGGGTACTCTTATCAGTAACGAGATAGATTCTCAAATGACAACAGTCCTGTCTACAGGAAAGTTTTACATGTCCTCGTATGTCACCTATGCAGCGGCCGGTATGAGGAACTATCCCGGGTTGGACACCAAGGGGAACAAGACAGTGGAACATGTTTATCAGTATTTCCCTTAGCTGACAAGAAAAGGGTCTGAAGACCAATTCAGAAGGATAAACGATGCCTTCTTTTATGAGAACATCTACAGGTTAAGTCCCAAACTAAGGAAAATGAGAGTATCTGATGAAGCATGGGCTGAAGTTTCAAAATGGGGTTGTGTCTTCTTACAATTTAAGAAGTTCACATATCTTCGAGTAGTCATGTACCCAGGGGATCCTTTCCGTTTGCCCAGATATCTAGGGGACAAACTAATCTTGATGGAGTTGGTCAGGAAATTGTTGGATTTTCATAAGTTCCAACAGAGTAAACACAAGGCCGCTGTATCTTTCCCAATTTCTATTGGAAGGTATACTTGTTCAACGGTGGTGAAAGCCAAGAACATTGTCCATGAGCTTCAAGATAAATTGAAGAAGCACATGAAGCCCCGAGATGGGTTTGATATTCGAGGAGTCCTCAGGGCGTATGGAACTCTATACCCGCACGTGCCAAGCGTAGAAGACATTTGGATTGATTTACGTGATGAGGTTGTTGTCCGAAGAAAAGATCATAGCAGATTGACACTTGCTGAGATTCAAACACTTGAGCTCGCTAACTTACCAGAAGGTACTAGCGATAATGAAAGTGTTCTGGACCCTTCCTATGATGGACTGAATGAAGATCAATATGTTTTCCCCCCTATTGATTGGTCTATCAGTGAAAAAGCCTCCATTATAGATAGGTCAGCCCTGATTCTTGCACACACCAAAGCATGGCTCGCCTCTTGGGGAATGAGTTTTAAAGATGATAATTTTTCAAAGTTGGTTGCTTTAGAGGCGGGGCCCTCCAAAAAGGGAAAGGACAAAAGATCTTCTAAGGGGCCTATAAAGGTCAAG
Source organism: Taxus chinensis (assembly GCA_019776745.2). Lineage (NCBI taxonomy): Eukaryota > Viridiplantae > Streptophyta > Pinopsida > Cupressales > Taxaceae > Taxus > Taxus chinensis. The sequence goes on along the minus strand of CM034153.1, from coordinate 660,941,136 downwards.
TTTGTCAAGAAGAGAAGAGAACGAGAAATCTCTTCAATTATTTCTCCAGTTAACGGTGAATGTGCCAAAATCACCAACACCACCAAAAATAGGAGAAATTTCTTTGGAAGGAGAAGGAAGCCAGCCTCTGGTTTCACCATTTGTTGACTACCCAACTAAAGAGACCTTATCTCTTGCATCCCAGGCCTTGGAGTCTGGATCTGTGCTTCCTCCCTCACAACCACTTCTACTTCCTCATTCCCCATCGACTTCTTCAATCATGGCCAGCATTTTCTCTAGGCTCTCACCCCTCTCTACTGGTACCAAAGTAATCACCAACACGCCCCCTCCTGTGCCTCTTTTTATTGAATCTACTACCACATTGGAAACTGTCCCCACTTCACCATTGGATCCCTCTCCTCCTGAAAGTATGATACCAACCTCTACAATAGTGGCAACTCCCTCTGATACGCCTCAATGGCTACTCGAGCAAACTCTGAGGAAGAGGAAGGTGATTGTACCCATACCAGCCTTTGATTTTAGCTCACTCAAGGCTTCTACTGCTAAATCAGCCAAGAAACCCAAAATAGTTTCAAGGGTTTTGGTGGACGCTTCGGGGCATGAGTTTGCAGAGATCGCCACTCCTGCGACTGACAAAACCAAAGAGGACATAACATCCTCTGACTATCAGATAACCAGAGTGGCTCTAGGAGAGGTGAAAACAGAAGGAGCACAACAGGATGCACGGGATGCCACAAACGTGCTGTGCCAGAAATTGAAGGAAACAAAAGACAGTAGAGATGAGCTTAAAAGAAAGGTGGAGCAGTTGACTGAGGTATTGCTTAAGCTTTCAAAACCGCTTGAATCCATACCATCTTCCTCTGTCCCTGTCGGATTCGATTTCTCATCAATGCCTACAATTGAGAAGATTAATAAAAAAGAAAGGGTGGTCGATGAATGCATCCAAAGGCTGCTCCAACAGGGGAAGGAAGTGATTCAAGACATCGTGGAAGTCTATCAATCCTTGGGGAATATTCAAAGTGATGGAGAAAAGATGGACGATGTTTTATCCCAAGAAATTAGACACCTTGATTTGACTTTCGAAGCTCTCCAGGTGTTAAAGCAAATGCCATCACACCTCTTGGTAGAAGAAGGCATCATCCCACATGTGGATAAGCATTTCCAGCTGACCAAAGCCATCAGGTTCAGGGTAAAGATTCTCAATGAAGCCTGTGGTAAATTGAGAGAATCAAGGGATCAGTTGATCGATGGCAAGAGTGACCTGGAAGAAGAACTATTAAAAATTTGTACAAAAGTGTCAGTTGGAAACTCGGGCATCCTATCAGTCGATGACCTTTTCAAACAAATCCAAGAATCTATTCAGCATGAACCAACTCACAGATTTGGTATTGAAATCATCGACAGGTTTGTGAAGATTGAACATTCTTTGGAGGCCTTGAGAAAAGTCAACAAAAGATTGAGAAAGCTTCCCGGTAGTGCCAGTGACACTCACAAAATGTGTGAAGTCTTGAGTGATCATTCCACTGCGCCTGACGAAAATGAGATGCAAGGCATAATCCGTAAGTTCCAAGAATTTCGAAACAAACAAGCCCAGTTGGAGGAAGGGAAAGATGAGGAAGAAAAAGATGACGATTCAGACTAAGTCTTGATGTTTCATGTCATTTCAATCTTGAAATTGACATGTCATTTTCATTTCTATTTCGTCACATAGGAAGCAAATTTTGACTTGGTCTCCTGCGTGAGAGTCAAGCAAAATAGGACTCTCGTTAAAAGACTATTTTCTAGGATTTATCCTATTTTCTCTCTACTCTTTTCTATTATAAATTAGGGATGTGTGTACACTCTAAAGGGTCGAGATTTTTGAAATATTGGGAGCTATTGGGAAGAAGAAAAACTTTGTGTTTTCTTTTAATCATTTTGAGGAATAGGAGTTGATACTATTTTGCAAACTTTGTGTTGTGAGATATATCTTTCTTAAGATATTGTTCTTATGTTCATAATCTTAAGCTATTCTTTGTTTAGCATCTTGGTGTTTCTAGTCATTTCAGACATTATATTTCTGATCTAAAGCTCGTATGATTATTTCGTGCTCTGTGTTTACTCGAAAGAAAATAAGTTTCTCTCATTTCCTTTCCATTGTGATTCTTCCATTGTAATAATTCTTGACCCTGTCCATTTAGAAAAATGACATCTTCCCAACGTGTGGATATGGATTTCAGGATTCTATCCCAACCCCAATGGTTAGATTAGTGTGAATATTGTATATATTGTTTCTGTTGTGTTTTAGATTAGTAATAAACAAGCAGCCTCACCTGTCTTTGAGGAGGGATTTAATCCCATGTACTGTGGTTGAACCTCATATTTTGGATTGACAAAATATCCAACCAACAGGGCTATAATGGGAAAAATCACATACAGAGAAAGAGGAGAAGCATGCATGGTTCAAGCTAATAACAGGATTAAAGCAAGTCATATATTTAGGATAATCTATTATTAGCATAGAATGAAAAAACATGCAAGATATTTTGAGCACGCCTATTATTAGGGATGTGCATGGGCAGTAAAGGGAAAGTCCCCACCCCTATATATATATATATAGTGCATTTGTAATGGAGGAGAGGATGACAAGTATGATTGAGTATATTTATGTTGGAAGGATTTTGAACTAGGGTTTTGTGATCATGTGCATGGTCTAGCACACTGTTATATTGGTAATGTATCAGCTTCTATGTTATGTAATTACTTTTGGTTCATAATGGATACTTGTGATTGGATAATGATGGTTAATATATCTAAAGATGGTGTCCTGACAATGAATTTTATTTTAGTTCTTGTTTACATTGATTGAGTATCTTCCTTATTATATGTTTTGTTAATCCATCTTGAATATCCCTTAAGTATGAATGAATGTCTTAACTGTTAATATGATGAAAATACATGTTAACTCCCTAGTAAGCATAACAAAGGAGGGACCTAGTGGCTACGCATGCTTCGGGTGAGCATACAAATCTATCTAATTGAAGTGTCAGTGCACCTAGCTATTATTGGGTAATATAAAGACTACATTTTGGTTCTGTTACCGAGACCTATTTTTGATTTTTCTACCAAGATGTTACACGCAGATGGCGTATCGAATGTCTTTGGAGAGTATTAAGAGTTAGGTAGAAGATGACCAAGGTGCATTTGCACAGAGATATAGCATTGAACCTGACTTTAATGTGTGAAAGTGGGTAGAAGATAACCTTTATGACTACTGGTATGAGATGTTCTTCAACTTCTTCCCAATAGAGTTATGCTAGTGGTTGGAAACTTACACATCAAATAGAATTTTATGCCCAGGGGCAAGATCTTAGACTTAGGAAGACTATCAGAATTTGTTTGATTCAACTGAGACATGGACTAGAGTTATAGATCATTGGTGGGAAGGTGTACTACATAACTATACTTTGGAGTACACAATCTCGATGTATTTGTGTCCTAAAGAAGTAGAGTTTAAGTTCTTACGTGAGCCAGGAGGATCTTATTTTCGTGTGTTACCATTAGCTATCAAGATCTTGATGGTAGAATTGGGACTAGAAATATTACCTATGGCTAACTAAACCCCCACCAAGTGCAGGGGAAGGAATAGGTGTGGAGAAGGATGGTAATGGCCCTGGCGAAAGAAAGGCAGAGAAAGGAAAGAAGACTCAAGTATAATGAAGTGTGATAGAGGGCAGTTGATGTAGCGTTGTTGTCAAGAAGAATGATGACTAGCGAAGGTTCTGAGATTCCTATGGAAGATGAGGGGCTGCAGTATCATGTCCTCTCAACATTGGGAAAGTGTAGTAGAAATACCCCATCAGATTTTGATGAGAGTGCATCAGAGGAGACAATGAGGACCACATGCATCTAATCCAGCTTAGCTACCTAGCCCTTACGCAAGGTGTTCCAGATCCATAGGTAGTTGTTGAAGGGCATTGTAGTTAAGGCAAACATGCAGCATCTCCATGTTGGGAAGGAGATACATGTGGACATAATTTAGTGTAAACTTGGGAAGTTCAGTAGACTAAGGATGCGCACATAGCAACATAACAAGAGTCAGTTTTTGAAAGTAAATTTGAGGAAATTTTTACTAGCACATCATCTAGACATAGTGTTGGCATGAAAACCATTGGGATAAATTGTATAGGTGTTACTACAGCACAGACAGTAGGTATCCAATTCAGCACAACAACTAGGACACAATAGAGTTCATCTATAGGACCACAAGCCACAACAGAAGGCGCGGGAGGCTCAAGAGGTTCAAGATAACCATCACATGGAGGGAATCCTAGTGGAGGGTCAGGTTCTTGATCTATTCCTACACCCATAACAACCACCTTTGTAACCTTTGCAGCAGCAACAATAACAACGACAAACACCCCAAGGTTTCTTTGAGATGTCTCTTCACTTGCCAGAGTACACAAGTGTGGAAGATGTTGTTGAGCATGTGCACAAGTGTGAACTGTTATAGAGAATAAAGGGTATTACAAACCCTGATAAAAAAATTCAAGCTAGTATTCTACCACTCGTCAAGGGTGTGCACACATTTGGTATAGAAATTATGATCCACACCAGACTATGGTGGACTATGATGCATTGTGCACTGTGGTTTTGGTTGAATTCCACATTCCATAATTTTAACAACAGAGTATTAACACGCTAAAGGATATCAAGAAAGGCTTATATGAAAACATGAAGGAGAATGATGTGTGGTTTAAGACTCTCTTGTCCAAATTATCTTATGAAATTCATCAAATCCAACATGCACAGTGGTTCGTTGGATTATCCACATGAAGGAGATATGACTGAAGGTATTGTTCACATGTTTGATTATTTTCTAATAAACCTCCAATACATGAGGCTTTGTAGATTATGAAGTGCATCACATTGGGGGTAGCATGAAATTAGAGGAGCTCATACTTCAATTACTTGGAGACCTTCATCCAGAGGCACACAAAGATATGTTGGAGATAGAAGAAATGTAATTAGGTTGTGCCTAGAAAGATAAATAAAAAGGAAAGATGGTATACCTCATTAATGATGAAGAGGTAGAGAACCTAGATATTAGCCACACATAATGTACGAGTGAAGTGATGGACTCAACATATGAAGAGGTACGCACGTACCATAACCCCATGAAGATGAAGAAAGTTAATATTGGAATTGAAGATATTTCTAAGGAGGCTATCATTAGATATTATTGGTCAAAGAAGGAGGTAACGAATATCATTAAACTATTGCATGAATTATAGGATCTATATCTAATAGGTTACCATGAACTAAAGGGTGTGAATCCCTCATTAGGATAAATTAATATTGAGCTGAAAGAAGGCACGCATCTGGTTTGGAAGAGGCCCTACAAGATGAATCCAAACTTGTGCACGAAGGTCAAAGAAGAGATAGATAAGATGCTTAAGTATGAAATCATTGAGCCAATTGAGGAATCTGCTTGGGTTATCCCTACGGTGATCAACATTAAGAAGGATAGGTAGATCAGGATCTATGTGGATTACAAGTGTCATGTGTTATTGATCCTTTTTTCATGTCTTTTACAGAGGAGATACTTGAGGGAGTTACAAGGCATGAAATCTACTCTTTCACTTATGGGTTCTCATGCTATCACTAGGTGCGCATTACACATGAGGATCAGGAAAAGACTACCTTCGCCAAGGAATGGGGAAGTTTTTCATATACAGTTATGCCCTTTGGATTAAAGAATGCACCAATAATATTCTCGTGCATATCAGGCATTCCATGATTTTATCCATGAGTTCTTGCAGGTTTATCTATATGATTGGACTGTCTATGGGTTGGTGAAGGATAATTACGATAATTTGAGGCTCATGTTTTAAAGATGTAGGTAGTTAATTATCTCCCTTAATATAAAGAAGTGTAACTTTCATACCCCCTTTGGAACTTTTCTTGGGCACATCATTTATAAGGATGAATTATTGGTAGATCCAGCTAAGATTGCAGTGATTTTAGAACTCGAAGAGCATGTCAATCAAATTGAATTGTGTAGTTTCTTGGGGCATACAAGCTACTACAGGAAGTTTATCAAAGGTTATGCAAAAATTATTGTGCCCCTAGAGGATTTTCTCAAGGTCAAAGTAAATTTTTATGGGGGTGACACACAACGGAAGGCGTTTGAGACATTGAAGGAAAAGCTTACCATTGATCTAATCTTGCACTTTCCTTCCTAGAACAAACTATTACTACAAAATCGCAGCACCCCCAAATGGCCAAAGATGTGAAGTGGTTAAAATGGGGCATTCAGTGTGATTGCATAACATTAGATCATTGCTTAAGCTGTGGGACTTGCAAACCTAAGATGATCCTCCAAAGAAAGCTAGTTCTTGTTCCTAAACTACCTGCCACAAGCTACTCTAATGCAGGAAAAAACTAAACTATCCTAATCTAACCATTCCAAGGAACCAGAGAGAAAGCGAGGGTGAAAGATTATCCTACACTAAAGCGGTGATACACCAGAGAAGGAAAGGGGTGAGACGTTATGTTGAGGAATGATGAAATGGGGGAGAAAGGAATATGGGAAGGTCAGACAGAAGTGACGCAAATCCAAATCCTAATCCATGATCAAAACTCCATGAAACACAACGCCCTGCACTTGCAAATGTGAAATACATGCACATAAAATGGATTTGAAAGGGAAAGGCACTGAGAGACAACAAACCAATGCAAAGGGTTGAATAAACACCACAAAAACATGTTTTATTACTATATATGGGTGCTCAGACCATTACGTTTCTGCTTAGAGGCATGAAAATTCTTTCCAGGCGTAGGAGAAGGTTTTCAACTCAAAATGGAGTTGGGAAACAAATTTGAAAGAGTTTCCCTATGCCCAGAATAATCTCTCTTTCTCAAATGAGAAGTGTTACAATATATAGAAATAATAAGAGAGAGAAGAGGGAAAAGACAAATCCTGCTTCAACTACCACGAGATATGCATCGAATCCTACCTTGAAGACTCAACCACTATCAATCAATTTCCCTTTCAAATCCACCCCAAATTTGTCGATTTTGGCTCCCTCTATCTGTCTGGCGTATTGAAGAAGAATGGTGGATTGAATCGAATCAGATCTGATAGTTGGAGAAATTGAGCTCTACTTTAATGGCCTAATAGATTTTTTCCCATTTTTCACCCACCAACGCCTACAAAAAATGATATTATAAGTTCCCAAGGCATAGAGGGTGTCGAGACATTTCCAAAAAAAATTCTACCACCCAAATCTGAGTTCTCAGTCGAAAGATATGGCCATTTGAATTTTTGGGTCATGGGCACGTAATATTTAAATGAATATGTCTATACATGGTCCACGTGGCAACTCTACACTCGTTTGAGATTTGACTCCTTCCTTCACTCTTGGAATAGCACCCATGCAGCACGTGGTAGTGTCTGCAGGTTTTCCTATTTCCTTTGTATTCTTCCTGTGTCTTTTCCATGGGCGGAGGCACCGTATCCAACCCAAACACGTGGAGGCTTTGCGCATGTTTAGAAACTGCCCCCAGACTTTACCTTTGGAGTAGCGCGGATACAACACGTGGAGATATCCATGGGCCTTTGGACTTTTTAAGGGTCACCCTCACCTTTTCGGGCTCTAGGACACGTGGAAGGCCCACACACATTTGACAACCTGCTCAGGGTCCCGCTTTTGAATGTGCGTTGTTTAAACACCTAGCACCTTCCACCTACATTCATTACTTAGCTATTTTGGGCCCATTCTCCTTTTGACCTTTGTTTACCATTGGCTACATGGAGGGCTGGCACAAGTTTGAGTCTCTGCCTTGGGCTCCCATTTTGGAATTGCGTTGAGCCAAAACTTGGCACCTTCTACTGAGTCGAAGACTTTTCAACAGCCGGTGTAACTTTTAGAGCTCTGGATGCGTGGAGGCTTGGCGCTTGTTTGAGCCTGCTCCTTTGGTTTTAAATTTTGGAGGTGTGTCATTTGGACACTTAGCAACCTCCTCTATCTCCTCCATACTTAGTCGATTTCGGTGTCTGTCCTAAACTATTTCAGAGCCTGAAGACTTTGAATCTTCGCCACTTCTTTTCCTTTGAGTCTTTGGTTCCTTTGACACTACTCGACCTCCTTTCCTGACCCTTTTATTCCATTTTTGAGCTCTCCTATAATCTATTTTTTGGATTTGAGGCACGAATTCACTCGACAGAGCCATTTCTTGAATTTCTTCTTGTACGAGGTCGTTTGATCTTTTGCAGGCCCCGCCACTCCATTATAGAGTCCCTCTGCAACCTTGTTTGTCAACCTGAAATGTGAGATCACGGGTCTGAGTTGTATGCACAAGACTTGTCTTGACCAAATTTGTTGGGGGGTGAATTTGGGATAACAATTTGGTGACTCACGGGGACATCAGACTGCTAGATGAAGATACCAGTAACCTTGAAGCATTTATTGGGCATGGAGTCACAATTAATGGCCTGGTACTGACCCTTCCTTGAAAATGGAATCCCTGACTACCTACACTTTCTATGTTTTTCCTGTCCCTGAGCCTACCCGTGTGTCTGTACTCTCAATTTTCATAAGAAAATCTTGAAATGGAGTTTCTGAGAGTAGAAAAATTTATTGACCTGGGGCTTTCATTTGTCCCTAAATGGACTGACTTAAAACATCCTTTGGTTGCTCTGCATTTGTTTCATTTTTTGGAACTAGCAACTGTTATAGATAGATATGGATCTTTCTACCATGAATACTGAAGAGCCTGGCCTTGGTCTGTCCCGAGAATAGAGTGTTACAATGTTTACCCAGGGCACATTGAACTTTGCAATGACATATCCTTGGAGAAATAAAACACAACAACAACACTATGTACAAAGAATCAAATCATACATGCCTCAAATGAGACATCCAGAGTGTGCACAAGCACTTCTTCTGCTGAAAACAAAATCTACTCCTACTCCTATACTAACCAAAAAGAAAGAAAAGCTTAAGCAAAGCCCACTAGAGGCAAGGAGAAATAGCTTCCCTTCCTCAAAAGGGGCAGCCATGTAAATGATTTGACATTGAATATGGCTGCCTGGATGAATAAAAAACTGACTTTAAGCCTGTCCTCCACCCAAATCATCAAGGTATCTACATTAACCAAAAACACCTCCTCAAGTTGATTGGCATTGGACTCCTTGAGGTGTTGATGATGACCCTTGGTACTTTGATGCTCATCCTCATGCCCTAAAGTAGGCCTGACTAGTTTTTACTTCTCCCTTGGCTCCAATGAAGACAAATATCTGATTAGGCCTTTGAATTTGCCCATGGTTCTGAACTCTAACTCCAAAAATGGAGTCTTTTTGTGGACCTTCTTGGATGGATGGTGAGAGAGAGATGATGACATCTCCTTACTTTTTCTCTTCCTTCTCCTATGAAGAACATGGAAGACTATGATCTTCCAACCCTGGTTCTAGAGGGATGTTGTGAGACACAGGTCATTGTCCTTAAATGCTCTCCTTTATGGCAGCAGGCTCATGTGCTTGGAAGATGGATGGAGGAGGAGTAAATGATGTAATCTCCATGGGATCCTCTCCATCAAAGCAATCCTCCAAGTCAGACAAATAATTTGTCTCATTTTTGTCCTATTGCATGTGGTCTACCTCCTCCATTGTGTCCTCTCGATCTTAAACTAACTCACCATGGTTCCCTTCATCCTTAAACATGAAGTTTGAAAGATCAAAATCTTCTTCAACATCAGAGCTTAAAGGGGATGAAGTGGGAGGAAGAACTGAAGGTTCTTTTGTAGCCTGCTTCACACTTGGAACCTCTGAAACTGTATGGTCCTCCTCCATCATGGGTTCATAAATCAAATCACGCCCTTGAAATGAAAGCAAAAAATCTTCAATGATGCCTTCTTCATTGAGTGGCCTCAATTTTGATTTGATCTCTCTTAGTTGTTCCTCTTCAATGGGACTTGGAGCTGCTTGTTTTTCCTCTTCAATTGGTTATGCAGCTTGGATCATTTCAGCATCCTCTTCAGACAAAGTGCCATCATGGACACTACATCCGGAGTAGCCAGACTACTGATCTTCTTGTTGTTGTTTTTGTTCCTTCTATGCTGCAAACTTAGTCTCAACCACCACTGGCTCTTCAACTTTGACCTCATCTATTGGCTGTACCATTAAGGGGATCTTTATAAACCTAAATTTAGCAGCCCAAATCTTCAGATTGTTTATCATTTCTTCTCTGTTGGGCTCCCCTTCTTGTTGTTTTCCTTGACTGGATTCTTGATTCTCTTCCCAACATGGACTTGGGAAAGCAAGAGGAGTGACAGGTTGGGGTTCAACCAGCTTTGCAATTTTTTGTGGTGGGGAGGGAGGTGAAACTTCTTGTTTTTTTGGAGGGGATGACTATTTAGCAGGGAAAGGGGGAGAGGAACTAAAATGGGGTGGAAGACAAGGGAATGGAGAAATGGAATCAACACTTGGGGCAGCAACTGGGAAGCTTGGAAATTGAAGCTTGGTTTGAGATGGTGTTGCTTGAGAAAGAGAAAAAGAAAAGCTATGAGATGGTGAACTTACCCATTGACAAGGTTGTCTTGACTCCAACTCATAAGCCTCAATCTCCTCAGTTCATTGTGCAAGTTGGGGAAGCATTTCAACCATGAAGTCTAGCTTCTCCTGAGGGCTGTAATGTCTTAGAAAAGGGCCTTCCCATGGACAAGGTGCCCTACAACCACTCTTGAATGCCTTCATTTGTGTTATAGCCCTAGACTGCACCATGCTAGCCTCCGTTATTTGAATCTTCTCCAACAAACCAACATTCTTTACATAGCTGTCACCATTGTATGTGTCCCCTTGCTATTGATAAGCTCCATATCCAAACTAACCTTGACCCTGCTCATATGGGTAAGCATAATGGTTCTGGATCTAATCATAATGTTGATCTGGAGGATTTGAGAAATGCATTGGAGGTGGATTGCATTGTTGTTGTAAGTGTAAGTTTCATGAAGGGAATGAAGTCATGATTGCAAAACTTTATGGAATGGGAGAATATGAAAGAGATGGAAGAATAAAATGGATGAAGATGATTGGAAAATGGATGGAAAAGGTCTGCAACTCAGAGAATGGGTTTTTGACCAGATGGAGTCATCAGATGTGCTTGCATGTGCCTCAAAAGGATAAATCCCACCAAGAACACATCTCCTTGATGAAATGAAGTGGTATGGTACCTCAAACCTCTCCCACCAAGTGTGCCAAAACTGTTAGTGTAGTTGCACGGTGGCTTATGATTTGCTGTTATAATGAGACACCTCAGAAAGATAGAATATCTAACCTTAGGTCCCACCGGGTGTGCCAAAAATATTAGTGAAAAATCATAGCACTCCCGAATAGCTAAAGATGTGAAGTGGTTAAAATGGGGCATTCGGTGTGATTGCATAACATTGGATCATCGCTCAAGTTATGGGACTTGCAAACCTAAGATGATCCTCCAGATAAAGTTGGTTCTTGTTACTAAACTACCTACTCTAATGTAGGTAAAAACTAAAATATCCTAATCTAACCATTCCAAGGAACCAGAGAGAAAGAGAGGGTGAAAGAAAATCCTACACTAAAACGGCGATACACCAGAGAAGGAAAGGGGTGAGATGTTCTATTGAGGAAGGATGAAATAGGGGAGAAAGGAAGATGGGAAGGTCAAGTAGAAGTGACACAAATCCATATTTTAATCCATGATCCAAAATCCATGAAACACAATGCCCTGCCCCTGTAAATGTGAAATACATGCATAGAAAATAGATTTGAAAGGGAGAGGCACGGAAAGACAACAAAACAATGCAAAGGGTTGAAGAAATTCCACAAAAACATGTTTTATTACTCTATATGGGTGCACAGACCATTATGTTTTTACTTAGAGGCACAAAAATGCTTGTCAGGTGTAGGAGAAGTTTTTCAACTCAAAATGGAGTGAAGAAACAAATTTGACAATGTCCCTATGCCTAGAATAATCTCTCTTTCTTAAAGAGAAGTGTTACAATATATAGAAAGAATAAGAGAGAGAAGAGGTAAAAGTCGAATCCTACTTCAACTACCATGAGATATGCATTGAATCCTACCTTGAAGACTCAACCACTATCAATCAATGCCCCTTTCAAATCCAACCCAAATCTATTGATTTTGGCTCCCTCTGTCTATCCGGTGTATTAAAGAAGAACAATGGATCGAATCGAATCAAATCTGGAAATTAGAGAAATCAGGCTCTACTTTAATGGCCTGATAGACGTTTTCCCATTTTTCACCCACCAACGCCTGCAAAAAATGACATTTTATGTTCCCAAGGCATAAAGGGCATCGAGACATTTCCAAAAAATCTTCTCCCGCCCAAATCTAAGTTCTCAGTCAAAAAATATGGCCATTTGAATTTTTGGGGCGTGGGCGTGTAATATTTAAATGAGTCTGTCTGTATCAGGTCCACATGGAAGCTCTACGCTCATTTAGGATTTGACTCCTTCCTTCACTCTTAGAATAGTGCCCATGCGACACGTGGTGGTGTCCGCAGGTTTCCCTATTTCCTTTTTATTCTTCCTGATTCTTTTCCATCGGCAGAGGCACTGTATCCGACCCAAACACGTGGAGGCTTTATGCCTGTTTAGAAATTGACCCCAAACTTTACCTTTGGAGCAGCGCGAATATGACATGTGGATATCTCTGCAGGCCTTTTGACTTTTCAATGGTCACTCTCACCTTTTTGGGCTCTAAGACACATGGAAGGCCCGTGCACATTTGACAACCTGCTCAGGGTCCCACTTTTGAATGTGCATTGTTTGGACACCTGACACCTTCCACCTGCATTCATTACTTATCCATTTTGGGCCCGTTATCCTTTTGACCTCTGTTGATCATTGGCTACATGGAGGGTTGGCGCAAGTTTGAGTATCCACCTTTGGCTCCCATTTTGGAATTTCACTGAGCCGACACTTGGCACCTTCTGCCGAGTCAAATACTTTTTAACAGCCGGTGCAACTTTTGGAGCTCTGGATGCATGGAGGATTGGCATTTGTTTGAGCCTTCCCCTTTGGTTTTAACTTTTGGAGGTGTGTCATTTGGACACTTAATAGCTTCCACTATATCCTCCATACTTATTCAATTTCAGGGTCTGTCCTGAACTATTTCAGAGCCCGAATACTTTGAATATTTGCCACTTCTTTTCCTTTTAGTCTCTGGTTCCTTTGACACTGCTCAGCCTCCTTCCCCAACCCTGTTATTCCATTTCTAAGCTTGCCTATAATCTGTTTGTTGGATTTGAGACACATATTCACTTGACAGAGTCATTTTCTTGAATTTCTTCTTGCACGGGGTCGTTTGATCTTTCGTAGGCCCCACCACTCCATTGTAGAGTCCCTCTGTAACCTTGTTTTTCATCTTGGAATGTGAGCTCACAGGTCTAAGCCATTTCCTTCATAATTTCCTTATGTGCAGGACTTGTCTTGACCAAATTTTTTGGGGGGGTGAATTTGGGATAACACAAACCCTTACATGTACATGTTGATGCCTCTGACATGGTTATTGGCACAGTCTTAGTGAAACTAGGAGAGGATAATATGGATCATCCCATATGCTTTACGAGTAGGAATTTGACACTTATAGAACAAAATTATACAACAACAGAGCATGAGGTGTTGTCCATAATTTATGCGCTTCATAAAATTTAGCAGTACTTATTGGCTGTCCCATTCATCTTTTATACAAATCATATGGCATTGAAGTACTTAGTCAACAAAATTCTTTTACAAGGGTGCATTTGTCGATTTATATTTCATTTCCAAGAATTTGATTTCATACTTTTTGTAAATCCAAGAAAGAGTAATCTGGGACCTGACCACTTATTGAGGATCAATTCTAGAGAGGACGTGCAGAGTATTGAGGACACAATTCTTGATGCAAATTTGTTCAAGTTAAACCACACACCTGCATGATTTGGAGGACATGGAAGTATTTATTGTACACTGGACTTACACCAGAGGGGATGAGAGACATTGGAGAAAAAGAATCAGCTTCCTATTTGAGTTTTGTCCCTTCCAACTCATTGGAGGATATTTTTATAAAATGGGTCACGAGATGAGGTCTTGCACAGGGTGTGTTCTAGAGCATGAGCACAAAGCCATTAATGGAAGAGGCTCTTGGAGGTATAACATGTGGACACTATATAGGTGATGTAACAGTGCATACAAGATCCTTCTCAGTTGGATTATGGTGGGAGACATTGTAAAAATATACCAGGGCATATGTTAAAGTCATGTGATTCATTGTCAGTGCCTTGGAAAACTAGGAAGTAGAGATGAAATTCCTTTACGGACCATATCTAGCACAGTGTAGAACGTTTGGAGACAGTTGGTTTTTTAACTTCGTTGGGACCTGATTGCACCAGCTCACACACAGGACTGAGGTGCATGCTACATTATTACATGTAGAAATTATTTGACTAGGTGGGTAGAGATTGTGCAACTATGAAGGATTACACGGAAACCTCATTGTAGCCAGGTTTCTTTTGGGAAAACATTATCTAGTCAGGTATGGATTCACATTAAGCTTGACCATTGATAGAGGAAATAAATTATCTTGAATGAGACAATCATACATTATTGTTAGTAGAGTTTATGGTATAACACCATAATAACTACCCCTTATCACCCTCAAGTTAAGGGTATTACCAGAATCTTTCAACAAGATCTTTGGGAAAAAACCTTGAGATGAATTTATGTGATGTTGGGAAGGAAGGATTGGGATGATAAAGTGCCATCTAGTTGTTCTTTGGGCTTATAGAAAGCCACATATAAATAGGCTTGAACATGGCCACACCCATTTCAGTTGGTGTTTTACATAGAGGGAGTACTACCTATGCGAGATTTTTTTCTACCATACTTGTGTATTGCGTGTAGAAGGAGGATTTTTTAGATGCAAATGTTGTAGCAAGAGTGCATTGAGAAACTGATGCAATTGGATGAGTGGAACATTATTGCATGCATTAGAGTCAGAAGACTGAGAAGGCACACCATAGAGGGCTTGATCCTGATAAGCATATCAAGAACAAGTACTTATGCAGTTGGAAAGATGGTTCTTCAGTATGAATCAAAGTTTACGGTGTCACCCAAGAAAATTAAGGTGCATTAGTTGCGACATTTTGTAGTTACCAAGATACTTTGAATCAGGTCACATGTCAATTTTAAGCGAATAGGATGGACAGCATGTTGCCTTCTTACTTCAATGGGAGTAGGCCAAAGCCCCACTATAAATAAGCTTCTTCATTGTTTGTACTAAGGTAGTATTGCCACCTATATTAGATTTCCCTATCCTGTTTTTGTTGTTTCTTTTCTTGTTTTGTGTATAATAAGTGCAATGTATGCATATGCAAGAGCTAATTAGTATCTGTTGAGTTTATGTACAAAGGAACTATGCATGAATTTAGTGGTGGGGTAGAACTAGGAGTTATACACATGAGATAGTTAGTATAGTTGTACATGAATCGATAGAACAGGCAGGTGATTTTGTTTAAGGTGGATAGTCACACAAGCACAAGAGAAAAGGAAGGTGTTGTAGGTGTTAAGGTTGATAGTGCTTGAAAAGGAATTGCTCAGAGTTGGAAGATCATGTGAGAAGCCAAATCTGATGCGTAGTGTAATGTGAGGTAGGTGGTAGCATAGGATGGACTACTTGGTACATGTGTCATTAGAGGAAGAGGTCTTAGCAACGACATGGAAGTACACACAAAGATGTATGTGGCTACGACACAGTAGTAGCATACCAGAAGGTTATGACTACCACGTGTGGAAGAAAGCATGGAAAAGAATGAAAAAAGTAAAAATTGAATTTAAAGCTATAGTACGGTGGTCGGTGAGGAGAAATTAATGCAGATAAAAATTTGGAAATGTATAAAAGGTGCATCCAGAGAGTTTATTTTCACCTTACCTTATGAAAAAGCATTTTGAGCCATTAGAAGTGTGAAATTTAAGTGTGAACCTTGTGCGAAGAGCTATGTACGTAACCAGAAGAATTGAGCAACCAAGATTGAGAAAAACATTCATGGCTTGGTTGTAGAGATCCTTTGGAGAAGAAGTGTGAGTGTAAGCAGGAGGCATGTGGATAGGAGGATACGGAGTTCAGAGGTTAATTTTTAGGAAAGCTAGGGTTTTGAAAAACAGAGTTCCTTGAGCTAGGGTTCCCAGATCAGATAGCTCAGGGAACATAGGTTCGATTGAATACGAGGATAAGAAAGGAGTAAAGGGATTTTAGAGAGGACAGTAAAAATCTATTTGGTGAATAAGCATGAATCTAAGTACACAAGGATTTTAGGCACTTAGGGTACACCATAATCAAGCAAGGTTTGTAAGTTAGAATTTTAAGCTTGACATTTGTAGGATATAGTACCAATGGAAACTGAGATAATGCAGTCCAACGTATCACCAAGGTCAAATGTAAGGGAAAAGCAAGGACAAGCCTTTAGTCAAGGATGCACTCAGAGGAATGGTACTCATAGAGTTGTAGTGTACCTAGAAAGGGGTGATTATGGGGCAGGAATGGGTTGTCCCACATAAGGAAGATTGTAAATGTTAGTGACTATACATCATCACTCAGATACAGAACTGAACACGAGATAGAAAATGAAGAAATATTCGGAATAAAAATGAGACGACCATGCTATGGAGAATTTGATCTATGATGAAAATGGTGCATACAAGGACTTAAAGAACATAGGGATTTCTCGAAATCTACGAGATTCCTTATCTTTAGCAAGCCCAAGTGACTCTATACCAATGGTTTATGTTGTGATTCCATTAGGGACTATTTTTATTTTGCATGGGAAGAAGAATATGCCTTACTACGTAGTTGATTGGAAGAATCACTGGTCTTGCAAAGTTTGTGACATGGGAAAGATAAGCTGACCTAGATGATGATGATGGAGTAGTAGGTCACAGCCACAACATTGAAGTATCATAAGAGGAGGGAACCATGTAATGGATATCATCAAAATATTCTAACCCTGCTATAAGATTATTCATGAGTGACCACATGATTTAGTCATTAAAGTCAGAACATGTTAGAGACGATGGACAGTAAATAAACAAGATATGGCTCCATATTGTGTAGAAGATGGCCAGATGGAATTGCCTACAACCTTACTGGTTTCATTACTGAATGAATAATAGAAGAAACGCATGTTGGAGGTGATATTTTTTTTTTGGCCGTCAGTTTTCCTTGTTGATTGTATTTTTAGAAATTGGGGTACTTGATGCACCAAATGATAACACGTGTAAGTATCCCCAAGAAAATAATTCCCCCACAAAGAGATTGGCTAAATAAACTTGTGACATGGGATCAATAAAGCTTATAAGTTAAGGGTGGAAAGATGGTATAAGATGAATGCACGAAGGCATTCGAATAGGATTCAGTGGCATCTTCCAAGATGAGATTTGCTTCAGTCTTGGAAGGGAAGGCACAGAGTTTTCAGTGTATCATCCCTTCTATCTTAGGAGATTTTATTTAAAGACTAGAGGAAAGAGCCCTTGGATGAAAAATCCCATTTTCCTTTATAGAAAAGTGCTTTCCAGGAAGCCTATGAATATGTTTTACTTAATGTGTGTAAGTTAATATTTTGTTGCATAGATAAATTGGGATGTATGAACATCATACATCTACGCAAGAAATATTTCTACCCTGGGAAGATATGTCATATGTAGAAACCATGGATATCAGATGGACATCAACATATCAACACCACAAATCTTGGTGATTGGACAATGAAGGAGGAAGAGCTAAATTATACTATCTACTTGAAACAAAATTTATCCAATGGTAAGTATGTGGATGATAGAATATTTTTAACACTTCATAGGAACACCTAAGTGGAAAGAAAGATGCTGGGAATAAAGATGGTGCGTGCAAGAATACCCCTCCTCATGTTGAGGAGTAAGAAGAAGAAGATCCTGACAGAGAGGATGCATAAGGAGATAAGAGGATTTGACCCTTGACGAGAGCGTAATCTTGAAGATGTGACAAGATTACAGGGAGGTAGGGTGAGGCTAAGAAGCTACCTAAAAAATGACCAAGAAGTTTCCTAAGAAGCCAAGACACCGAGTAAATAAGAATTCCCCAATGAAGAAGAAACCCAAGAGTGGTTTCAAGTGAGGAAATAAAGGAAGCGTAGAGAAGTATGGGGGGAGATGAGATACCTCATATTCATCCGTTGATAATCCACACTCTAGGAGGACACCATATGAGGAATAACACAACATGGGCGATGAATAAGAGTCTCCCCTGAATAATAATGAATAAGGGCCATAGTGAAGCATGATGAGGAAGTATAAGGCCATGGTGAGCCCCACACAAAAAATATAGGTGAAGATACCTAGAACAGGTTGAAGTGGAGCACGAAACTGAGGCGCGAAGGAGGAGGAGGATAGCAGTTAAGGATACTAAATGGTAGGGGAATATATGGGAATAGGGTGAAGCAAATTGACATTTATTCACTCCATTGCATAGGAGGTGCCAAGGGTACCCTAGAGGGGAAAGGGAAGCAAGATGAAGGAACCGATACCACAAGGCCCTCTATTGACAGTGTTAACGATGACCCTTCTAAGGTCCTCTTAGCGCAATATTAGAGTTCAGTGTCCATAGAAGATATTTTCTATTGATCATTACTTTGACAAGAATGAATCCCTTCCATGCCCACAATAAATATGCTCTCTTAGGCATATCAGACACATATGGAGGAGTCCAAAGTTTGAGGTCAACACACATTCTTTTTCTAGAGACTCAGATTAAGAATGCTACTCCAGGTGAAAGGCATTCCCTATAATCAACGTACACAGATGATCACTGATGAGTAGGCATGTAATGCCCTTAAAAAAATAGTGCATCGGAAGTTGGGGGTGTGGATTTTTTATAAGGACTGTATTATCAAGGGGGCTGTGTGAAGAAGATACAGAAAAAAGATAAAACAATTGCACATGGTCTGAAACAAGAGTTGAGAGAATAAAAGGGGAGAACATTTGCATCTAACCTATAATAATGAAGAGTGTATTGCAGATATTTTTAGTTCCATGTACCCTAGGCCTTGCTACAAATTCCAATGAACAATATGAAACAATGTTATGCATTATCTAGAAGACTTGAGCAATGGATTCTCCTCTACATGAGAGAAGGAATGATACAGATGATTAACAACCTAGTAGATTCAGTCACATGCAGAATAAAACTAGACATTGAGCAAATAGTGGCATCATCTTGTGGAGTTGGAGGTGCTAGCTATAGAAGCTAAGGAGGTTACGTTTAGAAGGCCATAATTGTTTTTTGACAAACCTTGCTAAGGATTTTTATCAAGTTGTGAGTGCACTTGCTGTGAATAATGAGGTAGAGTTGAAGGAGATATCAAGCCAAAGATTAAAAACAATAGGGCCAGACATGGGATGAAATGTTGGAAGAAGTAGAACAGAAGAGAGATTTGATTATCAATCTCTAAATACCGCACTCAAGGATAGATTGAAGGATAATTTTTTCCCTAGGTGACGTACATAGGATGGATTTGCACCAGATGATGTGACTTCACAGTAACTAGAATTACTATGATCACTAAAGCTGAAGAGGAAGATTGACAAGCTCACTCTTGCAAAGGTACAGTGACTAATAGTGTGAATGTTGTGTTGCCAGTTAAGGAAACAAAGGAGTTGGAATGTTAGAGCGAGGAAGGCTAGAGCGAGTTGGAGAAGATATTCTTCAATGAGGATTTTTGTACTCCTTCGTCCTACCCAAGAGGACTTAAGGCATTGATTCTTTGAATTATTTGGGTGTAAGTCATATTATTATCACATGTTCATTGATTAAAGGCATTAGTTGGTTCATGGATTCTTTAGAGGGATATCCATTTTATTTGGTGTTTCCAAGGATAGAAAACATACGCTAAAGTGTGTGGTAGTGTTCGTTAGAGAAAATGCTAAGTTGAATTCCAACAAGATACAGAATCAAAGCTGTAGCAATGACGTGCACGTGTAGAGGAAGAAGAGGATAGTAGCATGTAGAGGTTGTCTTGCTATGAAACAAGGAATTGTGCATAGGTTAGCATGCACATATGTAAGAAGGAACATGGACTTAGTCCATTTTCTAGGGCAAGGGCTAAAAATAGGAAAAGTAGGGTTGATTGTTGTCCACACAAGAGTATAAAATCAAGATGACTTGGCAGTCAAGCAAAGGCTATTTTAAGGGAAAAATCACATACAAATAAAGAGGTAAAATCACACACATGGAAAAGGGTATTAATATGATTAAATAATAGGATATATTTATGAAAATCCATTATTATCTATCATTGTAAAAGCATGCAAGTGTATGTATGTATGACTATTTTTAGGAAAGAAATCATGTATGATATTTTTAGGGCACACCTATTATTAGGAGATGTGTATGGATGGTGAAGGGAAAGTCTCTCACCCCTATATATACCTAATGTAGGTAATTGTTCAATAGTACGTTATTTTATGGCTTGTAACAGTGAGTAGATGTTATTTTAGATGGATTCTAAACTAGGGTTTTGTGATGCTTGTGCGCATGGTCCAACGCACCAATGTTATTGACTAGTTATGTATTCATCTTTTATGTAATGTAATTGAATTCTAGTTTGTAATGGATAATTGTGGTTCGATAATGATTATTTACATCTCTCATTAAGATGATGTCCTTACAATGATGACATTGATCTTGGTGACTTATATAGATTGAATGGGAATATTCCTTATTATATATGTTGTCCAATGATACTATAGTTAGAATGATTATCTTTAAGTATGAATGAGTGTGATTGACTTTGATAACATGATGAACATAGCATGACTAACACCTTAGTAAGCATAACAAAGGAGGGACCTGGTGGATGTGTGTGCTTCCGATGAGCATCCAAATTTGTCTGGGTGAAATGCCAGCATGCCTAGCTATTATTGGGTAAAATAAAGACTACACATGGACATGAGGAAGTGAAGGATTTTCTTATGTTTTTATTTATCTAATTTTTCATTCCTTTTCAAATCAATGATCTAGTACTAGAGAAAACTAAATAACTCAGAAAATGGAGGTTTTATGGTACCATAGATGTGATGTGATGGATGGATGGACGGACGCAAAGTAGATGATGGATCCTCGTTGCTACAAGTTGATGAATTTACAACTCGAACACACTAAAGAAAATTGATTAGATAAGATATGTGCGGGTTTCCTGACAAAGAGGATCCAAGGAGCGTTAGCTTCCTTGGCAGATGTCAACCCCTATTTGTTTAGAAAGAGTGAACTAAAGGATGTAACAATAGATAGCATGCAGAGACAGGAGTATTACTGAATATGAGAATAACTAAGATCTTATTCAAATACTTATTTGATCGAATAACTGCAAATGAAAGGTTACCTAGTCTAGGTCAATGACGACCCAAACTTTGCAAAGGTAGGTTGATGGTGACCTGAGAGACAGGATTTAGAATGTAAGAGAAATATGCAAAACGTGTAGGATCTGAGTGAAATCTGGATGTAGCGGAGGCTTATGTATGCTGGAGTCGACCTTCAGAAAGGATCTGAGGAAAAGGAAACCAAAAAATTGTGATTTGAATGGGGAAGATAGCTAACATGACCCTAGGCCATGACAACCATGGTGAAGCGACAATGACTGGGATACATATAAAACAATTTTGAGATAACATAGGAGTATGATGGTGGCTCTGGTAGACTAAAAAAAAGACAAAACACATGCAGATATTGGAGATGGCTCTAAGATATTGAAAACACAATGATAGAGGGTCGATTCGATGAAAACTTGAGGCATGTGACAATGATTGTAGATGAGTAAGGCAATGTCGGGAGTAAGAGGACTGGAAATGTAACCTGAAAATGTGAAAGCTAGAAAAATGGACTGCTAATAGAGTCACGAGCACTGATGAAGATGATTTGATCCTACAATGTGTTATATCCAATAAAATAACAACATAAATGATATAAGATAACACAGAAAGCAATGTAAACCTCCCAATGTTATGCTCATGATCAAAAACGAGCTTTGAAAGGGTTGTAAGGGGATTGCTGAGATGCTCTGGTTTGAAGGAGGAATTATAGAATGGAAGAAAATCATAGGAAGAATGTCACGCCTTCTATGTTTTTGTTGTGTTTTATCACATTCTTTCTACTGTTTGTTGCCTTTTGGAAATTCTGAATTTGATGTGTTCTCTTTATCCTATCTTGGGAAAGGAATGAACTAAAATTAATAGGGTCGATGGTGAATTGGGTTAGGTCACCGCATGAATTATGGGGAAAGTTTCCCCAAATGGGTTGATTTTGTGGTTTTTGTGTGAGTTTGGTTTTTTAGGATGATTCATGGGTAGTTAGAAGATAGGGATGGGTAGAAAAATCATAGGGGATTTAGATTTAGAATGAAAGAGTCATAAATGGAAAGTCCATTAGGGCATGTGGATGGATATTGATTGATTAATTAATTAATTAATTAGAATTTTATGGACATTAAAGGTGATAGGATAATAAGGAATATTATTAAATATTAAAGGGGACGAATTAAATAAATATGCGCATGTGGGCGAAAAATATAAGAGTATAGAGGGTACTGATACCGATTTAGGTGTTTACATTTTTCCCATTTTTTTTATTGGTTTATGCTAGCAAACCATGAGAAAAAAACAATGAAATATGATGATGATAAAGAAGTATTATGATGATCTCCCCCTCAAATAAAGGATTGATGGTGCCAAGAGGAAATCGACGACAAGTTTGAAGAAAGGTAGATGATGAAGGGATGGTAGGTGAAATAATATGGGTAAAAATATTTTCAAGGAAATATGTCCAATATCAATAAAAACTATGGTGGTGACTCCAATATCACATTGGTAGAGGACAATTATGGTCTCAATGAGAGATACAACATTCTATGGCTAGTGAGTGGGTGAAGATCGCTGCAATATGGATGCAAGCCAAGATGACCAATGGGTCATAGGAAAACATAAAACTATGTGCAACTAAATGTAAAGGTATTTGAAATCCTTCATACATGCAAGGAATCGAACAAATAGGTATGCATCCATAAGGGATGAGGATGAAAATTTATGGTGCCCCAACACAGGACATGAAAAATGGCCAAAAAGGAAAATTGAAAAAAGGATGATGAAATAATATGCCCCAAGGGGGAGGAAAGTATGGCCACAAGGTGGAATTTGTGTGCAGATTGGATAGGATTGTAAAATAAAATGCCTCGAGGAGGGAATAAGTATGGCCCTATGGGATTTTGAATGTATAAATTAATGAATTGGCTATAATTAAAATTCCTGAAGGGAAAATTAATATGGCCACAGATGTGGACTTTGAGATAAAATGGATATGCTATTGGATGTTAAATTAAATTCCTAGAGGAAAATAAATAATATGGCCACGAAGGAACAAAAATGGCCAATAAAGGAAAGATTGAATAAAATTCCCGAGAGGGGCATACATATGTCCTCGAAGGAGGACTTAAATGTTAGAGGGATTGAATAATATCATATGAGGTGTAAGATAAGATGTGGCTTTAATAATGGTGCACCCATGGGTATGAACAACACTACATCATATCAGGAATGTGTGAGGAAAAGATGCCTCCAACTGCATTGGAGGTAAACAAGAAGGGGATCTAGGTAACACAAGGCACATGCAACCAAAGTATATTTTATTATATAACCAATAACAGTTAGTTATACCAAAAGATCATGAGGAAGAAATGGATGAAGTGAACTCATAAACCTAGTGTCGACATGAAAAAGGGGTTTGAGATGTAACTTGTACACAGGAAGAGGGTTCTCCAAAAGTGGTGTTCCCTAAAACTATGCCCCAAATTTGGGAAGGGGAAAGATCAAACTGATCAATGCGGGAAGTCGGCTAGAAGAAATTTGATCAATGCGGGAAGATTTCTTAGGATGATAATAAAATGGAAGGCTTGATCAATGTGGGAAGCCTTCAAATGCCATGAATAAAAGAGTATTCATCCTTCAAGGGTATGGTCTACTTTATACATATATAGATGGCAAGAATAATATATATGATAGTTGTCCTTTAGGGATCGGTCTATTCCTTTTGATTTTGACTTTGATTTTGATTTTGATTTGCATTCCTTTTTTTCTTTTCTCTTTTTCATTAATAGCTATCCTTCAAGGGAGTATTCTATTTTTAATAACTTTGATTTTGAGGGATCATCCATGATTTTTTATTTCACATGGGGAAGAGTTGGGAATAGCTAAGTAGACCACTTAAGAGGGGATAATGAATGTACAAGAGACACCCCTGGACCCTTTACATGGTTCCAATAGGTGAATGAGAGGGTGATGGTTGTAATGATCATGCAGAGTTATCGCACAAGAAGGGAGAACCTATCCATAAGGAAAATGCTATGGCTAGAGCTATGGTGCCCATATTTAAGGTCACATCTAGGAAAGTGACATAGACCACATAATTCTCAATCATCACTTTGATGAAATATGGAAGAGCTAATGATGGAGGGATGATCTAAATATGACTAAGAGCTCACTAGAAGACATGCTAACAGTAGAATGGTCACAAGTGCAATGTGTTAAGAGGTTCCACTTCTTGTTTACCATCAAGGGAGGGAAAACCTTCCACATAATGTCTTGATTCGCCAAAATAATAGGATGATAACTTTGAAGGATGAAATACAATGAAGACATGAGGAAGATGAATAACTATATGCTAACCTTGAGGAACCCTGATAGATAGATGGCCACAAGATGGGCCTATGAAAAAGGCCTCTCAATGTAGATAAAAATATGGCCACAATGGTGTACTTTGGATGAGAATATCAAAAGGTTAAAATATGGCCACAAAAGTGGAATTTAAACAAGAATATGGTCCCCCGAGGGAGGAACGACTATGACCACAACAATGGATTTTGAAGATATGGTCCTCCCAAGGGAAGGACAAGGTGATCAGAATATTTAATTTAGGGTGAATGAGTTGGATGAATATTGGAAAATATGCGTGAATCCTCAATGGTGAGGGATCAATAAATACATTTTTTAAACAATGGCCATAAAAGGTGGACTTAAAACAATGCCAAAGATGGAAAGGATTTAAGATTTGTAAGTGGACCAATCTTAAAATGAAGTCCCCCAACATGTATGGAAGGAAGGGGATGATGAAATAGATAAAAAGAAAGAGGATGATCCCCCAGTGTTGGGAAACTTAGATGTATGAGATTTAATGTTGGGAGTTTATTGGGGTCATATTTGATTTGGATTGGATAGATGGTTAGGGATCATAAGGGTGATGGGAAAGATAAACAATATTGATGAACAAGGGAGGACCTTCTGTAGAGGGAATGATTTGTGAAGGGGTGGATGAAGGAGGATGCTTAATAATTTTGATGGATGGGGATATAGGAATAGGATTTGGATTGGTTGCAATGGATGGAGAAGGATGCCTTCTCTAAATGAGGAAGTCATCTTTCTCAATAAGGTCATGGACGATGGTCTGAAAGGCCTTACAATGCTCAATAGTCATGACCCTGGGTAAAAATGATAGGCACAAATGTAATTAGGATTAAACCATGATGGATTCTTACTATTATAATTAAAATATCTAATGGGAGGAAGCATGATGGAAGATATTTGAATTAAATTTCGAAATATCTACGTAGGAACCCAATCAAAGTGTTTGAAGGAAGATAACTCTTGTGGGTTTTAATAGGATGTTTGACTTAGATTTAGGGGAAGATGTAGATTGGATGGGTAAATTAGGCATCTTGAGAAGATGAATCAATTTTGGGAGGGGGAATATATTTTTTGGATTTGGATTGAATTACAAGGTGTCTTAGATGAAGGGATTGGCCCTAAAATAGATGAGGGTGTGCCTGGGATGGATTTTGTAATGTTAGATTGCTGAGGAGAGGTAAGCTCTAATTTCTTATGAGGATGCATGGGAGACTTTTTGGGATGCTTACCAAGAGTCTTAGATTTTGATCAAGAATATTTACCCTTGGCAGGGATGACTATAATCTCAACTAGTGGATTTAAAGGATGTGGTGTAGGTTTTTGGATTAGTTAATGTAGAAACAATTGATTTTGTAGAGGGAGAATGAATCCCCCTTGTTTGTTTTAATGGGGGATTTGCTTCATAAATTTTATCAAGGGGTATCATTGATATGTATTCACAAATTGAGAGGATGTGATTGGTGCGGTAGCAGATATAGATGTAGATATATGAATGGATGTTGGAGGAGGAGTGGGTGTAAAATATTGGGATGGAATGGATGATGTAGTCATATGTAAAGATGTAGGTACATGCATCAAGATAGGTGTTGGGATAGTTTAAGTGGGGTTGTAGAGGTATATGGGGTAGAAATGGTGTAGTTGGGATTGATGTGGAAATAAGTGAGGTAGATGTAGTAATAGGTGTGTTTGATGTAGATGTGGGTGATTGGGATGTAGTGATAGGTGAAGGAACAGGAATATGGTGTGGTTATAGACCAAAATAGGTTAAAGATGAATCTGATGTGATAGATTGGGGAATGATAGAAGTGGATGAAGTAGGGGATATAGTCAAATTTGATGTGGATGTGGTAAGGGTAGGAGTAGGTATAGGTATAGGACAAGTAGTAAAAGTTAATATAGGTGTGATAGTTGTGGATATGATAGGTGTTAAATAAGGGGTGGGAATAATGTCTAAGGTAGGAACAGGTGGAGTCATTGATGAGATGAGATCTTGATTAATGGTGTTAATGGTGTGAGCAATTTGGTATTTGAGATGTAGAAGGGGTTGGCTTGATTTTTTTGTGGTTGATTAGGAAAATGTTGCTTAATTCTGTCAAGGGGTTGGCTAGGTGAAGTGGTGGAGCTATCTATTTGGATATCCCCTTGATTTATAAGTTGTTGGATGTGATATTTGAAGGAACGAAACTTCTCAATGTCATGACCTTTGACTTGATGATATTTACAATAGTGGCCTTCATGATACCAAATGGGCTTGGGTCATGAGTCATCCACAGTCATATGGGAGGAAGTTGGATGGAGTGTACTACCATCAACTTGTCAAATACTGAACTATAGGATTCCCCCAAGGGGGTATAGTTAGGAGATGGTCTAAAATATCTTTGCAAAGACTCCATGTGAGAGACAGATGTGGATGGAGATTGAACAATGATGGTATTGGTGGTAGTTTTAGACTTTTTGTTATGTGTAGTGGGTTTGATGAACTCAGTCTTGGGATTTTTTGATCGAAGCTTGAGTTGGCCTTGCTCAAGGGAACAAGTTTCAAGTTTGCAAGCCATGGTGAAGGCTTCTTCAAATGTTCATAAATATTGGATTTGCAATGTAGAAGAAATATTCTTCACACAAGAATGTGAGAAGAGTTTGATGAGTTCAGTTTTGTGGAAGAGTAAATGATAGTTGATTGATAATACCACGCCATCAGTGATAAAATTCTATGATAGAATCGTCATCAAACTGTATAATGGCCTATAAGTCATTGATAGTGATTTTACGTGCAATATTAATCAAAAAATGTTCTAGGAACAATTGTGCAAGAAGGGTAAAGGAGAATAAGGAATGTTGAGGAATCCCATTGTACCAATCCAACGTTGGACTGGCCAAGGACATAGGGAAGGTGTGAAGCATAAGTTCCTGATCATATGCGATAAGGTAACATGCCTGTTTAAATGTGTGAAGATGTTGTTGGGGATCCTTCCTTGCTGTTAAACTTGGTAAACTTGGGAATCTCCAATGAGGAGGGTAAGGTTTGATTAGAACTGATGGATGAATGGGTTCATTACAATTTTTTCATAAGATAATGTAACCTTGGGTCCCAAGGTAGCATCCTCTAGACTATCCAACCTATTCATTAGGGCATGAATAGGATCATTCGATGTGATGATAGGTTGGGATTGTTGGTTGTGTGGCATGGAAAGTAGCTTGATAAGGTAGTTGATAAGTTTTTGGATGTGTGGGTGTTTGGGGAATCATTTGATAAGGATTAATATATGTCATGGGTTGAGATTGGATAAGTTTCAGGCAATGATTGATGTTGAGAAATAGGGATATGATGTGATTGTTGGGATTGGGCAAGTTGTTGTACAGTAAATGATGAATGAGGATATGAGTGTTAAGAGGTTGAGATGGTTGGAGCATATGATGGGTAGGAATGTAAGTGTTAAGAGGTTGAGATGGTTGGATAGGCATACTTAGTAGTAGATGGAATAGAGATAGAGTTGACATAAAGTGATGTGGGTGGAATGGGATCCACTAATTGAGTATATTGATAGGATTGAAAAATTGTGGGAGATTTATGAAATAATAAGTCATAGATGGGGCTAGAAGGAGGTCCAAGAGTTTCAAAAGGAGCTAGAGATGGGGGTGTAGTTGGTCTAGAAAGGTTGGATTGATGAGAGATACAAGGATTAATTTTAAGATAAGGATGATTTTGGATGACATGGTCCTCAGGAAGCGAGACCATGGAGAACAAGGGGTTAGGTAACTAAGGTGTGGTTTCAAGATTTAGAATCTTGTTAGGAGAGATCATTAGAGGAAGGGATGTCATTAGATGGAGTGGATTGTTGTGTTGTTTTGACTTGAGAAAGAGTGACAATAGGCATGAAATAGATGAATATTTGTTTATGTAATTTGTTAACAAATAAATCAAGCAACAAGTTTCTTATCATCATGATTAATTATAAGATGTGAAAAGAAAAAGAAGTGGATAACGAAGGTACCTAAAGGACAATAGTCTAAGGCTAGTTTTAGGTAGTTATGGATGGGGAGATTTCGGGTGGCTTCTTGTTGGGTGATGAAATCCCAATCATTCTACTGGGTAGGAAGATGTTTAGATGTGTTATTTAGATGTGTGAGTTTTAGGTTGTGTGTGAGTATTGTGAGATGTAGCAAGTTAAACCCTTAAGCTATGTGATCAAGCAGGATGCTAAGAAGGAACATTCTTTTTAAAACTAAATTGAAGTGTGATCTTTTGATGAGGACACACACAAGAAAGGGAAATACGATGGAGAAAGGAGAAAATATGGAAAATGAAGAATACCGAGATAAATGAGATTTCCTTTTTATCTTAAATTTAGTGAGAAGAACAATCGAGTAGTTTGAACCCAAAACGAGAAAGAAAAAAGTGAAGCCTTATGCTGCAGTGTTAGTAGAAGGTAGAAGAAGAATAAAAATATAAATAAATACAAGCCATCACCTAAAGGGTGGTCCCATCAGGGGTGCCAAAAATGTTGTAGTTATATTCTCATTAGATTCAATTTAATGGGTTAGCTAATAAAGAAAACTAAACACTAGAAACATGGAGGGTTTATGGTACCGTAGGTGTGATGTGATGGATGAATCAGCACAAAGTAGATAGTGATTCGCGTTGCTACAAGATTCATAAACTTGCAACTCAAGGAAACTAAATAAAATTGATTAGATAAGATATGTGGGGGATTCCTGAAAAGAAGATCCAAGAAGTGTTAGCTTCCTTTCATGGATGTTAGTCCCCATTTGTTTAGAAAGAGTGAACTAAATGATGAAACACATAAGATAACATGCAAAAAATGAAGAAATTACTAAATCTGAAAGTAACTAAGATTAGATTTAAAGCTGATTCTATTGAAATAACTGTAAATTAAAGGTTACCTGGTCTAGGTCAATGGCGACCTAAGAGGTAGGTCAAGATCTGGGATGTAAGATTATAGATGTGTAGACCGCGCAAACCTGAGTGATCTGGATGCAACTGAGGCTTATGTATATTAGATTCAACCTATATAAGGGATATGAGGCAAAGGAAACTAAAGAACGATATAAAAAGGTTATTTTAAGGGGGAAGATAGTTGACAAGACCTTGGGAAATGACAACCAGAGTGGAGCGATAGCAACTAGGATGAAGATAGATTGATTTTGAGATAACAGAGGAGTAGGATGGTGGCTTTGGTAGACTGGAACAGAAGAGATAACACATGTAGAGACTGGATGGATTTGGGAGATGGAAAAAATAGTGATAGAGGGTCTGAGTTGATGGCAACTCAAGGCTGGGTGATGGCGACTATAGTAGGCGTAAGGCAAGGCCGAGAGTAAGAGGACTGAAAATGTAACCTGCAAATGTGAAATTTGAAGAATGGATTGATAATAGAGTTATGAGCACTAAAGAATATGACTTGATAAGAATGTGTAGATTGGAACAAGATAGCAATACAAATGATATAAGATAGTAGCAAAATCAATGTAAACCTCCCAATGTTATGCAGATGATCAAAAAGAGCTTTCAAGGGATGTAAGAGGGTTACTGATATGCTCTGGTTTGAAGGAAGGAATTTCAGAATGGAAGGAAGTCACACCCATGTGTTTTCTGATGTTTTTGATGTGTTCTAATTACATTTTCATTGTGTTCTTGTTGTGTTCTCTTTGTCCTGTCTTGGGAAGAAATGAACTCAGATTAATAGGGTCGATAGTGACTAGGCTGGGTCACCGCCGATTGCGAGGAAAATTTTCCCAAATGGGATGCTTTTGTGATTTTTGCATGATTTGGTGTATTTAAAGAGTTGGAAAAGCTTGATTTAAATATTATAGGTGGGATTGTGTTTTTTTAGGATGATTCATGGGTAGTTTAAAAGATAGGGATAGGTAGAAAAAAGCATAGAGATTTAGATTTAGGATAAAAGCATCTAAAATAGAAGGTTTGTTAGGGCATATGGATAGATACTATTGATTGATTAATTAATTAATTAATGGGAATTGGATGGGCATTAAAGGTGATAGGATAATAAGGGTATTTTATTAAATATTAAAGGGGATGGATTTAATTAAAGGAGGGTCCTTGCTACGTCCTTAACCTATTGCTTGTATTAGGATATGAGTAGCCGACTTGTGGCTGATCATATCATTTATTATATCATTTATACTTTCTCATGCTTAGTAGGTTGGCCTTGGTGATGACCATAACATATGAATAGTATATATAGGGGATTGTAGGTAGTAGTTCATCATCATTTTGGAGCATTTGAGTATTATTGTATGGTTTGGAGGTTGCCCCCCTCGAAGTGGTGAAGCTATTCTAATTGCATATTGAGATCATTATTCTAGAATATTGTGTTATTTGGTGTTATATTTTTTGCTCATGATCTGAATTATACAAGTAATTTCATTACAACTGGTATCAGAGCTGCGATCTGGGCCAAAATTAGGGTAAAAACCCCTAATTTTGTGTTTCTGCCATATATTGCGAACAAAAGTGAATTGGTAGGAGATATTTTTACCAGAGTTGAAAAACATTTCAAGTAAGGTTTCCTAAAAATTTGACTTTTTTTATTTATTTTGCAAAAATTATTACAAATTTAGGGTTTTTCATAAAATTGCTCCCTAAGGTGAAAATTGTCGAATTTTTTCAAATTCATTACATTTTTGAAAAGAAAAACAAAATTAATTTGGGGTTTGTTCTTCAAGTTTTTTTTATATTTGGCTGAATT
This sequence comes from Taxus chinensis, assembly GCA_019776745.2. NCBI lineage: Eukaryota > Viridiplantae > Streptophyta > Pinopsida > Cupressales > Taxaceae > Taxus > Taxus chinensis. The sequence continues at coordinate 660,909,637 of CM034153.1, read as the reverse complement.
CTTATCGAAATCCAAAACCCTAAAATTTGACAGTGATCCCTACATCCTACTATTTTGGGGGCATCATGGTGGGGGCCTTCCACAAGAGGAAAAAAGAATCCCATCACTCCGGGTAAAACACCAAAAAAGGATGAGATAGTAGTTGAGGAGATGGATACATAAGATATAACTACAGATTCCTTAGGGTTAGGGTTTACTTCGACAGACCATAAAGTAAGCCAACTTGAGTATAACCTGAGAGACCTCGAATCTAGGGTGGCCAGCAAAGAAGATGTGGATAGGATTGGACAAGTATTGGAGGATTTCATGCAAAAATTTAGCACGCATATGATGGGTAATCATACTTATGTCAATTAGGGTGGATCCTCAGGTCAACATAATAAACACATGAGCCAGAGTGGATCTTCGAGTGTGCACAATCCAAATACGAGCACTCTGCAGGCCCGTACTATGTTTCCAAAAGCGGAGATGTGTAAGTTTGATGGAAAGGATCCACTCAATTGGATCAACCAAATGGATAATTTATTTGAACTACATCAGATTCCATCAGGACAAAAGGTGACCATGGCAGCTTTGTATCTCAAACCTAACCAATTCATCTGGTATCAATGGTTATGTGCTCAAAGGTAGAAGAGTGGTATCAATGTTACATGGATAGTCTTCACTGAATATTTTCACTCACACTACAATTCTAGTGTGTCAGATAATTACTTTAGCCAATTAGCAAAGTTAAGATAGACAAGATCTGTTAAGGATTACATTCATCACTTCCAAAACCTTTCTCTGCAGGTGGAAAAATATTACTAAAGAGAATTTGAATGACCTATTTCTTAGGGGTATTAAGGATCTCATTGAGCATGAGGTGCATATGTTTAATCCTAATAAGGTTCCTGATTCAATGATTATGGCAAGAGGGGCAGAGGATAAAATTGTTTCAAGTAGGAGACAACATTTCACTTATACCAAATATCGCAACACCTTGGCCCCAGCACTCCCTCAGCCAGTTAGATTCCTGATTCAATGATTATGGCAAGAAGGGTAGAGGATAAAATTGTTTCAAGTAGGAGACAACATTTCACTTATACCAAATATCGCAACACCTTGGCCCCAGCACTCCCTCAACCAGTTAGATTGACACCTCAACAAATTGAAGAAAAAAGAGAAAAGGGGTTATGTTTTAACTGTGACAGTAAATTTGGACCTAGACATAAATGTGCTGAAAAGAAGTTTTTTTTAACATTGATGGGCCTAGTGAAGATGAAGAGAATAATGAAGATGCAGAGTTAGAGGTCTTGGTTGAGCCAGAGGAGGAGTCAGGAAATACTCGGCCAACAATCTCATGCCATGCAATTCATGTATTAGCACCCCCCCAAACCCTAAAGGTGGTTGGATTCCTGAAAAAATAGAGGGGTCACAATGTTGATTGTTTCAGGAAGGACTCACAACTTTATCAATCATAAGTTAGCAGTGCGCCTAAATTGTTTCATTTATCCAACTCCTGAATGTCAAGTAATGATTGCCGATGGAGGTACTATTACTTGTTCTGGAATATGCCATAGCATTAAGCTTTCCATGGGAGATTACATACTAAATAGTCACGTGTATGCCATTTCTATGGGAGGAGCAAACATTGTGTTAGGGGTTCAATGGCTTACCACTTTGGGAACCATTGAGATGAACTTCCAAGACTTTTTCATGTGATTTCACTCTAAAGGAAGGACTTTTGAGCTAAGAGGCTTAAGAGCAAAGTCTCCACAAATAGTAAGTTCTCATCAGATGCACAAAATTCTAAAAAAGGGTGCAGAGGGAATTGTGGCAAAACTCTTTTCATTGGAGGCTCATCATTCTAAGGACATTATACCATCAGATATGTAAGCAGTGTTGGATGCACACTCTGTTGTATTTGAAGATATACCAAAGGGCTTACCTCTAAAGCAAGATCATGATCATGCTATTCAGTTATTACCAGGAAGTCAACTACTTAACAGCAGACCTTATAGGTACCCATATGTGCAAAAAAGTGAAATCAAGAAGATTGTACAAGAGATGTTGGAAGTAGGAATCATCCGCCATAGTCAGAGTGCTTATTCTTCTCCAGTAGTGATGGTACAGAAGAAAGACAACATGTGGCGCATGTGTCCTGATTATAGGGAAATTAATAAGTACACAATCAAAGATAAGTTTCCTATTCTTGTTATTGATGATTTGTTTGATGAGTTGCATGGTGTTGTTTATTTTACAAAGCTTGATCTTCATTCAGGATACCACCAAATCAAAATCAAGGATGAGGATGTTCATAAAACCACCTTTCAGACACATAAAGGCCATTATGAATTCCTGGTAATGCCTTTTGGACTCACAAATGCACCTTCTAAATTTCAAAGTTTGATGAAATCTATATTTAAGTCATTCATGCGGAAGTTTTTCTTAGTGTTTTTTGACGATATATTAATTTATAGCAAAACATGGGAGGAACATTTGCATCATGTAAATAAGGTTTTGGAAACCCTTTAGCAACATCAACTTTATGCAAAGCCCTCTAAGTTTTCTTTTGGACTCAAGGAAGTTGAATATTTGGGTCACATTGTCTCTCATGAAGGGGTTAAAGTGGATCCTAATAAGATCAAATCCATGATGGAGTGGAAGGTTCCAAAAACCCTAAAGAATCTATGAGGATTTTTGGGGCTTACAAGTTATTACTGAAGATTTGTAAGGCATTAAGGAAGCACAGTTGCACCTCTCATAGCTTTATTAAAGAAGGACTCCTTCCAGAGTGAGGATGCAACCAAAGCATTTGAGAAACTAAAGGAGGCCATGTGCACCACTCCAGTCTTGGCTACTCCAGATTTTTCCAAAACATTCATTGTTGAATGTGATGCATCAGGGGGTGGGTATGGGGGTAGTTCTCATGCAAGAAATCCGTACTATTACCTTTTGGAGCCATCAATTTAAAGGTAATAATCTTTCCAAGCCGATTCATGAGAAGGAAATGTTAGCCATACGTCATGCAGTAAAGCAATGGAGACCATATCTCATAGGAAGACACTTTAAAGTGAAGATAGATCATGATAGTCTGAAATACTTCTTAGAGCAGCATTTATCATCTGAAGAACAACAAAAATAGGTCTCCAACATGTTGGGATATGATTTTGAGATTATCTATAAGAAAGGGAAGGATAATGTAGTTGTGGATGCTCTGTCATGGAAAGATGACTCGACTGCAGCCTTGTTATGTGCCATATCCATATTATAGGAAGATTGGATAGATGAGGCAAGGTCCGAATGGAGAAATAACCCAACCACACAAAACCTCATTCATCATCTCTAGAATGATCCAAGCATGTCTGAAATTTTTTGTATTGAAAGGGGATGCTTTATGGTATAAAGATAGATTATACCTATGTAAGAACTTCACTCTTAAAAATAGGATTCTATCTGAGCTTCACTCTTCTCCAGTAGGGGGCACTCCGGATTCTTGAAGACTCATCATCGAGTCAAACAAGATTTCTTCTGGGAAGGGCTCAAAGGGGATGTCCAAAAAATTGTGGCAGAATGCATGGTTTGTTAGCAAAATAAGGGTGAAACAATTCAATCCCCATGTCTTCTACAACCTCTATCTATTCCTAGCTAGTAGTGGGAAGAGGTTTCCGTGGACTTTATCACAGGATTGCCTAAATCTGAAGGGAAAAAAATTCATCATGGTTGTGGTAGATAGACTCATCAAATATGCTCATTTCTATGCCTTGGCACACCCATTTTCTATAAGCACGGTAACAACAGCCTTCATGGACACAATTTAGAAGCTTCATGGGACACCAAAGATTATAATAGGTGATCGAGACCCTATATTTACTAGTAATTTTTTGGACTGATTTATCCTCATGTTTGGGTACTCAGTTAGCTCATAGCTCTTCTTATCATCCCCCAGTCTGATGGGTAAACAAAAAGTTGTAAATAAGTGTTTGGAGGGATATCTCCATTGCTTTATGTCAGATAAACAAGCAAGATCGGGTCCAATGGTTGCCACTTGCAGAATGGTGGTATAACACTTCCTTCCATACTTCATCTAAAATGTCACCCTTGTTGGCACTCTATGGGGTACCATCCACCATCCATAACATCATCATTGAGAGGACAACCACGGGGTTAGAGTAGTAGAAGAACACATTCAGTATCAACAAGAGGTCCTCTCTAGTCTCACGGAGAACTTGGTCATCGGCACAAAACCGCATGAAGCAACAGGCTGATCAACATCGCACAGAAAGGCATTTTGAAGTTAGTGATTGGGTTTTTGTGTGGTTACAACCATATAAGCAAATGTCTTTGAAACAATAACAAAATGATAAGAAACTTTCACCGAAGTATTATGGCCCCCTATCAAGTATTGCAGAAGATTGGTATTGTAGCATACAAATTATAACTTCCACAATCAACCAAAATACATCCAGTATTTCATGTTTCTTGCCTGAAGAAAGTAAGTGGATAGAGAGTATCATCCCAAATAGTGTTACCTAAGCTCGATGAGGAGGGGAGGGTCATCTTGGAACCTGAATGCATCCTTCAAACATGCACTAAAAGATTGAGGGACACCGGATTATTATTGAGTACCTGATCAAGTGGAAGAATATGGACAATTAAGATGCAACATGGGAAGATATGACATTCATGTAGCAGCACCCAGAGCTTCTCAACATTGGGGATAATGTTTCTTTGAAGGGGAAGGGCATGTTATGCCCTTAACCTATTGCTTGTATTAGGATACGAGTAGCCGACTTGTGGCTTACCATATCATTTTCTTATATCATTTATACTTTCTCATGCTTAGTAGGGTCAGCCTTGGTGATGGCCATAACATATGAATAGTATATATAGGGGATTGTAGGCAGTAGTTCATCATCATTTTGGAGCATTTGAGTATTATTGTATGGTTTGGAGGTTGCCCCCCTCGAAGTGGCAAAGCTATTCTAATTGCATATTGAGATCATTATTCTGGAATATTTTGTTATTTGGTGTTATATTTCTGCTCATGATCTGAATTATACAAGTAATTTCATTACAGACCTAGATAGGACCCTAGCAAAATATGCGCACACAGGCAGACAAGGGTAGAGATATCGATTTTAGGTGTCTATAGTTTTTAAGTTTACATGACATGCATGTTTGCAAAAATTTCAAGAAATGAGAGAATGACACACCTTTGGGGTGAAATTGCACATCATAAGTGTGCCCAAGGTGAAAATGGGGTTCAAAAGGGTGTATTGGAGGGAAAATGGGGCCCACCACAACTTAAAACACTCACATAAGACAAAACAATGCACTTTTGGATTCATGTTATGTTTTTGAGTTGATAATTTCAACCAATATGAATGAGGCACACTTATGGGGTGAAATTTCACCTCATAATTTTTCCAAGAGGAGATGGGATTTGAACCCGTGACTTCAAGGTTATGAGCCTTGAGATCTGGGGGGCCTACTCTAGAATGGTGGGGGCGGATTACTTTCCTTATTATGTAAAAAAGGAGGATCCGTATGAGGTGGAAATCTCATGTATGGTTTTGGAACGGTCCCCCATATATAGATAAGCCCCCCCCCCTCTACTCTATATAGTTGGGAGCCCCAAATAGATAGATAGCCCCCCCTTCTATATGACTATGATATCTTAGATTCGTTCTCTCTAGATAGAGAGGGGGCTCACCATCCATAGACCGTAAAGTTCAGAGGGGGGCCATATATCTAGAGGGGCCTACCCCATAGAGAACTATAGGATAGAGTAGCCAGATAGATAAGATAGTTTGGCTAGCCATATAGAGAGAGAGGGCCACCAAAATTGCGCCTAAGTGTTTCATCATAGCATAGTTTGCACCTCTAACTTGTTTTTCAAAATGCTTCCTTCACCCCGAAGTCAAAAATTAATGAATTTTGGCCTTAAAATATATTAATTTACATGGAAATGTTTCAATGGATGGAATTAAACTATTTCTAAGGCTTTAAAATGAGTTATTCAAAAAAATTTACTTGTACCTTCAACTTTTCCTAAAGCACTGCACCGATGAGCCAAGTGGGAAGAAGAGTTTTCAATCACCATGGACCAAACCATCTTATTTACCATGAATAGAATTTAATATAATTTTATTTGATATTTTTTAGGATCCTCAATCTTCATGAGACTCTTGAAACCTTTTGATCAAGTTACACCTTATAAAAGGACCTTTGTGCTACATTATCAGACATGTTTTCACACTTATATGCTCCCAAAATTATTTCTTAATCACTACAACATGAAGTAGGTTCTGTCATATTTCAAATTATTGGGATGTGATATCCCAACACTTCATGAGGCTCCTGAAACCTTTCAAACAAGGTTACTAGCTTCTTTAGAACATGCATTTCCCAATGCCTTTCCCAAAAAGACCCAGTTTTGCTTAACTTTCTCCTGACAAAAGTTTTCTCCGCAGGATATTCCTAAACTTCCTTAGAAAAAATTTCTACTCTCCCATAGAACTTTGGATTATTTTAATTTTTCTTGAACGCTTCCAAAGGATGTTCACTAGCGACAAAAATACCAAAAATAATCATTTTTAAGCCTCAGTGAGCACTGTTCTTTCTTAGGTCTCAATAGCTTCGAGAACTAAGCTAGGTAAACTTATCTTCACATGAAACACACTTAAAAATCATGTTATCATGTTCCTCTCAACCATAATTATGGTGAAATAGTTGAAATGATGGTTGAAGGTAAGGTTTACATTGACCAGGAAAGGGATTTTCAAGTGTGGGTTTGGATGTCATGACTAACATTTTAAATTTTTCATGTTAGATATTTTACATGAATACAATGACATGATATACATCATTCCCAAAACTATTTTTTGGTATACTATATTTGGTTCCTACATTAGCATGGTATTTACCATGCATCTTTTGGGCCATAATTGTCTTGTTTGCTTCATTTCTATAATTAGACATATTGGTACATCTTTGTTATGATTGGGGAATATCATTTTTTTCCTCTCTTTTCATGTTATGAGTGGGGAAATATCATTTTTACACACCCTATTTCTTATTACAATAGAGCATAATATTTTTCCCTCTTATAATTTATTCACAGAGCGTCCATGATGACACCTTCTACATAACCACATATACTACATTTACTAGTAAGATTTGATGATCACATTTTTTCCAATAGTTATGTATTAAATTACATGTTACATATTTAGCTTACATGATAGAATATTTTCTATGTTTACATATCCTATAAAAAAATTCATATGCACTTCTCATAATGATTACATATCTTACTTTATTTTATCCACGTTAAACAAAATGTGTGTAACACTTTTCTTTTGAGATAGTTGATATGCAAGAACATCTATCACCTTGAAAGGTGGGTATATAGTCAATATAGTATTGATTTTTTATCAGCTAGGAACCAAGGACCAAAGAGATTAGTTCCAGAGTTACTTCTTCATTTGGGAAAAATCTTCTTTCTCCTTGTAAAATGGTTAGTTTTGGATATGTGATTAATCATGGAACCAAATATTAAATTGTTAGTTTCTTTCCAGTAAAGAGTTAGATGTTATTTTGACAAAATTTCTCCATTAAATATGGTAAATTATGACCTATGGCATCATTACTTCTCCATTGAGAATCGATACTTCTCAATTCAATAAGGGAAACCAAGACCTAGTTTCATTTTTTCCTTTTGGGAAATCAAGTCCTGTGATAATATCCAAAGAATCTAGAAGAGGCAACATGATTTGCATATACACATGTGTACTCATTCCTTTTCTCATTTAAATGTTTCACCATTTTAATATGGTTTCATTGTGTTCACATTACTGATACATTGATCTAAATGCATGCATTCAGATTTTCTTGTAGGCACATATGGATCGTGAATAGCAACAACAATCACATTAGAACATTTACACTTTTTCCTTTCCTCTCTCTCTAAGTACACTCTCGTGTAAACAACCTTTTTATTTCTCATTTAATATGCATTCATGCATGTGCATTAAATTAGGCATTATGTAGATACCTAGTGTTAATATAAATCATGTGGAAATAATAATTTTGACATCTTATTGGAAAATTAGACCACTAGTGCATATTAGGATCCTTTTGGCATACTTTCCCCCTTTTCAATCAATTATGCACCACTTTTGTTAACACCATTTACCTAAATAGACACTTTTAGAATATTCCAATTTAATTAGGACATCTAATACATATATGCATACTCACACACTTTGATCTTAGCCTTTTATCCCCTGAGTCATCACATGTGGCATATGGACATTATCGACTATGCCTACTACTGACCTAGAACTTTAGCGAGAATCGATAGTGACCTCTTCTACCTAGTGGTCATTTTTATAAGTTGGGTACATTTTGGTGGTAAACCTATGTATGGATTTTGGGTTGTATTATGTGGTAAATCATCTTAGAGAAACTCGTATAAGTAAAAACTATAGAGGTAGAGGTCATTGCACACACAAAAATCATATCCTAATATAACAATATATTAAGAGGCTACTCGAAGCATTCACACTTGACTAGTCAAAGTCAACTCAGACTACTCAAAATATTCCCTCAATTAAATTTTTGTTGTCATGTGCTTTTTTCAAAGGGAAGGATTCATAATTTTGTATTAGTTGAACATATAAGGAGAAAATTACCAGAAGTTCTCTCACATGGGAAATATATTTCCATAGATCTACATAAGCCCCGATTCCACAGTGATATGTAGTATAACACTTCCAATTGGAGGTAGTAAAAAATAATTATATTTTTGTTACTTCATGTTATTTTAGTGCATTTATAAGGTTTTGATTTAGATTAAGATAAAATTAATTTTAAGACAATTGGATACATTCAAAATAATCTGAAACATGTTTTCACATATCATAGGTAGAGAAAGGTACATGTCAAGTTCTAGGTCATTACATTGAGGAGAGGATAATATTGGTAATAGGGGTATGATAGTGGTGAATGATAATTGGTACAACATTGAAAACTACTGACTGTGACCCCCATATTTGATACTGCCCTAGACATATTTTTGCACAATAAAAATTCTCATGTCTATTTCTAACATGTTCATTCTAAGCTTTCAAATATTCTTTCAAAAAATTTGATACGCATTTCATTGAAGGGGGTTTTCTCATATTTATATTCTCTTTCATTATCTAAATTTATTTAAATTTTCACCCTTTTTATACTTTGATATTTATTATTTGACTATATTTATATTATGGCCTGATTAGAGTCATGTTTATTGTAATTTATGTCATTTTACTTTAAAATATATAAAACACTAATATGGGGGCATATTATTTTGTCTAGTATTACCTATATCTTTCCTATATGGGGCATCTTATTTGCATGCTCATGTTTCTTACCTACTTACATATGTGAGGTGTCTTATTCCCATGAATACATTGCTTATAGTTTACCCATAAGGGGCATGTCACCCCTAAACTTATTGTAATTATACTTCGCCCATAAACATCATAATCATATGATTACATTGATTACATTTGCCTACATAGTGCATATTACATTTGGGATGTAGTTTATCATACATTTCCCAAATAGGGAATCTTACTCATGCACTTCTATTTCCTATATTTGGCTAATGTGGGGAATTATTACACTTATGCTTATATAGACTACAATGTAAAAGAAATGGGTAGATAATTTCTTATTCGTAAACATGTTTTTTATGTAAGTTGACATCTTAATATGTCATGAATAAAGTATTTTACTTCCTATATTACACATGTTACATGTGATCCTTTCTTTTGGGATATGTGTTTTTTAGGTTCATATCACATATCAAAAGGGGGTCATAAATTCCACCAATTTCATCATGTTGGAAAAATAATTTTGCGTTAGGAAAAATTAGTTGATTTTCACCAATGCTTTGGGACTACGTCTCTTTCTACTTGGAAAAGGGGAAGATCCCTTTTTTTGTATGTAAACAAAATAAACACTTTGGTTGGCCAATAGGCAGGGGATCACACATGCACACTCCACTTTACCTACGAAAAATGCTTGCACCTCATGCAAGGAAAGAATTTGCAAGGAAGTGAGATATTAGGAGTGAGAATTTTAAGACATAAAGTTAATATTGCAAGTAGGATTAAGCATATTCTTATAAGTATTAACCAAATATTATCAACACACAATTATAAGTATAAAAAATTTCTAGTTATGATAAGACAAAATTAACCATGAACATAAAATCACATATATTCATTCATCAAAATATTTTAGACTCTTCTTGGTTATGCAAAATTTACATGTTTGCAAAGATGCAAAAATGTTTGGAAATAGAGGAGTTATCTTTTCCTGTTATTTGTAGTGCACTAATTATCTACTCGTGAAATCAAAAAAATTGACAACCCTTTGGAATAAGGAAGCCATCATAATACATAGTTTTCAAAATGACTCTTCGCCTACCCCCCACATGACTTTTCACTAATCTTTACAACATGTGACCTTTCAGATTCCTAGGAAAGAAATTGAGTCTCTTTTATTAATTGGAGAAAACTCATTACAAAGTATAACTATAGATCACATTTTTATGAATAAGACAAAAGTGAAAAGTAAACCACCCAACAAAGAAATAGAACATGCAAGAAGAGAGGAAGGGGTGGAGAAGATAGAAGAGAGGAGATAACTACTAAGAAGATGATGTTTCACTTGTCGATGGAGATTCACTTGGCAACGGGATCTTGGAGAGTTCTTCTAGAAAGATCTTGATCCCTTTGAACTCCTTACTAAACTGATCCATTTTGGGTGCAACCTTCTCTACTTGGGGAATGTGTATAAAAACTCAGGGCCTTGAGCCAATTTTCAATAGTGACATTGATACTTTGGAATTTTGTGAACCATTCCTAATGTTCTTTCATGGTGTTGAAGAGAACAACCCTTATCTCAGCAAGAGACTCCACAGTTATTTCCTTGAAATAAAATGGGTCTCTATCCTCCTTCTTGACTAGATCTTCAAATGGTTTCACAAGGTCATTTGTTTCTGTAATTCCACATTGACATCTTCCTACATTTTTGAAATTCACTCATCATATGAGTCTAGCTCATTGAGAGAATGATTTATTATTTCATACCATGCAACAAGAGTTCTATACCAAACCAGAGATAGGTCTTTAGATGCAGAGCTAAATACATTTCTACTCACCAATATGAGAAGGGTTGATTTTACCCATTTCAGTCACCATTGAAAACACTTGATCCCAATACTTTTTCTATTTCTCAATTTCATCTCTATGGTCACTCGTACCTTTGTGGCAGGTGTAATCATGTATTCAAACAATGAAATAATTATTGGAAGCAAGGTCCTACCTTTTTCAAATCTTACTCACCCACTTGTCATTTACCCTTCCTTGCATTATGAATCCTTGTGTCTTTCTGATAGATTCCAAATCAAATCTACTAATGGTAGTAACTTCCTTAGCTGGGAGGTATGTAGAATGGAAATTTAATAGGTTCCATGAAGGTTTTATATATACAAGGTGAGGGATCTTACATGATATTCCAGTTATTCAATTTTTTATTGCTCCTTATACTCCTCATTTCTCGCAAGAAGGCGAGTGGAAGATTCTTTGAACAAGTGAGCATCTCCCTCATGTGTTGTTAGCCCAAGAGGAATGGTGTTCATCTCATATTCTGATGGATTTATCTCCCCAATAGGCTTTACTACTTTTGTTGAGCTACTTCCACGTATTTATTTCCTGAAGCACCACTAAAGAAGTGGAAAGCAACTTGAGACTTTCTTACCTTTCTTCATTTTCACCATCATGGATATGGCTTGAAAATATAGAACCATTGGTTGTTGAAACCATGCAGGTCTCTCCTCTAATCATCTCCTACACCCATGGGAATATTTCATTTGTTTCAGGCTTAACACTGGGTATGATGGTTGTTTCCGGATCTGAGTGAGAGGGTGCATCTTGCACTGCTACAGAAGAGGGGATACTTAGAGGTAGTTAAGGGATTGATAGGTGAGATGGATCAATTTATTCCTGTTACAAACCTTTTACAATATCCTATGTTATTGTTTATTCCTTCTTATGCATCCTCCTATAGTGCGGGGCCTCATATTCAACTGAATTTATTTTTGAGAGATCTCTTGAGTGAACAGAGCTTGATATTTTCTCAATTTCCTTAGAAGTTGAGTGATGAGATAGTTACCTTATAAGATTATAAATACCTCCTAATTTGATGAGTGTATCCTTCTTCTTCTTGAACCACTCCTTAGGTATCCATGGATTACCACCACAATCCATTCATTGATATCCCCTTGATTCTTGAATTCTCTAAGAGACCTATGGCAGGGGCGAAGCTTTCACTGCTTGATACTCAGGATCATACAATTCAATTCCATCATCTTCAACTCCATCCTCAAACCAATAAAATTTAAATTTCTCATTTTTCTGACTATCATTCTCATGTGGTAACTCTTCCTAACCTCAAAAGCATTAGATAAATTCACCTGATAATCCTCGATTTGTGGATCATGGTGTAAATTAGGGAGATAAAAATTTTAGGGTTGCTCTGAATGTCAAAATCCTCCCTTGGTGTGTATGATTAGGTGTTCAAAGGAGAGAATGAATCTTAGAGATTTGAAGCATCAATAATAATCTTGCATGAGAAAATTCCTAGAGAGATAGGAAAAGACACACCTTTTATTTTTCCAGTTCCTGAGTTTTCCACTGACATGAGAAAGTTTCCTACAAAGCTCAAACATCACAATCTTATCACTGAGGTATCTTAGAATCCTATGAGGATAGAGGTCAAACCCTAAGAATTTGATTTAAGAGAAGGTATGGAGAACTAAGTGAAATAATACATGTATCTCTCGATTAATGATGCAGCCTGAGGGGACAATCTCAACTCTGGATTTCCTTCCAACAATTGTATGAAAACATGGTGAATGCATCATTCACCCTTGAAAAATTATGGTTTCTCTCCTTCAGGGTAAGTTGGGTACCTTTGAAAAGATGTATCCCTTTGATAAACATTTTTGTGAGAGTAAGTCCTTTGAATTATCTCGTACTCATGAGAGCGTATACCAAGTATGATGTTATTGTGAATTTCCTAGTGACTAGAAACTAAAACAACTGATAGTGAAGATTATCGTTGATTATCTTTCCCTAGTTAATCATCTGTTTACCCTTAATGATAATAAGGATGAATTATTTCATCTAAACTTGAAAATCCTTTGTGGCCTCTTCTCCCTTCACCCTTCTCAATAGGATGATTGCATCTGAAAATCCTTCATGAAATTCATACCTAGACAAATTCTTTGGTACACAAGAAGGATTCCTTACTTGTTTTCAACCATGACCCCAATGTGAGGCCTTGGAGATAGGAGTAATTTTTTGACCATTCCCCGATGAAAATTCCTTCGTGATGATGACCATGTTGTTGCTTGTCAATATTTGCATACACTATGAAATTCCTTTTGGAGTGAGTACAACAAGTATTGAATTTTCATCTGCCCTTAAGATTCTTGATTTTGTCTCATAGTGTTGGGAACATTCCAACACCAATTTTATGCTCTGAATAGATACGAGGTGACCTCCTACAACATATAATCCACTTGTGAAAATATTGTCTTCCACCGGTTCCCTAGTGCCTCCAAGCATTTGATTCTTCAAATCTTCTAAGTCCATATGAGCAGCATCATTGTCACCCACATCTAGATATTCTGATTCCAGGGTCAAAACAGGCTCTAGACCAACAAACTTGAACTTCATACTTGTAAAAATCAACAAGATGAGAGAAAACGAAGACAATAGCAACTTTTTGCAACTGAAACAAAGACTTTCTATTTTTAGCAGGTAGGGTTCATGAGTTGCTTTTTTGGGAAAAGTGATTTTTTTGCTTGAATTCAGTTTTCTAAAACCCCTAACATGCTAAAAATACTTTCATTGATGTTTCTTTGTTGATTTTTGATAGTTTCTATTTTTGGAAAGTTGTTTTTTGCTTTTTTTAATTTTTTTGAAAAATTGCCTGTTTGGCCTAGTTTGTCTTCTTCATTGTTCTTCGATTGCTCTGATCTGAGAGAACTTGGATATTTTTGGAAGATATCTATTTTATAGTAAGTGGTAATACCATATATATTAACTATTTTTTATAAATGGCACTTTCCACCATCTGTTTGCAACAACAATGATGTCATTGGAATTTGCCTTGTCTTCTAGGATCCCATGCTCCAAAGTTCACCTCGAGCCATCCACTTGAATGCTTGGAAATTTAAAAAAGAAGCATTCTATGGCACAATAATAGGGTTTGATGTTGTTAAAAATCTAGGGAATAATCCACCTTAAAATAAAAGTATTCTTGAAGGCGCCTGGTATAGATATCTTCCCTACAAATTTCACTGGAATCAGATTGCCGATTAGAGAGTTTTGAGTTATTTTTGATTTCACATTCATGGCTGTCTTGGAAGGATTTTGAACAATATGTATGGTAAATTTTTAGGTATTTTGAGCTTTTTGACATCAAAAATGGCTTCCTTGGGTCGAGATGGTGAAGGAATGAGGTAAAACAAGCTTGTTTGAGTCTTTAAAGCAACTTGACAATCTATTTTTAAGTTCATGTGCAAGAGAAAAAGTTAGCTTTGAAACTATAGGTTTTCAATGGCTAATGGGGATGGGGCACATTTTCTTGTCCCCTCTATCCCCTCTATCGCAAGATGAGAGGGACAAGAAAATGCACTCCTCCTCCAGATCATGACATGTGTCACAACAGGGTGAAATGAGAGGGAGATGTGAGAAACAAGCTTAGGCACCTTGGAGGGTTAAAATTTTGGGTCACATGGAGAACCTGATGAAGATGGCTAGGATGGGGAAACATTTTCTTATCCCTTATGTCCCTCTATTATCTTGGGGACAAGAGGGACAAGAAAATGCGCCTTGGTTAGGATGGTGACACTTGGCAGCATTCTCATGCATATGGGAAATGGACTTAGCACTCCGTTAGGAAGAAGAAAGGTCACATGAGGGAACATGGGAAAGTGCTTAAGGGGTGGGGAATATTTTATTGTCCCCTATATCCCCTCTACCCCTATTGAAAAATAGGGATAATATGTACAGAGAGAATAAATGGGACAAGATGGGACACATAGTGATAGATGGGACAAGAAAACCTGCCACTAAACTAACTAAGAAAATGGCTAAGTATGGAAACTTGAGAACACATTTCCTCGGAGCTCCCAGAGGTATTTTCATGAAAATTATTATATAATTTTGACTCCCAATGACCATTCTCAAGGAAAATGGGATGGGTTTAAAGACCTTATTCTGCATCTTCCTCTAAAAATGACCATTTTTCATTCAGAGACAACACAAGTGAGTCTAGTCAAAAATGAACTATCCAGTGAGAAGTCCATCAGGTGTTGTGAAAGATATTATGATTTCATCATGTAGAGTGACTCCTAGAGATTTCTGATTCCTACTTTATTTCCTCTCAACTCCTTACAGAGCTCTGAGAATCATTTGTGAAGATTATACATCAATTTTGACTGCATGATCCTTAACCCTCAAAAACCTATTTTCCCTGGCAACAACTCCTAACCTTCAAAACTTACCTAAATCTTTAAAAACAAGTTCCATTACTATCCCAAACTATTGAACACCACCTCTTGATGGTTTCAAATTTAAGATCAATCTTGAAGGATGCACACCTATCATGTAAAGGCTAAAAATATCCTTTCTAGGCTTACCCAAGATTTCTCTTTTGAAAACACTTCACTAAACAAGCTGAATGACCCTGTCAAAACATTTCAAACATCATGACAAGTCTATTTAAAACACAAAATGAGGACCTGCAAGTTTAGGATGGACATGATACTGAGGGAATTCTAGTCTAGAGGAGTGTTCTGGAAGAGGGTTTTCAAGTAATTTTTTGACACTTGGGTTTGGCTGTCATGGTTTCAATTTGAATTTATGACCTTGTAAAAACACATGACAACATATCCTAGACTCTAGGATCCATGAAATTTAGTATTTTTCTCCATCTATGGGGAAAATAACATGTTTTTAGATATTTACCTAACACATTACACTTGGTACCACTATGAGATATACAAACTTGGTGTAGACACTAAATCACACACTTGGGTACATTTCTAGGTCCTAATTACATGCATTGCATTCATATGATTCCTAAGGGAGAAAAGTATTAATTGATCACTATTTTAATCCTTTTAGGTTCTTTTCTAGTCTCCTTCTTAGCCTTGCACACCCTATTGTCCAGTCAGACCTTTGACAATTCACCTATTCTAGCTCTGAACACCATTTCCCAGCCAAGACACCAGCGCCTAGGAGCCCTCGTCCCCTCTGGGCACCCTAGATCTCTTTGTATCTTACTCACTCATTTTGGGTCCTTTCTAGATGTTGGGCATCCTTATCTCTTAGGGGTCGGCCTTTTATTGATCAATTATGAAATTCAAGCAAGGTAATCATATAAATACAATGTTATGAGATCAAATTAAAGGACCAAGCTCTAAGCATCTACTATCAACACCTAAGGTTGCATCCACAAAGCATCTAAGAGCATCAAAGAATCCATCTAGATTCACTCAAGGGAAAAGGGACTGGCTAGTCTACATACATGCATAGGAGGGGAAGTTAATTTTTTTTTGCACACATCTATTTACATTTTCTACATATAGTTACTTTCTTGCTATCAAGTGTGACATGCATAAAAACATGCTAGGGCACGATTTCGACACACACACACATAGAACTACATTGGGTTTGAGATATAGTGCAACACTCCATCATAAGTTCACTTGATTGACAACCAAGGATAGTCTGACCCCTCATTTGCATTATTTTCTTTTTAGGATTTGATGTGTTTTGGGGTTTGGCAGGTCATATCTTTATTACATGTTATCAATGACATTGGCGATCACTATGCGACATTATAGTAAGAACCGGTGAAGGATCGCGACAACTCAGAGACCCTGTGAATATAAGTTTCTAAGCTCCCGCACAGACTTTGGCGCCCAGACAGGGATCCTAGCATCCAGTCACCCTAGTACTGCCTTATGCGCCCTAGTCTAACCTTATTCTACACTTCTACATTTTTATGGGTTTGGTTACAACCTCTTATGTTCCAGTTTACCAGTTTTACACCTTTGTGCAGTCCAAAATTAATTTTGAAATCATCTAAGTATTCCAACTCTTCATTGCATTTAGGGTTTATTCATTTTTCTTCTTGTTTGTCTTTCTTTATGTAGTTTATTGATTTATTTATCGATGTTATTTTGGGACTCTAACTAGCTATCTAGGGCAAAAATCCTATTTTTGTTAAATCACTTGGATTTCTATGGGAGTATCCTCACAACTTTCAACAAAACCAGGTACATCATTTCCAACTAGTTTTTCTAGATTTTAGTAGATTATTGTATGGGAATTTATATATATGTATTTTGTTTCCAGGTTTTTAATGAACATCCGCACATATTTAGATATGTTTAAGTCTCACTTATGGGTCACCACCAAACCAACGACTAAACCATATATACTATTTTTTATTCTTCCTTATTAGATTTCGATAGATACTTAATTATTTGGACAATTATTCATGCACACATGTTTACAGGGTGAAATTATATAGACCTTGTGGCACATGAGTGTGGATGTTAGCTAAAGGATATCTTCATAATCCTCTTTGGTATAATCAAGTGATATGTCTCTCTTTTGAGGTTTTATTAAAGTGTTGTTTTGCATCGATATTTGTGTACTCTTATAAGTTTCGAGGAGATCCAAACATGAAGCTATATGCTTCTCTATATCCATACCATGTGTTATTATTTTACTTTGATATGTATTCTTCTACACACACATCAATATGGGGCATTATTTAGACAATTAGTTTGTGGGGGGTAGAGTAGAGAGAGAGGAGAGAGAGAAGAGAGTAGAGAGAGAGAGATAGAGAGAGCGAGAAGCTCGAGGAGAGAGATAGAAGGCGAGCAGCAGTGTAGAGAGAGCGAGGAGAGAGAGAGAGCGAGTCGATCTAGAGAGAGAGAGGGAGCGAGAGAGAGAGAGAGCGAGAGATAGAGAGATAGGAGAGAGAGATCTATCTCTCTCTATCTCTCTCTCAATCTCCCCTAAGAGAAGCGAGAGAGATCTCTATAGCGGCTCTCGCTCTCGCTCTCTCCTCTCGGCAGCGCTCTATCGTCTCTCTCTCTCTCGCTCTCTCTACTCTCTCGCTCTCTCTCTCTCGCTATCTCTCTCTCTATCTCTCTCTCTCTCTCTCGTCTCTCTTTTCCTTCTCTCTCTCTCTCTCTCTCTCTCTCGCTCTCTCGCTATTCTCTCATCTCTAGAGATCTTCCAAAAAAAAGTATTTGTATGATTATCAATCCCTAAAAAATTAATGGTATATGGCTTTGCGGATTTTTTTTTATTGTGGGCCCTTCTTGAGGTCTCCTAAGGTTATTGTGAAGTTCTATTATTTTTTTATTTCACTATTATGTGTCACCTTATCATAGACACATGAAATTGGGTTAATTTACACCACTGAAATATAGTATTGACTTCAATCATTTTATTTAATCATGATTGTAACTGTTTTTGAGCCTAATTTATATATCCTATTCCATTCTTAGTCTTATTTCGATATTTTTTATCCTCATCTCACTACTCACCTACTTATAGAAACTCTTGCATTAGTCACACGTAGTCCACTTCTCATTATTGTCTTGAATACAAATTCAAAATATTATATCTTCCTCTTAGACCAAACAATCTAGTAAGAAAAAACTACCAAATGGTTTGGTCCTAGGAAAAATGGTCCCATCCAGGGCCACCCAACAATATTTATCTTTTTATAGGTTGATAATTTCACTGTGCATTAGCTTTAATGAAAAATTATATCCACCAAACCTTATATAAGCAAGTATAATGCACTCATTTACTTACCTAGAAGTTCCAAAAAACCCTCAAGTAAAAATCACTCAAAATGCATACAAATCTCTCCTAAATTTACCTAAAATAGTAACATACATTAGGACTATCCCCCACATATGTTTGAAGAATCCAAACTAAGTTCAAGATTAAAGTTTCCCAATCCAAGGGTCCTCAAATCCAAGTCAAGCACAAGTAATCTAAGTCATTACAAAACATTATCAATTGATTCAGTTATCAAATATAGTTACATCCATGTAGTATTATGTCATATTTTTAGGTGGAGAACAACATGAAGTTTGAGGCCTCTTTAGAGAAGTGTCAATATAGTTGGTGTATAGAT